>OY992894.1:17424343-18624343 GCA_963921405.1 Cepaea hortensis
GTGTTACCAGTGCAGGACTCATTCCATTCTCTTAGACAGCATTCTAATGTCTCTTGTTTTATAGATAATATAGTCCAGTTTGGAGTATGAAATGTGAAGATGGCAGTTTTGGTGTTAGTTCGTGTTCCAATTACTGCTCGTATGGGATTTTCAAAAAGGGTGTAAAAGGCAAAAGGATTGACTTCATTACACTATGTTTTATCCCATAAAGCTCTCGGGCTCTTTTCCACAGGGCGGTCCGTAGCTTCAGTGACGACCCCCATGAGTCTCTGAGAAAAATTACACTCATGGACCAAATAACAGGCCAGAAGTGGGCCCACAACCTGCGGAGCACGAGGCAGGCCACGTAACCACTTCACCACGGAGACTCCATAAAATGAAACACCATGCCATGAAAACAAAAAGATGCAGATAGTTAAAAATTAGCAGGGTGTTCTGTGTACAGAAGAACGGTACGCTAAAATATTTATCTGAACACAATTAATATGTATGAGTAATTGCTTAACACCTAACTGCAGTATGCTATAGAGAAAATATACATCTGTATGCAGATGTGGGTAGGAAATGTACCTATATGTGTGGTTGTAATTATTTTTTTTCCCTATTGTAAGGTTTACTGCAAGTTAGGCAGCAAATGTTTTTAGTAGCTAACTTTTTCTCACTCAAATATTTCCATTGGTCTTCTTTTATTTTCCCTTCATCTTCTTTCATTCACTTGAAATTGTTTGTCTGTATCTACAGTGTTGTGTCTTGTATAGACACCGCTGCCTTTTTTAGTTCACACAGTGATCCATAAAGTGTATTTTCTACTTTGTTTTTCTAGGTCAGAAGGTTTGCCTAGATATGTCTTGTTCAGGGCAGTCTAAGAGTATGTGATCTGCTGTCTTTGGCACCAGTGCACGTGGCTGATTTCTATATTTTTCATTGTATTTGCTTTGTTTTATGACCGATTTCTATATTTTTCATTGTATTTCCTCTGTTCTGATGGCTTCAGAATAGTTTCCTTCATTCATTGAGATGAATGTATAGAACATATCTGAGAGCACAGTTTCTGAACAAATTCAGAATGCTATTATCCCATGTCGAGACACAATCAATTGTGTCCTTTTCTGAGACACGTAATAATGATTTGTTCTGGTCTCCCTATAATATGATAGTCACCTTGTGCTGGTGTTGGTAGCTTTCTTATTTATTTGAGGATTCTTTTTTTTTTCTGGTGTTATTCGTCTGATTGCTCTTCTTTGACACCCTCCTCAGCTAGTTTCCAACGCTTTACAGTGCAATGACATCCACTATAAAAAAGACGCTTAAAAGTCTACAGGGTCGACTTCATCGCACTGGGTTTTATCCCATATGGCTCTGTCTCTTTCCGCAGCGTGGAAAGCGTCGCACAAAGCACTAACTCTGTAGCTTAAGCGACGACCCACAGGTCACATCCACTATATCAGTGGTTCTCAACCGGTGGGGAATTTTGGGGTTTCCAGGGGGGGGGGGGGGGATGAAAATTATTTCAAGATTGTGTTAATACAAGAACCGATTACTTGATCTTGTTTTTCCCTTCATACTTTACGGTTCTGTATGTCTCACCCTTCTAAAATTCAATTTATAAAGTAAGTAGACCCACAAATCACGTTTTATGTGGACGTCTAGACTTGTTTTAGTATGTGCTATTAAATTTAGCTTCAATTATTACGTATACTGTGTAGGGGCAGGGGGACATTTTTAGGGAGGAAATACGTGAGGGGAGGAATGACGTCCTAAAAATATGATGAAGGGGGGCACGGGCTAGAAAAGGTTGAGAACCACTGCATTATATGGTGACTTAATGCTAGTTGCCCAATAACAGTAGTGTCCATACTGTTGTCAATTTTCTTGACAGCAATGTCTAAAGTACTGGTTTCTTTATCTCTCTCGTAATAAAGAGTGTTGTGCACGTATGGGCTGTAAACCACAATTGATATTCATTAACTTCTCTGTTATCTTGATTGCCTGAATTCCTGTTGTTATGCTGGTGACATCCCTGGTGTTATTTTAGTAGTATATGTAGACTCCCGCTCTCTCATTTCTAACTGCGCTTTGCGTCAACCTTTCCACGTAGACTTGGACCAAGACCCAAAGGTTCTGTGGATATTCATTATTAAGATAACTGAGTGGCTGTTCTGCATTTCACTTTCTCTGGGGGTGTACTGGTAGTCATGTTCCGCTCTCTATGGTGTTTGTTCTAGGATAGTTTTTGGAGGACTATCAACTGCAAGCAGGTCAGTGGTTTGTCTGCAGAGTCATTTGGGTTGATGTTTAAAACTGCTTCTGTTCAAGTGCCTCATTGCTAGGTTTTTAAATCTATTATTCACAGGGTGGTCCTGCATACGGAGATACTTATCAGCTTGTATTTGCATATACAGTATGTGTCTCTCTCTTCTCTCTGTGCTTGTGTTATCCTCCCCATTTTCTCCATCTCCACTGTAAGGGTCTATTTCATCCCCTCCTTGTGGTGACTCTAAGTGCTTGATTTTGCACTGTATTCGGCTCTTGTATGGTATCTGATTCTGAAACCCATGCAATTGACCCACATTTAAGTGTTAATAGTATAGTAAGCATTTTGCTGTTTTTCATAAAAGTAATAGCTGCAGCAGTATATAACAGTAAAAAATATAAAACTGGTATGTGTGACTTCTACAAAAAAGTGAGGGATAATAAACACATTTTTATCTTGTTATTTTCCACACCATGATTTCAGTTTGCCGGATTTGCATTAATTGTAAAGTGTGTACACTATGCGTATGTTTATTATCTCTCACTTTTCTTGGAGGAGTCACACATTATCTAACTGTTCAAATTTGTTGATGTTTTTACCAGGTGTTCCATTCAGAACTTTATATTTCTGGATGTTTGTTGTGTCACATTTTGAACATGATCACATTTTTATGTTTTTCATAGCTACCTCAATATGAACTTGATATTTTTAACTGGGTGTTTGCTGTGTCTCATTTTGAACTTGATCACATTACAGGATTATGGTAGTTCGGCTGAAGAGCCTTGCTGAGACAGGCCATGTAATATTCAGGCAGAGGCCTAAGACAGGGGAAAAATTAGAATTTTTGCACTTTGATCCATTTGGTAAGTAGATTTCCATTTACATACATGCATATGATGAGATTTGCAATAAAACAAGACAAATGAAGTTTACTAGCAAATATAGGAGGTGAACTAGAGAAATTAACCTTAGGCAAGAGATGTAAAGTAAGACAGAAAGATGTTCGTTGAATGCTTTAACAGCAGAAAAACGTATATTAGGCAACAGACATTACAATAAATATCATATGACCGAGAAGGTTGGAGAGTCATGGTTGTCAATATCTGCCTAAACTAAACACCTGAAGGAGACGATAAAGATACTTGGAAAGAAATAGTGAGAATTTGAAGAATTCTAGTTACAGAAATCAGAAAGTTGCACACCATTTTATTAACTCTTGTGTGCTTGCATCAAAGTTCCAGCTCTTTAGAAGTCTAACACTACCTTTTTGTTGTGATAAGTTAGTTGCATGTCTTTTCCAGTAGTTTGCCATTGCTTTCTGAACAACCAACACTCATACTGTCAAAATCAATGCACGTTGATCTGCTTCCAGAATGCCTGCACACTAATTTTGAACTCTCATTCGAAATGTCGCTTGTGAAACGCATTTGCTGCCCCTGAGCCGCATTAGCAGGCTTTGTTGTGATAACAGTATTCCGGTGGCTAGAGGAGACTACTGCAACACACGTTGTATTCATTACGGATTCAAAGAATATGCTTAGCAAGGTGGAGAAAGGAATGTTTTGTGTGGAATGGCTCTTGTCGCTTCAGAGGTCACAGATTGTGAGAATTTTATGGATATTTTGCCCTGGCCATGCAGGTGTACGAGGGAATGAACAAGCTGATAGGCTAACAGGGAAGGCACCTCTTGGTGGAATTTTGCCTATGGACAGGGGGAGGTGGTCATGTGCTTGTGGGACCAGGTGGAGAAGGCGGAGGAACAGATTGAGAACCGATATGTGGAAAGAATGAGATTGCGGGGGATCGGCAGGGGTTCTGGAAGAATCTCAAAACTGAGAGGGAAGACCAGGATAACTTTTAATCAGATAGCGGTGAGAACAATTAGTAGTGTGGCTCTACGCTGGCTGTTGAACGAGGAGATTGAGCACGTATGGGAATGTCCTGAGTGCAGTGATGTCGGTTCTTAACTCAACTCAACAGTATGAAATAGTTTCATAGTGACAGATAGATGTTGAAGTGCAAGTAAAATCTGTGACTGTGTCTCATATTCTTGAAGGTAGGTCAGCATGGCCAAATGGATGTGTTCTTAAACATCTGGTGTGCTGATGCCGAAGTAAGGGGTTCAATCCCTACACTGGATAGTTGGACTTATGTTGACCTATTCCTTGACTTGGAGGCATTAATTACAAGTACCTCTGAAGTCAGAGTTGGTTCGCCTGATGGCGAGGGACACTGTTAATAGTTTAAGCTAATCCTCACACAAAATTCACTCCAGCACTACTAGAAGTCATGCTTGTGGGTTGCACTTGAGTTCACTTACAGTGAATTGATGCTGGTGTGAATATTTCTAATTTGTGTGTGTGTGTTTTTTTTTTTTGGCGCTCACTCGCTTTGAACTCAAGTTAACCCGGTCAACAAATGCCCGCAGAAGTCGGATGTTTTGGCCTAACGGCGCAAGAACGCAGCTCTGCTGTAAACAGACACAATGCAATCACGTCCAAAAAAAAAAACACTCAGGATGAACGCAGAAGAACTCATGCGTAGTCCGTACACACTATTTATAGTAGTGATAGGCTGAATTTTGCATGTGGGTTAGCTTTCCATTTTGTGTGTATAACATGAACTCAGGCTGCAAATTTGTTGCAATTCTTGTCACCGCGTGCAACACACCACGTGTTGGATGTTATTCTTAATGTGTACATGTCAGCATATCAGGTATGACTGCACTTCTTATGATTAGCCAGAGAATACTATTGACGTGTGACCATGTATTTGTTGTATGCAATGAATATATATTTAGCCCCTATTGTTTTTGCTTTGTGGTGTGTGTGTGCGCACGCTTTGAACTCAAGCGTAGTCCATACCCATGTTAATACTTCTAGTGCACTGGGCTGATTTTTGCATGTTTGGATTAGCTTTCCCTATTACCAGTGTCCCTCGCCATCAGGCAAACCCACACTGACTTCGAGGTACTTGTAATTTACAACCAGCATACTAATTATGATGTAGCCCACGTGCTCAAATACTTAAAACAAAACCAGACTTTGAATACATATATCGCATTTGTGTAATTACGGTGTTGCTAATAATTTGTTGCATTTTTCATCTTTACAGTACAACAGGTAGTTTTATTCAGAGAAGACAAGAAAATGAAGACTCTGCGTTCGAAGGAAAAATGACCATCATTTCAGGATTTCAATTTGTCATCACTGACAGCTCTCCCATGTTCATTGTTAAATATTAGTCATGTGTGTCGACTTTCAGTATAATTGTTTTCATGTTGTTATTTTTAAGTTAAACAACACTTTACTAGATTGTAAGGCTGATGTGTTAGCTGCAGTATAATGTTGCACTGTGATTGATCAGTCTTGTGTGTCTATGATTTGAGTTTAATTATTGATTAATAACTGACATTCACATTAAAAAACAATGTATCTACAAATTTGAGTGGTTTAGTTTAATTGATGTGATGTGTTGATTTTGGTTAGGAGGTGTGGGAGGTTATGGCTGTAGTGGTGTGTATAAGAGGATATTCTGCAGCACACCTCAGGTCCCAATAGGCACTGTGCTGGTTTTACATCATCTCCTGCTTAGTTTATGGGTCCATGGAATAGTTGCAGACATCTTACAACTTCATAAAAATGGCCTTGGGCTGCCAAGAATATATAACTCTGCGCCTGTGGGATCAACAACTTAATCGAATATAAGACTTCTACCAAACTTCCTTTAAGAACATCGTGGGTATTTGGCCATCATAGATCTGAAACAAACCGGGGTGGGGGTCGGTATTGGCATTGGTGGCTGTGAGGTGCAGTTACTTGAAACCGTAAAATGGAATAAAATCTGGCACGTTGGATACATTTTTCCTTCCCCAAACACACAAACATCAAAATAATGCCCATTAAATGTGTGTTCTATTTTGGCAAATCAGGTCAAATATACCTTGTGCTAGGGCGAGTCAATAAGTAACACAGTTCTGTGGGGTGGCATGTAAATATAGTTGGTGTTTTCTACAGGTGTCATAAGGTGACAGCAACATGAAACTTTATATTCCCATTCGTCAAGTGGCGTTGGGTGTCTCATGTGCATGTGCAGCACATAAACAAAATGACAACTGTACTTACGGAGTGTACAATCAAAGAGCAACGTGCTGTTGTGCGTTTTTTGTGGGCAAAAGGACTGCCTGCAAAGGACATTCATAAGGAAATGCTTCCTGTTTATGCTGACAAATGTTTGTCCCGTTAAGCGGTGTATAGCTGGGTAGAAACATTTTCTCAAGGACACTCTAAAATTGTTGATGAATTCTGATCTGGTTGTCCTGTTGAGATTGCAACAGAAGCATCCGTGCAGCGGGTGGAGGAGATGATTAGAGGGTGTTCACATGGTCCACTGAAAACCCACCTTGGCAGGAGACATTTTGCGAATGGCGCCGAAATTTAATGTGAAGTGAAAACATGGTTTAGAAAACAGAGCACACAGTTCAATGCAGCCGGTTTGGGAGGACTGATAAAACGATGGGATAAGTGCATCAACATTGGTGGAAATTATGTTGAGAAATAAAGGGATAATGTATGTATAAAAATAAACTGGTTTCAAGTTATCATACTTAGTTATTTTTCTACAGCCTTTTGTGACTTACCAGAGTCATGGATCAGCTCCATGTTTCTGTCTCGACCATGCCATGTGGCCAAGCCATCCAGGTATTTACTTCTTGATCTCTTCCCTTTGATCTTGCCAATTGTCACCAAGTTCTCCAATTCATTGCTTCTCATATGTCCAAACAATTTTGACTGTCTACGTCTGTCTCTAATCAGTCTACGATCTTCATTTGTTTCTTGTAGGACTTATTCATTGGTTTTTCTGTCTGTCCATGGTATTCTTTGCATTTTCCTCAGAAACCACCTTTCCACAGCCATCAGATGTTTTTCAGCTTGACTGCTCATTGTCCACGCTTCACATCCATATAAAAGTACAGGTTCTATGTAGCACTTCAACACTCTTTTTTTTCTCGTTTCAATTCATATCTTTTTATTGGTCAGTATGTTTTTCATCTTGCTAAAGGCTACATTTGCAATGGAGCTACATGTATACCAGTAATTCTAGTCCTACTGAAAGCTGACACCAATATGAAAAATATGTAGTCTATGTAATAATTAGTTGAGATTGTGGAATGTCACATGAGCAGGTTTCATGTCCCTATGCAGACACAGCCAATTTTCATAATTCTGGTGGGCAATGAAGGGTGGAGAGGCATCCCAGTAGAAAACTCCTACTGAAGTATTATCCTTTTGATTATCCTCGCTCTGTTAAAGAATATTAGAAATCCAAAATCAGATTACTGTCATTACAAACATTCAACATCTCAGAATTCGTGTGTGCAAATGAAACATGGTTCATACATTCTGAACTAGAACAGAGAATATTCAAACAATGCAAATGTCATGCAACAATATGCCGTTGACTGAATAAATCACAGGAGACCGTTACTGATAATCAGCGCTCGAAATGAGAAGAATGGGGAATTAAGTTCGCATCAATGCTGGAGGAATGTTCCCTATCACCTAATCAGTTTAACATCTAATTAAAAAATCACAACAAAAGCAATGATTGGTCACCACAGAACGGTGGCGATCGGAGAACACACTGCACAAATATACACACGCCCTGACACCGTGTTTGACACAACATCTAGAAAAGAGTTAAGAAAACCAAAATAGAAAATTTAATAACCTCCAAGCATGGACAAATAGTCAAGGACGAATAGTTGGGAGTAACAGACTAATTAGACAACAGCTGAAAGCAAGAATGCAATTCAAGTAATCATTGTCACATCTGTCATCAAGTGCGTTGTCAACTGGCAGTGGTAATCGTACTTCTCTAGAGCTCACGTTCCCTGTTATTATAGCGTTATGTATTAATGCATGTGCTCATATATTCTATTACGACGATATAAGTTTGTCTAGAATCTTCTCTTGTCGTCTACCATTGAAGAATATTGACGTGCATGCGAAATTATACACAAAAGAATGCTTCAGTAAAAACGTTCACAGCTAACTTCATGAAAGACAGAACATCTTTGTGCATAAATGGTAATTAATATTACATATGTTTACTGCAATTTCTAGGTCAAATTGTATACAAAATGAAAACTTTATATATAACATATGACAATCCGTAAATGTTAAATTTCCCCCCTTCTGATGTTTATGACATGTTTCCCACGTGTGTCTGCTTCTTTAAAGACACAATTTGACTGTTATATGAGGAACACATATTCTTTGCTTCGAAAATCTTTTTAATTATGTAGAATTTGTACTCAATAAAGGAGACAGAACTGTGAGCAGGGGCTCTATATATATATATATATATATATATCTTCTTTTGCTGCGTTCATCCGGATGTTTTTTTCGGATGTGACTGTTTACAGCAGAGCTGCGTTCTTGCGCCGTCAGGCCGACACATCCGACTTCTGCGGGCATTTGTTGACCGGGTTAACCTTCCCGGTTTTTTTTTAGGACGTTTGAATCTCACTGTTGTGGTGTTATTCCCCATCCTAGCTGGCCCATATAGAACAGCCAAAGACATCCTGGTCAACCCTCAAGGGAAGGCAGGGGCAGACCATGGGCATTCCCCGCCATCCAAGGAGGCTTCCATAATTGCAAAGCCATCACACAGCGCTCTGGTACTGGGCTCACCCAAGGAATCGTCACGTCCTGCACATGGCTGCTTAGCCTCACTTCCGTATATTGGGCCTTCCGTTCACCATAGGCTGTTCCTCTGGAAACCAGAAGAATGCAGTCTACAGATGACATCCAGACAGTGAGCTTTCGATTCGGACTTTCCACATAATGGATTTGCTATCCAAGCAATATATATATATATCAGTAATTCTAGTCCCACTGAAAGCTGACACCAATATGAAAAATATGTAGTCGAATAATTAGTTGAGATTGTTGAATGTCACATGAGCAGATGTCATGTCGCTCCACAAACACAGGCGACACAGCCAATTTTCAAAATGTTCGTGGGCAAATAATGAAGGGTGGAGAGGCATCCCAGTAGAAAACGGGGTACTTTGCCTTAATTCACCCCAAACAAACGTCACCAGCTATATTTAGGGCCACCAGTTATATTTAGCACTGACGTGATCTCCTCTGTGTTCGGATACAGTGCGTGTCAGTGCGTTCCAATTGCCCAACAGTATTTCTTTGGCTTTAGCAACCGTCTCTCTCTCTCTCCCTCTCTCTCTCTCTCTCTCTCTCTCTCTCTCTCTCTCTCTCTCTCGCTCTCTCTGTGTCTCAGCATGAGTTTTCTGGAACTGGCAGCAGTAGCTGTACACGACAAGCAGAGTAGCGCTGCTTTTCTGTGAGGTACAGTACCAGGAAACGACAGAACTGATCAATTGGCTAAGGAAGGAGCCAAAGAAGAACAGCCTGATGTGCCCGTTACATACCACCAAAAGAAAAAAATGATCAAATCAGTCAGAAGGCCACGCAAAGCTGCTCAAGATGACTACCACATTGTAGACAGACCAGAACAAATCATTATTCTGCGCCTCAGAACAGGACACAATAGATTACGCAACCACATGTATACAAAATTCAAGATTGGTGACTCAGCCATGTGCACATGCGGTTTGGCGTCGCAGACAGCGGAGCACATACTCCAAGACTGCCCAAACTACCAACATGCCCAGGCTGACCTTCTGGCTTAGAGAGACAACAGTGGAAGGTAAACTCTATGGACCTCTGAGTGAACTTAAAAATACTGTTAGATTCATACAAGAGACATCATTGCAGTTATAAACATATTTCAAGCGAACGAAAGAAGAGAAGCGTACTGAGCGTCAGGACAGATGGAGATGCCGACGACGACATTCACCATGTATGTCGGCAGGATATCCTCCCGCTGAGACAAGGCCACATGGCTGCAAGGCTCACGGCTCCCGTACAGACAGATCATCATCATTCTTTTCGTATACTGCTGGTCTCAAGAGTTGACAAGCATTTAATTTTGCCATTTACAGTTGAGGGGATGTCGCCGAGAGCAACTGTTGCACACCGATAAAACTGCGCACCGAGCTACGGCGCAACACAGGGAACCCCTGGATGAAGTGGATGTTACGTCATACCCTGGGATTCCGTTTGTTTGGGGTGAATTAAGGCAAAAGACCGAAAACTGAATACTCTTCATTTAAAACTCCTACCAACGCATGATAATGATTATTCTTGGGATTATCCTCGCACTGTAAAGAATATTATTTTATTAGACTAATCGATACTTTTGCTTTCTTTCACCCCAAACAAAAGGGAATCCCAGGGTATGACGTCACATCCAGGGGTTCCCTGTGTTGCGCCGAACATCCAGGGGGTTTCCGTGTGTTGCGCCGTAGCTCGGTGCGCAATTCTATGCGGCGGTGGTGCGCTATTCTTTCACTTTCCGGTTAGGGTTAGGATTAGGGGTAGGGTTGTGTGTGTGTGTATGTGTGTCGACGACACATATATACCTAACCCTAATCCTAACCCTACCCCTACCCCTAACCCTAACCGGAAAGTGATAGTTCCTAGAAAACTCATGATGAGACAGACACTCACACAGAAACGGTTGCCACAGCCCAAAGAAATAACACTGTGGTGTGGGGCAATTGAAACGCAGTGACACGCACTCCAGCCGAATACAGAGGAGATCACCGTCGGCGCTAAATATAGCCGGTGACTCTAAATATAGCTCGCAAAGTTTGTATGGGGTGAAAGAAAGCAAAAGTACCGATTGATTGATTGATTGATTGATTTAGGAACCGACATCACAGCATTCGGGACATTCCCATAAGCGCTCCGTCCCCATCCTCAGCAACCAGCGAAGAGTTCCAACACTAATAGTTCCAGTAGCAATCTGTTTATATGTCCGTCTCGCCTTTCCTCTGAGCGTCGAGCGTCGGCCAGATCCCCTCGTCACACCTCGCTGTCTCATTCTTATCAGACTATGGTGATCCATCTGCTCCTCCGAGGTGTACACGTGCTCCCACAAGGCCGCAATCACGTCTGCCTTGTCATGCATCAGTACTCCACCAAGTTTTGCCGAGCCAGCCAATCTGTCCGCCTGTTCATTCCCCAGCACACCAGCATGCCCAGGAGAAAAGATCCAGGTGATGTTTGCTACCCGTGACCTCCGAAGCGAAGCAAGCCACTCTGCACGAAGCTTGCCTGTTCTCACCCTTCTCAGCATGCTTTCTGAGTCAGTTACAATCACAATGTGTGTATGTATCGTGTTTTCTAACCAGCGGAAAGCTGCACTGACCGCCTCCACCTCCATTCTTAAGCTAGATGTAGTGTCATCATACGCCAGGCTCTCCTGCACCAAACGCTGACCATTAGTTTTTGCCAAGAACCCCCAGGCACTTCTCCTACCTCTCAACACCGACCCATCCGTGTAGATAATCACATCACCCGGGCGAGAATTTTCCTGAATTAGTTGCTGAATTTCCACTTCCGTGGCCCCTGCTGGCCACTCCCTGCACTACCGGCTCAATGTGATTATAACTCTGCACAAGTCTGACTGCACGGCTGGCACTCTGACCCACTCCTCTCCTCGCCTGATGTTCTCCAAGGGACACACCTGTCTGATCGTATCCTCCGCCTGAGCCATCCATGATTTCCCTCTTATCAGTCTCTGACCCTTAACTACGTCCAGCGCCTCATGCAACAGGTGATCTGTGTCAGCAGCTACTCTGAGGTATGCCTTCGCTTGCATCACCGTGTGCCTACCAGCAACAGTAGGC
This sequence comes from Cepaea hortensis, assembly GCA_963921405.1. NCBI lineage: Eukaryota > Metazoa > Mollusca > Gastropoda > Stylommatophora > Helicidae > Cepaea > Cepaea hortensis. The sequence goes on from OY992894.1 coordinate 17,436,376, forward strand.
AGACCAAGGATGTAACGCATACATACTACTGGAGTGTCTCTGGTGCATCCCAGAATGACCCGCATAGCGTCATTCTGTATGCGCTCTAATTTCACCAGCTGACTCTTTGAGACAGTGAGCAGTCCTAGTCCATAATCAATCACTGAGAGAATCAAGTGCTGGTATAGTGTGAAGAGCATCCTCTGCTCTGTGTCCACTGCAGCCATAGTTTTAGTGCATTGAGTCCCTTTTGAGATCTTGTCACAACCGTCTCCACATGGTCCTTGAAGGACAGACTCCTGTCAAATGTGATTCCCAGATACTTCAGTTTGTTCTCTCTGTTTACGCTTCTACCATCTATCGTGAGGCTTGGGGCATTATCTTTCACAATCCTGTTGTCCAGAGAGCACCACATCACAGCCGCCTTTTCCGGGTTGATGACAGCACTCATTTCAGTGCACCAGTCAATCACTTTGTCTACTGTCACCTGTAGCTCCTCGGCTGTTTGATCCCTATTTCTCCCCTGCCTGTATGCAAGAATATCATCTGCAAATGTTAGAATCCTTCCAACCCCTGGTGCTTCTAGGTATGCAATCTTGCTCGTATACACATTAAAAAGCACCGGTGAGATTGCAGATGCCTGTGGCAGTCCCGGGGTTAAAATATGTGGCTCTGAGGTCCATGCGCCCAGACGGAGAGCAACCTGACGAGAATGAAGGACAGCTGCTATCCAGTTCACCAACCAGGGATTGACCCCCTTCTCCATAAGTGCGGTCATCAAAATATCATAGCGAACTCTATTGTACGCATCCTCGAGATCAAACGCTATCGCCATCGTTTCCTGTCTACTCTGGAACCCCTCATAAACGTCAAAGGCAAAGGTGGCTGCATTTGACCAGGTATCTTTTCCTGGCCTGTAGCTCCCCAGGCCTCTTGGAAGAAGCTTCCCCCTTTCCAAAAAATCCTGCAGCTTAACAGCGACTATCTTCTCTAAAACCTTCCCAAATGTATTTTGAAGGGTGATGATCCTAAAGCCGCCAAGCTTTGAATGATCCTTGTATGGTTTTGGGAGAGGGATGAGATAGCTATGCAGCCAATCCTGCGGTACTGACGCTGTCCTAATGCTCTGATTAAAGCAGTCGGCCATCTCCTTCAGGTCTACATCGCTCAAAGCCTTCATGTGGCCTTACCTGACACCATCAGGCCCTGGTGCCGTGTCTTTTGCCTTTTGCAAAATATGTTTAACATCTTCAAACAATATGATGTCTTCGTAAGGCATATTCTCTATTGTGCCAGATAATTCCATTCTAACTGCATCCCTGGTATCCGCATCACTATGATTGGTCTGCTCTAAAAATCTCTGGAGAAACGCCTCCCCTTTCTCCTTGTCTATTGTCACGCGTACCCCATCATCTTTATAAATTGTTCCCACTGTCATAGGCCGATCTTTTCTTTGCATTTGTCTGTACAGTTTCCAGAATTTATGCAGTGTTTTATCACCTCCAATCTCCGTCATAAAACATTCCCATTTTTCTTTCTTGGCCTCTGCAGCACATCGCTTGAAAGCCTCCACCTTGTCTTTCTTGTCATTTTCCGCTATGTCCACTTCCTCTCGTGAGCTTAAGGGTGTCTGTCGCAATTTCCTTAGCTGCTTCACTGCAGCTCTCTTTGCTTTCCACGCATTGTCTACTTCTGGGGTCCACCATGGGGGCTGCACAAAAGGAGTTTTAACAGTCCTGTTGCATGCCCCATGTCTGAGGCGTCCAAGAAGGCTGTTGCTCCACTCATACCGGAAGGTCTTGCGTGCTCTCCCAGCCTTAACTTTCCTGGACTTAGAGATCAGGACTGAGCATGGCATGTGATCACTACCATGGTAATTCAAAACAGTCCACCTTACATCAAGGACTGATGACTGGGAGACAAGTGCCAAATCAATAGCAGTATCTGTATCGCCAGGCCTCATTGCCATTCTAGTCGGCCTACCATCATTTATGCAGACCACATCGGAGTCCACCATGGCATCCGCAAGTGCAATTCCTTGTCGATTTTCTCCACTACTGTCCCAATCTCTGTTTCTCGCATTGAAGTCTCCACATATGAGTAGCCTATCACCTGGTAAGTCCTCTAATTCCTTAAGCCAGTCCCATTGTTCCTTTCTGACAAAATAGTCCACTGTGGCATATACATTTATAATGTTCCAACTTAAGCCAACAATCTCCATTTGTATACCCTGGACCTCTCTTGCACTGTGATTCCACTGACTCAAGTCAAGTGCCACATGCTTTACTCCTTTCTTCACCAGCACCGTACCGACTAATCATCCACCCACTTCACCCACCTAATATTAAACCCATGCGACAACCATAAACGGCTCTTTGATCATTTGTAAATTTATTTGTATGTATACAGTATCGTTATTTGATCATTTATTTTTATAATTTAGCGCGCTGTCCCAGACATTCGAACAACATCATCTGTCACTGCTCTTCCCCGCCCTCTCTTATCTTGAGATTATGACTTTCATGTTCAATCAACATACACCGTCCTCGGTAGTATAGTGGTGAGTATCCCCGCCTGTCACGCGGGAGACCGGTGTTCGATTCCCCGCCGGGGAGGTAATTTATTTTTTTTAATACTTGCGTGCTGCAGTGACAGAATTATTTTCTCAACCAGAACATGTCTGAACTGGTCTACACCTAGTAATACAGTTACCTGCCAATTTTCATATTACTTTTTTGCGGGGAGGTGGAGGGGAGGCAAAAACTCTTACCAAAGCATTATCCTTGGGATTATCCTCACTCTGTTAAAGAATATTAGAAATCCAAAATCAGATTATTTTCATCACAAACATTCCACATCTCAGATTTCATTTGCGCAAACGAAACATGGTTCATACATTCTGAACTAGAACAGAGAATTCAAACAATGCAAATCCCCTCTGCTATGTGTCCACCGTGACGAGGTAGAGGGGCTTGTGCGTCCCAATGACCCCAAGAGCTATGCCGACGGTAGCACAGCTACTGGTAGGGCCACCCATGTTGGACAGGTCAAGGGAGAGGGACCAGACGAAGAGACACACAAACCTGCTGCCTTGCAGGTAGACTGGGGACAGTCAAAGGCTAGGGAAAGCACCCCGAATACATGCTTGTCGAACTGTTGGGCAATCCTGCAGCAAATGTTTTGCTGTCATTTTTCCAGTTCTACAATTACATTCATCGGTATCTCCTATCTTTAGTTTATTGAACAAGTGGTATTTCAGCCTGTTATGTCCTATGCGGAGTCTGAAGATTGCTACTTGTTCTCTTCGGTCGAGTTTGTAATATGCATCATCCTTCTGATGGCCTGGATGCTCTGATTCCCATTTGGTTCTATAAGTGCTTTTTATCAACCTCTTTGCCTCATTATAGGTTATGTCTATGTCAGGCTGTGGTAGTCGTCCGCCCTCTTTTGCCAGTCTGTCAGCCTCTTCGTTTCCAGGTATACTGCAATGTGATGGGATCCACTGTATTACAACTTTTTTGGATTTCTGGCATAGACCATGGAGTGCTGCTCTTAGGTCAGTTAGTTCTGTGCTGTTATTGCTCTTCAGTATTGAGACAGCTGACTTTGCATCTGTGAAGATAACTATTTGCATCTCTTTATTTTCCTCCATCAAGAGCAATTCTGCTGCAGTTTTCAGAGCCTCTACCTCCGCTTTGAAGTTACTTGAGAACTTTCCAGTTGCCACTTAATGTGTTTTTTTCACTCCATTTTTTAAATTTAGGAGAATTCCTCCTCCTCCATTCTCTACTGAATTTTTGGCTGATCCATCTGTATATGCATGGGTCCAATTGCTGCTTGGGTAATATTCTTTTATGTAGTTTAGGGTTATTTCTCTTCTTTCGGTTTCATGCTGAGTGTTCTTTTTCTCAATACCAGGAATGTTTTCTATCATCTCAGGCAGTTGCTGCTGTCTCCAAGCTGGGAACTTGTCTGCATTGTAAATGGGTTTGACTGTTGATATGTTAAGTATGGGATCTGCCCTAATCTTTCGTTTTGCGGTTTCTACAAAGTTGCTACGTTTCAATCTTCCCTTTCCAAAACCACTAAACCTTTTATACATAGGGTGGTCTGTCAATCTTCTAAATTTTTCAGCTTGTTGCTGGGCTCTGCTATCTCTTCTATCCTGCATTGGTTGTAAACAAGTGATCTTTTCTAATTCATTAATAGGCGTTGTCTTCAGGCTTCCAGTTATGATTCGCATTCCTTGATTTTGGACTCTACTTATTTTGTTAAAGTTTGACTTAGCTGCTGTTGCCCAAGCTGCAATGCCATATTCCAGTACTGGCCTCACCCGTCCAGTATATAACTTCTTGAGAACTTTCTCATCTGCTCCCCACGTTGTACCAGCAAGCTTTTTCATGACTGCCATTCTTTGCCTTGCTCTTGTTCTATTTTTCTCAACCTGTGTCTTCCATGTCAGGCGACGATCAAAGGTGACTCCTAGATAGTTTGGATTTTCTTCATGGCGCAATATTTTTCCATTCAATACCAGCTTAGGTTGCTGAGTTTTAGTTGAGAGGGAGAACACTGTGCATGTTGTTTTCTCCTCACTTATCTTCACTAGCCATGATTTTGACCAGTCCTCTAGCGCTAATAAGGCTTGCTGTATTCTGCTGTTAGCTGTACTAATATATTCTTCAGATGTCCATATGGCTAGGTCATCTGCAAAGGATGATGTGTGTACTCTGGCTGGAAAATTTTCCGTGATGTCATTTATATATGCTAGGAATAATGTTGGTGAAAGAACTCCTCCTTGGGGGACACCTTGCTCCAATAGCATCATTTTGCTGGTTTGTCCTTGTACTTTTGTCCTGGCAGTTCTGTTCTCAAGGTAGTGGCTGATCCATTTGTACATTTTCCCACAAACATGCATTTTTTTGCAGTTTTACTTTCAGTCCCTCCTTCCATACTTTATCAAATGCTTTTTCTAAATCTATCCAGACCGCTAGTGTGTGCTTTTTCTCTTGGAAGGCATCCTCTATTTCCTGAGCTATATAGGTTATTTGATCTTCAGTGGATCTGTACTTTCTGAATCCTGCTTGGTGAGGTGTTAAGAGTTGGTTTTCTTCCAGATGCCATGTTAGCCTGCCATTGATAATGCGTTCCATTAATTTTCCTACACAGCTAAGAAGACTGATAGATCGATAGCCATTTGGTTCTTCCAGGTCTTTTCCTTTCTTTGGGACTGGTATTAGTATAGCTTCCTTCCATGCCTGTGGGACTATTCCCCTCTTCCAGCTGTAATTTAGGACTGCTAGTAGTTTCTTTTTTGCCTTAGTGCCTAGTCCTATTAGCATTTCATTTGTGATTCCATCCTTTCCTGGTGATGTCTTCTTTTTTAGGGTATTCGTTGCCTGATCCATTTCTTCCATTGTTAGATTTGCCATCATATATTCTGCTGCTGTCTCTGTATATCTATGATGTATCTGTTTATCTTTGATTGCTTTCTTCTGTTCGGCTGTAATATCAATGTGGTTTGCACTGGCATAGTGTTCCATTAGTGCATTTGCAGCCTTTTTTCCTGTAAGCAAGGCATTTCCTTGTTTAATTGTTATTTGTTTGTTTCTAGGTCCTTCATTGTTCATGGCTTTCACTAGTTTCCATAGTTTGTTTCCATCCCTGTCAAAATTCAGGTTTTCTGTTTTTTTTCCTCCAACAATCTCTTGTTGTTTGATTTACTGTTCTTTTATATTTTGCTGAGATGGCTTTGAGAGAGATGTTCGCTTCAGTTGTTTGTTCTCTCTCTGCGGTCTTCCTAGCATCTTCAACTTTGTCCTCCAAAATTGGTAGTTCTTCAGTCCAGAATGGTTTGTAATTTTTCCTCGCTCCTCTTGGAATAGACTCAGTGGCCGCCTGTATTATTGCTCTGTTTAGACTTTCCACCATTTGCTTCATGTTGCCATATCGTGTATTTATGTTTTCACAATATTTGTCTGTTAGTATGGCAAATCTGTCCCAATCTGCTCGTTTGTAATTCCAACGGGGCAAAGTCTTTTGCTCCTGTGGAACATACTCCATATTTATTACAAGCTTGATTGGTCTGTGGTCACTACCTGCTAATTGGTCAAGCACATGGCGATCGATTTTGTGGATGATGTCTCCTGTGCAGAAAGCTAAGTCTGGAGTAGAAGTGGTAATCCATCTTCTGGAGTAGAAGCTCGGCGTGTCATCCGCTTTGTTGAGTAGATGGAGATTTGAGTCTATTTCCCAGTCCTCCACTTCATCTCCTCTTGTGTCAGTATCTATGTATCCCCACCTTTCTGAACGGCTATTAAAGTCTCCGACAACAATGCAATTTGTGTCAGTTATTTCCATGTTTGAGAGTGTAAGATCCTTATCTGCAGGGCTATACAGATTGTAAATTCTTATTTTCACGTCCTTTATCATTATATCAACACCTATAATTTCCGTTTGGTTGTCAGATATCACAGATACTTCGCTGCAAGGTATTGTATTTCGTGTAAGTATTACAACTCCTCCTTTGTGTCCTTCGCGGTCGAAACGTGTGGCCTGATATCCCTCGACTGAAAATGTGCGATTGGCGTTGAGGTGTGTCTCTTGAATGCATGCCACATCTATTCTATCTTTATGAAGACGCTGTGTTAGGGAGGCTTTCTTGTTATAAACTCCTTCTGCATTCCATTGTAGTATGTTGAGTGTCCGGGGTGTTTGGTCAATAGCTCTTAACCTACTCCTCTGTGCCTTGACTCCACAGCACAGGGGAAGGTGACCACCAGTAGTCATGGGTGGACCCCCTCGAGGCAGGGGGCCCGGCACTATCACCGCCTGATGGGACTTCACGGGATTAGCACCATAACGATTAATTTTCATCTGTGGCATCATGAAATGATAAAGTTACGTTGCACTTCTTTGTCAAGCCTGTGGCTCAGTACATCCGATTTCGACAAGCATTTGTTCGGGATGCTTTCCCTAGCCTTTGACTGTCCCCAGTCTACCTACAAGGCAGCAGGTTTGTACGTCTCTTCGTCTGGTCCCTCTCCCTTGACCTGTCCGACATGGGTGACCCTACCAGTAGCTGTGCTACCGTCGGCATAGCTCTTGGGGTCATTGGAACGCGCAAGCCCCTCTACCTCGTCAAGGTGGACGCACGGCAGAGGGGATGTGATTGATTCGATCAGGATCAGGCACAAACGCTTTCAATATATCTTTGGATGAGGAGTGACATCACATAATCCATTAGCATTTCCTGACAGAACTAACTTGAATTGGGCCTGAATATTTCAGCCCTTTTCTGGGTTAAGATGTAGGTTATTCTTTCTTCAGCTGAATATACGACTTGATTGACCGGGAGTTGGTATAGTGCTTGATTGTCCATGTCTGGGATATGATGGATGAGAAGATTCAAAGGAAGCTGGGAGTTCACAAAATCAGTTGGTAAATCCATACTGGTAAATGATGGTGAATTCCAGACTTATCCATGAGCCTCTGGAATATGACATTTGAACGTGGAATCAGGCGGTGACTTTTAGAAGAGGGTATACGCTGAAAACCATATAGGGCAGGCATGCCTCATGTCTTTGCAGACATTGAAAAGATTAACACCATCTGTAAGTTCCCAGAGGTAGGGAATCCACTTCAGTATATTCAAAATCCATGAATTTTCCAGGCATTGACATTCAGGTTCAGGGTGTGTAACAGTAACCCGCACTCTTTGTAGAATATTAGGGGAGGCTGATATCCCAGTTTCCTGCCTCTAAATCCAAACAAGTTGACCATAACTTCAGTTCCAAGCATGGTGACTAGGCCAATACTCCACCGCCATCTCTAGCGCCTATGTAGTGAAGAAAAAAACAGGGTCGATATACATTAGTAACACAACCCAAACTTCTGATAACAATGTATCATAATAAAACATACATTCCGATAACAGTGTATCATAATAAAATATATATTCCGATAACCGTGTATCATAATAAAACATATATTCTGATATCAGTGTAAATAATAAAATAAACATTCTGATACCAGTGTATAATAATAAAAATAGAGGAAACAAAAGAGAAGAAGAAAGAGAGGTGACAATAGTTGCCTAGCACTTGTCGCCTACTGTAGAGTTTTGTCTCACTCCAAATGTGAGTAAGGTATCTACTCAATAGGTACATCTCTTCTCCTACACTTGAGATTATATATCATACAAAATGAAAATCCCCAACAGCATTTATTACAGCATTAAGCAGTAACAATCATGAGCATAAAAGGTAAAAAACTCATAAAAGAGAAATCATGGGAATCTTTTCCCATACACTTGAGATTATGTATATCATACCACATGAAAATCCCATAACATCATTTATGAAAAAGGACTAAAAGACAATCCCACCTCTGTGTATTTACAACCATGTAAACAAAAGATTAACTCCTAAGTGCATGAAAAAGTCAAGCGAGAATATCTCTCTCTCTCTCTATCTAACAAACTATTAAAGTTGTACAGATAGTAATATTTCTCCATCATAAGGGCAGAAATACAAAATATGCACTCAGGAAAAAAACACTTTATAACACAGAGACCAGTTGTGAAAAATAAGCATATAGGAATAAAGTAAGTTCACAAAATCATCTCAGAAGAATGACTCATAGCAAGATTATATTGTAAGCTTTATGAAGGCTGACTGGACAAAATGGCGATGTCCAGGCTGCGTGACGTAAACCAACCTTTCAATGAAAGCGATTCTCCTAATTTTCACACACACAACTTCAATCATGATATTAGTTGCATCAAAGCATTTATCCTAATACATAACATGATATGTTGTATATAATATAATGCTCACCTAAAACGCAGAGAATAAGTGGGCTTTAAATTAACCCATTAACAATGGGTCACCCGCTAACATTGGAGAAACATGGCGATTGACCAGACCGCTTTGTCTACCAAGCCTTTGTCTAGATTAAGCCTGTGTTTCCGGGGCGCGGCCAATCAATTGCCTTAATTCAAACTAAATTTTGTTTCGTTAATTCTCCCGTCCTAAGTTTTAATAGCGTGTGAAGCCGTCTGCTGGAAAAGACTGAGGGATGATGACATACATGTCACACCAAGCAGCAATTGGACCCATGCATATACAGATGGATAAGCCAAAGATTCAATTAAAAATGGAGGAGGAGGAATTCTCCTTAATTTAAAAAATGGAGTGATACAAACACAGTCAGTGGCAAATGGAAAATTTTCAAGTAACTTCAAAGCGGAGGTAGAGGCTTTGAAAACTGCAGCAGAAATGCTCTCGATGGAGGAAAATAAAGAGAAGCAAATAGCTATCTTCACAGATGCAAAGTCAGATGTCTCAATACTGAAGAGCAAAAACAGCACAGAACTAGCTGACCTAAGAGCAGCACTCCATGGTCTATGCCAGAAATCCAAACAAATTTTTAATATAGTGGATGCCATCACAATTCAGTATACCTGGAAATGAAGAGGCTGACAGACTAGCAAAAGAGGGTGGACGATTACCACAACCTGACATAGACATAACCTATAATGAGGCAAAAAGGTTTATAAAAAGCACTTATAGAACCAAATGGGAATCAGAGCATCCAGGCCACCAGAAGGATGATGCATATTACAAACTCGACCGAAGAGAACAAGTAGCAATCTTCAGACTCCGCACGGGACATAACAGGCTGAAACACCACTTGTTCAATAAACTAAAGATAGGAGATACCGATGAATGTAATTGTGGAACTGGTAAAATGACAGCTAAACATTTGCTGCAGGAGTGCCCAATATATGCAGAACAGAGAAAAATATTTTGACCCACGCCTGCTTCATTTGAGGACAAGCTCTATGGAGATATCAACAAGCTCAAGTTGACTACAGCTTACTTTAACTACATTCAGGTTGACATCTAAAGGTGCATGAAGATGTATTTAGACTGCCACACTTCATACCACAGGTATGTCGGTTACAAAAGCGTCCCAGAGGCATGAAATGGAATATTGCTTGGATAGCAAATCCATTACGTGGAAAGTCCGAATCAAAAGCTCACTTTGTGGGCTTCATAAAAGGTGGAAAAAGTGTCCTAGTGGCACGAAATGGAATATTGCTTGGATAGCAAATCCATTATGTGGAAAGTCTGAATCGAAAGCTCACTGTGTGGATGTCATCTGCAGACTGCATTCTTCGGGTTTCCGGAGGAACAGCCTATGGTGAACGGAAGGCCCAATATACGGAAGTGAGGCTAAGCAGCCATGTGCAGGACGTGACGATTCCTTGGGTGAGCCCAGTACCAGAGCGCTGTGTGATGGCTCTGCAAGTATGGAAGCCTCCTTGGATGGCGGGGAATGCCCATGGTCTGCCCCTGCCTTCCCTTGAGGGTTGACCAGGATGTCTTTGGCTGTTCTATATGGGCCAGCTAGGATGGGGGATAACACCACAACAGTGAGATTCAAACGTCCTAAGAAACTCCCGGGAAGGTTAACCCGGTCAACAAATGCCCGCAGATGTCGGATGTCGGATGCCTAACGACGCAAGAACGCAGCTCTGCTGTAAACAGGTACAACGCAGTCACATCCGAAAAAAAAATCCGGATGAACGCAGAAGAAGAAGAAACAATGCAAATGTCATGCAACAATATGCCGTTGACTGAACAAATCACGGGAGACCGTTACTGATAATCAGCGCTCGCTATGAGAAGAATGGGGAATTAAGTTCGCATCAATGCTGGAGGAATGTTCCCTATCACCTAATCAGTTTAACATCTAACTAAAAAATCACAACAAAAGCAATGATTGGTCACCAAATAACGGTGGCGATCGTAGAACACACTGCACAAATATACACAGTGTAGTTGATATCCACGCCCTGACACCATGTTTGACACAACCTCTAGAAAAGAATTAAAATAACCAAAATAGAAAATTTAATAACCTCCAAGCATGGACAAATAGTCCAGGACGAATCGTTGGGAGTAACAGACTAATTAGACAACTGAAAGCAAGAATGCAATTCAAGTAATCATTGTCACATCTGTCATCAAGTGCGTTGTCAACTGGCAGTGGTAATCGTACTTCTCTAGAGCTCACGTTCCCTATTATTATAGAGTTATGTATTAATGCATGTGCTCATATATTCTATTACGACGATATAAGTTTGTCTAGAATCTTCTCTTGTCGTCTAACATTGAAGAATATTGACGTGCATGCGAAATTATACACAAAAGAATGCTTCAGTAAAAACGTTCACAGCTAACTTTATGAAAGACAGAACCTTTTTGTGCATAAATTTTAATTAATATTACATATGTTAACTGCGGTTTCTAGGTCAAATTGTATATAAAATGAAAACTTTATATTTAACATATGACAATCCGTAAATATTAAATGTCCCCCCTTCTGATGTTTAATGACACGTTTCCCACGTGTCTCTGCCCCTTTGAAGACACATTTTGACTGTCCTGTGAGGAACACATCTTGAGCTTCTTTGCTTCCAAGGTCTTTTTAATTATGTAGATTTTGTAAACAATAAAGGAGACAGAACAGTGCGCCGAAGCTACATATATATTGGTAATTCTAGTCCCACTGAAAGCTGAAGACACCAATATGAAAAATATGTAGTCGAATAATTAGCTGAGATTGTTGAATGTCACATGAGCAGATTTCATATCGCTCCACAAAAACAGGCGACACAGCCAATTTTCATAATTTTCGAAGGCAAATAATAAAGGGTGGAGAGGCATCCCAGTAGAAACTGACTACTCTTCATTTGAAACACATACCAAAGCATTGTTCTTGAGATTATCATCGCACTGTTAAAGAATATTATTACTATTAATATTAGACTAATAATCCATCAAATTCACCCACCTAATATTAAACACGGGCATTAATCATATACGGCTCTTTGAACATTTGTAAATTTATTTGTATGTATACAGTATCGTTATTTGTTCATTTATTTTTATAATTTAGCGCTCTGTCCCAGACATTCGATCAACTTCATTTGTCATTGCTTCTGCCCCGCCCTCTCTATCTTCAGATTATGGCTTTGATGTTCATTCTACACCCACCGTCCTCGGTAGTATAGTGGTGAGTATCCCCGCCTGTCACGCGGGAGACCGGGGTTCGATTCCCCGCCGGGGAGGTAATTTTTTTTTTTTAATACTTGCGTGCTGCAGTGACAGAATTATTTTCTCAACCAGAACATGTCTGAACTGGTCTACACCTAGTAATACAGTTACCTGCCAATTTTCATATTACTTTTCTGCTGGAAGGTGGAGGGGAGGCAAAAACTCTTACCAGAGCATTATCCTTGGGATTATCCTCACTCTGTTAAAGAATATTAGAAATCCAAAATCAGATTATTATCATCACAAACATTCCACATCTCAGATTTCATTTGCGCAAACAAACCATGGTTCATACATTCTGAACTAGAAAAGAGAATTCAAACAATGCACATGTCATGCAACAATATGCCGTTGACTGAACAAATCACGGGAGACCGTTACTGATAATCATCGCTGGCTATGAGAAGAATGCGGAATTAAGTTCGCATCAATGCTGGAGGAATGTTCCCTATCACCTAATCAGTTTAACATCTAACTAAAAAATCACAACAAAAGCAATGATTGGTCACCAAATAACGGTGGCGATCGTAGAACACACTGCACAAATATACACAGTGTAATTGATATCCACGCCCTGACACCATGTTTGACACAACCTCTAGAAAAGAATTTAACAAACCAAAATAGAAAATTTAATAACCTCCAAGCATGGACAAATAGTCCAGGACGAATCGTTGGGAGTAACAGACTAATTAGACAACAACTGAAAGCAAGAATGCAATTCAAGTAATCATTGTCACAACTGTCATCAAGTGCGTTGTCAACTGGCAGTGGTAATCGTACTTCTCTAGAGCTCACGTTCCCTATTAATAAAACTATTATTATAGCGTTATGTATTAATGCATAAGTTAACGATATAAGTTTGTCTAGAATCTTCTCTTGTCGTCTAACATTGATGAATATTGACGTGCATGCGAAATTATACACAAAAGAATGCTTCAGTAAAAACGTTCACAGCTAACTTTATGAAAGACAGAACCTCTTTGTGCATAAATTTTAATTAATATTACATATGTTAACTGCGATTTCTAGGTCAAATTGTATATAAAATGAAAACTTTATATTTAACATATGACAATCCGTAAATATTAAATGTCCCCCCTTCTGATGTTTAATGACACGGTTCCCACGTGTCTCTGCCCCTTTGAAGACACATTTTGACTGTCCTGTGAGGAACACATCTTGAGCTTCTTTGCTTCCAAGGTCTTTTTAATTATGTAGATTTTGTAAACAATAAAGGAGACAGAACAGTGCGCCGAAGCTACATATATATTGGTAATTCTAGTCCCACTGAAAGCTGAAGACACCAATATGAAAAATATGTAATCGAATAATTAGTTGAGATTGTTGAATGTCACATGAGCAGATTTCATGTCGCTCCACAAACACAGGCGACACAGCCAATTTTCATAATTTTCGAAGGCAAATAATAAAGGGTGGAGAGGCATCCCAGTAGAAACTGACTACTCTTCATTTGAAACACATACCAAAGCATTGTTCTTGAGATTATCATCGCACAGATAAAGAATATTATTACTATTAATCCATCCATCCATCCATCATGTGCCATGCCGGTAAGCGTGGGCGGTCATGTTCTGCCATCTCACCCGATCACCAGAGTCGTGGATCAGCTCCGTGTTTCTGTCTCGACTATGCCACAAGGCCAAGCCATCCAGGTACTTGCTTCTAGGTCTTCCCCTTGGTCTGTTCCCCTCGATCTTACCAGTTGTCACCAAATTCTCCAATCCATTTCTTCTCATAACATGTCCAAATAATTTTGACTGTCTACGTCTAATTTCTCTAATCAATTTACGATCTTCATTTGTTTCTTGAAGGACTTGTTCATTGGTCTTTCTGGCTGTCCATGGTATTCTTTGCATTTTCCTCAGAAACCACATCTCTACAGCCATCAGATGTTTTTCAGCCTGACTGCTCATTGTCCACGCTTCACATCCATACAAAAGTACAGGCTCAATGTAGCATCTCAACACTCTCTTTCTCGTTTCAATTGACATCTTTTTATTGGTCAATATGTTTTTCATCTTGCTAAAGGCTACTTTTGCCATGGCGATTCTTGTTCTAATCTCTTCAAGGCATCTCCCATCAGATGTTATTACTGTTCCGAGATAATTGTACCTGCTCACTTGTTGAAGAATATTCCCATTTACTTGTATATTACATTGTAGTATTTCGTCCTTCCTAGTGACGACCATAATCTGTGTCTTTTTACAATTTAATTCTAACCCTATTTGTTCACCGTGTGTCACAATCGCATCTACTAAATTTTGCAGGTCCTGTTCATTGTCTGCAATCAAGACTGTATCTCTGCATATCTAATGTTATTGATGCATCGTCCCCCAATGTTGATTCCTTCCATATCTTCAATATTTCTGAAAATACTTTCACTGTACAGGGAAAACAGATCTGGAGACATTACACATCCCTGTCTCACACCCCTTTTAATAGGCTGATATTGGCTTACTTCATTATCAACTCTTATGGCAGCTTGTTGTTTCCAATATATATTTTTTACAAATCTAAGATCTTTTCCATCAATTTGTAGATCTTCAAGCATCCTTATCATGTTGACATGTCTCACTTTATCAAAAGCCTTTGTGTAGTCAATAAAGCAAAGGTGTAGATCTTTGTTTACTTCTATAGAACGTTCGATTATGTTTCTCAGTATATACACAGCATTTACTGTACCCTTGCCTTCCACAAACCCACATTGTTCTTCTCCTATTTCAGGTTGTATTTTCCTCCTAACTCTTTGCATGATAATTCTTAGCAAAATCTTCGTGATGTGACTCATTATACTAATTGTTCGATGTTGATCACATTACAAGGCTCCTGATTTCTTTGGGATTGCAATAAATACAGAATTACATAACTCCTGAGGTATATTTCCAGTATCATATATTGTATTAAGCAGACTGGTAACTTGATCTATTCCATATTCTTCTAAAGCATTAATCATTTCTGTTGTGACGCTGTCTGAACCGGGGGTCTTGCCAGATTTCATATGGTTAAGAGCATTCTGAACCTCCATCTTCAAAATTGCTGGTCCTTCATTATTATTTTGAACATCATACTGTTCGTCTCTGTTGTCGTCATACAGGTTTTTCACGTAATCTGACCATTCATGTAATATTAAAATTACTATTAATATTAGACTAATAATCCATCAAATTCACCCACCTAATATTAAACACGGGCATTAATCATATACGGCTCTTTGAACATTTGTAAATTTATTTGTATGTATACAGTATCGTTATTTGTTCATTTATTTTTATAATTTAGCGCTCTGTCCCAGACATTCGATCAACTTCATTTGTCATTGCTTCTGCCCCGCCCTCTCTATCTTCAGATTATGGCTTTGATGTTCATTCGACACCCACCGTCCTCGGTAGTATAGTGGTGAGTATCCCCGCCTGTCACGCGGGAGACCGGGGTTCGATTCCCCGCCGGGGAGGTAATTTTTTTTTTTTAATACTTGCGTGCTGCAGTGACAGAATTATTTTCTCAACCAGAACATGTCTGAACTGGTCTACACCTAGTAATACAGTTACCTGCCAATTTTCATATTACTTTTTTGCGGGAAGGTGGAGGGGAGGCAAAAACTCTTCCCAGAGCATTATCCTTGGGATTATCCTCAGTCTGTTAAAGAATATTAGAAATCCATAATCAGATTATTATCATCACAAACATTCCACATCTCAGAATTCATTTGCGCAAACAAAACATGGTTCATACATTCTGCACTAGAACAGAGAATTCAAACAATGCAAATGTCATGCAACAATATGCCGTTGACTGAACAAATCACGAGAGATTGTTACCGATAATCAGCGCTGGCTATGAGAAGAATGGGGAATTATGTTCGCATCAATGCTGGAGGAATGTTCCCTATCATCTAATCAGTTTAACATCTAACTAAAAAATCACAACAAAAGCAATGATTGGTCACCAAATAACGGTGGCGATCGTAGAACACACTGCACAAATATACACAGTGTAGTTGATATCCACGCCCTGACACCATGTTTGACACAACCTCTAGAAAAGAATTTAACACACCAAAATAGAAAATTTAATAACCTCCAAGCATGGACAAATAGTCCAGGACGAATCGTTGGGAGTAACAGACTAATTAGACAACAACTGAAAGCAAGAATGCAATTCAAGTAATCATTGTCACAACTGTCATCAAGTGCGTTGTCAACTGGCAGTGGTAATCGTACTTCTCTAGAGCTCACGTTCCCTATTATTATAGCGTTATGTATTAATGCATAAGTTAACGATATAAGTTTGTCTAGAATCTTCTCTTGTCGTCTAACATTGAAGAATATTGACGTGCATGCGAAATTATACACAAAAGAATGCTTCAGTAAAAACGTTCACAGCTAACTTTATGAAAGACAGAACCTCTTTGTGCATAAATTTTAATTAATATTACATATGTTAACTGCGATTTCTAGGTCAAATTGTATATAAAATGAAAACTTTATATTTAACATATGACAATCCGTAAATATTAAATGTCCCCCCTTCTGATGTTTAATGACACGGTTCCCACGTGTCTCTGCCCCTTTGAAGACACATTTTGACTGTCCTGTGAGGAACACATCTTGAGCTTCTTTGCTTCCAAGGTCTTTTTAATTATGTAGATTTTGTAAACAATAAAGGAGACAGAACAGTGCGCCGAAGCTACATATATATTGGTAATTCTAGTCCCAATGAAAGCTGAAGACACCAATATGAAAAATATGTAGTCGAATAATTAGTTGAGATTGTTGAATGTCACATGAGCAGATTTCATGTCGCTCCACAAACACAGGCGACACAGCCAATTTTCATAATTTTCGAAGGCAAATAATAAAGGGTGGAGAGGCATCCCAGTAGAAACTAACTACTCTTCATTTGAAACACATATCAAAGCATTGTTCTTGAGATTATCATCGCACAGATAAAGAATATTATTACTATTAATCCATCCATCCATCCATCATGTGCCATGCCGGTAAGCGTGGGCGGTCATGTTCTGCCATCTCACCCGATCACCAGAGTCGTGGATCAGCTCCGTGTTTCTGTCTCGACTATGCCACAAGGCCAAGCCATCCAGGTACTTGCTTCTAGGTCTTCCCCTTGGTCTGTTCCCCTCGATCTTACCAGTTGTCACCAAATTCTCCAATCCATTTCTTCTCATAA
Source organism: Cepaea hortensis (assembly GCA_963921405.1). Classification (NCBI taxonomy): domain Eukaryota; kingdom Metazoa; phylum Mollusca; class Gastropoda; order Stylommatophora; family Helicidae; genus Cepaea; species Cepaea hortensis. Next base: position 17,453,688 of record OY992894.1, read on the forward strand.
CATGTCCAAAAAATTTTGACTGTCTACGTCTAATTTCTCTAATCAATTTACGATCTTCATTTGTTTCTTGAAGGACTTGTTCATTGGTCTTTCTGGCTGTCCATGGTATTCTTTGCATTTTCCTCAGAAACCACATCTCTACAGCCATCAGATGTTTTTCAGCCTGACTGCTCATTGTCCACGCTTCACATCCATACAAAAGTACAGGCTCAATGTAGCATCTCAACACTCTCTTTCTCGTTTCAATTGACATCTTTTTATTGGTCAATATGTTTTTCATCTTGCTAAAGGCTACTTTTGCCATGGCGATTCTTGTTCTAATCTCTTCAAGGCATCTCCCATCAGATGTTATTACTGTTCCGAGATAATTGTACCTGCTCACTTGTTGAAGAATATTCCCATTTACTTGTATATTACATTGTGGTATTTCGTCCTTCCTAGTGACGACCATAATCTGTGTCTTTTTACAATTTAATTCTAACCCTAGTTGTTCACTGTGTGTCACAATCGCATCTACTAAATTTTGCAGGTCCTGTTCATTGTCTGCAATCAAGACTGTATCATCTGCATATCTAATGTTATTGATGCATCGTCCCCCAATGTTGATTCCTTCCATATCTTCAATATTTCTGAAAATACTTTCACTGTACAGGGAAAACAGATCTGGAGACATTACATATCCCTGTCTCACACCCCTTTTAATAGGCTGATATTGGCTTACTTCATTATCAACTCTTATGGCAGCTTGTTGTTTCCAATATATGTTTTTTACAAGTCTAAGATCTTTTCCATCAATTTGTAGATCTTCAAGCATCCTTATCATGTTTACATGTCTCACTTATCAAAAGCCTTTGTGTAGTCAATAAAGCAAAGATGTAGATCTTTGTTTACTTCTATAGAACGTTCGATTATGTTTCTCAGTATATACACAGCATTTACTGTACCCTTGCCTTCCACAAACCCACATTGTTCTTCTCCTATTTCAGGTTGTATTTTCCTCCTAACTCTTTGCATGATAATTCTTAGCAAAATCTTCGTGATGTGACTCATTATACTAATTGTTCGATGTTGATCACATTCCAAGGCTCCTGATTTCTTTGGGATTGCAATAAATACAGAATTACATAACTCCTGAGGTATATTTCCAGTATCATATATTGTATTAAGCAGACTGGTAACTTGATCTATTCCATATTCTTCTAAAGCATTAATCATTTCTGTTGTGACGCTGTCTGAACCGGGGGTCTTGCCAGATTTCATATGGTTAAGAGCATTCTGAACCTCCATCTTCAAAATTGCTGGTCCTTCATTATTATTTTGAACATCATACTGTTCGTCTCTGTTGTCGTCATACAGGTTTTTCACGTAATCTGACCATTCATGTAATATTAAAATTACTATTAATATTAGACTAATAATCCATCAAATTCACCCACCTAATATTAAACACGGGCATTAATCATATACGGCTCTTTAAACATTTGTAAATTTATTTGTATGTATACAGTATCGTTATTTGTTCATTTATTTTTATAATTTAGCGCTCTGTCCCAGACATTCGATCAACTTCATTTGTCATTGCTTCTGCCCCGCCCTCTCTATCTTCAGATTATGGCTTTGATGTTCATTCGACACCCACTGTCCTCGGTAGTATAGTGGTGAGTATCCCCGCCTGTCACGCGGGAGACCGGGGTTCGATTCCCCGCCGGGGAGGTAATTTTTTTTTTTAAATACTTGCGTGCTGCAGTGACAGAATTATTTTCTCAACCAGAACATGTCTGAACTGGTCTACACCTAGTAATACAGTTACCTGCCAATTTTCATATTACTTTTTTGCGGGAAGGTGGAGGGGAGGCAAAAACTCTTACCAGAGCATTATCCTTGGGATTATCCTCACTCTGTTAAAGAATATTAGAAATCCAAAATCAGATTATTATCATCACAAACATTCCACATCTCAGATTTCATTTGCGCAAACGAAACATGGTTCATACATTCTGAACTAGAACAGAGAATTCAAACAATGCAAATGTCATGCAACAATATGCCGTTGACTGAACAAATCACGGGAGACCGTTACTGATAATCAGCGCTGGCTATGAAAAGAATGCGGAATTAAGTTCGCATCAATGCTGGAGGAATGTTCCCTATCAACTAATCAGTTTAACATCTAACTTAAAAATCACAACAAAAGCAATGATTGGTCACCAAATAACGGTGGCGATCGTAGAACACACTGCACAAATATACACAGTGTAATTGATATTCACGCCCTGACACCATGTTTGACACAACCTCTAGAAAAGAATTTAACAAACCAAAATAGAAAATTTAATAACCTCCAAGCATGGACAAATAGTCAAGGACGAATCGTTGGGAGTAACAGACTAATTAGACAACAACTGAAAGCAAGAATGCAATTCAAGTAATCATTGTCACAACTGTCATCAAGTGCGTTGTCAACTGGCAGTGGTAATCGTACTTCTCTAGAGCTCACGTTCCCTATTATTATAGCGTTATGTATTAATGCATGTGCTCATATATTCTATTACGACGATATAAGTTTGTCTAGAATCTTCTCTTGTCGTCTAACATTGAAGAATATTGACGTGCATGCGAAATTATACACAAAAGAATGCTTCAGTAAAAACGTTCACAGCTAACTTTATGAAAGACAGAACCTCTTTGTGCATAAATTTTAATTAATATTACATATGTTAACTGCGATTTCTATGTCAAATTGTATATAAAATGAAAACTTTATATTTAACATATGACAAACCGTAAATATTAAATGTCCCCCCTTCTGATGTTTAATGACACGTTTCCCACGTGTCTCTGCCCCTTTGAAGACACATTTTGACTGTCCTGTGAGGAACACATCTTGAGCTTCTTTGCTTCCAAGGTCTTTTTAATTATGTAGATTTTGTAAACAATAAAGGAGACAGAACAGTGCGCCGAAGCTACATATATATTGGTAATTCTAGTCCCACTGAAAGCTGAAGACACCAATATGAAAAATATGTAGTCGAATAATTAGTTGAGATTGTTGAATGTCACATGAGCAGATTTCATGTCGCTCCACAAACACAGGCGACACAGCCAATTTTCATAATTTTCGAAGGCAAATAATAAAGGGTGGAGAGGCATCCCAGTAGAAACTGACTACTCTTCATTTGAAACACATACCAAAGCATTGTTCTTGAGATTATCATCGCACAGATAAAGAATATTATTACTTCTTCTTCTTCGTTCATCCGGAGTTTTTTTTTTCGGACGTGATTGCGTTGTGCCTGTTTACAGCAGAGCTGCGTTCTTGCGCCGTTAGGCCGACACATCCGACTTCTGCGGGCATTTGTTGACCGGGTTAACCTTCCCGGGGGTTTCTTAGGACGTTAGACTCTCACTGTTGTGGTGTTATCTCCCATCCCAGCTGGCCCATATAGAACAGCCAAAGGCATCCTGGTCGGCCCTCAAGGGAAGGCAGGGGCAGACCATGGGCATTCCCCGCCATCCAAGGAGGCTTCCATAATTGCAGAGCCATCACACACCGCTCTGGTACTGGGCTCACCCAAGGAATCGTCACGTCCTGCACATGGCTGCTTAGCCTCACTTCCGTATATTGGGCCTTCCGTTCACCATAGGCTGTTCTTCCAGAAGAATGCAGTTTGCAGATGACATCCACACAGTGAGCTTTCGATTCGGACTTTCCACGTAATGGATTTGCTATCCAAGCAATATTCCATTTTGTGCCACTAGGACACTTTTTCCACCTTTTTTGAAGCCCACACAGTGAGCTTTTGATTCGGACTTTCCACGTAATGGATTTGCTATCCAAGCAATATTCCATTTCATGCCTCTGGGAGGCTTGTGTAACCGACATGCCTGTGGTATGAAGTGTGGCAGTCTAAATATTTCTTCATGTACATTTAAATGTCAACCTGAATACAGTTAAAGTATGCTGCAGTCAACTTGAGCTTGTTGATATTTCCATAGAGCTTGTCCTCAAATGAAGCAGGTGTGGGCCAAAATATCTTTCTCTGTTCTGCATATATTGGGCACTCTTGCAGCAAATGTTTAGCTGTCATTTTACCAGTTCCACAATTACATTCATCTGTATCTCCTATCTTTAGTTTGTTGAACAAGTGGTATTTCAACCTGTTGTGTCCTGTGCGGAGTCTGAAGATTGCTACTTGTTCTCTTCAGTCGAGTTTGTAATATGCATCATCCTTCTGATGGCCTGGATGCTCTGATTCCCATTTGGTTCTATAAGTGCTTTTTATCAACCTCTTTGCCTCATTATAGGTTATGTCTATGTCAGGCTGTGGTTGTCGTCCGCCGTCTTTTGCCAGTCTGTCAGCCTCTTCATTTCCAGGTATACTGCAATGTGATGGGATCCACTGTATTACAACTTTTTGTGATTTCTGGCATAGACCATGGAGTGCTGCTCTTAGGTCAGCTATTTCTGTGCTGTTATTGCTCTTCAGTATTGAGACAGCTGACTTTGCATCTGTAAAGATAGCTATTTGCGTCTCTTTATTTTCCTCCATCAAGAGCATTTCTGCTGCAGTTTTCAGAGCCTCTACCTCCGCTTTGAAGTTACTTGAAAACTTTCCAGTTGCCACTGAATGTGTTTTTTTCACTCCATTTTTTAAATTTAGGAGAATTCCTCCTCCTCCATTCTCTACTGAATTTTTGGCTGATCCATCTGTATATGCATGGGTCCAATTGCTGCTTGGGTAATGTTCTTTTATGTAGTTTAGGGTTATTTCTCTTCTTTCGGTTTCATGCTGAGTGTTCTTTTTCTCAATACCAGGAATGTTTTCTATCATCTCAGGCAGTTGCTGCTGTCTCCAAGCTGGGAACTTGTCTGCATTGTAAATGGGTTTGACTGTTGATATGTTAAGTATGGGATCTGCCCTAATCCTACGTTTTGCAGTTTCTACAAAGTTGCTACGCTTCAGTCTTCCCTTTCCAAAACCACTAAATCTTTTATACATAGGGTGGTCTGTCAATCTTCTAAATTTTTCAGCTTGTTGCTGGGCTCTGCTATCTCTTCTATCCTGCATTGGTTGTAAACAAGTGATCTTTTCTAATTCATTAATAGGCGTTGTCTTCAGGCTTCCAGTTATGATTCGCATTCCTTGATTTTGGACTCTACTTATTTTGTTAAAGTTTGACTTAGCTGCTGTTGCCCAAGCTGCAATGCCATATTCCAGTACTGGCCTCACCCGTCCAGTATATAACTTCTTGAGAACTTTCTCATCTGCTCCCCACGTTGTACCAGCAAGCTTTTTCATGATTGCCATTCTTTGCCTTGCTCTTGTTCGATTTTTCTCAACCTGTGTCTTCCATGTCAGGCGACGATCAAAGGTGACTCCTAGATAGTTTGGATTTTCTTCATGGCGCAACATTTTTCCATTCAATACCAGCTTAGGTTGCTGAGTTTTAGTTGAGAGGGAGAACACTGTGCATGTTGTTTTCTCCTCACTTATCTTCACTAGCCATGATTTTGACCAGTCCTCTAGCGCTAATAGGGCTTGCTGTATTCTGCTGTTAGTTGTACTAATATATTCTTCAGATGTCCATATGGCTAGGTCATCTGCAAAGGATGATGTGTGTACTCTGGCTGGAAAATTTTCCGTGATGTCGTTTATATATGCTAGGAATAATGTTGGTGAAAGTACTCCTCCTTGGGGGACACCTTGCTCCAACAGCATCATTTTGCTGGTTTGTCCTTGTACTTTTGTCCTGGCAGTTCTGTTCTCAAGGTAGTGGCTGATCCATTTGTACATTTTCCCACAAACATGCATTTTTTGCAGTTTTACTTTCAGTCCTTCCTTCCATACTTTATCAAATGCTTTTTCTAAATCTATCCAGACCGCTAGTGTGTGCTTTTTCTCTTGGAAGGCATCCTCTATTTCCTGAGCTATATAGGTTATTTGATCTTCAGTGGATCTGTACTTTCTGAATCCTGCTTGGTGAGGTGTTAAGAGTTGGTTTTCTTCCAGATGCCATGTTAGCCTGCCATTGATAATGCGTTCCATTAATTTTCCTACACAGCTAAGAAGACTGATAGGTCGATAGCCATTTGGTTCTTCCAGGTCTTTTCCTTTCTTTGGGACTGGTATTAGTATAGCTTCCTTCCATGCCTGTGGGACTATTCCCCTCTTCCAGCTGTAATTTAGGACTGCTAGTAGTTTCTTTTTTGCCTTAGTGCCTAGTCCTATTAGCATTTCATTTGTGATTCCATCCTTTCCTGGTGATGTCTTCTTTTTTAGGGTATTCATTGCCTGTTCCATTTCTTCAATTGTTAGATTTGCCATCATATATTCTGCTGCTGTCTCTGTATATCTATGATGTATCTGTTTATCTTTGATTGCTTTCTTCTGTTCGGCTGTAATATCAATGTGGTTTGCACTGTCATAGTGTTCCATTAGTGCATTTGCAGCCTTTTTTCCTGTAAGCAAGGCATTTCCTTGTTTAATTGTTATTTGTTTGTTTCTAGGTCCTTCATTGTTCATGGCTTTCACTAGTTTCCATAGTTTGTTTCCATCCCTGTCAAAATTCAGGTTTTCTGTTTTTTTTCTCCAACAATCTCTTGTTGTTTGATTTACTGTTCTTTTATATTTTGCTGAGATGGCTTTGAGAGAGATGTTCGCTTCAGTTGTTTGTTCTCTCTCTCTGCGGTCTTCCTAGCATCTTCAACTTTGTCCTCCAAAATTTGTAGTTCCTCAGTCCAGAATGGTTTGTAAGTTTTTTCTCGCTCCTCTTGGAATAGACTCAGTGGCCGCCTGTATTATTGCTCTGTTTAGACTTTCCACCATTTGCTTCATGTTGCCATATCGTGTATTTATGTTTTCACAATATTTGTCTGTTAGTATGGCAAATCTGTCCCAATCTGCTCGTTTGTAATTCCAGCGGGGCAAAGGCTTTTGCTCCTGTGGAACATACTCCATATTTATTACAAGCTTGATTGGTCTGTGGTCACTACCTGCTAATTGGTCCAGCACATGGCGATCGATTTTGTGGAGGATGTCTCCTGTGCAGTAAGCTAAGTCTGGAGTAGAAGTGGTAATCCATCTTCTGGAGTAGAAGCTCGGTGTGTCATCCGCTTTGTTGAGTAGATGGAGATTTGAGTCTATTTCCCAGTCCTCCACTTCATCTCCTCTTTTGTCAGTATCTGGGTATCCCCATCTTTCTGAACGGCTATTAAAGTCTCCGACAACAATGCAATTTGTGTCAGTTATTTTCATGTTTGAGAGTGTAAGATCCTTATCTGCCGGGCTATACAGATTGTAAATTCTTATTTTCACGTCCTTTATCATTATATCAACACCTATAATTTCCGTTTGGTTGTCAGAGATCACAGATACTTCGCTGCAAGGTATTGTATTTCGTGTAAGTATTACAACTCCTCCTTTGTGTCCTTCGCGGTCGAAACGTGTGGCCTGATATCCCTTGACTGAAAATGTGCGATTGGCGTTGAGGTGTGTCTCTTGAATGCATGCCACATCTATCCCATCTTTATGAAGACGCTGTGTTAGGGAGGCTTTCTTGTTATAAACTCCTTCTGCATTCCATTGTAGTATGTTGAGTGTCCGGGGTGTTTGGTCAATAGCTCTTAACCTACTCCTCTGTGCCTTGACTCCACAGCACAGGGGAAGGTGACCACCAGTAGTCATGGGTGGACCCCCTCGAGGCAGGGGGCCCGGCACTATCACCGCCTGATGGGACTTCACGGGATTAGCACCATAACGATTAATTTTCATCTGTGGCATCATGAAATGATAAAGTTACGTTGCACTTCTTTGTCAAGCCTATGGCTCAGTACATCCGATTTCGACAAGCATTTGTTCGGGATGCTTTCCCTAGCCTTTTACTGTCCCCAGTCTACCTACAAGGCAGCAGGTTTGTGCGTCACTTTGTCTGGTCCCTCTCCCTTGACCTGTCCGACATGGGTGACCCTACCAGTAGCTGTGCTACCGTCGGCATAGCTCTTGGGGTCATTGGAACGCACAAGCCCCTCTACCTCGTCAAGGTGGACGCACGGCAGAGGGGATATTATTACTATTAATCCATCCATCCATCCATCATGTGCCATGCCGGTAAGCGTGGGCGGTCATGTTCTGCCATCTCACCCGATCACCAGAGTCGTGGATCAGCTCCGTGTTTCTGTCTCGACTATGCCACAAGGCCAAGCCATCCAGGTACTTGCTTCTAGGTCTTCCCCTTGGTCTGTTCCCCTCGATCTTACCAGTTGTCACCAAATTCTCCAATCCATTTCTTCTCATAACATGTCCAAATAATTTTGACTGTCTACGTCTAATTTCTCTAATCAATTTACGATCTTCATTTGTTTCTTGAAGGACTTGTTCATTGGTCTTTCTGGCTGTCCATGGTATTCTTTGCATTTTCCTCAGAAACCACATCTCTACAGCCATCAGATGTTTTTCAGCCTGACTGCTCATTGTCCACGCTTCACATCCATACAAAAGTACAGGCTCAATGTAGCATCTCAACACTCTCTTTCTCGTTTCAATTAACATCTTTTTATTGGTCAATATGTTTTTCATCTTGCTAAAGGCTACTTTTGCCATGGCGATTCTTGTTCTAATCTCTTCAAGGCATCTCCCATCAGATGTTATTACTGTTCCGAGATAATTGTACCTGCTCACTTGTTGAAGAATATTCCCATTTACTTGTATATTACATTGTGGTATTTCGTCCTTCCTAGTGACGACCATAATCTGTGTCTTTTTACAATTTAATTCTAACCCTAGTTGTTCACTGTGTGTCACAATCGCATCTACTAAATTTTGCAGGTCCTGTTCATTGTCTGCAATCAAGACTGTATCATCTGCATATCTAATGTTATTGATGCATCGTCCCCCAATGTTGATTCCTTCCATATCTTCAATATTTCTGAAAATACTTTCACTGTACAGGGAAAACAGATCTGGAGACATTACATATCCCTGTCTCACACCCCTTTTAATAGGCTGATATTGGCTTACTTCATTATCAACTCTTATGGCAGCTTGTTGTTTCCAATATATGTTTTTTACAAGTCTAAGATCTTTTCCATCAATTTGTAGATCTTCAAGCATCCTTATCATGTTTACATGTCTCACTTATCAAAAGCCTTTGTGTAGTCAATAAAGCAAAGATGTAGATCTTTGTTTACTTCTATAGAACGTTCGATTATGTTTCTCAGTATATACACAGCATTTACTGTACCCTTGCCTTCCACAAACCCACATTGTTCTTCTCCTATTTCAGGTTGTATTTTCCTCCTAACTCTTTGCATGATAATTATTAGCAAAATCTTCGTGATGTGACTCATTATACTAATTGTTCGATGTTGATCACATTCCAAGGCTCCTGATTTCTTTGGGATTGCAATAAATACAGAATTACATAACTCCTGAGGTATATTTCCAGTATCATATATTGTATTAAGCAGACTGGTAACTTGATCTATTCCATATTCTTCTAAAGCATTAATCATTTCTGTTGTGAAGCTGTCTGAACCGGGGGTCTTGCCAGATTTCATATGGTTAAGAGCATTCTGAACCTCCATCTTCAAAATTGCTGGTCCTTCATTATTATTTTGAACATCATACTGTTCGTCTCTGTTGTCGTCATACAGGTTTTTCACGTAATCTGCTGACCATTCATTTCATGTAATATTAAAATTACTATTAATATTAGACTAATAATCCATCAAATTCACCCACCTAATATTAAACACGGGCATTAATCATATACGGCTCTTTGAACATTTGTAAATTTATTTGTATGTATACAGTATCGTTATTTGTTCATTTATTTTTATAATTTAGCGCTCTGTCCCAGACATTCGATCAACTTCATTTGTCATTGCTTCTGCCCCGCCCTCTCTATCTTCAGATTATGGCTTTGATGTTCATTCGACACCCACCGTCCTCGGTAGTATAGTGGTGAGTATCCCCGCCTGTCACGCGGGAGACCGGGGTTCGATTCCCCGCCGGGGAGGTAATTTTTTTTTTTTTAATACTTGCGTGCTGCAGTGACAGAATTATTTTCTCAACCAGAACATGTCTGAACTGGTCTACACCTAGTAATACAGTTACCTGCCAATTTTCATATTACTTTTTTGCGGGAAGGTGGAGGGGAGGCAAAAACTCTTACCAGAGCATTATCCTTGGGATTATCCTCAGTCTGTTAAAGAATATTAGAAATCCATAATCAGATTATTATCATCACAAACATTCCACATCTCAGAATTCATTTGCGCAAACAAAACATGGTTCATACATTCTGCACTAGAACAGAGAATTCAAACAATGCAAATGTCATGCAACAATATGCAGTTGACTGAACAAATCACGGGAGATTGTTACTGATAATCAGCGCTGGCTATGAGAAGAATGGGGAATTATGTTCGCATCAATGCTGGAGGAATGTTCCCTATCATCTAATCAGTTTAACATCTAACTAAAAAATCACAACAAAAGCAATGATTGGTCACCAAATAACGGTGGCGATCGTAGAACACACTGCACAAATATACACAGTGTAGTTGATATCCACGCCCTGACACCATGTTTGACACAACCTCTAGAAAAGAATTAAAATAACCAAAATAGAAAATTTAATAACCTCCAAGCATGGACAAATAGTCAAGGACGAATCGTTGGGAGTAACAGACTAATTAGACAACTGAAAGCAAGAATGCAATTCAAGTAATCATTGTCACATCTGTCATCAAGTGCGTTGTCAACTGGCAGTGGTAATCGTACTTCTCTAGAGCTCACGTTCCCTATTATTATAGAGTTATGTATTAATGCATGTGCTCATATATTCTATTACGACGATATAAGTTTGTCTAGAATCTTCTCTTGTCGTCTAACATTGAAGAATATTGACGTGCATGCGAAATTATACACAAAAGAATGCTTCAGTAAAAACGTTCACAGCTAACTTTATGAAAGACAGAACCTCTTTGTGCATAAATTTTAATTAATATTACATATGTTAACTGCGATTTCTATGTCAAATTGTATATAAAATGAAAACTTTATATTTAACATATGACAATCCGTAAATATTAAATGTCCCCCCTTCTGATGTTTAATGACACGTTTCCCACGTGTCTCTGCCCCTTTGAAGACACATTTTGACTGTCCTGTGAGGAACACATCTTGAGCTTCTTTGCTTCCAAGGTCTTTTTAATTATGTAGATTTTGTAAACAATAAAGGAGACAGAACAGTGCGCCGAAGCTACATATATATTGGTAATTCTAGTCCCACTGAAAGCTGAAGACACCAATATGAAAAATATGTAGTCGAATAATTAGTTGAGATTGTTGAATGTCACATGAGCAGATTTCATGTCGCTCCACAAACACAGGCGACACAGCCAATTTTCATAATTTTCGAAGGCAAATAATAAAGGGTGGAGAGGCATCCCAGTAGAAACTGACTACTCTTCATTTGAAACACATACCAAAGCATTGTTCTTGAGATTATCATCGCACAGATAAAGAATATTATTACTATTAATCCATCCATCCATCCATCCATCATGTGCCATGCCGGTAAGCGTGGGCGGTCATGTTCTGCCATCTCACCCGATCACCAGAGTCGTGGATCAGCTCCGTGTTTCTGTCTCGACTATGCCACAAGGCCAAGCCATCCAGGTACTTGCTTCTAGGTCTTCCCCTTGGTCTGTTCCCCTCGATCTTACCAGTTGTCACCAAATTCTCCAATCCATTTCTTCTCATAACATGTCCAAATAATTTTGACTGTCTACGTCTAATTTCTCTAATCAATTTACGATCTTCATTTGTTTCTTGAAGGACTTGTTCATTGGTCTTTCTGGCTGTCCATGGTATTTCCTCAGAAACCACATCTCTACAGCCATCAGATGTTTTTCAGCCTGACTGCTCATTGTCCACGCTTCACATCCATACAAAAGTACAGGCTCAATGTAGCATCTCAACACTCTCTTTCTCGTTTCAATTGACATCTTTTTATTGGTCAATATGTTTTTCATCTTGCTAAAGGCTACTTTTGCCATGGCGATTCTTGTTCTAATCTCTTCAAGGCATCTCCCATCAGATGTTATTACTGTTCCGAGATAATTGTACCTGCTCACTTGTTGAAGAATATTCCCATTTACTTGTATATTACATTGTGGTATTTCGTCCTTCCTAGTGACGACCATAATCTGTGTCTTTTTACAATTTAATTCTAACCCTAGTTGTTCACTGTGTGTCACAATCGCATCTACTAAATTTTGCAGGTCCTGTTCATTGTCTGCAATCAAGACTGTATCATCTGCATATCTAATGTTATTGATGCATCGTCCCCCAATGTTGATTCCTTCCATATCTTCAATATTTCTGAAAATACTTTCACTGTACAGGGAAAACAGATCTGGAGACATTACATATCCCTGTCTCACACCCCTTTTAATAGGCTGATATTGGCTTACTTCATTATCAACTCTTATGGCAGCTTGTTGTTTCCAATATATGTTTTTTACAAGTCTAAGATCTTTTCCATCAATTTGTAGATCTTCAAGCATCCTTATCATGTTTACATGTCTCACTTATCAAAAGCCTTTGTGTAGTCAATAAAGCAAAGATGTAGATCTTTGTTTACTTCTATAGAACGTTCGATTATGTTTCTCAGTATATGCACAGCATTTACTGTACCCTTGCCTTCCACAAACCCACATTGTTCTTCTCCTATTTCAGATTGTATTTTCCTCCTAACTCTTTGCATGATAATTCTTAGCAAAATCTTCGTGATGTGACTCATTATACTAATTGTTCGATGTTGATCACATTCCAAGGCTCCTGATTTCTTTGGGATTGCAATAAATACAGAATTACATAACTCCTGAGGTATATTTCCAGTATCATATATTCATATTGTATTAAGCAGACTGGTAACTTTATCTATTCCATATTCTTCTAAAGCATTAATCATTTCTGTTGTGAAGCTGTCTGAACCGGGGGTCTTGCCAGATTTCATATGGTTAAGAGCATTCTGAACCTCCATCTTCAAAATTGCTGGTCCTTCATTATTATTTTGAACATCATACTGTTCGTCTCTGTTGTCGTCATACAGGTTTTTCACGTAATCTGACCATTCATGTAATATTAAAATTACTATTAATATTAGACTAATAATCCATCAAATTCACCCACCTAATATTAAACACGGGCATTAATCATATACGGCTCTTTGAACATTTGTAAATTTATTTGTATGTATACAGTATCGTTATTTGTTCATTTATTTTTATAATTTAGCGCTCTGTCCCAGACATTCGATCAACTTCATTTGTCATTGCTTCTGCCCCGCCCTCTCTATCTTCAGATTATGGCTTTGATGTTCATTCGACACCCACCGTCCTCGGTAGTATAGTGGTGAGTATCCCCGCCTGTCACGCGGGAGACCGGGGTTCGATTCCCCGCCGGGGAGGTAATTTTTTTTTTTTTAATACTTGCGTGCTGCAGTGACAGAATTATTTTCTCAACCAGAACATGTCTGAACTGGTCTACACCTAGTAATACAGTTACCTGCCAATTTTCATATTACTTTTTTGCGGGAAGGTGGAGGGGAGGCAAAAACTCTTACCAGAGCATTATCCTTGGGATTATCCTCAGTCTGTTAAAGAATATTAGAAATCCATAATCAGATTATTATCATCACAAACATTCCACATCTCAGAATTCATTTGCGCAAACAAAACATGGTTCATACATTCTGCACTAGAACAGAGAATTCAAACAATGCAAATGTCATGCAACAATATGCAGTTGACTGAACAAATCACGGGAGATTGTTACTGATAATCAGCGCTGGCTATGAGAAGAATGGGGAATTATGTTCGCATCAATGCTGGAGGAATGTTCCCTATCATCTAATCAGTTTAACATCTAACTAAAAAATCACAACAAAAGCAATGATTGGTCACCAAATAACGGTGGCGATCGTAGAACACACTGCACAAATATACACAGTGTAGTTGATATCCACGCCCTGACACCATGTTTGACACAACCTTTAGAAAAGAATTAAAATAACCAAAATAGAAAATTTAATAACCTCCAAGCATGGACAAATAGTCAAGGACGAATCGTTGGGAGTAACAGACTAATTAGACAACTGAAAGCAAGAATGCAATTCAAGTAATCATTGTCACATCTGTCATCAAGTGCGTTGTCAACTGGCAGTGGTAATCGTACTTCTCTAGAGCTCACGTTCCCTATTATTATAGAGTTATGTATTAATGCATGTGCTCATATATTCTATTACGACGATATAAGTTTGTCTAGAATCTTCTCTTGTCGTCTAACATTGAAGAATATTGACGTGCATGCGAAATTATACACAAAAGAATGCTTCAGTAAAAACGTTCACAGCTAACTTTATGAAAGACAGAACCTCTTTGTGCATAAATTTTAATTAATATTACATATGTTAACTGCGATTTCTATGTCAAATTGTATATAAAATGAAAACTTTATATTTAACATATGACAAACCGTAAATATTAAATGTCCCCCCTTCTGATGTTTAATGACACGTTTCCCACGTGTCTCTGCCCCTTTGAAGACACATTTTGACTGTCCTGTGAGGAACACATCTTGAGCTTCTTTGCTTCCAAGGTCTTTTTAATTATGTAGATTTTGTAAACAATAAAGGAGACAGAACAGTGCGCCGAAGCTACATATATATTGGTAATTCTAGTCCCACTGAAAGCTGAAGACACCAATATGAAAAATATGTAGTCGAATAATTAGTTGAGATTGTTGAATGTCACATGAGCAGATTTCATGTCGCTCCACAAACACAGGCGACACAGCCAATTTTCATAATTTTCGAAGGCAAATAATAAAGGGTGGAGAGGCATCCCAGTAGAAACTGACTACTCTTCATTTGAAACACATACCAAAGCATTGTTCTTGAGATTATCATCGCACAGATAAAGAATATTATTACTATTAATCCATCCATCCATCCATCATGTGCCATGCCGGTAAGCGTGGGCGGTCATGTTCTGCCATCTCACCCGATCACCAGAGTCGTGGATCAGCTCCGTGTTTCTGTCTCGACTATGCCACAAGGCCAAGCCATCCAGGTACTTGCTTCTAGGTCTTCCCCTTGGTCTGTTCCCCTCGATCTTACCAGTTGTCACCAAATTCTCCAATCCATTTCTTCTCATAACATGTCCAAATAATTTTGACTGTCTACGTCTAATTTCTCTAATCAATTTACGATCTTCATTTGTTTCTTGAAGGACTTGTTCATTGGTCTTTCTGGCTGTCCATGGTATTCTTTGCATTTTCCTCAGAAACCACATCTCTACAGCCATCAGATGTTTTTCAGCCTGACTGCTCATTGTCCACGCTTCACATCCATACAAAAGTACAGGCTCAATGTAGCATCTCAACACTCTCTTTCTCGTTTCAATTGACATCTTTTTATTGGTCAATATGTTTTTCATCTTGCTAAAGGCTACTTTTGCCATGGCGATTCTTGTTCTAATCTCTTCAAGGCATCTCCCATCAGATGTTATTACTGTTCCGAGATAATTGTACCTGCTCACTTGTTGAAGAATATTCCCATTTACTTGTATATTACATTGTGGTATTTCGTCCTTCCTAGTGACGACCATAATCTGTGTCTTTTTACAATTTAATTCTAACCCTAGTTGTTCACTGTGTGTCACAATCGCATCTACTAAATTTTGCAGGTCCTGTTCATTGTCTGCAATCAAGACTGTATCATCTGCATATCTAATGTTATTGATGCATCGTCCCCCAATGTTGATTCCTTCCATATCTTCAATATTTCTGAAAATACTTTCACTGTACAGGGAAAACAGATCTGGAGACATTACATATCCCTGTCTCACACCCCTTTTAATAGGCTGATATTGGCTTACTTCATTATCAACTCTTATGGCAGCTTGTTGTTTCCAATATATGTTTTTTACAAGTCTAAGATCTTTTCCATCAATTTGTAGATCTTCAAGCATCCTTATCATGTTTACATGTCTCACTTATCAAAAGCCTTTGTGTAGTCAATAAAGCAAAGATGTAGATCTTTGTTTACTTCTATAGAACGTTCGATTATGTTTCTCAGTATATACACAGCATTTACTGTACCCTTGCCTTCCACAAACCCACATTGTTCTTCTCCTATTTCAGGTTGTATTTTCCTCCTAACTCTTTGCATGATAATTCTTAGCAAAATCTTCGTGATGTGACTCATTATACTAATTGTTCGATGTTGATCACATTCCAAGGCTCCTGATTTCTTTGGGATTGCAATAAATACAGAATTACATAACTCCTGAGGTATATTTCCAGTATCATATATTGTATTAAGCAGACTGGTAACTTTATCTATTCCATATTCTTCTAAAGCATTAATCATTTCTGTTGTGACGCTGTCTGAACCGGGGGTCTTGCCAGATTTCATATGGTTAAGAGCATTCTGAACCTCCATCTTCAAAATTGCTGGTCCTTCATTATTATTTTGAACATCATACTGTTCGTCTCTGTTGTCGTCATACAGGTTTTTCACGTAATCTGACCATTCATGTAATATTAAAATTACTATTAATATTAGACTAATAATCCATCAAATTCACCCACCTAATATTAAACACGGGCATTAATCATATACGGCTCTTTGAACATTTGTAAATTTATTTGTATGTATACAGTATCGTTATTTGTTCATTTATTTTTATAATTTAGCGCTCTGTCCCAGACATTCGATCAACTTCATTTGTCATTGCTTCTGCCCCGCCCTCTCTATCTTCAGATTATGGCTTTGATGTTCATTCGACACCCACCGTCCTCGGTAGTATAGTGGTGAGTATCCCCGCCTGTCACGCGGGAGACCGGGGTTCGATTCCCCGCCGGGAGGTAATTTTTTTTTTTTTTAATACTTGCGTGCTGCAGTGACAGAATTATTTTCTCAACCAGAACATGTCTGAACTGGTCTACACCTAGTAATACAGTTACCTGCCAATTTTCATATTACTTTTTTGCGGGAAGGTGGAGGGGAGGCAAAAACTCTTACCAGAGCATTATCCTTGGGATTATCCTCAGTCTGTTAAAGAATATTAGAAATCCATAATCAGATTATTATCATCACAAACATTCCACATCTCAGAATTCATTTGCGCAAACAAAACATGGTTCATACATTCTGCACTAGAACAGAGAATTCAAACAATGCAAATGTCATGCAACAATATGCCGTTGACTGAACAAATCACGGGAGATTGTTACTGATAATCAGCGCTGGCTATGAAAAGAATGGGGAATTATGTTCGCATCAATGCTGGAGGAATGTTCCCTATCATCTAATCAGTTTAACATCTAACTAAAAAATCACAACAAAAGCAATGATTGGTCACCAAATAACGGTGGCGATCGTAGAACACACTGCACAAATATACACAGTGTAGTTGATATCCACGCCCTGACACCATGTTTGACACAACCTCTAGAAAAGAATTAAAATAACCAAAATAGAAAATTTAATAACCTCCAAGCATGGACAAATAGTCAAGGACGAATCGTTGGGAGTAACAGACTAATTAGACAACTGAAAGCAAGAATGCAATTCAAGTAATCATTGTCACATCTGTCATCAAGTGCGTTGTCAACTGGCAGTGGTAATCGTACTTCTCTAGAGCTCACGTTCCCTATTATTATAGAGTTATGTATTAATGCATGTGCTCATATATTCTATTACGACGATATAAGTTTGTCTAGAATCTTCTCTTGTCGTCTAACATTGAAGAATATTGACGTGCATGCGAAATTATACACAAAAGAATGCTTCAGTAAAAACGTTCACAGCTAACTTTATGAAAGACAGAACCTCTTTGTGCATAAATTTTAATTAATATTACATATGTTAACTGCGATTTCTATGTCAAATTGTATATAAAATGAAAACTTTATATTTAACATATGACAAACCGTAAATATTAAATGTCCCCCCTTCTGATGTTTAATGACACGTTTCCCACGTGTCTCTGCCCCTTTGAAGACACATTTTGACTGTCCTGTGAGGAACACATCTTGAGCTTCTTTGCTTCCAAGGTCTTTTTAATTATGTAGATTTTGTAAACAATAAAGGAGACAGAACAGTGCGCCGAAGCTACATATATATTGGTAATTCTAGTCCCACTGAAAGCTGAAGACACCAATATGAAAAATATGTAGTCGAATAATTAGTTGAGATTGTTGAATGTCACATGAGCAGATTTCATGTCGCTCCACAAACACAGGCGACACAGCCAATTTTCATAATTTTCGAAGGCAAATAATAAAGGGTGGAGAGGCATCCCAGTAGAAACTGACTACTCTTCATTTGAAACACATACCAAAGCATTGTTCTTGAGATTATCATCGCACAGATAAAGAATATTATTACTATTAATCCATCCATCCATCCATCATGTGCCATGCCGGTAAGCGTGGGCGGTCATGTTCTGCCATCTCACCCGATCACCAGAGTCGTGGATCAGCTCCGTGTTTCTGTCTCGACTATGCCACAAGGCCAAGCCATCCAGGTACTTGCTTCTAGGTCTTCCCCTTGGTCTGTTCCCCTCGATCTTACCAGTTGTCACCAAATTCTCCAATCCATTTCTTCTCATAACATGTCCAAATAATTTTGACTGTCTACGTCTAATTTCTCTAATCAATTTACGATCTTCATTTGTTTCTTGAAGGACTTGTTCATTGGTCTTTCTGGCTGTCCATGGTATTCTTTGCATTTTCCTCAGAAACCACATCTCTACAGCCATCAGATGTTTTTCAGCCTGACTGCTCATTGTCCACGCTTCACATCCATACAAAAGTACAGGCTCAATGTAGCATCTCAACACTCTCTTTCTCGTTTCAATTGACATCTTTTTATTGGTCAATATGTTTTTCATCTTGCTAAAGGCTACTTTTGCCATGGCGATTCTTGTTCTAATCTCTTCAAGGCATCTCCCATCAGATGTTATTACTGTTCCGAGATAATTGTACCTGCTCACTTGTTGAAGAATATTCCCATTTACTTGTATATTACATTGTGGTATTTCGTCCTTCCTAGTGACGACCATAATCTGTGTCTTTTTACAATTTAATTCTAACCCTAGTTGTTCACTGTGTGTCACAATCGCATCTACTAAATTTTGCAGGTCCTGTTCATTGTCTGCAATCAAGACTGTATCATCTGCATATCTAATGTTATTGATGCATCGTCCCCCAATGTTGATTCCTTCCATATCTTCAATATTTCTGAAAATACTTTCACTGTACAGGGAAAACAGATCTGGAGACATTACATATCCCTGTCTCACACCCCTTTTAATAGGCTGATATTGGCTTACTTCATTATCAACTCTTATGGCAGCTTGTTGTTTCCAATATATGTTTTTTACAAGTCTAAGATCTTTTCCATCAATTTGTAGATCTTCAAGCATCCTTATCATGTTTACATGTCTCACTTATCAAAAGCCTTTGTGTAGTCAATAAAGCAAAGATGTAGATCTTTGTTTACTTCTATAGAACGTTCGATTATGTTTCTCAGTATATACACAGCATTTACTGTACCCTTGCCTTCCACAAACCCACATTGTTCTTCTCCTATTTCAGGTTGTATTTTCCTCCTAACTCTTTGCATGATAATTCTTAGCAAAATCTTCGTGATGTGACTCATTATACTAATTGTTCGATGTTGATCACATTCCAAGGCTCCTGATTTCTTTGGGATTGCAATAAATACAGAATTACATAACTCCTGAGGTATATTTCCAGTATCATATATTCATATTGTATTAAGCAGACTGGTAACTTTATCTATTCCATATTCTTCTAAAGCATTAATCATTTCTGTTGTGACGCTGTCTGAACCGGGGGTCTTGCCAGATTTCATATGGTTAAGAGCATTCTGAACCTCCATCTTCAAAATTGCTGGTCCTTCATTATTATTTTGAACATCATACTGTTCGTCTCTGTTGTCGTCATACAGGTTTTTCACGTAATCTGACCATTCATGTAATATTAAAATTACTATTAATATTAGACTAATAATCCATCAAATTCACCCACCTAATATTAAACACGGGCATTAATCATATACGGCTCTTTGAACATTTGTAAATTTATTTGTATGTATACAGTATCGTTATTTGTTCATTTATTTTTATAATTTAGCGCTCTGTCCCAGACATTCGATCAACTTCATTTGTCATTGCTTCTGCCCCGCCCTCTCTATCTTCAGATTATGGCTTTGATGTTCATTCGACACCCACCGTCCTCGGTAGTATAGTGGTGAGCATTATCCTTGGGATTATCCTCAGTCTGTTAAAGAATATTAGAAATCCATAATCAGATTATTATCATCACAAACATTCCACATCTCAGAATTCATTTGCGCAAACAAAACATGGTTCATACATTCTGCACTAGAACAGAGAATTCAAACAATGCAAATGTCATGCAACAATATGCCGTTGACTGAACAAATCACGGGAGATTGTTACTGATAATCAGCGCTGGCTATGAGAAGAATGGGGAATTATGTTCGCATCAATGCTGGAGGAATGTTCCCTATCATCTAATCAGTTTAACATCTAACTAAAAAATCACAACAAAAGCAATGATTGGTCACCAAATAACGGTGGCGATCGTAGAACACACTGCACAAATATACACAGTGTAGTTGATATCCACGCCCTGACACCATGTTTGACACAACCTCTAGAAAAGAATTAAAATAACCAAAATAGAAAATTTAATAACCTCCAAGCATGGACAAATAGTCAAGGACGAATCGTTGGGAGTAACAGACTAATTAGACAACTGAAAGCAAGAATGCAATTCAAGTAATCATTGTCACATCTGTCATCAAGTGCGTTGTCAACTGGCAGTGGTAATCGTACTTCTCTAGAGCTCACGTTCCCTATTATTATAGAGTTATGTATTAATGCATGTGCTCATATATTCTATTACGACGATATAAGTTTGTCTAGAATCTTCTCTTGTCGTCTAACATTGAAGAATATTGACGTGCATGCGAAATTATACACAAAAGAATGCTTCAGTAAAAACGTTCACAGCTAACTTTATGAAAGACAGAACCTCTTTGTGCATAAATTTTAATTAATATTACATATGTTAACTGCGATTTCTATGTCAAATTGTATATAAAATGAAAACTTTATATTTAACATATGACAAACCGTAAATATTAAATGTCCCCCCTTCTGATGTTTAATGACACGTTTCCCACGTGTCTCTGCCCCTTTGAAGACACATTTTGACTGTCCTGTGAGGAACACATCTTGAGCTTCTTTGCTTCCAAGGTCTTTTTAATTATGTAGATTTTGTAAACAATAAAGGAGACAGAACAGTGCGCCGAAGCTACATATATATTGGTAATTCTAGTCCCACTGAAAGCTGAAGACACCAATATGAAAAATATGTAGTCGAATAATTAGTTGAGATTGTTGAATGTCACATGAGCAGATTTCATGTCGCTCCACAAACACAGGCGACACAGCCAATTTTCATAATTTTCGAAGGCAAATAATAAAGGGTGGAGAGGCATCCCAGTAGAAACTGACTACTCTTCATTTGAAACACATACCAAAGCATTGTTCTTGAGATTATCATCGCACAGATAAAGAATATTATTACTATTAATCCATCCATCCATCCATCATGTGCCATGCCGGTAAGCGTGGGCGGTCATGTTCTGCCATCTCACCCGATCACCAGAGTCGTGGATCAGCTCCGTGTTTCTGTCTCGACTATGCCACAAGGCCAAGCCATCCAGGTACTTGCTTCTAGGTCTTCCCCTTGGTCTGTTCCCCTCGATCTTACCAGTTGTCACCAAATTCTCCAATCCATTTCTTCTCATAACATGTCCAAATAATTTTGACTGTCTACGTCTAATTTCTCTAATCAATTTACGATCTTCATTTGTTTCTTGAAGGACTTGTTCATTGGTCTTTCTGGCTGTCCATGGTATTCTTTGCATTTTCCTCAGAAACCACATCTCTACAGCCATCAGATGTTTTTCAGCCTGACTGCTCATTGTCCACGCTTCACATCCATACAAAAGTACAGGCTCAATGTAGCATCTCAACACTCTCTTTCTCGTTTCAATTGACATCTTTTTATTGGTCAATATGTTTTTCATCTTGCTAAAGGCTACTTTTGCCATGGCGATTCTTGTTCTAATCTCTTCAAGGCATCTCCCATCAGATGTTATTACTGTTCCGAGATAATTGTACCTGCTCACTTGTTGAAGAATATTCCCATTTACTTGTATATTACATTGTGGTATTTCGTCCTTCCTAGTGACGACCATAATCTGTGTCTTTTTACAATTTAATTCTAACCCTAGTTGTTCACTGTGTGTCACAATCGCATCTACTAAATTTTGCAGGTCCTGTTCATTGTCTGCAATCAAGACTGTATCATCTGCATATCTAATGTTATTGATGCATCGTCCCCCAATGTTGATTCCTTCCATATCTTCAATATTTCTGAAAATACTTTCACTGTACAGGGAAAACAGATCTGGAGACATTACATATCCCTGTCTCACACCCCTTTTAATAGGCTGATATTGGCTTACTTCATTATCAACTCTTATGGCAGCTTGTTGTTTCCAATATATGTTTTTTACAAGTCTAAGATCTTTTCCATCAATTTGTAGATCTTCAAGCATCCTTATCATGTTTACATGTCTCACTTATCAAAAGCCTTTGTGTAGTCAATAAAGCAAAGATGTAGATCTTTGTTTACTTCTATAGAACGTTCGATTATGTTTCTCAGTATATACACAGCATTTACTGTACCCTTGCCTTCCACAAACCCACATTGTTCTTCTCCTATTTCAGGTTGTATTTTCCTCCTAACTCTTTGCATGATAATTCTTAGCAAAATCTTCGTGATGTGACTCATTATACTAATTGTTCGATGTTGATCACATTCCAAGGCTCCTGATTTCTTTGGGATTGCAATAAATACAGAATTACATAACTCCTGAGGTATATTTCCAGTATCATATATTCATATTGTATTAAGCAGACTGGTAACTTTATCTATTCCATATTCTTCTAAAGCATTAATCATTTCTGTTGTGACGCTGTCTGAACCGGGGGTCTTGCCAGATTTCATATGGTTAAGAGCATTCTGAACCTCCATCTTCAAAATTGCTGGTCCTTCATTATTATTTTGAACATCATACTGTTCGTCTCTGTTGTCGTCATACAGGTTTTTCACGTAATCTGACCATTCATGTAATATTAAAATTACTATTAATATTAGACTAATAATCCATCAAATTCACCCACCTAATATTAAACACGGGCATTAATCATATACGGCTCTTTGAACATTTGTAAATTTATTTGTATGTATACAGTATCGTTATTTGTTCATTTATTTTTATAATTTAGCGCTCTGTCCCAGACATTCGATCAACTTCATTTGTCATTGCTTCTGCCCCGCCCTCTCTATCTTCAGATTATGGCTTTGATGTTCATTCGACACCCACCGTCCTCGGTAGTATAGTGGTGAGTATCCCCGCCTGTCACGCGGGAGACCGGGGTTCGATTCCCCGCCGGGGAGGTAATTTTTTTTTCTTTTAATACTTGCGTGCTGCAGTGACAGAATTATTTTCTCAACCAGAACATGTCTGAACTGGTCTACACCTAGTAATACAGTTACCTGCCAATTTTCATATTACTTTTTTGCGGGAAGGTGGAGGGGAGGCAAAAACTCTTACCAGAGCATTATCCTTGGGATTATCCTCAGTCTGTTAAAGAATATTAGAAATCCATAATCAGATTATTATCATCACAAACATTCCACATCTCAGAATTCATTTGCGCAAACAAAACATGGTTCATACATTCTGCACTAGAACAGAGAATTCAAACAATGCAAATGTCATGCAACAATATGCCGTTGACTGAACAAATCACGGGAGATTGTTACTGATAATCAGCGCTGGCTATGAGAAGAATGGGGAATTATGTTCGCATCAATGCTGGAGGAATGTTCCCTATCATCTAATCAGTTTAACATCTAACTAAAAAATCACAACAAAAGCAATGATTGGTCACCAAATAACGGTGGCGATCGTAGAACACACTGCACAAATATACACAGTGTAGTTGATATCCACGCCCTGACACCATGTTTGACACAACCTCTAGAAAAGAATTAAAATAACCAAAATAGAAAATTTAATAACCTCCAAGCATGGACAAATAGTCAAGGACGAATCGTTGGGAGTAACAGACTAATTAGACAACTGAAAGCAAGAATGCAATTCAAGTAATCATTGTCACATCTGTCATCAAGTGCGTTGTCAACTGGCAGTGGTAATCGTACTTCTCTAGAGCTCACGTTCCCTATTATTATAGAGTTATGTATTAATGCATGTGCTCATATATTCTATTACGACGATATAAGTTTGTCTAGAATCTTCTCTTGTCGTCTAACATTGAAGAATATTGACGTGCATGCGAAATTATACACAAAAGAATGCTTCAGTAAAAACGTTCACAGCTAACTTTATGAAAGACAGAACCTCTTTGTGCATAAATTTTAATTAATATTACATATGTTAACTGCGATTTCTATGTCAAATTGTATATAAAATGAAAACTTTATATTTAACATATGACAAACCGTAAATATTAAATGTCCCCCCTTCTGATGTTTAATGACACGTTTCCCACGTGTCTCTGCCCCTTTGAAGACACATTTTGACTGTCCTGTGAGGAACACATCTTGAGCTTCTTTGCTTCCAAGGTCTTTTTAATTATGTAGATTTTGTAAACAATAAAGGAGACAGAACAGTGCGCCGAAGCTACATATATATTGGTAATTCTAGTCCCACTGAAAGCTGAAGACACCAATATGAAAAATATGTAGTCGAATAATTAGTTGAGATTGTTGAATGTCACATGAGCAGATTTCATGTCGCTCCACAAACACAGGCGACACAGCCAATTTTCATAATTTTCGAAGGCAAATAATAAAGGGTGGAGAGGCATCCCAGTAGAAACTGACTACTCTTCATTTGAAACACATACCAAAGCACTGTTCTTGAGATTATCATCGCACAGATAAAGAATATTATTACTATTAATCCATCCATCCATCCATCATGTGCCATGCCGGTAAGCGTGGGCGGTCATGTTCTGCCATCTCACCCGATCACCAGAGTCGTGGATCAGCTCCGTGTTTCTGTCTCGACTATGCCACAAGGCCAAGCCATCCAGGTACTTGCTTCTAGGTCTTCCCCTTGGTCTGTTCCCCTCGATCTTACCAGTTGTCACCAAATTCTCCAATCCATTTCTTCTCATAACATGTCCAAATAATTTTGACTGTCTACGTCTAATTTCTCTAATCAATTTACGATCTTCATTTGTTTCTTGAAGGACTTGTTCATTGGTCTTTCTGGCTGTCCATGGTATTCTTTGCATTTTCCTCAGAAACCACATCTCTACAGCCATCAGATGTTTTTCAGCCTGACTGCTCATTGTCCACGCTTCACATCCATACAAAAGTACAGGCTCAATGTAGCATCTCAACACTCTCTTTCTCGTTTCAATTGACATCTTTTTATTGGTCAATATGTTTTTCATCTTGCTAAAGGCTACTTTTGCCATGGCGATTCTTGTTCTAATCTCTTCAAGGCATCTCCCATCAGATGTTATTACTGTTCCGAGATAATTGTACCTGCTCACTTGTTGAAGAATATTCCCATTTACTTGTATATTACATTGTGGTATTTCGTCCTTCCTAGTGACGACCATAATCTGTGTCTTTTTACAATTTAATTCTAACCCTAGTTGTTCACTGTGTGTCACAATCGCATCTACTAAATTTTGCAGGTCCTGTTCATTGTCTGCAATCAAGACTGTATCATCTGCATATCTAATGTTATTGATGCATCGTCCCCCAATGTTGATTCCTTCCATATCTTCAATATTTCTGAAAATACTTTCACTGTACAGGGAAAACAGATCTGGAGACATTACATATCCCTGTCTCACACCCCTTTTAATAGGCTGATATTGGCTTACTTCATTATCAACTCTTATGGCAGCTTGTTGTTTCCAATATATGTTTTTTACAAGTCTAAGATCTTTTCCATCAATTTGTAGATCTTCAAGCATCCTTATCATGTTTACATGTCTCACTTATCAAAAGCCTTTGTGTAGTCAATAAAGCAAAGATGTAGATCTTTGTTTACTTCTATAGAACGTTCGATTATGTTTCTCAGTATATACACAGCATTTACTGTACCCTTGCCTTCCACAAACCCACATTGTTCTTCTCCTATTTCAGGTTGTATTTTCCTCCTAACTCTTTGCATGATAATTCTTAGCAAAATCTTCGTGATGTGACTCATTATACTAATTGTTCGATGTTGATCACATTCCAAGGCTCCTGATTTCTTTGGGATTGCAATAAATACAGAATTACATAACTCCTGAGGTATATTTCCAGTATCATATATTCATATTGTATTAAGCAGACTGGTAACTTGATCTATTCCATATTCTTCTAAAGCATTAATCATTTCTGTTGTGACGCTGTCTGAACCGGGGGTCTTGCCAGATTTCATATGGTTAAGAGCATTCTGAACCTCCATCTTCAAAATTGCTGGTCCTTCATTATTATTTTGAACATCATACTGTTCGTCTCTGTTGTCGTCATACAGGTTTTTCACGTAATCTGACCATTCATGTAATATTAAAATTACTATTAATATTAGACTAATAATCCATCAAATTCACCCACCTAATATTAAACACGGGCATTAATCATATACGGCTCTTTGAACATTTGTAAATTTATTTGTATGTATACAGTATCGTTATTTGTTCATTTATTTTTATAATTTAGCGCTCTGTCCCAGACATTCGATCAACTTCATTTGTCATTGCTTCTGCCCCGCCCTCTCTATCTTCAGATTATGGCTTTGATGTTCATTCGACACCCACCGTCCTCGGTAGTATAGTGGTGAGTATCCCCGCCTGTCACGCGGGAGACCGGGGTTCGATTCCCCGCCGGGGAGGTAATTTTTTTTTTTTTTAATACTTGCGTGCTGCAGTGACAGAATTATTTTCTCAACCAGAACATGTCTGAACTGGTCTACACCTAGTAATACAGTTACCTGCCAATTTTCATATTACTTTTTTGCGGGAAGGTGGAGGGGAGGCAAAAACTCTTACCAGAGCATTATCCTTGGGATTATCCTCAGTCTGTTAAAGAATATTAGAAATCCATAATCAGATTATTATCATCACAAACATTCCACATCTCAGAATTCATTTGCGCAAACAAAACATGGTTCATACATTCTGCACTAGAACAGAGAATTCAAACAATGCAAATGTCATGCAACAATATGCCGTTGACTGAACAAATCACGGGAGATTGTTACTGATAATCAGCGCTGGCTATGAGAAGAATGGGGAATTATGTTCGCATCAATGCTGGAGGAATGTTCCCTATCATCTAATCAGTTTAACATCTAACTAAAAAATCACAACAAAAGCAATGATTGGTCACCAAATAACGGTGGCGATCGTAGAACACACTGCACAAATATACACAGTGTAGTTGATATCCACGCCCTGACACCATGTTTGACACAACCTCTAGAAAAGAATTAAAATAACCAAAATAGAAAATTTAATAACCTCCAAGCATGGACAAATAGTCAAGGACGAATCGTTGGGAGTAACAGACTAATTAGACAACTGAAAGCAAGAATGCAATTCAAGTAATCATTGTCACATCTGTCATCAAGTGCGTTGTCAACTGGCAGTGGTAATCGTACTTCTCTAGAGCTCACGTTCCCTATTATTATAGAGTTATGTATTAATGCATGTGCTCATATATTCTATTACGACGATATAAGTTTGTCTAGAATCTTCTCTTGTCGTCTAACATTGAAGAATATTGACGTGCATGCGAAATTATACACAAAAGAATGCTTCAGTAAAAACGTTCACAGCTAACTTTATGAAAGACAGAACCTCTTTGTGCATAAATTTTAATTAATATTACATATGTTAACTGCGATTTCTATGTCAAATTGTATATAAAATGAAAACTTTATATTTAACATATGACAATCCGTAAATATTAAATGTCCCCCCTTCTGATGTTTAATGACACGTTTCCCACGTGTCTCTGCCCCTTTGAAGACACATTTTGACTGTCCTGTGAGGAACACATCTTGAGCTTCTTTGCTTCCAAGGTCTTTTTAATTATGTAGATTTTGTAAACAATAAAGGAGACAGAACAGTGCGCCGAAGCTACATATATATTGGTAATTCTAGTCCCACTGAAAGCTGAAGACACCAATATGAAAAATATGTAGTCGAATAATTAGTTGAGATTGTTGAATGTCACATGAGCAGATTTCATGTCGCTCCACAAACACAGGCGACACAGCCAATTTTCATAATTTTCGAAGGCAAATAATAAAGGGTGGAGAGGCATCCCAGTAGAAACTGACTACTCTTCATTTGAAACACATACCAAAGCATTGTTCTTGAGATTATCATCGCACAGATAAAGAATATTATTACTATTAATCCATCCATCCATCCATCATGTGCCATGCCGGTAAGCGTGGGCGGTCATGTTCTGCCATCTCACCCGATCACCAGAGTCGTGGATCAGCTCCGTGTTTCTGTCTCGACTATGCCACAAGGCCAAGCCATCCAGGTACTTGCTTCTAGGTCTTCCCCTTGGTCTGTTCCCCTCGATCTTACCAGTTGTCACCAAATTCTCCAATCCATTTCTTCTCATAACATGTCCAAATAATTTTGACTGTCTACGTCTAATTTCTCTAATCAATTTACGATCTTCATTTGTTTCTTGAAGGACTTGTTCATTGGTCTTTCTGGCTGTCCATGGTATTCTTTGCATTTTCCTCAGAAACCACATCTCTACAGCCATCAGATGTTTTTCAGCCTGACTGCTCATTGTCCACGCTTCACATCCATACAAAAGTACAGGCTCAATGTAGCATCTCAACACTCTCTTTCTCGTTTCAATTGACATCTTTTTATTGGTCAATATGTTTTTCATCTTGCTAAAGGCTACTTTTGCCATGGCGATTCTTGTTCTAATCTCTTCAAGGCATCTCCCATCAGATGTTATTACTGTTCCGAGATAATTGTACCTGCTCACTTGTTGAAGAATATTCCCATTTACTTGTATATTACATTGTGGTATTTCGTCCTTCCTAGTGACGACCATAATCTGTGTCTTTTTACAATTTAATTCTAACCCTAGTTGTTCACTGTGTGTCACAATCGCATCTACTAAATTTTGCAGGTCCTGTTCATTGTCTGCAATCAAGACTGTATCATCTGCATATCTAATGTTATTGATGCATCGTCCCCCAATGTTGATTCCTTCCATATCTTCAATATTTCTGAAAATACTTTCACTGTACAGGAAAAACAGATCTGGAGACATTACATATCCCTGTCTCACACCCCTTTTAATAGGCTGATATTGGCTTACTTCATTATCAACTCTTATGGCAGCTTGTTGTTTCCAATATATGTTTTTTACAAGTCTAAGATCTTTTCCATCAATTTGTAGATCTTCAAGCATCCTTATCATGTTTACATGTCTCACTTATCAAAAGCCTTTGTGTAGTCAATAAAGCAAAGATGTAGATCTTTGTTTACTTCTATAGAACGTTCGATTATGTTTCTCAGTATATACACAGCATTTACTGTACCCTTGCCTTCCACAAACCCACATTGTTCTTCTCCTATTTCAGGTTGTATTTTAATCCTAACTCTTTGCATGATAATTCTTAGCAAAATCTTCGTGATGTGACTCATTATACTAATTGTTCGATGTTGATCACATTCCAAGGCTCCTGATTTCTTTGGGATTGCAATAAATACAGAATTACATAACTCCTGAGGTATATTTCCAGTATCATATATTGTATTAAGCAGACTGGTAACTTTATCTATTCCATATTCTTCTAAAGCATTAATCATTTCTGTTGTGACGCTGTCTGAACCGGGGGTCTTGCCAGATTTCATATGGTTAAGAGCATTCTGAACCTCCATCTTCAAAATTGCTGGTCCTTCATTATTATTTTGAACATCATACTGTTCGTCTCTGTTGTCGTCATACAGGTTTTTCACGTAATCTGACCATTCATGTAATATTAAAATTACTATTAATATTAGACTAATAATCCATCAAATTCACCCACCTAATATTAAACACGGGCATTAATCATATACGGCTCTATGAACATTTGTAAATTTATTTGTATGTATACAGTATCGTTATTTGTTCATTTATTTTTATAATTTAGCGCTCTGTCCCAGACATTCGATCAACTTCATTTGTCATTGCTTCTGCCCCGCCCTCTCTATCTTCAGATTATGGCTTTGATGTTCATTCGACACCCACCGTCCTCGGTAGTATAGTGGTGAGTATCCCCGCCTGTCACGCGGGAGACCGGGGTTCGATTCCCCGCCGGGGAGGTAATTTTTTTTTTTTAATACTTTCGTGCTGCAGTGACAGAATTATTTTCTCAACCAGAACATGTCTGAACTGGTCTACACCTAGTAATACAGTTACCTGCCAATTTTCATATTACTTTTTTGCGGGAAGGTGGAGGGGAGGCAAAAACTCTTACCAGAGCATTATCCTTGGGATTATCCTCACTCTGTTAAAGAATATTAGAAATCCAAAATCAGATTATTATCATCACAAACATTCCACATCTCAGATTTCATTTGCGCAAACGAAACATGGTTCATACATTCTGAACTAGAACAGAGAATTCAAACAATGCAAATGTCATGCAACAATATGCCGTTGACTGAACAAATCACGGGAGACCGTTACTGATAATCAGCGCTGGCTATGAAAAGAATGCGGAATTAAGTTCGCATCAATGCTGGAGGAATGTTCCCTATCAACTAATCAGTTTAACATCTAACTTAAAAATCACAACAAAAGCAATGATTGGTCACCAAATAACGGTGGCGATCGTAGAACACACTGCACAAATATACACAGTGTAATTGATATTCACGCCCTGACACCATGTTTGACACAACCTCTAGAAAAGAATTAAAATAACCAAAATAGAAAATTTAATAACCTCCAAGCATGGACAAATAGTCAAGGACGAATCGTTGGGAGTAACAGACTAATTAGACAACAACTGAAAGCAAGAATGCAATTCAAGTAATCATTGTCACAACTGTCATCAAGTGCGTTGTCAACTGGCAGTGGTAATCGTACTTCTCTAGAGCTCACGTTCCCTTTTATTATAGCGTTATGTATTAATGCATGTGCTCATATATTCTATTACGACGATATAAGTTTGTCTAGAATCTTCTCTTGTCGTCTAACATTGAAGAATATTGACGTGCATGCGAAATTATACACAAAAGAATGCTTCAGTAAAAACGTTCACAGCTAACTTTATGAAAGACAGAACCTCTTTGTGCATAAATTTTAATTAATATTACATATGTTAACTGCGATTTCTATGTCAAATTGTATATAAAATGAAAACTTTATATTTAACATATGACAAACCGTAAATATTAAATGTCCCCCCTTCTGATGTTTAATGACACGTTTCCCACGTGTCTCTGCCCCTTTGAAGACACATTTTGACTGTCCTGTGAGGAACACATCTTGAGCTTCTTTGCTTCCAAGGTCTTTTTAATTATGTAGATTTTGTAAACAATAAAGGAGACAGAACAGTGCGCCGAAGCTACATATATATTGGTAATTCTTCTTCTTCTTCTTCTTCTTCTTCTTCGTTCATCCGGAGTTTTGTTTTCGGATGTGATTGCGTTGTGCCTGTTTACAGCAGAGCTGCGTTCTTGCGCCGTTAGGCCGACACATTCGACTTCTGCGGGCATTTGTTGACCGGGTTAACCTTCCCGGGGGTTTCTTAGGACGTTTGACTCTCACTGTTGTGGTGTTATCCCCCATCCCAGCTGGTCCATATAGAACAGCCAAAGATCCTGGTCAGTCCTCAAGGGAAGGCAGGGGCAGACCATGGGCATTCCCCGCCATCCAAGGAGGCTTCCATACTTGCAAAGCCGATACATAGCGCTCTGGTACTGGGCTCACCCAAGGAATCGTCACGTCCTGCACATGGCTGCTTAGCCTCACTTCCGTATATTGGGCTTTCCGTTCACCATAGGCTGTTCTTCCGGAAACCAGAAGTATGCAGTCTGCAGATGACATCCACACAGTGAGCTTTCGATTCGGACTTTCCATGTAATGGATTTGCTATCCAAGCAATATTCCATTTCGTGCCACTAGGACACTTTTCCACCTTTTATGAAGTCCACACAGTGGGCTTTAGATACGGACTTTCCACGTAATGGATTTGCTATCCAAGCAATATTCCATTTCATGCCTCTGGGTCTTCATGCACCTTTAAATGTCAACCTGTATGTAGTTAAAGTAAGCTGCGGTCAACTTGAGCTTGTTGATATCTCCATAGAGCTTGTCCTTAAATGAAGCAGGTGTGGGCCAAAATATCTTTCTCTGTTCTGCATACGTTGGGCAATCCTGCAGCAAATGTTTTGCTGTCATTTTTCCAGTTCTACAATTACATTCATCGGTATCTCCTATCTTTAGTTTATTGAACAAGTGGTATTTCAGCCTGTTATGTCCTGTGCGGAGTCTGAAGATTGCTACTTGTTCTCTTCGGTCGAGTTTGTAATATGCATCATCCTTCTGATGGCCTGGATGCTCTGATTCCCATTTGGTTCTATAAGTGCTTTTTATCGACCTCTTTGCCTCATTATAGGTTATGTCTATGTCAGGCTGTGGTAGTCGTCCGCCCTCTTTTGCCAGTCTGTCAGCCTCTTCGTTTCCAGGTATACTGCAATGTGATGGGATCCACTGTATTACAACTTTTTTGGATTTCTGGCATAGACCATGGAGTGCTGCTCTTAGGTCATTTAGTTCTGTGCTGTTATTGCTCTTCAGTATTGAGACAACTGACTTTGCATCTGTGAAGATAGCTTTTTGCTTCTCTTTATTTTCCTCCATCAGGAGCATTTCTGCTGCAGTTTTCAAAGCCTCTACCTCCGCTTTGAAGTTACTTGAAAATTTTCCAGTTGCCATTGAATGTGTTTTTTTCACTCCATTTTTTAAATTTAGGAGAATTCCTCCTCCTCCATTCTCTATTGAATTTTTGGCTGATCCATCTGTATATGCATGGGTCCAATTCCTGCTTGGGTAATGTTCTTTTATGTAGTTTAGGGTTATTTCTCTTCTTTCGGTTTCATGCTGAGTGTTCTTTTTCTCAATACCAGGAATGTTTTCTATCATCTCAGGCAGTTGCTGCTGTCTCCAAGCTGGGAACTTGTGTGCATTGTGTATGGGCTTGACTGTTGATATGTTAAGTATAGGATCTGCCCTAATCCTTCGTTTTGCAGTTTCTACAAAGTTGCTACGCTTCAGTCTTCCCTTTCCAAAACCATTAAATCTGTTGTACATAGGGTGGTCTGTCAATCTTCTAAATTTTTCTGCTTGTTGCTGGGCTATGCTATCTCTTCTATCCTGCATTGGTTGTAAACAAGTGATCTTTTCTAGTTCATTAATAGGCGTTGTCTTCAGGCTTCCAGTTATGATTCGCATTCCTTGGTTTTGGACTCTACTTATTTTGTTAAAGTTTGACTTAGCTGCTGTTGCCCAAGCTGCAATGCCATATTCCAGTACTGGCCTCACCCGTCCAGTATATAACTTCTTGAGAACTTTCTCATCTGCTCCCCACGTTGTACCAGCAAGCTTTTTCATGATTGCCATTCTCTGCCTTCCTCTTGTTCGATTTTTCTCAACCTGTGTCTTCCATGTCAGGCGACGATCAAAGGTGACTCCTAGATAGTTTGGATTTTCTTCATGGCGCAATATTTTTCCATTCAATACCAGCTTAGGTTGCTGAGTTTTAGTTGAGAGGGAGAATACTGTGCATGTTGTTTTCTCCTCACTTATCTTCACTAGCCATGATTTTGACCAGTCCTCTAGCGCTAATAGGGCTTGCTGTATTCTGCTGTTAGCTGTACTAATATATTCTTCAGATGTCCATATGGCTAGGTCATCTGCAAAGGATGATGTGTGTACTCTGGCTGGAAAATTTTCCGTGATGTCGTTTATATATGCTAGGAATAATGTTGGTGAAAGAACTCCTCCTTGGGGGACACCTTGCTCCAACAGCATCATTATGCTGGTTTGTCCTTGTACTTTTGTCCTGGCAGTTCTGTTCTCAAGGTAGTGGCTGATCCATTTGTACATTTTCCCGCAAACATGCATTTTTTGCAGTTTTACTTTCAGTCCTTCCTTCCATACTTTATCAAATGCTTTTTCTAAATCTATCCAGACCGTTAGTGTGTGCTTTTTCTCTTGGAAGGCATCCTCTATTTCCTGAGCTATATAGGTTATTTGATCTTCAGTGGATCTGTACTTTCTGAATCCTGCTTGGTGAGGTGTTAAGAGTTGGTTTTCTTCCAGATGCCATGTTAGCCTGCCATTGATAATGCGTTCCATTAATTTTCCTACACAGCTAAGAAGACTGATAGGTCGATAGCCATTTGGTTCTTCCAGGTCTTTTCCTTTCTTTGGGACTGGTATTAGTATAGCTTCCTTCCATGCCTGTGGGACTATTCCCCTCTTCCAGCTGTAATTTAGGACTGCTAGTAGTTTCTTTTTTGCCTTAGTGCCTAGTCCTATTAGCATTTCATTTGTGATTCCATCCTTTCCTGGTGATGTCTTCTTTTTTAGGGTATTCATTGCCTGTTCCATTTCTTCCATTGTTAGATTTGCCATCATATATTCTGCTGCTGTCTCTGTATATCTATGATGTATCTGTTTGTCTTTGATTGCTTTCTTCTGTTCGGCTGTAATATCAATGTGGTTTGCACTGGCATAATGTTCCATTAGTGCATTTGCAGCCTTTTTTCCTGTAAGCAAGGCATTTCCTTGTTTAATTGTTATTTGTTTGTTTCTAGGTCCTTCATTGTTCATGGCTTTCACTAGTTTCCATAGTTTGTTTCCATCCCTGTCAAGATTCAGGTTTTCTGTTTTTTCCCTCCAACAATCTCTTGTTGTTTGATTTACTGTTCTTTTATATTTTGCTGAGATGGCTTTGAGAGAGATGTTCGCTTCAATTGTTTGTTCTCTCTCTGCTGTCTTCCTGGCATCTTCAACTTTGTCCTCCAAACTTTGTAGTTCTTCAGTCCAGTATGGTTTGTAATTTTTCCTCGCTCCTCTTGGAATAGACTCAGTGGCCGCCTGTATTATCGCTCTGTTTAGACTTTCCACCATTTGCTTTATGTTGCCATATCGTGTATTTATGTTTTCACAATATTTGTCTGTTAGTATGGAAAATCTGTCCCAATCTGCTCGTTTGTAATTCCAGCGGGGCAAAAGCTTTTGCTCCTGTGGAACATACTCCATATTCATTACAAGCTTGATTGGTCTGTGGTCACTACCTGCTAATTGGTCCAGCACATGGCGATCGATTTTGTGGAGGATGTCTCCTGTGCAGAAAGCTAAGTCTGGAGTAGAAGTGGTAAGCCATCTTCTGGAGTAGAAGCTCGGTGTGTCATCCGCTTTGTTGAGTAGATGGAGATTTGAGTCTATTTCCCAGTCCTCCACTTCATCTCCTCTTTTGTCAGTATCTGGGTATCCCCATCTTTCTGAACGGCTATTAAAGTCTCCGACGACAATGCAATTTGTGTCAGTTATTTTCATGTTTGAGAGTGTAAGATCCTTATCTGCCGGGCTATACAGATTGTAAATTCTTATTTTCACGTCCTTTATCATTATATCAACACCTATAATTTCCGTTTGGTTGTCAGAGATAACAGATACTTCGCTGCAAGGTATTGTATTTCGTGTAAGTATTACAACTCCTCCTTTGTGTCCTTCGCGGTCGAAACGTGTGGCCTGATATCCCTCGACTGAAAATGTGCGATTGGCGTTGAGGTGTGTCTCTTGAATGCATGCCACATCTATTCTATCTTTATGAAGACGCTGTGTTAGGGAGGCTTTCTTGTTATAAACTCCTTCGGCATTCCATTGTAGTATGTTGAGAGTCCGGGGTGTTTGGTCAATAGCTCTTAACCTACTCCTCTGTGCCTTGACTCCACAGCACAGGGGAAGGTGACCACCAGTAGTCATGGGTGGACCCCCTCGAGGCAGGGGGCCCGGCACTATCACCGCCTGATGGGACTTCACGGGATTAGCACCATAACGATTAATTTTCATCTGTGGCATCATGAAATGATAAAGTTACGTTGCACTTCTTTGTCAAGCCTGTGGCTCAGTACATCCGATTTCGACAAGCATTTGTTCGGGATGCTTTCCCTAGCCTTTGACTGTCCCCAGTCTACCTACAAGGCAGCAGGTTTGTGCGTCACTTCGTCTGGTCCCTCTCCCTTGACCTGTCCGACATGGGTGACCCTACCAGTAGCTGTGCTACCGTCGGCATAGCTCTTGGGGTCATTGGAACGCGGAAGCCCCTCTACCTCGTCAAGGTGGACGCACGGCAGAGGGGTATTGGTAATTCTAGTCCCACTGAAAGCTGAAGACACCAATATGAAAAATATGTAGTCGAATAATTAGTTGAGATTGTTGAATGTCACATGAGCAGATTTCATGTCGCTCCACAAACACAGGCGACACAGCCAATTTTCATAATTTTCGAAGGCAAATAATAAAGGGTGGAGAGGCATCCCAGTAGAAACTGACTACTCTTCATTTGAAACACATACCAAAGCATTGTTCTTGAGATTATCATCGCACAGATAAAGAATATTATTACTATTAATCCATCCATCCATCCATCATGTGCCATGCCGGTAAGCGTGGGCGGTCATGTTCTGCCATCTCACCCGATCACCAGAGTCGTGGATCAGCTCCGTGTTTCTGTCTCGACTATGCCACAAGGCCAAGCCATCCAGGTACTTGCTTCTAGGTCTTCCCCTTGGTCTGTTCCCCTCGATCTTACCAGTTGTCACCAAATTCTCCAATCCATTTCTTCTCATAACATGTCCAAATAATTTTGACTGTCTACGTCTAATTTCTCTAATCAATTTACGATCTTCATTTGTTTCTTGAAGGACTTGTTCATTGGTCTTTCTGGCTGTCCATGGTATTCTTTGCATTTTCCTCAGAAACCACATCTCTACAGCCATCAGATGTTTTTCAGCCTGACTGCTCATTGTCCACGCTTCACATCCATACAAAAGTACAGGCTCAATGTAGCATCTCAACACTCTCTTTCTCGTTTCAATTGACATCTTTTTATTGGTCAATATGTTTTTCATCTTGCTAAAGGCTACTTTTGCCATGGCGATTCTTGTTCTAATCTCTTCAAGGCATCTCCCATCAGATGTTATTACTGTTCCGAGATAATTGTACCTGCTCACTTGTTGAAGAATATTCCCATTTACTTGTATATTACATTGTGGTATTTCGTCCTTCCTAGTGACGACCATAATCTGTGTCTTTTTACAATTTAATTCTAACCCTAGT
Source organism: Cepaea hortensis (assembly GCA_963921405.1). Lineage (NCBI taxonomy): Eukaryota > Metazoa > Mollusca > Gastropoda > Stylommatophora > Helicidae > Cepaea > Cepaea hortensis. The sequence continues at coordinate 17,491,322 of OY992894.1, forward strand.
TGTTCACTGTGTGTCACAATCGCATCTACTAAATTTTGCAGGTCCTGTTCATTGTCTGCAATCAAGACTGTATCATCTGCATATCTAATGTTATTGATGCATCGTCCCCCAATGTTGATTCCTTCCATATCTTCAATATTTCTGAAAATACTTTCACTGTACAGGGAAAACAGATCTGGAGACATTACATATCCCTGTCTCACACCCCTTTTAATAGGCTGATATTGGCTTACTTCATTATCAACTCTTATGGCAGCTTGTTGTTTCCAATATATGTTTTTTACAAGTCTAAGATCTTTTCCATCAATTTGTAGATCTTCAAGCATCCTTATCATGTTTACATGTCTCACTTATCAAAAGCCTTTGTGTAGTCAATAAAGCAAAGATGTAGATCTTTGTTTACTTCTATAGAACGTTCGATTATGTTTCTCAGTATATACACAGCATTTACTGTACCCTTGCCTTCCACAAACCCACATTGTTCTTCTCCTATTTCAGGTTGTATTTTCCTCCTAACTCTTTGCATGATAATTCTTAGCAAAATCTTCGTGATGTGACTCATTATACTAATTGTTCGATGTTGATCACATTCCAAGGCTCCTGATTTCTTTGGGATTGCAATAAATACAGAATTACATAACTCCTGAGGTATATTTCCAGTATCATATATTGTATTAAGCAGACTGGTAACTTTATCTATTCCATATTCTTCTAAAGCATTAATCATTTCTGTTGTGACGCTGTCTGAACCGGGGGTCTTGCCAGATTTCATATGGTTAAGAGCATTCTGAACCTCCATCTTCAAAATTGCTGGTCCTTCATTATTATTTTGAACATCATACTGTTCGTCTCTGTTGTCGTCATACAGGTTTTTCACGTAATCTGACCATTCATGTAATATTAAAATTACTATTAATATTAGACTAATAATCCATCAAATTCACCCACCTAATATTAAACACGGGCATTAATCATATACGGCTCTATGAACATTTGTAAATTTATTTGTATGTATACAGTATCGTTATTTGTTCATTTATTTTTATAATTTAGCGCTCTGTCCCAGACATTCGATCAACTTCATTTGTCATTGCTTCTGCCCCGCCCTCTCTATCTTCAGATTATGGCTTTGATGTTCATTCGACACCCACCGTCCTCGGTAGTATAGTGGTGAGTATCCCCGCCTGTCACGCGGGAGACCGGGGTTCGATTCCCCGCCGGGGAGGTAATTTTTTTTTTTTAATACTTGCGTGCTGCAGTGACAGAATTATTTTCTCAACCAGAACATGTCTGAACTGGTCTACACCTAGTAATACAGTTACCTGCCAATTTTCATATTACTTTTTTGCGGGAAGGTGGAGGGGAGGCAAAAACTCTTACCAGAGCATTATCCTTGGGATTATCCTCACTCTGTTAAAGAATATTAGAAATCCAAAATCAGATTATTATCATCACAAACATTCCACATCTCAGATTTCATTTGCGCAAACGAAACATGGTTCATACATTCTGAACTAGAACAGAGAATTCAAACAATGCAAATGTCATGCAACAATATGCCGTTGACTGAACAAATCACGGGAGACCGTTACTGATAATCAGCGCTGGCTATGAAAAGAATGCGGAAATAAGTTCGCATCAATGCTGGAGGAATGTTCCCTATCAACTAATCAGTTTAACATCTAACTTAAAAATCACAACAAAAGCAATGATTGGTCACCAAATAACGGTGGCGATCGTAGAACACACTGCACAAATATACACAGTGTAATTGATATCCACGCCCTGACACCATGTTTGACACAACCTCTAGAAAAGAATTAAAATAACCAAAATAGAAAATTTAATAACCTCCAAGCATGGACAAATAGTCAAGGACGAATCGTTGGGAGTAACAGACTAATTAGACAACAACTGAAAGCAAGAATGCAATTCAAGTAATCATTGTCACATCTGTCATCAAGTGCGTTGTCAACTGGCAGTGGTAATCGTACTTCTCTAGAGCTCACGTTCCCTTTTATTATAGCGTTATGTATTAATGCATGTGCTCATATATTCTATTACGACGATATAAGTTTGTCTAGAATCTTCTCTTGTCGTCTAACATTGAAGAATATTGACGTGCATGCGAAATTATACACAAAAGAATGCTTCAGTAAAAACGTTCACAGCTAACTTTATGAAAGACAGAACCTCTTTGTGCATAAATTTTAATTAATATTACATATGTTAACTGCGATTTCTATGTCAAATTGTATATAAAATGAAAACTTTATATTTAACATATGACAAACCGTAAATATTAAATGTCCCCCCTTCTGATGTTTAATGACACGTTTCCCACGTGTCTCTGCCCCTTTGAAGACACATTTTGACTGTCCTGTGAGGAACACATCTTGAGCTTCTTTGCTTCCAAGGTCTTTTTAATTATGTAGATTTTGTAAACAATAAAGGAGACAGAACAGTGCGCCGAAGCTACATATATATTGGTAATTCTAGTCCCACTGAAAGCTGAAGACACCAATATGAAAAATATGTAGTCGAATAATTAGTTGAGATTGTTGAATGTCACATGAGCAGATTTCATGTCGCTCCACAAACACAGGCGACACAGCCAATTTTCATAATTTTCGAAGGCAAATAATAAAGGGTGGAGAGGCATCCCAGTAGAAACTGACTACTCTTCATTTGAAACACATACCAAAGCATTGTTCTTGAGATTATCATCGCACAGATAAAGAATATTATTACTATTAATCCATCCATCCATCCATCATGTGCCATGCCGGTAAGCGTGGGCGGTCATGTTCTGCCATCTCACCCGATCACCAGAGTCGTGGATCAGCTCCGTGTTTCTGTCTCGACTATGCCACAAGGCCAAGCCATCCAGGTACTTGCTTCTAGGTCTTCCCCTTGGTCTGTTCCCCTCGATCTTACCAGTTGTCACCAAATTCTCCAATCCATTTCTTCTCATAACATGTCCAAATAATTTTGACTGTCTACGTCTAATTTCTCTAATCAATTTACGATCTTCATTTGTTTCTTGAAGGACTTGTTCATTGGTCTTTCTGGCTGTCCATGGTATTCTTTGCATTTTCCTCAGAAACCACATCTCTACAGCCATCAGATGTTTTTCAGCCTGACTGCTCATTGTCCACGCTTCACATCCATACAAAAGTACAGGCTCAATGTAGCATCTCAACACTCTCTTTCTCGTTTCAATTGACATCTTTTTATTGGTCAATATGTTTTTCATCTTGCTAAAGGCTACTTTTGCCATGGCGATTCTTGTTCTAATCTCTTCAAGGCATCTCCCATCAGATGTTATTACTGTTCCGAGATAATTGTACCTGCTCACTTGTTGAAGAATATTCCCATTTACTTGTATATTACATTGTGGTATTTCGTCCTTCCTAGTGACGACCATAATCTGTGTCTTTTTACAATTTAATTCTAACCCTAGTTGTTCACTGTGTGTCACAATCGCATCTACTAAATTTTGCAGGTCCTGTTCATTGTCTGCAATCAAGACTGTATCATCTGCATATCTAATGTTATTGATGCATCGTCCCCCAATGTTGATTCCTTCCATATCTTCAATATTTCTGAAAATACTTTCACTGTACAGGGAAAACAGATCTGGAGACATTACATATCCCTGTCTCACACCCCTTTTAATAGGCTGATATTGGCTTACTTCATTATCAACTCTTATGGCAGCTTGTTGTTTCCAATATATGTTTTTTACAAGTCTAAGATCTTTTCCATCAATTTGTAGATCTTCAAGCATCCTTATCATGTTTACATGTCTCACTTATCAAAAGCCTTTGTGTAGTCAATAAAGCAAAGATGTAGATCTTTGTTTACTTCTATAGAACGTTCGATTATGTTTCTCAGTATATACACAGCATTTACTGTACCCTTGCCTTCCACAAACCCACATTGTTCTTCTCCTATTTCAGGTTGTATTTTCCTCCTAACTCTTTGCATGATAATTCTTAGCAAAATCTTCGTGATGTGACTCATTATACTAATTGTTCGATGTTGATCACATTCCAAGGCTCCTGATTTCTTTGGGATTGCAATAAATACAGAATTACATAACTCCTGAGGTATATTTCCAGTATCATATATTGTATTAAGCAGACTGGTAACTTTATCTATTCCATATTCTTCTAAAGCATTAATCATTTCTGTTGTGACGCTGTCTGAACCGGGGGTCTTGCCAGATTTCATATGGTTAAGAGCATTCTGAACCTCCATCTTCAAAATTGCTGGTCCTTCATTATTATTTTGAACATCATACTGTTCGTCTCTGTTGTCGTCATACAGGTTTTTCACGTAATCTGACCATTCATGTAATATTAAAATTACTATTAATATTAGACTAATAATCCATCAAATTCACCCACCTAATATTAAACACGGGCATTAATCATATACGGCTCTTTGAACATTTGTAAATTTATTTGTATGTATACAGTATCGTTATTTGTTCATTTATTTTTATAATTTAGCGCTCTGTCCCAGACATTCGATCAACTTCATTTGTCATTGCTTCTGCCCCGCCCTCTCTATCTTCAGATTATGGCTTTGATGTTCATTCGACACCCACCGTCCTCGGTAGTATAGTAGTAGTAGTACGGTAGTATAGTGGTGAGTATCCCCGCCTGTCACGCGGGAGACCAGGGTTCGATTCCCCGCCGGGGAGGTAATTTTTTTTTTAATACTTGCGTGCTGCAGTGACAGAATTATTTTCTCAACCAGAACATGTCTGAACTGGTCTACACCTAGTAATACAGTTACCTGCCAATTTTCATATTATTATTTTACGGAGAGGGGAGGCATAAACTCTTACCAAAGCATTATCCTTGGGATTATCCTCACTCTGTTAAAGAATATTAGAAATCCAAAATCAGATTATTATCATCACAAACATTCCACATCTCAGATTTCATTTGCGCAAACGAAACATGGTTCATACATTCTGAACTAGAACAGAGAATTCAAACAATGCAAATGTCATGCAACAATATGCCGTTGACTGAACAAATCACGGGAGACCGTTACTGATAATCAGCGCTGGCTATGAAAAGAATGCGGAATTAAGTTCGCATCAATGCTGGAGGAATGTTCCCTATCACCTAATCAGTTTAACATCTAACTTAAAAATCACAACAAAAGCAATGATTGGTCACCAAATAACGGTGGCGATAGTAGAACACACTGCACAAATATACACAGTGTAATTGATATTCACGCCTTGACACCATGTTTGACACAACCTCTAGAAAAGAATTTAACAAACCAAAATAGAAAATTTAATAACCTCCAAGCATGGACAAATAGTCAAGGACGAATCGTTGGGAGTAACAGACTAATTAGACAACAACTGAAAGCAAGAATGCAATTCAAGTAATCATTGTAACAACTGTCATCAAGTGCGTTGTCAACTGGCAGTGGTAATCGTACTTCTCTAGAGCTCACGTTCCCTATTATTATAGAGTTATGTATTAATGCATGTGCTCATATATTCTATTACGACGATATAAGTTTGTCTAGAATCTTCTCTTGTCGTCTAACATTGAAGAATATTGACGTGCATGCGAAATTATACACAAAAGAATGCTTCAGTAAAAACGTTCACAGCTAACTTTATGAAAGACAGAACCTCTTTGTGCATAAATTTTAATTAATATTACATATGTTAACAGCGATTTCTAGGTCAAATTGTATATAAAATGAAAACTTTATATTTAACATATGACAATCCGTAAATATTAAATGTCCCCCCTTCTGATGTTTAATGACACGTTTCCCACGTGTCTCTGCCCCTTTGAAGACACATTTTGACTGTCCTGTGAGGAACACATCTTGAGCTTCTTTGCTTCCAAGGTCTTTTTAATTATGTAGATTTTGTAAACAATAAAGGAGACAGAACAGTGCGCCGAAGCTACATATATATTGGTAATTCTAGTCCCACTGAAAGCTGAAGACACCAATATGAAAAATATGTAGTCGAATAATTAGTTGAGATTGTTGAATGTCACATGAGCAGATTTCATGTCGCTCCACAAACACAGGCGACACAGCCAATTTTCATAATTTTCGAAGGCAAATAATAAAGGGTGGAGAGGCATCCCAGTAGAAACTGACTACTCTTCATTTGAAACACATACCAAAGCATTGTTCTTGAGATTATCATCGCACTGTTAAAGAAAATTATTACTATTAATATTAGACTAATAATCCATCAAATTCACCCACCTAATATTAAACACGGGCATTAATCATATACGGCTCTTTGAACATTTGTAAATTTATTTGTATGTATACAGTATCGTTATTTGTTCATTTATTTTTATAATTTAGCGCTCTGTCCCAGACATTCTTCTTCTTCTTCTTCGTTATTCCGGAGTTTTTTTTTCGGACGTGATTGCGTTGTGCCTGTCCACAGCAGAGCTGCGTTCTTGCGCCGTTAGGCCGACACATCCGACTTCTGCGGGCATTTGTTGACCGGGTTAACCTTCCCGGGGGTCCCAGACATTCGATCAACTTCATTTGTCATTGCTTCTGCCCCGCCCTCTCTATCTTCAGATTATGACTTTGATGTTCATACGACACCCACCGTCCTCGGTAGTATAGTGGTGAGTATCCCCGCCTGTCACGCGGGAGACCGGGGTTCGATTCCCCGCCGGGGAGGTAATTTTTTTTTTAATACTTGCGTGCTGCAGTGACAGAATTATTTTCTCAACCAGAACATGTCTGAACTGGTCTACACCTAGTAATACAGTTACCTGCCAATTTTCATATTACTCTTTTGCGGGAAGGTGGAGGGGAGGCAAAAACTCTTACCAGAGCATTATCCTTGGGATTAGCCTCAGTCTGTTAAAGAATATTAGAAATCCATAATCAGATTATTATCATCACAAACATTCCACATCTCAGAATTCATTTGCGCAAACAAAACATGGTTCATACATTCTGAACTAGAACAGAGAATTCAAACAATGCAAATGTCATGCAACAATATGCCGTTGACTGAACAAATCACGGGAGATTGTTACTGATAATCAGCGCTGGCTATGAGAAGAATGGGGAATTAAGTTCGCATCAATACTGGAGGAATGTTCCCCATCATCTAATCAGTTTAACATCTAACTAAAAAATCACAACAAAAGCAATGATTGGTCACCAAATAACGGTGGCGATCGTAGAACACACTGCACAAATATACACAGTGTAATTGATATCCACGCCCTGACACCATGTTTGACACAACCTCTAGAAAAGAATTTAACAAACCAAAATAGAAAATTTAATAACCTCCAAGCATGGACAAATAGTCCAGGACGAATCGTTGGGAGTAACAGACTAATTAGACAACAACTGAAAGCAAGAATGCAATTCAAGTAATCATTGTCACAACTGTCATCAAGTGCGTTGTCAACTGGCAGTGGTAATCGTACTTCTCTAGAGCTCACGTTCCCTTTTATTATAGCGTTATGTATTAATGCATGTGCTCATATATTCTATTACGACGATATAAGTTTGTCTAGAATCTTCTCTTGTCGTCTAACATTGAAGAATATTGACGTGCATGCGAAATTATACACAAAAGAATGCTTCAGTAAAAACGTTCACAGCTAACTTTATGAAAGACAGAACCTCTTTGTGCATAAATTTTAATTAATATTACATATGTTAACTGCGATTTCTATGTCAAATTGTATATAAAATGAAAACTTTATATTTAACATATGACAAACCGTAAATATTAAATGTCCCCCCTTCTGATGTTTAATGACACGTTTCCCACGTGTCTCTGCCCCTTTGAAGACACATTTTGACTGTCCTGTGAGGAACACATCTTGAGCTTCTTTGCTTCCAAGGTCTTTTTAATTATGTAGATTTTGTAAACAATAAAGGAGACAGAACAGTGCGCCGAAGCTACATATATATTGGTAATTCTAGTCCCACTGAAAGCTGAAGACACCAATATGAAAAATATGTAGTCGAATAATTAGTTGAGATTGTTGAATGTCACATGAGCAGATTTCATGTCGCTCCACAAACACAGGCGACACAGCCAATTTTCATAATTTTCGAAGGCAAATAATAAAGGGTGGAGAGGCATCCCAGTAGAAACTGACTACTCTTCATTTGAAACACATACCAAAGCATTGTTCTTGAGATTATCATCGCACAGATAAAGAATATTATTACTATTAATCCATCCATCCATCCATCATGTGCCATGCCGGTAAGCGTGGGCGGTCATGTTCTGCCATCTCACCCGATCACCAGAGTCGTGGATCAGCTCCGTGTTTCTGTCTCGACTATGCCACAAGGCCAAGCCATCCAGGTACTTGCTTCTAGGTCTTCCCCTTGGTCTGTTCCCCTCGATCTTACCAGTTGTCACCAAATTCTCCAATCCATTTCTTCTCATAACATGTCCAAATAATTTTGACTGTCTACGTCTAATTTCTCTAATCAATTTACGATCTTCATTTGTTTCTTGAAGGACTTGTTCATTGGTCTTTCTGGCTGTCCATGGTATTCTTTGCATTTTCCTCAGAAACCACATCTCTACAGCCATCAGATGTTTTTCAGCCTGACTGCTCATTGTCCACGCTTCACATCCATACAAAAGTACAGGCTCAATGTAGCATCTCAACACTCTCTTTCTCGTTTCAATTGACATCTTTTTATTGGTCAATATGTTTTTCATCTTGCTAAAGGCTACTTTTGCCATGGCGATTCTTGTTCTAATCTCTTCAAGGCATCTCCCATCAGATGTTATTACTGTTCCGAGATAATTGTACCTGCTCACTTGTTGAAGAATATTCCCATTTACTTGTATATTACATTGTGGTATTTCGTCCTTCCTAGTGACGACCATAATCTGTGTCTTTTTACAATTTAATTCTAACCCTAGTTGTTCACTGTGTGTCACAATCGCATCTACTAAATTTTGCAGGTCCTGTTCATTGTCTGCAATCAAGACTGTATCATCTGCATATCTAATGTTATTGATGCATCGTCCCCCAATGTTGATTCCTTCCATATCTTCAATATTTCTGAAAATACTTTCACTGTACAGGGAAAACAGATCTGGAGACATTACATATCCCTGTCTCACACCCCTTTTAATAGGCTGATATTGGCTTACTTCATTATCAACTCTTATGGCAGCTTGTTGTTTCCAATATATGTTTTTTACAAGTCTAAGATCTTTTCCATCAATTTGTAGATCTTCAAGCATCCTTATCATGTTTACATGTCTCACTTATCAAAAGCCTTTGTGTAGTCAATAAAGCAAAGATGTAGATCTTTGTTTACTTCTATAGAACGTTCGATTATGTTTCTCAGTATATACACAGCATTTACTGTACCCTTGCCTTCCACAAACCCACATTGTTCTTCTCCTATTTCAGGTTGTATTTTCCTCCTAACTCTTTGCATGATAATTCTTAGCAAAATCTTCGTGATGTGACTCATTATACTAATTGTTCGATGTTGATCACATTCCAAGGCTCCTGATTTCTTTGGGATTGCAATAAATACAGAATTACATAACTCCTGAGGTATATTTCCAGTATCATATATTGTATTAAGCAGACTGGTAACTTTATCTATTCCATATTCTTCTAAAGCATTAATCATTTCTGTTGTGACGCTGTCTGAACCGGGGGTCTTGCCAGATTTCATATGGTTAAGAGCATTCTGAACCTCCATCTTCAAAATTGCTGGTCCTTCATTATTATTTTGAACATCATACTGTTCGTCTCTGTTGTCGTCATACAGGTTTTTCACGTAATCTGACCATTCATGTAATATTAAAATTACTATTAATATTAGACTAATAATCCATCAAATTCACCCACCTAATATTAAACACGGGCATTAATCATATACGGCTCTTTGAACATTTGTAAATTTATTTGTATGTATACAGTATCGTTATTTGTTCATTTATTTTTATAATTTAGCGCTCTGTCCCAGACATTCGATCAACTTCATTTGTCATTGCTTCTGCCCCGCCCTCTCTATCTTCAGATTATGGCTTTGATGTTCATTCGACACCCACCGTCCTCGGTAGTATAGTAGTAGTAGTACGGTAGTATAGTGGTGAGTATCCCCGCCTGTCACGCGGGAGACCAGGGTTCGATTCCCCGCCGGGGAGGTAATTTTTTTTTTAATACTTGCGTGCTGCAGTGACAGAATTATTTTCTCAACCAGAACATGTCTGAACTGGTCTACACCTAGTAATACAGTTACCTGCCAATTTTCATATTATTATTTTACGGAGAGGGGAGGCATAAACTCTTACCAAAGCATTATCCTTGGGATTATCCTCACTCTGTTAAAGAATATTAGAAATCCAAAATCAGATTATTATCATCACAAACATTCCACATCTCAGATTTCATTTGCGCAAACGAAACATGGTTCATACATTCTGAACTAGAACAGAGAATTCAAACAATGCAAATGTCATGCAACAATATGCCGTTGACTGAACAAATCACGGGAGACCGTTACTGATAATCAGCGCTGGCTATGAAAAGAATGCGGAATTAAGTTCGCATCAATGCTGGAGGAATGTTCCCTATCACCTAATCAGTTTAACATCTAACTTAAAAATCACAACAAAAGCAATGATTGGTCACCAAATAACGGTGGCGATAGTAGAACACACTGCACAAATATACACAGTGTAATTGATATTCACGCCTTGACACCATGTTTGACACAACCTCTAGAAAAGAATTTAACAAACCAAAATAGAAAATTTAATAACCTCCAAGCATGGACAAATAGTCAAGGACGAATCGTTGGGAGTAACAGACTAATTAGACAACAACTGAAAGCAAGAATGCAATTCAAGTAATCATTGTAACAACTGTCATCAAGTGCGTTGTCAACTGGCAGTGGTAATCGTACTTCTCTAGAGCTCACGTTCCCTATTATTATAGAGTTATGTATTAATGCATGTGCTCATATATTCTATTACGACGATATAAGTTTGTCTAGAATCTTCTCTTGTCGTCTAACATTGAAGAATATTGACGTGCATGCGAAATTATACACAAAAGAATGCTTCAGTAAAAACGTTCACAGCTAACTTTATGAAAGACAGAACCTCTTTGTGCATAAATTTTAATTAATATTACATATGTTAACAGCGATTTCTAGGTCAAATTGTATATAAAATGAAAACTTTATATTTAACATATGACAATCCGTAAATATTAAATGTCCCCCCTTCTGATGTTTAATGACACGTTTCCCACGTGTCTCTGCCCCTTTGAAGACACATTTTGACTGTCCTGTGAGGAACACATCTTGAGCTTCTTTGCTTCCAAGGTCTTTTTAATTATGTAGATTTTGTAAACAATAAAGGAGACAGAACAGTGCGCCGAAGCTACATATATATTGGTAATTCTAGTCCCACTGAAAGCTGAAGACACCAATATGAAAAATATGTAGTCGAATAATTAGTTGAGATTGTTGAATGTCACATGAGCAGATTTCATGTCGCTCCACAAACACAGGCGACACAGCCAATTTTCATAATTTTCGAAGGCAAATAATAAAGGGTGGAGAGGCATCCCAGTAGAAACTGACTACTCTTCATTTGAAACACATACCAAAGCATTGTTCTTGAGATTATCATCGCACTGTTAAAGAAAATTATTACTATTAATATTAGACTAATAATCCATCAAATTCACCCACCTAATATTAAACACGGGCATTAATCATATACGGCTCTTTGAACATTTGTAAATTTATTTGTATGTATACAGTATCGTTATTTGTTCATTTATTTTTATAATTTAGCGCTCTGTCCCAGACATTCTTCTTCTTCTTCTTCGTTATTCCGGAGTTTTTTTTTCGGACGTGATTGCGTTGTGCCTGTCCACAGCAGAGCTGCGTTCTTGCGCCGTTAGGCCGACACATCCGACTTCTGCGGGCATTTGTTGACCGGGTTAACCTTCCCGGGGGTCCCAGACATTCGATCAACTTCATTTGTCATTGCTTCTGCCCCGCCCTCTCTATCTTCAGATTATGACTTTGATGTTCATACGACACCCACCGTCCTCGGTAGTATAGTGGTGAGTATCCCCGCCTGTCACGCGGGAGACCGGGGTTCGATTCCCCACCGGGGAGGTAATTTTTTTTTTAATACTTGCGTGCTGCAGTGACAGAATTATTTTCTCAACCAGAACATGTCTGAACTGGTCTACACCTAGTAATACAGTTACCTGCCAATTTTCATATTACTCTTTTGCGGGAAGGTGGAGGGGAGGCAAAAACTCTTACCAGAGCATTATCCTTGGGATTAGCCTCAGTCTGTTAAAGAATATTAGAAATCCATAATCAGATTATTATCATCACAAACATTCCACATCTCAGAATTCATTTGCGCAAACAAAACATGGTTCATACATTCTGAACTAGAACAGAGAATTCAAACAATGCAAATGTCATGCAACAATATGCCGTTGACTGAACAAATCACGGGAGATTGTTACTGATAATCAGCGCTGGCTATGAGAAGAATGGGGAATTAAGTTCGCATCAATACTGGAGGAATGTTCCCCATCATCTAATCAGTTTAACATCTAACTAAAAAATCACAACAAAAGCAATGATTGGTCACCAAATAACGGTGGCGATCGTAGAACACACTGCACAAATATACACAGTGTAATTGATATCCACGCCCTGACACCATGTTTGACACAACCTCTAGAAAAGAATTTAACAAACCAAAATAGAAAATTTAATAACCTCCAAGCATGGACAAATAGTCCAGGACGAATCGTTGGGAGTAACAGACTAATTAGACAACAACTGAAAGCAAGAATGCAATTCAAGTAATCATTGTCACAACTGTCATCAAGTGCGTTGTCAACTGGCAGTTGTAATCGTACTTCTCTAGAGCTCACGTTCCCTATTATTATAGCGTTATGTATTAATGCATAAGTTAACGATATAAGTTTGTCTAGAATCTTCTCTTGTCGTCTAACATTGAAGAATATTGACGTGCATGCGAAATTATACACAAAAGAATGCTTCAGTAAAAACGTTCACAGCTAACTTTATGAAAGACAGAACCTCTTTGTGCATAAATTTTAATTAATATTACATATGTTAACTGCGATTTCTAGGTCAAATTGTATATAAAATGAAAACTTTATATTTAACATATGACAATCCGTAAATATTAAATGTCCCCCCTTCTGATGTTTAATGACACGTTTCCCACGTGTCTCTGCCCCTTTGAAGACACATTTTGACTGTCCTGTGAGGAACACATCTTGAGCTTCTTTGCTTCCAAGGTCTTTTTAATTATGTAGATTTTGTAAACAATAAAGGAGACAGAACAGTGCGCCGAAGCTACATATATATTGGTAATTCTAGTCCCACTGAAAGCTGAAGACACCAATATGAAAAATATGTAGTCGAATAATTAGTTGAGATTGTTGAATGTCACATGAGCAGATTTCATGTCGCTCCACAAACACAGGCGACACAGCCAATTTTCATAATTTTCGAAGGCAAATAATAAAGGGTGGAGAGGCATCCCAGTAGAAACTGACTACTCTTCATTTGAAACACATACCAAAGCATTGTTCTTGAGATTATCATAGCACAGATAAAGAATATTATTACTATTAATCCATCCATCCATCCATCATGTGCCATGCCGGTAAGCGTGGGCGGTCATGTTCTGCCATCTCACCCGATCACCAGAGTCGTGGATCAGCTCCGTGTTTCTGTCTCGACTATGCCACAAGGCCAAGCCATCCAGGTACTTGCTTCTAGGTCTTCCCCTTGGTCTGTTCCCCTCGATCTTACCAGTTGTCACCAAATTCTCCAATCCATTTCTTCTCATAACATGTCCAAAAAATGTTGACTGTCTACGTCTAATTTCTCTAATCAATTTACGATCTTCATTTGTTTCTTGAAGGACTTGTTCATTGGTCTTTCTGGCTGTCCATGGTATTCTTTGCATTTTCCTCAGAAACCACATCTCTACAGCCATCAGATGTTTTTCAGCCTGACTGCTCATTGTCCACGCTTCACATCCATACAAAAGTACAGGCTCAATGTAGCATCTCAACACTCTCTTTCTCGTTTCAATTGACATCTTTTTATTGGTCAATATGTTTTTCATCTTGCTAAAGGCTACTTTTGCCATGGCGATTCTTGTTCTAATCTCTTCAAGGCATCTCCCATCAGATGTTATTACTGTTCCGAGATAATTGTACCTGCTCACTTGTTGAAGAATATTCCCATTTACTTGTATATTACATTGTGGTATTTCGTCCTTCCTAGTGACGACCATAATCTGTGTCTTTTTACAATTTAATTCTAACCCTATTTGTTCACCGTGTGTCACAATCGCATCTAATAAATTTTGCAGGTCCTGTTCATTGTCTGCAATCAAGACTGTATCATCTGCATATCTAATGTTATTGATGCATCGTCCCCCAATGTTGATTCCTTCCATATCTTCAATATTTCTGAAAATAATTTCACTGTACAGGGAAAACACATCTGGAGACATTACACATCCCTGTCTCACACCCCTTTTAATAGGCTGATATTGGCTTACTTCATTATCAACTCTTATGGCAGCTTGTTGTTTCCAATATATGTTTTTTACAAGTCTAAGATCTTTTCCATCAATTTGTAGATCTTCAAGCATCCTTATCATGTTGACATGTCTCACTTTATCAAAAGCCTTTGTGTAGTCAATAAAGCAAAGGTGTAGATCTTTGTTTACTTCTATAGAACGTTCGATTATGTTTCTCAGTATATACACAGCATTTACTGTACCCTTGCCTTCCACAAACCCACATTGTTCTTCTCCTATTTCAGGTTGTATTTTCCTCCTAACTCTTTGCATGATAATTCTTAGCAAAATCTTCGTGATGTGACTCATTATACTAATTGTTCGATGTTGATCACATTCCAAGGCTCCTGATTTCTTTGGGATTGCAATAAATACAGAATTACATAACTCCTGAGGTATATTTCCAGTATCATATATTGTATTAAGCAGACTGGTAACTTGATCTATTCCATATTCTTCTAAAGCATTAATCATTTCTGTTGTGACGCTGTCTGAACCGGGGGTCTTGCCAGATTTCATATGGTTAAGAGCATTCTGAACCTCCATCTTCAAAATTGCTGGTCCTTCATTATTATTTTGAACATCATACTGTTCGTCTCTGTTGTCGTCATACAGGTTTTTCACGTAATCTGACCATTAATGTAATATTAAAATTACTATTAATATTAGACTAATAATCCATCAAATTCACCCACCTAATATTAAACACGGGCATTAATCATATACGGCTCTTTGAACATTTGTAAATTTATTTGTATGTATACAGTATCGTTATTTGTTCATTTATTTTTATAATTTAGCGCTCTGTCCCAGACATTCGATCAACTTCATTTGTCATTGCTTCTGCCCCGCCCTCTCTATCTTCAGATAATGGCTTTGATGTTCATTCGACACCCACCGTCCTCGGTAGTATAGTGGTGAGTATCCCCGCCTGTCACGCGGGAGACCGGGGTTCGATTCCCCGCCGGGGAGGTAATTTTTTTTTTTTTAATACTTGCGTGCTGCAGTGACAGAATTATTTTCTCAACCAGAACATGTCTGAACTGGTCTACACCTAGTAATACAGTTACCTGCCAATTTTCATATTACTTTTTTGCGGGAAGGTGGAGGGGAGGCAAAAACTCTTACCAGAGCATTATCCTTGGGATTATCCTCAGTATGTTAAAGAATATTAGAAATCCATAATCAGATTATTATCATCACAAACATTCCACATCTCAGAATTCATTTGCGCAAACAAAACATGGTTCATACATTCTGCACTAGAACAGAGAATTCAAACAATGCAAATGTCATGCAACAATATACCGTTGACTGAACAAATCACGGGAGACCGTTACTGATAATCAGCGGTGGCTATGAGAAGAATGGGGAATTATGTTCGCATCAATGCTGGAGGAATGTTCCCTATCATCTAATCAGTTTAACATCTAACTAAAAAATCACAACAAAAGCAATGATTGGTCACCAAATAACGGTGGCGATCGTAGAACACACTGCACAAATATACACAGTGTAGTTGATATCCACGCCCTGACACCATGTTTGACACAACCTCTAGAAAAGAATTAAAAAAACCAAAATAGAAAATTTAATAACCTCCAAGCATGGACAAATAGTCCAGGACGAATCGTTGGGAGTAACAGACTAATTAGACAACTGAAAGCAAGAATGCAATTCAAGTAATCATTGTCACATCTGTCATCAAGTGCGTTGTCAACTGGCAGTGGTAATCGTACTTCTCTAGAGCTCACGTTCCCTATTATTATAGAGTTATGTATTAATGCATGTGCTCATATATTCTATTACGACGATATAAGTTTGTCTAGAATCTTCTCTTGTCGTCTAACATTGAAGAATATTGACGTGCATGCGAAATTATACACAAAAGAATGCTTCAGTAAAAACGTTCACAGCTAACTTTATGAAAGACAGAACCTCTTTGTGCATAAATTTTAATTAATATTACATATGTTAACTGCGATTTCTATGTCAAATTGTATATAAAATGAAAACTTTATATTTAACATATGACAAACCGTAAATATTAAATGTCCCCCCTTCTGATGTTTAATGACACGTTTCCCACGTGTCTCTGCCCCTTTGAAGACACATTTTGACTGTCCTGTGAGGAACACATCTTGAGCTTCTTTGCTTCCAAGGTCTTTTTAATTATGTAGATTTTGTAAACAATAAAGGAGACAGAACAGTGCGCCGAAGCTACATATATATTGGTAATTCTAGTCCCACTGAAAGCTGAAGACACCAATATGAAAAATATGTAGTCGAATAATTAGTTGAGATTGTTGAATGTCACATGAGCAGATTTCATGTCGCTCCACAAACACAGGCGACACAGCCAATTTTCATAATTTTCGAAGGCAAATAATAAAGGGTGGAGAGGCATCCCAGTAGAAACTGACTACTCTTCATTTGAAACACATACCAAAGCATTGTTCTTGAGATTATCATCGCACAGATAAAGAATATTATTACTATTAATCCATCCATCCATCCATCATGTGCCATGCCGGTAAGCGTGGGCGGTCATGTTCTGCCATCTCACCCGATCACCAGAGTCGTGGATCAGCTCCGTGTTTCTGTCTCGACTATGCCACAAGGCCAAGCCATCCAGGTACTTGCTTCTAGGTCTTCCCCTTGGTCTGTTCCCCTCGATCTTACCAGTTGTCACCAAATTCTCCAATCCATTTCTTCTCATAACATGTCCAAAAAATTTTGACTGTCTACGTCTAATTTCTCTAATCAATTTACGATCTTCATTTGTTTCTTGAAGGACTTGTTCATTGGTCTTTCTGGCTGTCCATGGTATTCTTTGCATTTTCTTCAGAAACCACATCTCTACAGCCATCAGATGTTTTTCAGCCTGACTGCTCATTGTCCACGCTTCACATCCATACAAAAGTACAGGCTCAATGTAGCATCTCAACACTCTCTTTCTCGTTTCAATTGACATCTTTTTATTGGTCAATATGTTTTTCATCTTGCTAAAGGCTACTTTTGCCATGGCGATTCTTGTTCTAATCTCTTCAAGCCATCTCCCATCAGATGTTATTACTGTTCCGAGATAATTGTACCTGCTCACTTGTTGAAGAATATTCCCATTTACTTGTATATTACATTGTGGTATTTCGTCCTTCCTAGTGACGACCATAATCTGTGTCTTTTTACAATTTAATTCTAACCCTATTTGTTCACCGTGTGTCACAATCGCATCTACTAAATTTTGCAGGTCCTGTTCATTGTCTGCAATCAAGACTGTATCATCTGCATATCTAATGTTATTGATGCATCGTCCCCCAATGTTGATTCCTTCCATATCTTCAATATTTCTGAAAATACTTTCACTGTACAGGGAAAACAGATCTGGAGACATTACACATCCCTGTCTCACACCCCTTTTAATAGGCTGATATTGGCTTACTTCATTATCAACTCTTATGGCAGCTTGTTAGTTAGTTCGATTATGTTTCTCAGTATATACACAGCATTTACTGTACCCTTGCCTTCCACAAACCCACATTGTTCTTCTCCTATTTCAGGTTGTATTTTCCTCCTAACTCTTTGCATGATAATTCTTAGCAAAATCTTCGTGATGTGACTCATTATACTAATTGTTCGATGTTGATCACATTCCAAGGCTCCTGATTTCTTTGGGATTGCAATAAATACAGAATTACTTAACTCCTGAGGTATATTTCCAGTTTCATATATTGTATTAAGCAGACTGGTAACTTGATCTATTCCATATTCTTCTAAAGCATTAATCATTTCTGTTGTGACGCTGTCTGAACCGGGGGTCTTGCCAGATTTCATATGGTTAAGAGCATTCTGAACCTCCATCTTCAAAATTGCTGGTCCTTCATTATTATTTTGAACATCATACTGTTCGTCTCTGTTGTCGTCATACAGGTTTTTCACGTAATCTGACCATTCATGTAATATTAAAATTACTATTAATATTAGACTAATAATCCATCAAATTCACCCACCTAATATTAAACACGGGCATTAATCATATACGGCTCTATGAACATTTGTAAATTTATTTGTATGTATACAGTATCGTTATTTGTTCATTTATTTTTATAATTTAGCGCTCTGTCCCAGACATTCGATCAACTTCATTTGTCATTGCTTCTGCCCCGCCTTCTCTATCTTCAGATTATGGCTTTGATGTTCATTCGACACCCACCGTCCTCGGTAGTATAGTGGTGAGTATCCCCGCCTGTCACGCGGGAGACCGGGGTTCGATTCCCCGCCGGGGAGGTAATTTATTTTTTTTAATACTTGCGTGCTGCAGTGACAGAGTTATTTTCTCAACCAGAACATGTCTGAACTGGTCTACACCTAGTAATACAGTTACCTGCCAATTTTCATATTACTTTTTTGCGGGAAGGTGGAGGGGAGGCATAAACTCTTACCAGAGCATTATCGTTGGGATTATCCTCAGTCTGTTAAAGAATATTAGAAATCCATAATCAGATTATTATCAATATTATCATCACAAACATTCCACATCTCAGAATTCATTTGCGCAAACAAAACATGGTTCATACATTCTACACTAGAACAGAGAATTCAAACAATGCAAATGTCATGCAACAATATGCCGTTGACTGAACAAATCACGGGAGATTGTTACTGATAATCAGCGCTGGCTATGAGAAGAATGGGGAATTATGTTCGCATCAATGCTGGAGGAATGTTCCCTATCATCTAATCAGTTTAACATCTAACTAAAAAATCACAACAAAAGCAATGATTGGTCACCAAATAACGGTGGCGATCGTAGAACACACTGCACAAATATACACAGTGTAGTTGATATCCACGCCCTGACACCATGTTTGACACAACCTCTAGAAAAGAATTAAAAAAACCAAAATAGAAAATTTAATAACCTCCAAGCATGGACAAATAGTCCAGGACGAATCGTTGGGAGTAACAGACTAATTAGACAACTGAAAGCAAGAATGCAATTCAAGTAATCATTGTCACATCTGTCATCAAGTGCGTTGTCAACTGGCAGTGGTAATCGTACTTCTCTAGAGCTCACGTTCCCTATTATTATAGAGTTATGTATTAATGCATGTGCTCATATATTCTATTACGACGATATAAGTTTGTCTAGAATCTTCTCTTGTCGTCTAACATTGAAGAATATTGACGTGCATGCGAAATTATACACAAAAGAATGCTTCAGTAAAAACGTTCACAGCTAACTTTATGAAAGACAGAACCTCTTTGTGCATAAATTTTAATTAATATTACATATGTTAACTGCGATTTCTATGTCAAATTGTATATAAAATGAAAACTTTATATTTAACATATGACAATCCGTAAATATTAAATGTCCCCCCTTCTGATGTTTAATGACACGTTTCCCACGTGTCTCTGCCCCTTTGAAGACACATTTTGACTGTCCTGTGAGGAACACATCTTGAGCTTCTTTGCTTCCAAGGTCTTTTTAATTATGTAGATTTTGTAAACAATAAAGGAGACAGAACAGTGCGCCGAAGCTACATATATATTGGTAATTCTAGTCCCACTGAAAGCTGAAGACACCAATATGAAAAATATGTAGTCGAATAATTAGTTGAGATTGTTGAATGTCACATGAGCAGATTTCATGTCGCTCCACAAACACAGGCGACACAGCCAATTTTCATAATTTTCGAAGGCAAATAATAAAGGGTGGAGAGGCATCCCAGTAGAAACTGACTACTCTTCATTTGAAACACATACCAAAGCATTGTTCTTGAGATTATCATCGCACAGATAAAGAATATTATTACTATTAATCCATCCATCCATCCATCATGTGCCATGCCGGTAAGCGTGGGTGGTCATGTTCTGCCATCTCACCCGATCACCAGAGTCGTGGATCAGCTCCGTGTTTCTGTCTCGACTATGCCACAAGGCCAAGCCATCCAGGTACTTGCTTCTAGGTCTTCCCCTTGGTCTGTTCCCCTCGATCTTACCAGTTGTCACCAAATTCTCCAATCCATTTCTTCTCATAACATGTCCAAAAAATTTTGACTGTCTACGTCTAATTTCTCTAATCAATTTACGATCTTTATTTGTTTCTTGAAGGACTTGTTCATTGGTCTTTCTGGCTGTCCATGGTATTCTTTGCATTTTCTTCAGAAACCACATCTCTACAGCCATCAGATATTTTTCAGCCTGACTGCTCATTGTCCACGCTTCACATCCATACAAAAGTACAGGCTCAATGTAGCATCTCAACACTCTCTTTCTCGTTTCAATTGACATCTTTTTATTGGTCAATATGTTTTTCATCTTGCTAAAGGCTACTTTTGCCATGGCGATTCTTGTTCTAATCTCTTCAAGGCATCTCCCATCAGATGTTATTACTGTTCCGAGATAATTGTACCTGCTCACTTGTTGAAGAATATTCCCATTTACTTGTATATTACATTGTGGTATTTCGTCCTTCCTAGTGACGACCATAATCTGTGTCTTTTTACAATTTAATTCTAACCCTATTTGTTCACCGTGTGTCACAATCGCATCTACTAAATTTTGCAGGTCCTGTTCATTGTCTGCAATCAAGACTGTATCATCTGCATATCTAATGTTATTGATGCATCGTCCCCCAATGTTGATTCCTTCCATATCTTCAATATTTCTGAAAATACTTTCACTGTACAGGGAAAACAGATCTGGAGACATTACACATCCCTGTCTCACACCCCTTTTAATAGGCTGATATTGGCTTACTTCATTATCAACTCTTATGGCAGCTTGTTGTTTCCAATATATGTTTTTTACAAGTCTAAGATCTTTTCCATCAATTTGTAGATCTTCAAGCATCCTTATCATGATGACATGTCTCACTTTATCAAAAGCCTTTGTGTAGTCAATAAAGCAAAGGTGTAGATCTTTGTTTACTTCTATAGAACGTTCGATTATGTTTCTCAGTATATACACAGCATTTACTGTACCCTTGCCTTCCACAAACCCACATTGTTCTTCTCCTATTTCAGGTTGTATTTTCCTCCTAACTCTTTGCATGATAATTCTTAGCAAAATCTTCGTGATGTGACTCATTATACTAATTGTTCGATGTTGATCACATTCCAAGGCTCCTGATTTCTTTGGGATTGCAATAAATACAGAATTACTTAACTCCTGAGGTATATTTCCAGTTTCATATATTGTATTAAGCAGACTGGTAACTTGATCTATTCCATATTCTTCTAAAGCATTAATCATTTCTGTTGTGACGCTGTCTGAACCGGGGGTCTTGCCAGATTTCATATGGTTAAGAGCATTCTGAACCTCCATCTTCAAAATTGCTGGTCCTTCATTATTATTTTGAACATCATACTGTTCGTCTCTGTTGTCGTCATACAGGTTTTTCACGTAATCTGACCATTCATGTAATATTAAAATTACTATTAATATTAGACTAATAATCCATCAAATTCACCCACCTAATATTAAACACGGGCATTAATCATATACGGCTCTTTGAACATTTGTAAATTTATTTGTATGTATACAGTATCGTTATTTGTTCATTTATTTTTATAATTTAGCGCTCTGTCCCAGACATTCGATCAACTTCATTTGTCATTGCTTCTGCCCCGCCCTCTCTATCTTCAGATTATGGCTTTGATGTTCATTCGACACCCACCGTCCTCGGTAGTATAGTAGTAGTAGTACGGTAGTATAGTGGTGAGTATCCCCGCCTGTCACGCAGGAGACCGGGGTTCGATTCCCCGCCGGGGAGCTAATTTTTTTTTTTTAATACTTGCGTGCTGCAGTGACAGAATTATTTTCTCAACCAGAACATGTCTGAACTGGTCTACACCTAGTAATACAGTTACCTGCCAATTTTCATATTACTTTTTTGCGGGAAGGTGGAGGGGAGGCATAAACTCTTACCAGAGCATTATCCTTGGGATTATCCTCAGTCTGTTAAAGAATATTAGAAATCCATAATCAGATTATTATCAATATTATCATCACAAACATTCCACATCTCAGAATTCATTTGCGCAAACAAAACATGGTTCATACATTCTACACTAGAACAGAGAATTCAAACAATGCAAATGTCATGCAACAATATGCCGTTGACTGAACAAATCACGGGAGATTGTTACTGATAATCAGCGCTGGCTATGAGAAGAATGGGGAATTAAGTTCGCATCAATGCTGGAGGAATGTTCCCTATCACCTAATCAGTTTAACATCTAACTAAAAAATCACAACAAAAGCAATGATTGGTCACCAAATAACGGTGGCGATCGTAGAACACACTGCACAAATATACACAGTGTAGTTGATATCCACGCCCTGACACCATGTTTGACACAACCTCTAGAAAAGAATTAAAATAACCAAAATAGAAAATTTAATAACCTCCAAGCATGGACAAATAGTCCAGGACGAATCGTTGGGAGTAACAGACTAATTAGACAACTGAAAGCAAGAATGCAATTCAAGTAATCATTGTCACATCTGTCATCAAGTGCGTTGTCAACTGGCAGTGGTAATCGTACTTCTCTAGAGCTCACGTTCCCTATTATTATAGAGTTATGTATTAATGCATGTGCTCATATATTCTATTACGACGATATAAGTTTGTCTAGAATCTTCTCTTGTCGTCTAACATTGAAGAATATTGACGTGCATGCGAAATTATACACAAACGAATGCTTCAGTAAAAACGTTCACAGCTAACTTTATGAAAGACAGAACCTCTTTGTGCATAAATTTTAATTAATATTACATATGTTAACTGCGATTTCTATGTCAAATTGTATATAAAATGAAAACTTTATATTTAACATATGACAATCCGTAAATATTAAATGTCCCCCCTTCTGATGTTTAATGACACGTTTCCCACGTGTCTCTGCCCCTTTGAAGACACATTTTGACTGTCCTGTGAGGAACACATCTTGAGCTTCTTTGCTTCCAAGGTCTTTTTAATTATGTAGATTTTGTAAACAATAAAGGAGACAGAACAGTGCGCCGAAGCTACATATATATTGGTAATTCTAGTCCCACTGAAAGCTGAAGACACCAATATGAAAAATATGTAGTCGAATAATTAGTTGAGATTGTTGAATGTCACATGAGCAGATTTCATGTCGCTCCACAAACACAGGCGACACAGCCAATTTTCATAATTTTCGAAGGCAAATAATAAAGGGTGGAGAGGCATCCCAGTAGAAACTGACTACTCTTCATTTAAAACACATACCAAAGCATTGTTCTTGAGATTATCATCGCACAGATAAAGAATATTATTACTATTAATCCATCCATCCATCCATCATGTGCCATGCCGGTAAGCGTGGGCGGTCATGTTCTGCCATCTCACCCGATCACCAGAGTCGTGGATCAGCTCCGTGTTTCTGTCTCGACTATGCCACAAGGCCAAGCCATCCAGGTACTTGCTTCTAGGTCTTCCCCTTGGTCTGTTCCCCTCGATCTTACCAGTTGTCACCAAATTCTCCAATCCATTTCTTCTCATAACATGTCCAAAAAATTTTGACTGTCTACGTCTAATTTCTCTAATCAATTTACGATCTTCATTTGTTTCTTGAAGGACTTGTTCATTGGTCTTTCTGGCTGTCCATGGTATTCTTTGCATTTTCTTCAGAAACCACATCTCTACAGCCATCAGATGTTTTTCAGCCTGACTGCTCATTGTCCACGCTTCACATCCATACAAAAGTACAGGCTCAATGTAGCATCTCAACACTCTCTTTCTCGTTTCAATTGACATCTTTTTATTGGTCAATATGTTTTTCATCTTGCTAAAGGCTACTTTTGCCATGGCGATTCTTGTTCTAATCTCTTCAAGGCATCTCCCATCAGATGTTATTACTGTTCCGAGATAATTGTACCTGCTCACTTGTTGAAGAATATTCCCATTTACTTGTATATTACATTGTGGTATTTCGTCCTTCCTAGTGACGACCATAATCTGTGTCTTTTTACAATTTAATTCTAACCCTATTTGTTCACCGTGTGTCACAATCGCATCTACTAAATTTTGCAGGTCCTGTTCATTGTCTGCAATCAAGACTGTATCATCTGCATATCTAATGTTATTGATGCATCGTCCCCCAATGTTTATTCCTTCCATATCTTCAATATTTCTGAAAATACTTTCACTGTACAGGGAAAACAGATCTGGAGACATTACACATCCCTGTCTCACACCCCTTTTAATAGGCTGATATTGGCTTACTTCATTATCAACTCTTATGGCAGCTTGTTGTTTCCAATATATGTTTTTTACAAGTCTAAGATCTTTTCCATCAATTTGTAGATCTTCAAGCATCCTTATCATGTTGACATGTCTCACTTTATCAAAAGCCTTTGTGTAGTCAATAAAGCAAAGGTGTAGATCTTTGTTTACTTCTATAGAACGTTCGATTATGTTTCTCAGTATATACACAGCATTTACTGTACCCTTGCCTTCCACAAACCCACATTGTTCTTCTCCTATTTCAAGTTGTATTTTCCTCCTAACTCTTTGCATGATAATTCTTAGCAAAATCTTCGTGATGTGACTCATTATACTAATTGTTCGATGTTGATCACATTCCAAGGCTCCTGATTTCTTTGGGATTGCAATAAATACAGAATTACTTAACTCCTGAGGTATATTTCCAGTTTCATATATTGTATTAAGCAGACTGGTAACTTGATCTATTCCATATTCTTCTAAAGCATTAATCATTTCTGTTGTGACGCTGTCTGAACCGGGGGTCTTGCCAGATTTCATATGGTTAAGAGCATTCTGAACCTCCATCTTGAAAATTGCTGGTCCTTCATTATTATTTTGAACATCATACTGTTCGTCTCTGTTGTCGTCATACAGGTTTTTCACGTAATCTGACCATTCATGTAATATTAAAATTACTATTAATATTAGACTAATAATCCATCAAATTCACCCACCTAATATTAAACACGGGCATTAATCATATACGGCTCTTTGAACATTTGTAAATTTATTTGTATGTATACAGTATCGTTATTTGTTCATTTATTTTTATAATTTAGCGCTCTGTCCCAGACATTCGATCAACTTCATTTGTCATTGCTTCTGCCCCGCCCTCTCTATCTTCAGATTATGGCTTTGATGTTCATTCGACACCCACCGTCCTCGGTAGTATAGTGGTGAGTATCCCCGCCTGTCACGCGGGAGACCGGGGTTCGATTCCCCGCCGGGGAGGTAATTTTTTTTTTTTTTAATACTTGCGTGCTGCAGTGACAGAATTATTTTCTCAACCAGAACATGTCTGAACTGGTCTACACCTAGTAATACAGTTACCTGCCAATTTTCATATTACTTTTTTGCGGGAAGGTGGAGGGGAGGCAAAAACTCTTACCAGAGCATTATCCTTGGGATTATCCTCAGTCTGTTAAAGAATATTAGAAATCCATAATCAGATTATTATCATCACAAACATTCCACATCTCAGAATTCATTTGCGCAAACAAAACATGGTTCATACATTCTACACTAGAACAGAGAATTCAAACAATGCAAATGTCATGCAACAATATGCCGTTGACTGAACAAATCACGGGAGATTGTTACTGATAATCAGCGCTGGCTATGAGAAGAATGGGGAATTATGTTCGCATCAATGCTGGAGGAATGTTCCCTATCATCTAATCAGTTTAACATCTAACTAAAAAATCACAACAAAAGCAATGATTGGTCACCAAATAACGGTGGCGATCGTAGAACACACTGCACAAATATACACAGTGTAGTTGATATCCACGCCCTGACACCATGTTTGACACAACCTCTAGAAAAGAATTAAAAAAACCAAAATAGAAAATTTAATAACCTCCAAGCATGGACAAATAGTCCAGGACGAATCGTTGGGAGTAACAGACTAATTAGACAACTGAAAGCAAGAATGCAATTCAAGTAATCATTGTCACATCTGTCATCAAGTGCGTTGTCAACTGGCAGTGGTAATCGTACTTCTCTAGAGCTCACGTTCCCTATTATTATAGAGTTATGTATTAATGCATGTGCTCATATATTCTATTACGACGATATAAGTTTGTCTAGAATCTTCTCTTGTCGTCTAACATTGAAGAATATTGACGTGCATGCGAAATTATACACAAAAGAATGCTTCAGTAAAAACGTTCACAGCTAACTTTATGAAAGACAGAACCTCTTTGTGCATAAATTTTAATTAATATTACATATGTTAACTGCGATTTCTATGTCAAATTGTATATAAAATGAAAACTTTATATTTAACATATGACAATCCGTAAATATTAAATGTCCCCCCTTCTGATGTTTAATGACACGTTTCCCACGTGTCTCTGCCCCTTTGAAGACACATTTTGACTGTCCTGTGAGGAACACATCTTGAGCTTCTTTGCTTCCAAGGTCTTTTTAATTATGTAGATTTTGTAAACAATAAAGGAGACAGAACAGTGCGCCGAAGCTACATATATATTGGTAATTCTAGTCCCACTGAAAGCTGAAGACACCAATATGAAAAATATGTAGTCGAATAATTAGTTGAGATTGTTGAATGTCACATGAGCAGATTTCATGTCGCTCCACAAACACAGGCGACACAGCCAATTTTCATAATTTTCGAAGGCAAATAATAAAGGGTGGAGAGGCATCCCAGTAGAAACTGACTACTCTTCATTTGAAACACATACCAAAGCATTGTTCTTGAGATTATCATCGCACAGATAAAGAATATTATTACTATTAATCCATCCATCCATCCATCATGTGCCATGCCGGTAAGCGTGGGCGGTCATGTTCTGCCATCTCACCCGATCACCAGAGTCGTGGATCAGCTCCGTGTTTCTGTCTCGACTATGCCACAAGGCCAAGCCATCCAGGTACTTGCTTCTAGGTCTTCCCCTTGGTCTGTTCCCCTCGATCTTACCAGTTGTCACCAAATTCTCCAATCCATTTCTTCTCATAACATGTCCAAAAAATTTTGACTGTCTACGTCTAATTTCTCTAATCAATTTACGATCTTCATTTGTTTCTTGAAGGACTTGTTCATTGGTCTTTCTGGCTGTCCATGGTATTCTTTGCATTTTCTTCAGAAACCACATCTCTACAGCCATCAGATGTTTTTCAGCCTGACTGCTCATTGTCCACGCTTCACATCCATACAAAAGTACAGGCTCAATGTAGCATCTCAACACTCTCTTTCTCGTTTCAATTGACATCTTTTTATTGGTCAATATGTTTTTCATCTTGCTAAAGGCTACTTTTGCCATGGCGATTCTTGTTCTAATCTCTTCAAGGCATCTCCCATCAGATGTTATTACTGTTCCGAGATAATTGTACCTGCTCACTTGTTGAAGAATATTCCCATTTACTTGTATATTACATTGTGGTATTTCGTCCTTCCTAGTGACGACCATAATCTGTGTCTTTTTACAATTTAATTCTAACCCTATTTGTTCACCGTGTGTCACAATCGCATCTACTAAATTTTGCAGGTCCTGTTCATTGTCTGCAATCAAGACTGTATCATCTGCATATCTAATGTTATTGATGCATCGTCCCCCAATGTTGATTCCTTCCATATCTTCAATATTTCTGAAAATACTTTCACTGTACAGGGAAAACAGATCTGGAGACATTACACATCCCTGTCTCACACCCCTTTTAATAGGCTGATATTGGCTTACTTCATTATCAACTCTTATGGCAGCTTGTTGTTTCCAATATATGTTTTTTACAAGTCTAAGATCTTTTCCATCAATTTGTAGATCTTCAAGCATCCTTATCATGTTGACATGTCTCACTTTATCAAAAGCCTTTGTGTAGTCAATAAAGCAAAGGTGTAGATCTTTGTTTACTTCTATAGAACGTTCGATTATGTTTCTCAGTATATACACAGCATTTACTGTACCCTTGCCTTCCACAAACCCACATTGTTCTTCTCCTATTTCAGGTTGTATTTTCCTCCTAACTCTTTGCATGATAATTCTTAGCAAAATCTTCGTGATGTGACTCATTATACTAATTGTTCGATGTTGATCACATTCCAAGGCTCCTGATTTCTTTGGGATTGCAATAAATACAGAATTACTTAACTCCTGGGGTATATTTCCAGTTTCATATATTGTATTAAGCAGACTGGTAACTTGATCTATTCCATATTCTTCTAAAGCATTAATCATTTCTGTTGTGACGCTGTCTGAACCGGGGGTCTTGCCAGATTTCATATGGTTAAGAGCATTCTGAACCTCCATCTTCAAAATTGCTGGTCCTTCATTATTATTTTGAACATCATACTGTTCGTCTCTGTTGTCGTCATACAGGTTTTTCACGTAATCTGACCATTCATGTAATATTAAAATTACTATTAATATTAGACTAATAATCCATCAAATTCACCCACCTAATATTAAACACGGGCATTAATCATATACGGCTCTTTGAACATTTGTAAATTTATTTGTATGTATACAGTATCGTTATTTGTTCATTTATTTTTATAATTTAGCGCTCTGTCCCAGACATTCGATCAACTTCATTTGTCATTGCTTCTGCCCCGCCCTCTCTATCTTCAGATTATGGCTTTGATGTTCATTCGACACCCACCGTCCTCGGTAGTATAGTGGTGAGTATCCCCGCCTGTCACGCGGGAGACCGGGGTTCGATTCCCCGCCGGTGAGGTAATTTTTTTTTTTAATACTTGCGTGCTGCAGTGACAGAATTATTTTCTCAACCAGAACATGTCTGAACTGGTCTACATCTAGTAATACAGTTACCTGCCAATTTTCATATTACTTTTTTGCGGGAAGGTGGATGGGAGGCATAAACTCTTACCAGAGCATTATCCTTGGGATTATCCTCAGTCTGTTAAAGAATATTAGAAATCCATAATCAGATTATTATCAATATTATCATCACAAACATTCCACATCTCAGAATTCATTTGCGCAAACAAAACATGGTTCATACATTCTACACTAGAACAGAGAATTCAAACAATGCAAATGTCATGCAACAATATGCCGTTGACTGAACAAATCACGGGAGATTGTTACTGATAATCAGCGCTGGCTATGAGAAGAATGGGGAATTATGTTCGCATCAATGCTGGAGGAATGTTCCCTATCATCTAATCAGTTTAACATCTAACTAAAAAATCACAACAAAAGCAATGATTGGTCACCAAATAACGGTGGCGATCGTAGAACACACTGCACAAATATACACAGTGTAGTTGATATCCACGCCCTGACACCATGTTTGACACAACCTCTAGAAAAGAATTAAAAAAACCAAAATAGAAAATTTAATAACCTCCAAGCATGGACAAATAGTCCAGGACGAATCGTTGGGAGTAACAGACTAATTAGACAACTGAAAGCAAGAATGCAATTCAAGTAATCATTGTCACATCTGTCATCAAGTGCGTTGTCAACTGGCAGTGGTAATCGTACTTCTCTAGAGCTCATGTTCCCTATTATTATAGAGTTATGTATTAATGCATGTGCTCATATATTCTATTACGACGATATAAGTTTGTCTAGAATCTTCTCTTGTCGTCTAACATTGAAGAATATTGACGTGCATGCGAAATTATACACAAAAGAATGCTTCAGTAAAAACGTTCACAGCTAACTTTATGAAAGACAGAACCTCTTTGTGCATAAATTTTAATTAATATTACATATGTTAACTGCGATTTCTATGTCAAATTGTATATAAAATGAAAACTTTATATTTAACATATGACAATCCGTAAATATTAAATGTCCCCCCTTCTGATGTTTAATGACACGTTTCCCACGTGTCTCTGCCCCTTTGAAGACACATTTTGACTGTCCTGTGAGGAACACATCTTGAGCTTCTTTGCTTCCAAGGTCTTTTTAATTATGTAGATTTTGTAAACAATAAAGGAGACAGAACAGTGCGCCGAAGCTACATATATATTGGTAATTCTAGTCCCACTGAAAGCTGAAGACACCAATATGAAAAATATGTAGTCGAATAATTAGTTGAGATTGTTGAATGTCACATGAGCAGATTTCATGTCGCTCCACAAACACAGGCGACACAGCCAATTTTCATAATTTTCGAAGGCAAATAATAAAGGGTGGAGAGGCATCCCAGTAGAAACTGACTACTCTTCATTTGAAACACATACCAAAGCATTGTTCTTGAGATTATCATCGCACAGATAAAGAATATTATTACTATTAATCCATCCATCCATCCATCATGTGTCATGCCGGTAAGCGTGGGCGGTCATGTTCTGCCATCTCACCCGATCACCAGAGTCGTGGATCAGCTCCGTGTTTCTGTCTCGACTATGCCACAAGGCCAAGCCATCCAGGTACTTGCTTCTAGGTCTTCCCCTTGGTCTGTTCCCCTCGATCTTACCAGTTGTCACCAAATTCTCCAATCCATTTCTTCTCATAACATGTCCAAAAAATTTTGACTGTCTACGTCTAATTTCTCTAATCAATTTACGATCTTCATTTGTTTCTTGATGGACTTGTTCATTGGTCTTTCTGGCTGTCCATGGTATTCTTTGCATTTTCCTCAGAAACCACATCTCTACAGCCATCAGATGTTTTTCAGCCTGACTGCTCATTGTCCACGCTTCACATCCATACAAAAGTACAGGCTCAATGTAGCATCTCAACACTCTCTTTCTCGTTTCAATTGACATCTTTTTATTGGTCAATATGTTTTTCATCTTGCTAAAGGCTACTTTTGCCATGGCGATTCTTGTTCTAATCTCTTCAAGGCATCTCCCATCAGATGTTATTACTGTTCCGAGATAATTGTACCTGCTCACTTGTTGAAGAATATTCCCATTTACTTGTATATTACATTGTGGTATTTCGTCCTTCCTAGTGACGACCATAATCTGTGTCTTTTTACAATTTAATTCTAACCCTATTTGTTCACCGTGTGTCACAATCGCATCTACTAAATTTTGCAGGTCCTGTTCATTGTCTGCAATCAAGACTGTATCATCTGCATATCTAATGTTATTGATGCATCGTCCCCCAATGTTTATTCCTTCCATATCTTCAATATTTCTGAAAATACTTTCACTGTACAGGGAAAACAGATCTGGAGACATTACACATCCCTGTCTCACACCCCTTTTAATAGGCTGATATTGGCTTACTTCATTATCAACTCTTATGGCAGCTTGTTGTTTCCAATATATGTTTTTTACAAGTCTAAGATCTTTTCCATCAATTTGTAGATCTTCAAGCATCCTTATCATGTTGACATGTCTCACTTTATCAAAAGCCTTTGTGTAGTCAATAAAGCAAAGGTGTAGATCTTTGTTTACTTCTATAGAACGTTCGATTATGTTTCTCAGTATATACACAGCATTTACTGTACCCTTGCCTTCCACAAACCCACATTGTTCTTCTCCTATTTCAGGTTGTATTTTCCTCCTAACTCTTTGCATGATAATTCTTAGCAAAATCTTCGTGATGTGACTCATTATACTAATTGTTCGATGTTGATCACATTCCAAGGCTCCTGATTTCTTTGGGATTGCAATAAATACAGAATTACATAACTCCTGAGGTATATTTCCAGTATCATATATTGTATTAAGCAGACTGGTAACTTGATCTATTCCATATTCTTCTAAAGCATTAATCATTTCTGTTGTGACGCTGTCTGAACCGGGGGTCTTGCCAGATTTCATATGGTTAAGAGCATTCTGAACCTCCATCTTCAAAATTGCTGGTCCTTCATTATTATTTTGAACATCATACTGTTCGTCTCTGTTGTCGTCATACAGGTTTTTCACGTAATCTGACCATTCATGTAATATTAAAATTACTATTAATATTAGACTAATAATCCATCAAATTCACCCACCTAATATTAAACACGGGCATTAATCATATACGGCTCTTTGAACATTTGTAAATTTATTTGTATGTATACAGTATCGTTATTTGTTCATTTATTTTTATAATTTAGCGCTCTGTCCCAGACATTCGATCAACTTCATTTGTCATTGCTTCTGCCCCGCCCTCTCTATCTTCAGATTATGACTTTGATGTTCATTCGACACCCACCGTCCTCGGTAGTATAGTGGTGAGTATCCCCGCCTGTCACGCGGGAGACCGGGGTTCGATTCCCCGCCGGGGAGGTAATTTTTTTTTAAATACTTGCGTGCTGCAGTGACAGAATTATTTTCTCAACCAGAACATGTCTGAACTGGTCTACACCTAGTAATAGAGTTACCTGCCAATTTTCATATTATTATTTTACGGGGAGGGGAGGCATAAACTCTTACCAAAGCATTATCCTTGGGATTATCCTCACTCTGTTAAAGAATATTAGAAATCAAAAATCAGATTATTATCATCACAAACATTCCACATCTCAGAATTCATTTGCGCAAACAAAACATGGTTCATACATTCTGCACTAGAACAGAGAATTCAAACAATGCAAATGTCATGCAACAATATGCCGTTGACTGAACAAATCACGGGAGATTGTTACTGATAATCAGCGCTGGCTATGAGAAGAATGGGGAATTATGTTCGCATCAATGCTGGAGGAATGTTCCCTATCATCTAATCAGTTTAACATCTAACTAAAAAATCACAACAAAAGCAATGATTGGTCACCAAATAACGGTGGCGATCGTAGAACACACTGCACAAATATACACAGTGTAGTTGATATCCACGCCCTGACACCATGTTTGACACAACCTCAAGAAAAGAAGTAAAAACACCAAAATAGAAAATTTAATAACCTCCAAGCATGGACAAATAGTCCAGGACGAATCGTTGGGAGTAACAGACTAATTAGACAACTGAAAGCAAGAATGCAATTCAAGTAATCATTGTCACATCTGTCATCAAGTGCGTTGTCAACTGGCAGTTGTAATCGTACTTCTCTAGAGCTCACGTTCCCTATTATTATAGAGTTATGTATTAATGCATGTGCTCATATATTCTATTACGACGATATAAGTTTGTCTAGAATCTTCTCTTGTCGTCTAACATTGAAGAA
This sequence comes from Cepaea hortensis, assembly GCA_963921405.1. Lineage (NCBI taxonomy): Eukaryota > Metazoa > Mollusca > Gastropoda > Stylommatophora > Helicidae > Cepaea > Cepaea hortensis. Next base: position 17,525,038 of record OY992894.1, read on the forward strand.
TATTGACGTGCATGCGAAATTATACACAAAAGAATGCTTCAGTAAAAACGTTCACAGCTAACTTTATGAAAGACAGAACCTCTTTGTGCATACATTTTAATTAATATTACATATGTTAACTGCGATTTCTAGGTCAAATTGTATATAAAATGAAAACTTTATATTTCTTCTTCTTCGTTCATCCGGAGTTTTTTTTTCCGGATGTGATTGCGTTGTGCCTGTTTACAGCAGAGCTGCGTTCTTGCGCCGTTTGGCCGACACATCCGACTTCTGCGGGCATTTGTTGACCGGGTTAACTTTCCCGGAGGTTTCTTAGGACGTTTGACTCTCACTGGTGTGGTGTTATCCCCCATCCCAGCTGGTCCATATTGAACAGCCAAAGATCCTGGTCAGCCCTCAAGGGAAGGCAGGGGCAGACCATGGGCATTCCCCGCCATCCAAGGAGGCTTCCATACTTGCAGAGCCGATACATAGCGCTCTGGTACTGGGCTCACCCAAGGAATCGTCACGTCCTGCACATGGCTGCTTAGCCTCACTTCCGTATATTGGGCCTTCCGTTCACCATAGGCTGTTCTTCCGGAAACCAGAAGTATGCAGTCTGCAGATGACATCCACACAGTGAGCTTTCGATTCGGACTTTCCATGTAATGGATTTGCTATCCAAGCAATATTCCATTTCGTGCCACTAGGACACTTTTCCACCTTTTATGAAGCCAACACAGTGGGCTTTTGATTCGGACTTTCCACGTAATGGATTTGCTATCCAAGCAATATTCCATTTCATGCCACTAGGACACTTTTCCACCTTTTATGAAGCCCACACAATGGGCTTTTGATTCGGACTTTCCACGTAATGGATTTGCTATCCAAGCAATATTCCATTTCGTGCCACTAGGACACTTTTCCACCTTTTATGAAGCCCACACAGCGAGCTTTCGATTTGGACTTTCCACATAATGGATTTGCTATCCAAGCAATATTCCATTTCATGCCTCTGGGTCTTCATGCACCTTTAAATGTCAACCTGTATATAGTTAAAGTAAGCTGCGGTCAACTTGAGCTTGTTGATATCTCCATAGAGCTTGTCCTCAAATGAAGCAGGTGTGGGCCAAAATATCTTTCTCTGTTCTGCATACGTTGGGCAATCCTGCAGCAAATGTTTTGCTGTCATTTTACCAGTTCGACAATTACATTCATCGGTATCTCCTATCTTTAGTTTATTGAACAAGTGGTATTTCAGCCTGTTATGTCCTGTGCGGAGTCTGAAGATTGCTACTTGTTCTCTTCGGTCGAGTTTGTAATATGCATCATCCTTCTGATGGCCTGGATGCTCTGATTCCCATTTGGTTCTATAAGTGCTTTTTATCAACCTCTTTGCCTCATTATAGGTTATGTCTATGTCAGGCTGTGGTAGTCGTCCGCCCTCTTTTGCCAGTCTGTCAGCCTCTTCGTTTCCAGGTATACTGCAATGTGATGGGATCCACTGTATTACAACTTTTTTGGATTTCTGGCATAGACCATGGAGTGCTGCTCTTAGGTCAGTTAGTTCTGTGCTGTTATTGCTCTTCAGTATTGAGACAGCTGACTTTGCATCTGTGAAGATAACTATTTGCATCTCTTTATTTTCCTCCATCAAGAGCATTTCTGCTACAGTTTTCAGAGCCTCTACCTCCGCTTTGAAGTTACTTGAGAACTTTCCAGTTGCCACTTAATGTGTTTTTTTCACTCCATTTTTTAAATTTAGGAGAATTCCTCCTCCTCCATTCTCTACTGAATTTTTGGCTGATCCATCTGTATATGCATGGGTCCAATTGCTGCTTGGGTAATATTCTTTTATGTAGTTTAGGGTTATTTCTCTTCTTTCGGTTTCATGCTGAGTGTTCTTTTTCTCAATACCAGGAATGTTTTCTATCATCTCAGGCAGTTGCTGCTGTCGCCAAGATGGGAACTTGTGTGCATTGTGTATGGGCTTGACTGTTGATATGTTAAGAATAGGATCTGCCCTAATCCTTCGTTTTGCAGTTTCTACAAAGTTGCTACGCTTCAGTCTTCCCTTTCCAAAACCATTAAATCTGTTGTACATAGGGTGGTCTGTCAATCTTCTAAATTTTTCTGCTTGTTGCTGGGCTCTGCTATCTCTTCTATCCTGCATTGGTTGTAAACAAGTGATCTTTTCTAGTTCATTAATAGGCGTTGTCTTCAGGCTTCCAGTTATGATTCGCATTCCTTGGTTTTGGACTCTACTTATTTTGTTAAAGTTTGACTTAGCTGCTGTTGCCCAAGCTGCAATGCCATATTCCAGTACTGGCCTCACCCGTCCAGTATATAACTTCTTGAGAACTTTCTCATCTGCTCCCCACGTTGTACCAGCAAGCTTTTTCATGATTGCCATTCTCTGCCTTGCTCTTGTTCGATTTTTCTCAACCTGTGTCTTCCATGTCAGGCGACGATCAAAGGTGACTCCTAGATAGTTTGGATTTTCTTCATGGCGCAATATTTTTCCATTCAATACCAGCTTAGGTTGCTGAGGTTTATTTGAGAGGGAGAACACTGTGCATGTTGTTTTCTCCTCACGTATCTTCACTAGCCATGATTTTGACCAGTCCTCTAGCGCTAATAAGGCTTGCTGTATTCTGCTGTTAGCTGTGCTAATATATTCTTCAGATGTCCATATGGCTAGGTCATCTGCAAAGGAGGATGTGTGTACTCTGGCTGGAAAATTTTCTGTGATGTCATTTATATATGCTAGGAATAATGTTGGTGAAAGAACTCCTCCTTGGGGGACACCTTGCTCCAGCAGCATCATTTTGCTTGTTTGTCCTTGTACTTTTGTCCTGGCAGTTCTGTTCTCAAGGTAGTGGCTGATCCATTTATACATTTTTCCACAAACATGCATGTTTTGCAGTTTTACTTTCAGTCCTTCCTTCCATACTTTATCAAATGCTTTTTCTAAATCTATCCAGACTGCTAGTGTGTGCTTTTTCTCTTGGAAGGCATCCTCTATTTCCTGAGCTATATAGGTTATTTGATCTTCAGTGGATCTGTACTTTCTTAATCCTGCTTGGTGTGGTGTTAAGAGTTTGTTTTCTTCCAGATGCCATGTTAGCCTGCCATTGATAATGCGTTCCATTAATTTTCCTACACAGCTAAGTAGACTGATAGGTCGATAGCCATTTGGTTCTTCCAGGTCTTTTCCTTTCTTTGGGACTGGTATTAGTATAGCTTCCTTCCATGCCTGTGGGACTATTCCTCTCTTCCAGCTGTTATTTAGGACTGCTAGTAGTTTCTTCTTTGCCTTGGTGCCTAGTCCTATTAGCATTTCATTTGTGATTCCATCCTTTCCTGGTGATTTCTTCTTTTTTAGGGTATTCATTGCCTGTTCCATTTCTTCCATTGTTAGATTTGCCATCATATATTCTGCTGCTGTCTCTGTATTTCTATGATGTATCTGTTTGTCTTTGATTGCTTTCTTCTGTTGTGTTGTAATATCAATGTGGTTTGCATTGGCATAGTGTTCCATTAGTGCATTTGCAGCCTTTTTTCCTGTAAGCAAGGCATTTCCTTGTTTAATTGTTATTTGTTTGTTTCTAGGTCCTTCATTGTTCATGGCTTTCACTAGTTTCCATAGTTTGTTTCCATTCCTGTCAAAATTCAGGTTTTCTGTTTTTTCCCTCCAACGATCTCTTGTTGTTTGATTTACTGTTCTTTTATATTTTGCTGAGATGGCTTTGAGAGAGGTATTCGCTTCAATTGTTTGTTCTCTCTCTGCTGTCTTCCTGGCATCTTCAACTTTGTCCTCCAAACTTTGTAGTTCTTCAGTCCAGTATGGTTTGTAATTTTTCCTCGCTCCTCTCGGAATGGACTCAGTGGCTGCCTGTATTATTGCTCTGTTTAGACTTTCCACCATTTGCTTCATGTTGCAATATCGTGTATTTATGTTTTCACAATATTTGTCTGTTAGTGTGGCAAATCTGTCCCAATCTGCTCGTTTGTAATTCCAGCGGGGCAAGGGCTTTTGCTCCTGTGGAACATACTCCATATTCATTACAAGCTTGATTGGTCTGTGGTCACTACCTGCTAATTGGTCCAGCACATGGCGATCGATTTTGTGGAGGATGTCTCCTGTGCAGAAAGCTAAGTCTGGAGTAGAAGTGGTAATCCATCTTCTGGAGTAGAAGCTAGGTGTGTCATCCGCTTTGTTGAGTAGATGGAGATTTGAGTCTATTTCCCAGTCCTCCACTTCATCTCCTCTTTTGTCAGTATCTGGGTATCCCCATCTTTCTGAACGGCTATTAAAGTCTCCGACAATAATGCAATTTGTGTCAGTTATTTTCATGTTTGAGAGTGTAAGATCCTTATCTGCTGGGCTATAAAGATTGTAAATTCTTATTTTCACGTCCTTTATCATTATATCAACACCTATAATTTCTGTTTGGTTGTCAGAGATCACAGATACTTCGCTGCAAGGTATTGTATTTCGTGTAAGTATTAGAACTCCTCCTTTATGTCCTTCGCGGTCGAAACGGGTGGCCTGATATCCCTCGACTGAAAATTTGTGCTTGGCGTTGAGGTGTGTCTCTTGAAAGCATGCCACATCTATTCTATCTTTATGAAGACGCTGTGTCAGGGATTCTTTCTTGTTATAAACTCCTTCGGCATTCCCCTGTAGTATGTTGAGTGTCCTTGGTATTTCCCACCGTCCTCGGTAGTATAGTGGTGAGTATCCCCGCCTGTCACGCGGGAGACCGGGGTTCGATTCCCCGCCGGGGAGGTGATTTTTTTTTTAATACTTGCGTGCTGCAGTGACAGAATTATTTTCTCAACCAGAACATGTCTGAACTGGTCTACACCTAGTAATACAGTTACCTGCCAATTTTCATATTAATTTTTTGCGGGAAGGTGGAGGGGAGGCAAAAACTCTTACGAGAGCATTATCCTTGGGATTATCCTCACTCTGTTAAAGAATATTAGAAATCCATAATCAGATTATTATCATCACAAACATTCCACATCTCAGAATTCATTTGCGCAAACAAAACATGGTTCATACATTCTGAACTAGAACAGAGAATTCAAACAATGCAAATGTCATGCAACAATATGCCGTTGACTGAACAAATCACGGGAGATTGTTATTGATAATCAGCGCTGGCTATGAGAAGAATGGGGAATTATGTTCGCATCAATGTTGGAGGAATGTTCCCTATCATCTAATCAGTTTAACATCTAACTAAAAAATCACAACAAAAGCAATGATTGGTCACCAAATAACGGTGGCGATCGTAGAACACACTGCACAAATATACACAGTGTAGTTGATATCCACGCCCTGACACCATGTTTGACACAACCTCTAGAAAAGAATTAAAAAAACCAAAATAGAAAATTTAATAACCTCCAAGCATGGACAAATAGTCCAGGACGAATCGTTGGGAGTAACAGACTAATTAGACAACTGAAAGCAAGAATGCAATTCAAGTAATCATTGTCACATCTGTCATCAAGTGCGTTGTCAACTGGCAGTGGTAATCGTACTTCTCTAGAGCTCACGTTCCCTATTATTATAGAGTTATGTATTAATGCATGTGCTCATATATTCTATTACGACGATATAAGTTTGTCTAGAATCTTCTCTTGTCGTCTAACATTGAAGAATATTGACGTGCATGCGAAATTATACACAAAAGAATGCTTCAGTAAAAACGTTCACAGCTAACTTTATGAAAGACAGAACCTCTTTGTGCATACATTTTAATTAATATTACATATGTTAACTGCGATTTCTAGGTCAAATTGTATATAAAATGAAAACTTTATATTTAACATATGTCAATCCGTAATTATTAAATGTCCCCCCTTCTGATGTTTAATGACACGTTTCCCACGTGTCTCTGCCCCTTTGAAGACACATTTTGACTGTCCTGTGAGGAACACATCTTGAGCTTCTTTGCTTCCAAGGTCTTTTTAATTATGTAGATTTTGTAAAGAATAAAGGAGACAGAACAGTGCGCCGAAGCTACATATATATTGGTAATTCTAGTCCCACTGAAAGCTGAAGACACCAATATGAAAAATATGTAGTCGAATAATTAGTTGAGATTGTTGAATGTCAAATTAGCAGATTTCATGTCGCTCCACAAACACAGGCGACACAGCCAATTTTCATAATTTTCGAAGGCAAATAATAAAGGGTGGAGAGGCATCCCAGTAGAAACTGACTACTCTTCATTTGAAACACATACCAAAGCATTGTTCTTGAGATTATCATCGCACTGTTAAAGAATATTATTACTATTAATATTAGACTAATAATCCATCAAATTCACCCACCTAATATTAAACACGGGCATTAATCATATACGGCTCTTTGAACATTTGTACATTTATTTGTATGTATACAGTATCGTTATTTGTTCATTTATTTTTATAATTTAGCGCTCTGTCCCAGACATTCGATCAACTTCATTTGTCATTGCTTCTGCCCCGCCCTCTCTATCTTCAGATTATGGCTTTGATGTTCATTCGACACCCACCGTCCTCGTTAGTATAGTGGTGAGTATCCCCGCCTGTCACGCGGGAGACCGGGGTTCGATTCCGGTAATTTTTTTTTAAATACTTGCGTGCTGCAGTGACAGAATTATTTTCTCAACCAGAACATGTCTGAACTGGTCTACACCTAGTAATACAGTTACCTGCCAATTTTCATATTACTTTTTTGCGGGAAGGTGGAGGGGAGGCAAAAACTCTTACCAGAGCATTATCCTTGGGATTATCCTCACTCTGTTAAAGAATATTAGAAATCCATAATCAGATTATTATCATCACAAACATTCCACATCTCAGAATTCATTTGCGCAAACAAAACATGGTTCATACATTCTGAACTAGAACAGAGAATTCAAACAATGCAAATGTCATGCAACAATATGCCGTTGACTGAACAAATCACGTAAGATTGTTACTGATAATCAGCGCTGGCTATGAGAAGAATGGGGAATTATGTTCGCATCAATGCTGGAGGAATGTTCCCTATCATCTAATCAGTTTAACATCTAACTAAAAAATCACAACAAAAGCAATGATTGGTCACCAAATAACGGTGGCGATCGTAGAACACACTGCACAAATATACACAGTGTAATTGATATCCACGCCCTGACACCATGTTTGACACAACCTCAAGAAAAGAATTAAAAAAACCAAAATAGAAAATTTAATAACCTCCAAGCATGGACAAATAGTCCAGGACGAATCGTTGGGAGTAACAGACTAATTAGACAACTGAAAGCAAGAATGCAATTCAAGTAATCATTGTCACATCTGTCATCAAGTGCGTTATAAACTGGCAGTGGTAATCGTACTTTTCTAGAGCTCACGTTCCCTATTATTATAGAGTTATGTATTAATGCATGTGCTCATATATTCTATTACGACGATATAAGTTTGTCTAGAATCTTCTCTTGTCGTCTAACATTGAAGAATATTGACGTGCATGCGAAATTATACACAAAAGAATGCTTCAGTAAAAACGTTCACAGCTAACTTTATGAAAGACAGAACCTCTTTGTGCATAAATTTTAATTAATATTACATATGTTAACTGCGATTTCTAGGTCAAATTGTATATAAAATGAAAACTTTATATTTAACATATGACAATCCGTAAATATTAAATGTCCCCCCTTCTGATGTTTAATGACACGTTTCCCACGTGTCTCTGCCCCTTTGAAGACACATTTTGACTGTCCTGTGAGGAACACATCTTGAGCTTCTTTGCTTCCAAGGTCTTTTTAATTATGTAGATTTTGTAAACAATAAAGGAGACAGAACAGTGCGCCGAAGCTACATATATATTGGTAATTCTAGTCCCACTGAAAGCTGAAGACACCAATATGAAAAATATGTAGTCGAATAATTAGTTGAGATTGTTGAATGTCACATGAGCAGATTTCATGTCGCTCCACAAACACAGGCGACACAGCCAATTTTCATAATTTTCGAAGGCAAATAATAAAGGGTGGAGAGGCATCCCAGTAGAAATTGACTACTCTTCATTTGAAACACATACCAAAGCATTGTTCTTGAGATTATCATCGCACTGTTAAAGAATATTATTACTATTAATATTAGACTAATAATCCATCAAATTCACCCACCTAATATTAAACACGGGCATCCCCTCTGCCGTGCGTCCACCTTGACGAGGTAGAGGGGCTTGAGCGTTCCAATGACCCCAAGAGCTATGCCGACGGTAGCACAGCTACTGGTAGTGTCACCCATGTCGGACAGGTCAAGGGAGAGGGACCAGACCAAGTGACGCACAAACCTGCTGCCTTGTAGGTAGACTGGGGACAGTCAAAGGCTGGGAAAGCATCCCGAAAAATGCTTGTCGAAATCGGATGTACTGAGCCACAGGCTTGACAAAGAAGTGCAACGTAACTTTATCATTTCATGATGCCACAGATGAAAATTAATCGTTATGGTGCTAATCCCGTGAAGTCCCATCAGGCGGTGATAGTGCCGGGCCCCCTGCCTCGAGGGGGTCCACCCATGACTACTGGTGGTCACCTTCCCCTGTGCTGTGGAGTCAAGGCACAGAGGAGTAGGTTAAGAGCTATTGACCAAACACCCCGGAATCTCAACATACTACAATGGAATGCCGAAGGAGTTTATAACAAGAAAGCCTCCCTAACACAGCGTCTTCATAAAGATAGAATAGATGTGGCATGCATTCAAGAGACACACCTCAACGCCAATCGCACATTTTCAGTCGAGGGATATCAGGCCACACGTTTCGACCGCAAAGGACACAAAGGAGGAGTTGTAATACTTACACGAAATACAATACCTTGCAGCGAAGTATCTGTGATCTCTGACAACCAAACGGAAATTATAGGTGTTGATATAATGATAAAGGACATGAAAATAAGAATTTACAATCTGTATAGTCCGGCAGATAAGGATCTTACACTCTCAAACATGGAAATAACTGACACAAATTGCATTGTTGTCGGAGACTTTAATAGCCGCTCAGAAAGATGGGGATACCCAGATACTGACAAAAGAGGAGATGAAGTGGAGGACTGGGAAATAGACTCAAATCTCCATCTACTCAACAAAGCGGATGACACACCGAGCTTCTACTCCAGAAGATGGATTACCACTTCTACTCCAGACTTAGCTTTCTGCACAGGAGACATCCTCCACAAAATCGATCGCCATGTGCTTGACCAATTAGCAGGTAGTGACCACAGACCAATCAAGCTTGTAATGAATATGGAGTATGTTCCACAGGAGCAAAAGCCTTTGCCTCGCTGGAATTACAAACGAGCAGATTGGGACAGATTTTCCATACTAACAGACAAATATTGTGAAAACATAAATACACGATATGGCAACATGAAGCAAATGGTGGAAAGTCTAAACAGAGCAATAATACAGGCGGCCACTGAGTCTATTCCAAGAGAAGCGAGGAAAAAATTACAAACCATACTGGACTGAGGAACTACAAATTTTGGAGGACAAAGTTGAAGATGCTAGGAAGACCGCAGAGAGAGAACAAACAACTGAAGCGAACATCTCTCTCAAAGCCATCTCAGCAAAATATAAAAGAACAGTAAATCAAACAACAAGAGATTGTTGGAGGAAAAAAACAGAAAACCTGAATTTTGACAGGGATGGAAACAAACTATGGAAACTAGTGAAAGCCATGAACAATGAAGGACCTAGAAACAAACAAATAACAATTAAACAAGGAAATGCCTTGCTTACAGGAAAAAAGGCTGCAAATGCACTAATGAAACACTATGCCAGTGCAAACCACATTGATATTACAGCCGAACAGAAGAAAGCAATCAAAGATAAACAGATACATCATAGATATACAGAGACAGCAGCAGAATATATGATGGCAAATCTAACAATGGAAGAAATGGAACAGGCAGTGAATACCCTAAAAAAGAAGACATCACCAGGAAAGGATGGAATCACAAATGAAATGCTAATAGGACTAGGCACTAAGGCAAAAAAGAAACTACTAGCAGTCCTAAATTACAGCTGGAAGAGGGGAATAGTCCCACAGGCATGGAAGGAAGCTATACTAATACCAGTCCCAAAGAAAGGAAAAGACCTGGAAGAACCAAATGGCTATCGACCTATCAGTCTTCTTAGCTGTGTAGGAAAATTAATGGAACGCATTATCAATGGCAGGCTAACATGGCATCTGGAAGAAAACCAACTCTTAACACCACACCAAGCAGGATTCAGAAAGTACAGATCCACTGAAGATCAAATAACCTATATAGCTCAGGAAATAGAGGATGCCTTCCAAGAGAAAAAGCACACACTAGCGGTCTGGATAGATTTAGAAAAAGCATTTGATAAAGTATGGAAGGAAGGACTGAAAGTAAAACTGCAAAAAATGCATGTTTGTGGGAAAATGTACAAATGGATCAGCCACTACCTTGAGAACAGAACTGCCAGGACAAAAGTACAAGGACAAACCAGCAAAATGATGCTGTTGGAGCAAGGTGTCCCCCAAGGAGGAGTTCTTTCACCAACATTATTCCTAGCATATATAAACGACATCACGGAAAATTTTCCAGCCAGAGTACACACATCATCCTTTGCAGATGACCTAGCCATATGGACATCTGAAGAATATATTAGTACAGCTAACAGCAGAATACAGCAAGCCCTATTAGCGCTAGAGGACTGGTCAAAATCATGGCTAGTGAAGATAAGTGAGGATAAAACAACATGCACAGTATTCTCCCTCTCAACTAAAACTCAGCAACCTAAGCTGGTATTGAATGGAAAAATATTGCGCCATGAAGAAAATCCAAACTATCTAGGAGTCACCTTTGATCGTCGCCTGACATGGAAGACACAGGTTGAGAAGAATCGAACAAGAGCAAGGCAAAGAATGGCAATCATGAAAAAGCTTGGTACAACGTGGGGAGCAGATGAGAAAGTTCTCAAGAAGTTATATACTGGACGGGTGAGGCCAGTACTGGAATATGGCATTGCAGCTTGGGCAACAGCAGCTAAGTCAAACTTTAACAAAATAAGCAGAGTCCAAAATCAAGGAATGCGAATCATAACTGGAAGCCTGAAGACAACGCCTATTAATGAACTAGAAAAGATCACTTGTTTAGAACCAATGCAGGATAGAAGAGATAGCAGAGCCCAGCAACAAGCTGAAAAAATTTAGAAGATTGACAGACCACCCTATGTATAAAAGGTTTAGTGGTTTTGGAAAGGGAAGACTGAAGCGTAGCAACTTTGTAGAAACTGCAAAACGAAAGATTAGGGCAGATCCCATACTTAACATATCAACAGTCAAGCCCATACACAATGCACACAAGTTCCCAGCTTGGAGACAGCAGCAACTGCCTGAGATGATAGAAAACATTCCTGGTATTGAGAAAAAGAACACTCAGCATGAAACCGAAAGAAGAGAAATAACCCTAAACTACATAAAAGAACATTACCCAAGCAGGAATTGGACCCATGCATATACAGATGGATCAGCCAAAAATTCAATAGAGAATGGAGGAGGAGGAATTCTCATAAATTTAAAAAATGGAGTGAAAAAAACACATTCAATGGCAACTGGAAAATTTTCAAGTAACTTCAAAGCGGAGGTAGAGGCTTTGAAAACTGCAGCAGAAATGCTCCTGATGGAGGAAAATAAAGAGAAGCAAATAGCTATCTTCACAGATGCAAAGTCAGCTGTCTCAATACTGAAGAGCAATAACAGCACAGAACTAACTGACCTAAGAGCAGCACTCCATGGTCTATGCCAGAAATCCAAAAAAGTTGTAATACAGTGGATCCCATCACATTGCAGTATACCTGGAAACGAAGAGGCTGACAGACTGGCAAAAGAGGGCGGACGACTACCACAGCCTGACATAGACATAACCTATAATGAGGCAAAGAGGTTGATAAAAAGCACTTATAGAACCAAATGGGAATCAGAGCATCCAGGCCATCAGAAGGATGATGCATATTACAAACTCGACCGAAGAGAACAAGTAGCAATCTTCAGACTCCGCACAGGACATAACAGGCTAAAATACCACTTGTTCAATAAACTAAAGATAGGAGATACCGATGAATGTAATTGTAGAACTGGAAAAATGACAGCAAAACATTTGCTGCAGGATTGCCCAACGTATGCAGAACAGAGAAAGATATTTTGGCTCACACCTACTTCATTTGAGGACAAGCTCTATGGAGATATCAACAAGCTCAAGTTGACCGCAGCTTACTTTAACTACATACAGGTTGACATTTAAAGGTGCATGAAGACCCAGAGGCATGAAATTGAATATTGCTTGGATAGCAAATCCATTATGTGGAAAGTCCAAATCGAAAGCTCGCTGTGTGGGCTTCATAAAAGGTGGAAAAGTGTCCTGGTGGCACGAAATGGAATATTGCTTGGATAGCAAATCCATTACGTGGAAAGTCCGAATCAAAAGCCCATTGTGTGGGCTTCATAAAAGGTGGAAAAGTGTCCTAGTGGCACGAAATGGAATATTGCTTGGATAGCAAAGCCATTACATGGAAAGTCCGAATCGAAAGCTCACTGTGTGGATGTCATCTGCAGACTGCATACTTCTGGTTTCCGGAAGAACAGCCTATGGTGAAAGGAAGGCCCAATATACGGAAGTGAGGCTAAGCAGCCATGTGCAGGACGTGACGATTCCTTGGGTGAGCCCAGTACCAGAGCGCTATGTATCGGCTCTGCAAGTATGGAAGCCTCCTTGGATGGCGGGGAATGCCCATGGTCTGCCCCTGCCTTCCCTTGAGGGCTGACCAGGATCTTTGGCTGTTCTATATGGACCACAACAGTGAGAGTCAAACGTCCTAAGAAACCCCTGGGAAGGTTAACCCGGTCAACAAATGCCCGCAGAAGTCGGATGTGTCGGCCTAACGGCGTAAGAACGCAGCTCTGCTGTAAACAGGCACAGCGCAATCATATCCGAAAAAAAATCTCCGGATGAACGAAGAAGAAGAAGAAGAAACCCATTTACAATGCAGACAAGTTCCCAGCTTGGAGACAGCAGCTACTGCCTGAGATGATAGAAAACATTCCTGGTATTGAGAAAAAGAACACTCAGCATGAAACCGAAAGAAGAGAAATAACCCTAAACTACATAAAAGAACATTACCCAAGCAGCAATTGGACCCATGCATATACAGATGGATCAGCCAAAAATTCAGTAGAGAATGGAGGAGGAGGAATTCTCCTAAATTTAAAAAATGGAGTGAAAAAAACACATTCAGTGGCAACTGGAAAGTTTTCAAGTAACTTCAAAGCGGAGGTAGAGGCTCTGAAAACTGCAGCAGAAATGCTCTTGATGGAGGAAAATAAAGAGACGCACATAGCTATCTTTACAGATGCAAAGTCAGCTGTCTCAATACTGAAGAGCAATTACAGCACAGAAATAGCTGACCTAAGAGCAGCACTCCATGGTCTTTGCCAGAAATCCAAAAAAGTTGTAATACAGTGGATACCATCACATTGCAGTATACCTGGAAATGAAGAGGCTGACAGACTGGCAAAAGAGGGCGGACGACTACCACAGCCTGACATAGACATAACCTATAACGAGGCAAAGAGGTTGATAAAAAGCACTTATAGAACCAAATGGGAATCAGAGCATCCAGGTCACCAGAAGGAAGATGCATATTACAAACTCGACCGAAGAGAACAAGTAGCAATCTTCAGACTCCGCACAGGACATAACAGGCTGAAATACCACTTGTTCAATAAACTAAAGATAGGAGATACCGATGAATGCAATTGTGGAACTGGTAAAATGACAGCTAAACATTTGCTGCAGGAGTGCTCAATATATGCAGAACAGAGAAAGATATTTTGGCCCACATCTGCTTCATTTGAGGACAAGCTCTATGGAGATATCAACAAGCTCAAGTTGACTGCAGCTTACTTTAACTACATTCAGGTTGACATTTAAAGGTGCATGAATAAGTATTTAGACTGCCACACTTCATACCACAGGTATGTCGGTTACAAAAGCGCCCCAGAGGCATGAAATGGAATATTGCTTGGATAGCAAATCCATTACGTGGAAAGTCCGAACCAAAAGCTCACCGTGTGGGCTTCATAAAAGGTGGAAAAAGTGTCCCAGTGGCACGAAATGGAATATTGCTTGGATAGCAAATCCATTATGTGGAAAGTCCGAATCGAAAGCACACTGTGTGGGCTTCATAAAAGGTGGAAAAAGTGTCCTAGTGGCACGAAATGGAATATTGCTTGGATAGCAAATCCATTATGTGGAAAGTCCGAATCGAAAGCTCACTGTGTGGATGTCATCTGCAGACTGCATACTTCTGGTTTCCGGAAGAACAGCCTATGGTGAATGGAAGGCCCAATATACGGAAGTGAGGCTAAGCAGCCATGTGCAGGACGTGACGATTCCTTGGGTGAGCCCAGTACCAGAGCGCTGTGTGTTGGCTCTGCAAGTATGGAAGCCTCCTTGGATGGCGGGGAATGCCCATGGTCTGCCCCTGCCTTCCCTTGAGGGCTGACCAGGATGTCTTTGGCTGTTCTATATGGGCCAGCTGGGATGGGGGATAACACCACAACAGTGAGAGCCAAACGTCCTAAGAAACCCCCGGGAAGGTTAACCCGGTCAACAAATGCCCGCAGAAGTCGGATGTGTCGGCCTAACGGCGCAAGAACGCAGCTCTGCTGTGGACAGGCACAACGCAATCACGTCCGAAAAAAAAACTCCGGATGAACGAAGAAGAAGAAGAAACACGGGCATTAATCATATACGGCTCTTTGAACATTTGTAAATTTATTTGTATGTATGCAGTATCGTTATTTGTTCATTTCACTCACTGAAAGCGGTCTATGGTCCTTCATCACCAGGCATAGTTCCCCTCCTCAGTGCAGACATTGGTCACCGATTAGAAAGAAATCCTCCAACGCTGGGCAGAGCATTTCAGCAAAATCTTAAATTCAACTTCCTTCTTCGATGATGAAACCATCAACTGCCTTCCTCAAGTTCCCACCAATGAGACACTTGGTGACCTGCCAACCATAGTGGAAATAAACAAAGCCATCCAGCAACTCTCCAGCGGCAAGGCACCTGGTCCTGACTCCATCCCAGCAGAGATATACAAGGCAGGTGGGCCGGTCCTAACAGAGCAGCTTCACCAAGTCTTCACAAACATATGGATGAACGAGACCATGCCACAAGATTTTAAGGATGCGTCAATAGTACACCTTTACAAACGTAAAGGAAACCGCCAATCCTGTGACAACCACCGAGGCATCTCCTTGCTTTCAATTGCAGGGAAGATACTCGCCAGAATTCTTCTCAATCGCCTCACAGCCCATCTCGATCAAGGTCTTCTTCCTGAGAGTCAATGTGGCTTCAGAAAAGAACGTGGAACTGTTGACATGATTTTCGCTGCAAGGCAGCTGCAAGAGAAATGTCAGGAACAGAACTGCGAAATGTTCTCCACTTTCATTGACCTTACCAAGGCTTTTGATACAGTCAGCAGAGATGGATTGTGGAAGATTATGGCAAAATATGGCAGTCCACGAAAGTTTGTCCAAATAGTGCGGCTATTTCATGACGGCATGCAGGCAAGAGTACAGGAAAATGGTGAACTGTCTGAACCCTTTCCTGTCACCAATGGAGTGAAGCAAGGATGTGTCCTGGCACCAACACTGTTCAGCCTCATGTTTTCAGCCATGCTGATGAATGCCTTCGAGAACGACGACATTGGAATAGACATCAACTACCGTATGGATGGAAAGTTATTCAATCTCAGAAGGCTGAAAGCTAAAACCAAAATTGACAGCGGCACCGTCAGAGAGCTCCTGTTTGCTGATGATTGCGCTCTATACGCCAACTCAGAGGCGGACATGCAACATAATGTTTCAGCTTTCTCACATACCTGTGCCAAATTTGGGCTCAATATCAACTTGGAGAAGACTGTAGTTATGTACCAGCCAGCTCCAGGGAATAATCACACTGTGCCGAATATCAAAGTGAATGATCATAGACTAAGTGTTGTGGACAAATTCACCTATCTTGGCAGCACTGTGTCACAAGCTGCCACAATCGATGACGAAGTGAATGCAAGAATCTCCAAGGCCAGTGCAGCCTTTGGCAGACTGTACAAGAATGTATGGGACAGAACTGGAATAAGCCTGCAAACAAGGCTAAAAGTCTACAAAGCAGTTGTATTATCCACACTGCTATATGCTTGTGAAACCTGGACTGTTTATCAGCGACACGCTAGGAAATTAAACCACTTCCACACAGTCTGCCTAAGGAAGCTACTGAAGATTAAATGGCAAGACAAGATTCCAGACACTGAAGTCCTAGAAAGAGCATCCATGCCCAGTATCCACACTCTACTGATGAAGAATCAGATTCGCTGGGCTGGTCACTTGACTCGCATGCCAGATCACAGGCTCCCTAAACGAATTTTCAACAGCGAACTGCGTTGTGGTAAACGCTCCCAGGTGGCCAGAGGAAACGTTTTAAAGACACTCTGAAAATTTCACTGAATGCTTTTGGAATTCATCATGACACCTGGGAGACTGCAGCCAGAGACCGAAATTCGTGGCGTGCATCATTGCGCAAAGGTGCAGTCATATGTGAGGCAACCAGGACTGCAAGAGCTGTGAAGAAAAGGCAGGACAGAAAAACCACTGCAGGAAACCCTCCTCCAGAGACGTCAAGCATTCTTTGCCCACATTGTCAAAGAACATTTCGAGCCAAAATAGGCCTTATCAGCCATCTTAGAACCCACGGCTCCACACCTTCAACCCCACTGGATGAAATGAATGGTCATCACCATTCTTGATGGACAAACAACAGGGATTTGTTCATTTATTTTTATAATTTAGCGCTCTGTCCCAGACATTCGATCAACTTCATTTGTCACTGCTTCTACCCCGCCCTCTCTATCTTCAGATTATGACTTTGATGTTCATTCGACACCAAGCGTCCTCGGTAGTATAGTGGTGAGTATCTCCGCCTGTCACGCGGGAGACCGGGGTTCGATTCCCCGCCGGGGAGGTAATATATTTTTTTAATACTTGCGTGCTGCAGTGACAGAATTATTTTCTCAACCAGAACATGTCTGAACTGGTCTACACCTAGTAATACAGTTACCTGCCAATTTTCATATTATTATTTTACGGGGAGGGGGAGGGGAGGCAAAACTCTTACCAAAGCATTATCCTTGGGATTATCCTCACTCTGTTAAAGAATATTAGAAATCCAAAATCAGATTATTATCACAAACATTCCACATCTCAGATTTCAATTGCGCAAACGAAACATGGTTCATACATTCTGGACTAGAACAGAGAATTCAAACAATGCAAATGTCATGCAACAATATGCCGTTGACTGAACAAATCACGGGAGACCGTTACTGATAATCAGCGCTGGCTATGAAAAGAATGCGGAATTAAGTTCGCATCAATTGCTGGAGGAATGTTCCCTATCACCTAATCAGTTTAACATCTAACTTAAAAATCACAACAAAAGCAATGATTGGTCACAGTGTAATTGATATCCACGCCCTGACACCATGTTTGACACAACCTCTAGAAAAGATTTTAACAAACCAAAATAGAAAATTTAATAACCTCCAAGCATGGACAAATAGTCAAGGACGAATCGTTGGGAGTAACAGACTAATTAGACAACAACTGAAAGCAAGAATGCAATTCAAGTAATCATTGTCACAACTGTCATCAAGTGCGTTGTCAACTGGCAGTGGTAATCGTACTTCTCTAGAGCTTACGTTCCCTATTATTATAGCGTTATGTATTAATGCATGTGCTCATATATTCTATTACGACGATATAAGTTTGTCTAGAATCTTCTCTTGTCGTCTAACATTGAAGAATATTGACGTGCATGCGAAATTATACACAAAAGAATGCTTCAGTAAAAACGTTCACAGCTAACTTTATGAAAGACAGAACCTCTTTGTGCATAAATTTTAATTAATATTACATATGTTAACTGCGATTTCTAGGTCAAATTGTATATAAAATGAAAACTTTATATTTAACATATGACAATCCGTAAATATTAAATGTTCCCCCTTCTGATGTTTAATGACACGTTTCCCACGTGTCTCTGCCCCTTTGAAGACACACTTTGACTGTCCTGTGAGGAACACATCTTGAGCTTCTTTGCTTCCAAGGTCTTTTTAATTATGTAGATTTTGTAAACAATAAAGGAGACAGAACAGTGCGAAGAAGCTACATATATATTGGTAATTCTAGTCCCACTGAAAGCTGAAGACACCAATATGAAAAATATGTAGTCGAATAATTAGTTGAGATTGTTGAATGTCACATGAGCAGATTTCATGTCGCTCCACAAACACAGGCGACACAGCCAATTTTTATAATTTTCGAAGGCAAATAATAAAGGGTGGAGAGGCATCCCAGTAGAAACTGACTACTCTTCATTTGAAACACATACCAAAGCATTGTTCTTGAGATTATCATCGCACTGTTAAAGAATATTATTACTATTAATATTAGACTAATAATCCATCAAATTCACCCACCTAATATTAAACACGGGCATTAATCATATACGGCTCTTTGAACATTTGTAAATTTATTTGTATGTATACAGTATCGTTATTTGTTCATTTATTTTTATAATTTAGCGCTCTGTCCCAGACATTCGATCAACTTCATTTGTCATTGCTTCTGCCCCGCCCTTTCTATCTTCAGATTATGACTTTGATGTTCATTCGACACCCACCGTCCTCGGTAGTATAGTGGTGAGTATCCCCGCCTGTCACGCGGGAGACCGGGGTTCGATTCCCCGCCGGGGAGGTAATTTTTTTTTTTAATACTTGCGTGCTGCAGTGACATAATTATTTTCTCAACCAGAACATGTCTGAACTGGTCTATACCTAGTAATACAGTTACCTGCCAATTTTCATATTACTTTTTTGCGGGAAGGTGGAGGGGAGGCAAAAACTCTTACCAGAACATTATCCTTGGGATTATCCTCAGTCTGTTAAAGAATATTAGAAATCCATAATCAGATTATTATCATCACAAACATTCCACATCTCAGAATTCATTTGCGCAAACAAAACATGGTTCATACATTCTGAACTAGAACAGAGAATTCAAACAATGCAAATGTCATGCAACAATATGCCGTTGACTGAACAAATCACGGGAGATTGTTACTGATAATCAGCGCTGGCTATGAGAAGAATGGGGAATTGTGTTCGCATCAATGTTGGAGGAATGTTCCCTATCATCTAATCAGTTTAACATCTAACTAAAAAATCACAACAAAAGCAATGATTGGTCACCAAATACGGTGGCGATCGTAGAACACACTGCACAAATATACACAGTGTAGTTGATATCCACGCCCTGACACCATGTTTGACACAACCTCAAGAAAAGAATTTAAAAAAAAACAAAATAGAAAATTTAATAACCTCCAAGCATGGACAAATAGTCCAGGACGAATCGTTGGGAGTAACAGACTAATTAGACAACAACTGAAAGCAAGAATGCAATTCAAGTAATCATTGTCACAACTGTCATCAAGTGCGTTGTCAACTGGCAGTGGTAATCGTACTTCTCTAGAGCTCACGTTCCCTATTATTATAGCGTTATGTATTAATGCATGTGCTCATATATTCTATTACGACGATATAAGTTTGTCTAGAATCTTCTCTTGTCGTCTACCATTGTAGAATATTGACGTGCATGCGAAATTATACACAAAAGAATGCTTCAGTAAAAACGTTCACAGCTAACTTTATGAAAGACAGAACCTCTTTGTGCATAAATTTTAATTAATATTACATATGTTAACTGCGATTTCTAGGTCAAATTGTATATAAAATGAAAACTTTATATTTAACATATGACAATCCGTAAATATTAAATGTCCCCCCTTCTGATGTTTAATCTGAAGACACCAATATGAAAAATATGTAGTCGAATAATTAGTTGAGATTGTTGAATGTCACATGAGCAGATTTCATGTCGCTCCACAAACACAGACGACACAGCCAAATTTCATAATTTTCGAAGGCAAATAATAAAGGGTGGAGAGGCATCCCAGTAGAAACTGACTACTCTTCATTTGAAACACATACCAAAGTCCAAAGCATTGTACTTGAGATTATCATCGCACTGTTAAAGAATATTATTACTATTAATATTAGACTAATAATCCATCAAATTCACCCACCTAATATTAAACACGGGCATACCCTCTGCTGTGTGTCCACCGTGATGAGGTAGAGGGGCTTGTGTGTCCCAATGACTCCAAGAGCTATGCCGACGGTAGCACAGCTACTGGTAGGGCCACCCATGTCGGACAGGTCAAGGGAGAGGGACCAGACGAAGAGACACACAAACCTGCTGCCTTGTAGGTAGACTGGGGTTAGTCAAAGGCTAGGGAAAGCACCCCAAATACATGCTTGTCAAAATCGGATGTACTGAGCCACAGGCTTGACAAAGCAGTGCAACGTAAAACCTGCTGCCTTGTAGGTAGACTGGGGACAGTCAAAGGCTAGGGAAAGCATCCCAAATAAATGCTTGTCGAAATCGGATGTACTGAGCCACAGGCTTGACAAAGCAGTGCAACGTAATTTAATTCATGATGTCACAAATCAAAATTAATCGTTATGTTGCTAATCCCGTGAAGTCCCATCAGGCGGTGATAGTGCCGGGCCCCCTGCCTCGAGGGGGTCCACCCATGACTACTGGTGGTCACCTTCCCCTGTGCTGTGGAGTCAAGGCACAGAGGAGTAGGTTAAGAGCTATTGACCAAATACCCCGGACACTCAACATACTACAGTGGAATGCCGAAGGAGTTTACAAGAAGAAAGAATCCCTGACACAGCGTCTTCATAAAGATAGTATAGATGTGGCATGCATTCAAGAGACACACCTCAACGCCAATCACAAATTCTCAGTCAGAGGATATCAGGCCACACGTTTCGACCGCGAAGGACACAAAGGAGGAGTTCTAATACTTACACGAAATACAATACCTTGCAGCGAAGTATCTGTGATCTCTGACAACCAAACGGAAATTATAGGTGTTGATATAATGATAAAGGACGTGATAATAAGAATCTACAATCTGTATAGCCCAGCAGATAAGGACCTTACACTCTCAAACATGAAAATAACTGACACAAACTGCATTATTGTCGGAGACTTTAATAGCCGTTCAGAAAGATGGGGATACCCAGATACTGACAAAAGAGGAGATGAATTGGAGGACTGGGAAATAGACTCAAATCTCCATCTACTCAACAAAGCAGATGACACACCGAGCTTCTACTCCAGAAGATGGCTTACCACTTCTACTCCAGACTTAGCTTTCTGCACAGGAGACATCCTCCACAAAATCGATCGCCATGTGCTGGACCAATTAGCAGGTAGTGACCACAGACCAATCAAACTTGTAATGAATATGGAGTATGTTCCACAGGAGCAAAAGCCCTTGTCCCGCTGGAATTACAAACGAGCAGATTGGGACAGATTTGCCATACTAACAGACAAATATTGTGAAAACATAAATACACGATATGGCAACATAAAGCAAATGGTGGAAAGTCTAAACAGAGCGATAATACAGGCAGCCACTGAGTCCATTCCTAGAGGAGCGAGGAAAAATTACAAACCATACTGGACTGAAGAACTACAAAGTTTGGAGGACAAAGTTGAAGATGCCAGGAAGACAGCAGAGAGAGAACAAACAATTGAAGCGAATATCTCTCTCAAAGCCATCTCAGCAAAATATAAAAGAACAGTAAATCAAACAACAAGAGATTGTTGGAGGGAAAAAACAGAAAACCTGAATTTTGACAGGGATGGAAACAAACTATGGAAACTAGTGAAAGCCATGAACACTGAAGGACCTAGAAACAAACAAATAACAATTAAACAAGGAAATGCCTTGCTTACAGGAAAAAAGGCTGCAAATGCACTAATGGAACACTATGCAAATACAAACCACATTGATATTACAACCGAACAGAAGAAAGCAATCAAAGACAAACAGATACATCATAGAAATACAGAGACAGCAGCAGAATATATGATGGCAAATCTAACAATGGAAGAAATGGAACAGGCAATGAATACCCTAAAAAAGAAGAAATCACCAGGAAAGGATGGAATCACAAATGAAATGCTAATAGGACTAGGCACCACGGCAAAGAAGAAACTACTAGCAGTCCTAAATAACAGCTGGAAGAGAGGAATAGTCCCACAGGCATGGAAGGAAGCTATACTAATACCAGTCCCAAAGAAAGGAAAAGACCTGGAAGAACCAAATGGCTATAGACCTATCAGTCTACTTAGCTGTGTAGGAAAATTAATGGAACGCATTATCAATGGCAGGCTAACATGGCATCTGGAAGAAAACAAACTCTTAACACCACACCAAGCAGGATTCAGAAAGTACAGATCCACTGAAGATCAAATAACCTATATAGCTCAGGAAATAGAGGATGCCTTCCAAGAGAAAAAGCACACACTAGCAGTCTGGATAGATTTAGAAAAAGCATTTGATAAAGTATGGAAGGAAGGATTGAAAGTAAAACTGCAAAACATGCATGTTTGTGGGAAAATGTATAAATGGATCAGCCACTACCTTGAGAACAGAACTGCCAGGACAAAAGTACAAGGTGTCCCCCAAGGAGGAGTTCTTTCACCAACATTATTCCTAGCATATATAAATGACATCACAGAAAATTTTCCAGCCAGAGTACACACATCCTCCTTTGCAGATGACCTAGCCATATGGACATCTGAAGAATATATTAGTACAGCTAATAGCAGAATACAGCAAGCCTTATTAGCGCTAGAGGACTGGTCAAAATCATGGCTAGTGAAGATAAGTGAGGAGAATACAACATGCACAGTGTTCTCCCTCTCAAATAAAACTCAGCAACCTAAGCTGGTATTGAATGGAAAAATATTGCACCATGAAGAAAATCCAAACTATCTAGGAGTCACCTTTGATCGTCGCCTGACATGGAAGACACAGGTTGAGAAAAATCGAACAAGAGCAAGGCAGAGAATGGCAATCATGAAAAAGCTTGCTGGTACAACGTGGGGAGCAGATGAGAAAGTTCTCAAGAAGTTATATACTGGACGGGTGAGGCCAGTACTGGAATATGGCATTGCAGCTTGGGCAACAGCAGCTAAGTCAAACTTTAACAAAATAAGTAGAGTCCAAAACCAAGGAATGCGAATCATAACTGGAAGCCTGAAGACAACGCCTATTAATGAACTAGAAAAGATCACTTGTTTACAACCAATGCAGGATAGAAGAGATAGCAGAGCCCAGCAACAAGCAGAAAAATTTAGAAGATTGACAGACCACCCTATGTACAACAGATTTAATGGTTTTGGAAAGGGAAGACTGAAGCGTAGCAACTTTGTAGAAACTGCAAAACGAAGGATTAGGGCAGATCCTATACTTAACATATCAACAGTCAAGCCCATACACAATGCACACAAGTTCCCAGCTTGGAGACAGCAGCAACTGCCTGAGATGATAGAAAACATTCCTGGTATTGAGAAAAAGAACACTCAGCATGAAACCGAAAGAAGAGAAATAACCCTAAACTACATAAAAGAACATTACCCAAGCAGGAATTGGACCCATGCATATACAGATGGATCAGCCAAAAATTCAATAGAGAATGGAGGAGGAGGAATTCTCATAAATTTAAAAAATGGAGTGAAAAAAACACATTCAATGGCAACTGGAAAATTTTCAAGTAACTTCAAAGCGGAGGTAGAGGCTTTGAAAACTGCAGCAGAAATGCTCCTGATGGAGGAAAATAAAGAGAAGCAAATAGCTATCTTCACAGATGCAAAGTCAGCTGTCTCAATACTGAAGAGCAATAACAGCACAGAACTAACTGACCTAAGAGCAGCACTCCATGGTCTATGCCAGAAATCCAAAAAAGTTGTAATACAGTGGATCCCATCACATTGCAGTATACCTGGAAATGAAGAGGCTGACAGACTGGCAAAAGAGGGCGGACGACTACCACAGCCTGACATAGACATAACCTATAATGAGGCAAAGAGGTTGATAAAAAGCACTTATAGAACCAAATGGGAATCAGAGCATCCAGGCCATCAGAAGGATGATGCATATTACAAACTCGACCGAAGAGAACAAGTAGCAATCTTCAGACTCCGCACAGGACATAACAGGCTGAAATACCACTTGTTCAATAAACTAAAGATAGGAGATACCGATGAATGTAATTGTAGAACTGGAAATATGACAGCAAAACATTTGCTGCAGGATTGCCCAACGTATGCAGAACAGAGAAAGATATTTTGGCCCACACCTGCTTCATTTGAGGACAAGCTCTATGGAGATATCAACAAGCTCAAGTTGACCGCAGCTTACTTTAACTACATACAGGTTGACATTTAAAGGTGCATGAAGACCCAGAGGCATGAAATGGAATATTGCTTGGATAGCAAATCCATTATGTGGAAAGTCCAAATCGAAAGCTCGCCGTGTGGGCTTCATAAAAGGTGGAAAAGTGTCCTAGTGGCATGAAATGGAATATTGCTTGGATAGCAAATCCATTACGTGGAAAGTCCGAATCGAAAGCTCACTGTGTGGATGTCATCTGCAGACTGCATACTTCTGGTTTCCGGAAGAACAGCCTATGGTGAACGGAAGGCCCAATATACGGAAGTGAGGCTAAGCAGCCATGTGCAGGACGTGACGATTCCTTGGGTGAGCCCAGTACCAGAGCGCTATGTATCGGCTCTGCAAGTATGGAAGCCTCCTTGGATGGCGGGGAATGCCCATGGTCTGCCCCTGCCTTCCCTTGAGGGCTGACCAGGATCTTTGGCTGTTCTATATGGACCAGCTGGGATGGGGGATAACACCACAACAGTGAGAGTTAAACGTCCTAAGAAACCCCCGGGAAGGTTAACCCGGTCAACAAATGCCCGCAGAAGTCGGATGTGTCGGCCTAACGGCGCAAGATCGCAGCTCTGCTGTAAACAGGCACAACGCAATCACATCCGAAAAAAAAACTCCGGATGAACGAAGAAGAAGAAGAAACACGGGCATTAATCATCTACGGCTCTTTGAACATTTGTAAATTTATTTGTATGTATACAGTATCGTTATTTGTTCATTTATTTTTATAATTTAGCGCTCTGTCCCAGACATTCGATCAACTTCATTTGTCAATGCTTCTGACCCGCCCTCTCTATCTTCAGATTATGACTTTGATGTTCATTCGACACCCACCGTCCTCGGTAGTATAGTGGTGAGTATCCCCGCCTGTCACGCGGGAGACCGGGGTTCGCTCCCCCCCCCCCCCGGGGAGGTAATTTTTTTTTTTTAATACTTGCGTGCTGCAGTGACAGAATTATTTTCTCAACCAGAACATGTCTGAACTGGTCTACACCTAGTAATACAGTTACCTGCCAATTTTCATATTACTTTTTTGCGGGAAGGTGGAGGGGAGGCAAAAACTCTTACCAGAGCATTATCCTTTGGATTATCCTCAGTCTGTTAAAGAATATTAGAAATCCAAAATCAGATTATTATCATCACAAACATTCCACATCTCAGAATTCATTTGCGCAAACAAAACATGGTTCATAGATTCTGAACTAGAACAGAGAATTCAAACAATGCAAATGTCATGCAACAATATGCCGTTGACTGAACAAATCACGGGAGACCGTTACTGATAATCAGCGCTGGCTATGAGAAGAATGGGAAATTAAGTTCGCATCAATGCTGGAGGAATGTTCCCTATCATCTAATCAGTTTAACATCTAACTAAAAAATCACAACAAAAGCAATGATTGGTCACCAAATAACGGTGGCGATCGTAGAACACACTGCACAAATATACACAGTGTAGTTGATATCCACGCCCTGACACCATGTTTGACACAACCTCTAGAAAAGAATTTTAAAAACCAAAATAGAAAATTTAATAACCTCCAAGCATGGACAAATAGTCCAGGACGAATCGTTGGGAGTAACAGATTAATTAGACAACAACTGAAATCAAGAATGCAATTCAAGTAATCATTGTCACATCTGTCATCAAGTGCGTTGTCAACTGGCAGTGGTAATCGTACTTCTCTAGAGCTCACGTTCCCTATTATTATAGAGTTGTGTTTTAATGCATGTGCTCATATATTCTATTACGACGATATAAGTTTGTCTAGAATCTTCTCTTGTTGTCTAACATTGAAGAATATTGACGTGCATGCGAAATTATACACAAAAGAATGCTTCAGTAAAACCGTTCACAGCTAACTTTATGAAAGACAGAACCTCTTTGTGCATAAATTTTAATTAATATTACATATGTTAACTGCGATTTCTAGGTCAAATTGTATATAAAATGAAAACTTTATATTTAACATATGACAATCCGTAAATATTAAATGTCCCCCCTTCTGATGTTTAATGACACGTTTCCCACGTGTCTCTGCCCTTTTGAAGACACATTTTGACTGTCCTGTGAGGAACACATCTTGAGCTTCTTTGCTTCCAAGGTCTTTTTAATTATGTAGATTTTGTAATCAATAAAGGAGACAGAACAGTGCGCCGAAGCTACATATATATTGGTAATTCTAGTCCCACTGAAAGCTGAAGACACCAATATGAAAAATATGTAGTCGAATAATTAGTTGAGATTGTTGAATGTCACATGAGCAGATTTCATGTCGCTCCACAAACACAGGCGACACAGCCAATTTTCATAATTTTCGAAGGCAAATAATAAAGGGTGGAGAGGCATCCCAGTAGAAACTGACTACTCTTCATTTGAAACACATACCAAAGTCCAAAGCATTGTTCTTGGGATTATCATCGCACTGTTAAAGAATATTATTACTATTAATATTAGACTAATAATCCATCAAATTCACCCACCTAATATTAAACAAGGGCATTAATCATATACGGCTCTTTGAACATTTGTAAATTTATTTGTATGTATACAGTATCGTTATTTGTTCATTTAATTTTTATAATTTAGCGCTCTGTCCCAGACATTCGATCAACTTCATTTGTCATTGCTTCTTCCCCGCTCTCTCTATCTTCAGATTATGACTTTGATGTTCATTCGACACCCACCGTCCTCGGTAGTATAGTGGTGAGTATCCCCACCTGTCACGCGGGAGACCGGGGTTCGATTCCCCGCCGGGGAGGTAATTTTTTTTTTTATACTTGCGTGCTGCAGTGACAGAATTATTTTCTCAACCAGAACATGTCTGAACTGGTCTACACCTAATAATACAGTTACCTGCCAATTTTCATATTATTTTTTAGCGGGGAGGGGAGGCAAAAACTCTTACCAAAGCATTATCCTTGGGATTATCCTCACTCTGTTAAAGAATATTAGAGATCCAAAATCAGATTATTATCATCACAAACATTCCACATCTCAGATTTCATTTGCGCAAACGAAACATGGTTCATACATTCTGAACTAGAACAGAGAATTCAAACAATGCAAATGTCATGCAACAATATGCCGTTGACTGAACAAATCACGGGAGACCGTTACTGATAATCAGCGCTGGCTATGAGAAGAATGCTGAATTAAGTTCGCATCAATGCTGGAGGAATGTTCCCTATCACCTAATCAGTTTAACATCTAACTAAAAAATCACAACAAAAGCAATGATTGGTCACCAAATAATGGTGGCGATCGTAGAACACACTGCACAAATATACACAGTGTAGTTGATATCCACGCCCTGACACCATGTTTGACACAACCTCTAGAAAAGAATTTAAAAAACCAAAATAGAAAATTTAATAACCTCCAAGCATGGACAAATAGTCAAGGACGAATCGTTGGGAGTAACAGACTAATTAGACAACAACTGAAAGCAAGAATGCAATTCAAGTAATCATTGTCACAACTGTCATCAAGTGCGTTGTCAACTGGCAGTGGTAATCGTACTTCTCTAGAGCTCACGTTCCCTATTATTATAGCGTTATGTATTAATGCATGTGCTCATATATTCTATTACGACGATATAAGTTTGTCTAGAATCTTCTCTTGTCGTCTAACATTGAATAATATTGACGTGCATGCGAAATTATACACAAAAGAATGCTTCAGTAAAAACGTTCACAGCTAACTTTATGAAAGACAGAACCTCTTTGTGCATAAATTTTAATTAATATTACATATGTTAACTGCGATTTCTAGGTCAAATTGTATATAAAATGAAAACTTTATATTTAACATATGACAATCCGTAAATATTAAATGTCCCCCCTTCTGATGTTTAATGACACGTTTCCCACGTGTCTCTGCCCCTTTGAAGACACATTTTGACTGTCCTGTGAGGAACACATCTTGAGCTTCTTTGCTTCCAAGGTCTTTTTAATTATGTAGATTTTGTAATCAATAAAGGAGACAGAACAGTGCGCCGAAGCTACATATATATTGGTAATTCTAGTCCCACTGAAAGCTGAAGACACCAATATGAAAAATATGTAGTCGAATAATTAGTTGAGATTGTTGAATGTCACATGAGCAGATTTCATGTCTCTCCACAAACACAGGCGACTGTCACGGGAAAACTGCAGTTTAGTGATTCCTTGATAACTTACATATAAAATTACAATGTAGGAGGAGGATTAATAATCGTGTACTTCAGTCTGAGAGGAGGATAAATTAAAGATCATTGACCGACGGATATAAAAATAGGATACAGGTGTTCGCAGAGGTCATTGCCTGACGATCTGATCGGACGGACACGGGAAACGGGGAGATCGCGTTGTGGAAAAATGAATGGAGAAAGGCGATCAACGGGTTCGGACGCTTTGAAGTATTAGCGTAAGGGGAACGCAGGGAAACGAGCAACTAGCCACTACGTGATTTCACCGCCTATTGATGTACAGGATACGTCAAGAGACGAGTGTTGAGGTATGAACATCAAACAATAACGGAAGAACGGGAGGCCCAATATAAATAGTAGAAACTGGGTTTTCTGTTTTAGTATGTGTTCCGAAACTGGGCAGAAATCTCTATGCCTCCTGTAGGTGGAAAGAAATACACATCCCTGATTGTTGAACGAGGATGGGATATTAGTGTGTTATTCGCTAGTGTATTTCAATTCAGGGAGTCCGATAGAGTATATAAGGTATTATAATATTAGCGTAATATTAGCATAGGGAAATAGATGTTGGTGCATAGCGTTTCCATTGCTTTCTATTAGTGAATAGTTTAGACTTTGGTGAATTCATATGTCTTATGTTAGTGTTTACTTCGGAAGCCTTTTCATTACGGCTGGAGAAGGGCACTTACATAAGTAGTATTAAGTGGCAGAATCATATCACTTGATTTACTATACATCTCACAGGTTCCAATTCTCATCCTGACATATCAGAGAAGATAGACACATACATCTTGTGTACAGAAAAAGCTTTGTTGATAAACTCAAGGCATTTCATTTGGGGGGAGATCAAATACCTCAATAAACCAAGGAAGAACATAGACAGGGTCAAATAGGGAGACGAAATAAAATATAGCCTTAAATGAACTTTGAAAAAGAAGCAAAGGATATCCAGATAACCAAAGTAACAATGAAAAAGGAAGATAATCTTGCGGAAAGCAAAGCCAAATAAAACTACATACGTTTACACTGTAGACTCATAGTGTAGAAACAATAGACAAGTCAGAACATTGCTAGTCGATAGAGACAATATGCTGGACTGTGGTGATGTGGTTTGTTTCCGGTGTTGGATTATTAACTTTGTGAAGCAGACTCTGGCGAAGTCATAGACTTACTGGAATATTATTACTTTACGGTGATCCAGTGGAACAGTTTTTTTTTCGTTCAATAACGGATTTACCTCCGGACTCAAGCATACGGAACATCCAGGGTGAAACCTGTCCTGTTATATGTTTGCTGTCATGTGATTTGGCCGTGAAACTGGGCGAGAGGTGATACAGAGACTAGACATTCCGAGTTCATTCCTGCACCCACAATAGAAGATAATACCATCTACATATACACAGTCCATCCATACACCAGACATAGTTTTATTTTTTAATAAATGTTTTATTAATTGTTGAAAGAAACTGTTGTCGGAGTATGTGATGAAGGAATAAGAGAGAGAGAGAGAGAGAGAGAGAGAGAGAGAGAGAGAGAGAGAGAGAGAGAGAGAGAGAGAGAGAGAAGGGATAGATATATGGAAGGGAAGACAGAAGGGGGGAGTGTAGACATAAGTCAGTCAAGAATCCCAAGGAAGAAGAAGTAATAAGGTGTGCTTGTTCATTCCACGTTCCTCCCGGGACGACAAGCTACATTAAATGGTGGAGCATAGTGGGCTAGCAGCCAATGCTTAGTGGTACCATCCCTAGCGAGGTACCTGCATATAGGTACATTAAATGGTAGATGCACAGCAGGGTAACTGCGTAAGAAAGGTAACTGCATAGCAGGGTACATGCATATTGATACCTACATATTGTGATATACCTATAAGTATAGATATTGATGACTTTTAATGGAAGCCTGTCCAGTGGATATATGGTGCCATTACATTAATGTTGTGAACCTTACAGTGAGAAAGATCCAGACAGGATAATTGTGGATAGGTGTTCAAACACAGTACTTACCTGTTCACACTTTCACACATCTACATAAGTCTTTATCCTATATCTTCTCGTGAGGTTGTGAGAGTAGTTGTGGTGTACTGTGTGATGTCATATATAACATATAGATATTGACATATATATATTTAAGTGAGATAAGTAGTACATACTTACTGCCGTAGGGTCTCTTTACCCAACCTGCTGACTTACCCTCTGTTACTATGGCCACTCATAAACTAGAGATGGAAGAACTGAGGGAAAGAGGTGAAGCAATGGGGTTGTCTGGACAAGCCCTATCCGAGTATATACAAGTGGTAGAAAGAGAGTGTCGTCAAGCAGAAAGAGAAGATCGAAAGGCAGAGCTCGAGCTTAGAAGAATGGAACAGGAGGCCAAGAAACTGGAAATGGAACAGGAGGCCAAGAAACTGGAAATGGAACAGGAAGCCAAGAAACTGGAAATGGAACAGGAGGTCAGGAGACTGGGACTGGAACAGGACAACAAGAGGTTGCAAGCAGAGGAAGCCAACAAGATAAGGGACCATGAAAACCGCATGAGAGATCTAGAACTCAAGACACAAACTAAGGGTGAAATAGATGCAGCAGAAGGAAGTTCATCTTCACCTGGGGCAACCCACATGATTGGACATGGTTACCATGCCATGAAGTTTCCCTTGGCGGTCTTTGAGGAAAGTAAAGAGAAGATATACCAGTTTTTGGATCGGTTCGAGGCCATGGCAGTCGCTATGGGACTGGATAGAAGCCGATGGGCTCTTAAATTATCCCAGGCATTACGTGGTTCGGGGTACGAGGTCTACACACGCCTACCACCAGGACACGAAAATCATTACGAGAAATTAAAAGCCGCTTTGATGAAGCATTATGAAGTCACAGCACAAACGTATCGGAAGAAGTTTAGATCGTCTAGACGAGAGCCGGGAGAGCTATTCGCCGCCTACAGTCTGAGGCTGAAATCATATCTCCAGAAATGGATGGACTTGGCAGAGTTCAAGCGGGACTATGACAGTTTGGAAGAGCTCATGGTGGTCGAACAGATGCGACAGCAAATGTCAGAACCACTGAAGACATTTTTAGGAGAACAAGGGGCGGAACGGCTGGATGTTGTGAATAAGCTAGCGGAAAGATTCGTAGAAGTCCATGGGGAAGCTAAAGAAACCAATATACCCACCACCAAAGGTCAGGAGAAACAAGAGAAAAAGAAACCTAAGAACTGGGAAGGAGAAAAAGTGGAACCTTATATAAAGACGTCACTGGAGAGTTCTTCTTCTTCTTCTTCGTTCATCCGTAGTTTTTTTTCGGATGTGATTGCGTTGTGCCTGTTTACAGCAGAGCTGCGATCTTGCGCCGTTAGGCCGACACATCCGACTTCTGCGGGCATTTGTTGACCGGGTTAACCTTCCCGGGGGTTTCTTAGGACGTTTGACTCTCACTGGTGTGGTGTTATCTCCCATCCTAGCTGGCCCATATAGAACAGCCTAAGAGATCCTGGTCAGCCCTCAAGGGAAGGCAGGGGCAGACCATGGGCATTCCCCGCCATCCAAGGAGGCTTCCATACTTGCAGAGCCAACACACAGCGCTCTGGTACTGGGCTCACCCAAGGAATCGTCACGTCCTGCACATGGCTGCTTAGCCTCACTTCCGTATATTGGGCCTTCCGTTCACCATAGGCTGTTCTACCGGAAACCAGAAGAATGCAGTGTGCAGATGACATCCACACAGTGAGCTTTCGATTCGGACTTTCCGCACAATGGATTTGCTATCCGAGCAATATTCCATTTCGTGCCACTAGGACACTTTTCCACCTTTTTTGAAAGCCCACACAGTGAGCTTTTGATTCGGACTTTCCACATAATGGATTTGCTATCCAAGCAATATTCCATTTCGTGCCACTAGGACACTTTTTCCACCTTTTTTGAAAGCCCACACAGTGAGCTTTTGGTTCGGACTTTCCACGTAATGGATCTCCTATCCAGCAATATTCCATTTCATGCCTCTGGGAGGCTTTTGTAACCGACATACCTGTGGTATGAAGTGTGGCAGTCTGAATACTTCTTCATACACCTTTAAATGTCAACCTGTATGTAGTTAAAGTAAGCTACGGTCAACTTGAGCTTGTTGATATCTCCATAGAGCTTGTCCTCAAATGAAGCAGGTGTGGGCCAAAATATCTTTCTCTGTTCTGCATATATTGGGCAATCCTGAAGCAAATGTTTTGCTGTCATTTTTCCAGTTCGACAATTACATTCATCGGTATCTCCTATCTTTAGTTTATTGAACAAGTGGTATTTCAGCCTGTTATGTCCTGTGCGGAGTCTGAAGATTGCTACTTGTTCTCTTCTGTCGAGTTTGTAATATGCATCATCCTTCTGGTGGCCTGGATGCTCTGATTCCCATTTGGTTCTATAGGTGCTTTTTATCAACCTCTTTGCCTCGTTATAGGTTATGTCTATGTCAGGCTGTGGTTGTCGTCCGCCCTCTTTTGCCAGTCTGTCAGCCTCTTCATTTCCAGGTATACTGCAATGTGATGGGATCCACTGTATTACAACTTTTTTGGATTTCTGGCATAGACCATGGAGTGCTGCTCTTAGGTCAATTATTTCTGTGCTGTTATTGCTCTTCAGTATTGAGACAGCTGACTTTGCATCTGTGAAGATAGCTATTTGCTTCTCTTTATTTTCCTCCATCAAGAGCATTTCTGCTGCAGTTTTCAGAGCCTCTACCTCCGCTTTGAAGTTACTTGAAAACTTTCCAGTTGCCACTGAATGTGTTTTTTTCACTCCATTTTTTAAATTTAGGAGAATTCCTCCTCCTCCATTCTCTATTGAATTTTTGGCTGATCCATCTGTATATGCATGGGTCCAATTGCTGCTTGGGTAATGTTCTTTTATGTAGTTTAGGGTTATTTCTCTTCTTTCGGTTTCATGCTGAGTGTTCTTTTTCTCAATACCAGGAATGTTTTCTATCATCTCAGGCAGTTGCTGCTGTCTCCAAGCTGGGAACTTGTCTGCATTGTAAATAGGTTTGACTGTTGATATGTTAAGTATGGGATCTGCCCTAATTTTTCGTTTTGCAGTTTCTACAAAGTTGCTACGCTTCAGTCGTCCCTTTCCAAAACCACTAAACCTTTTATACATAGGGTGGTCTGTCAATCTTCTAAATTTTTCTGCTTGTTGCTGGGCTCTGCTATCTCTTCTATCCTGCATTGGTTGTAAACAAGTGATCTTTTCAAGTTCATTAATAGGCGTTGTCTTCAGGCTTCCAGTTATGATTCGCATTCCTTGGTTTTGGACTCTACTTATTTTGTTAAAGTTTGACTTAGCTGCTGTTGCCCAAGCTGCAATGCCATATTCCAGTACTGGCCTCACCCGTCCAGTATATAACTTCTTGAGAACTTTCTCATCTGCTCCCCACGTTGTACCAGCAAGCTTTTTCATGATTGCCATTCTCTGCCTTGCTCTTGTTCGATTTTTCTCAACCTGTGTCTTCCATGTCAGGCGACGATCAAAGGTGACTCCTAGATAGTTTGGATTTTCTTCATGGCGCAATATTTTTCCATTCAATACCAGCTTAGGTTGCTGAGGTTTATTTGAGAGGGAGAACACTGTGCATGTTGTTTTCTCCTCACTTATCTTCACTAGCCATGATTTTGACCAGTCCTCTAGCGCTAATAAGGCTTGCTGTATTCTGCTGTTAGCTGTGCTAATATATTCTTCAGATGTCCATATGGCTAGGTCATCTGCAAAGGAGGATGTGTGTACTCTGGCTGGAAAATTTTCTGTGATGTCATTTATATATGCTAGGAATAATGTTGGTGAAAGAACTCCTCCTTGGGGGACACCTTGCTCCAGCAGCATCATTTTGCTTGTTTGTCCTTGTACTTTTGTCCTGGCAGTTCTGTTCTCAAGGTAGTGGCTGATCCATTTATACATTTTTCCACAAACATGCATGTTTTGCAGTTTTACTTTCAGTCCTTCCTTCCATACTTTATCAAATGCTTTTTCTAAATCTATCCAGACTGCTAGTGTGTGCTTTTTCTCTTGGAAGGCATCCTCTATTTCCTGAGCTATATAGGTTATTTGATCTTCAGTGGATCTGTACTTTCTGAATCCTGCTTGGTGAGGTGTTAAGAGTTGGTTTTCTTCCAGATGCCATGTTAGCCTGCCATTGATAATGCGTTCCATTAATTTTCCTACACAGCTAAGTAGACTGATAGGTCGATAGCCATTTGGTTCTTCCAGGTCTTTTCCTTTCTTTGGGATTGGTATTAGTATAGCTTCTTTCCATGCCTGTGGGACTATTCCTCTCTTCCAGCTGTAATTTAGGACTGCTAGTAGTTTCTTTTTTGCCTTAGTGCCTAGTCCTATTAGCATTTCATTTGTGATTCCATCCTTTCCTGGTGATTTCTTCTTTTTTAGGGTATTCATTGCCTGTTCCATTTCTTCCATTGTTAGATTTGCCATCATATATTCTGCTGCTGTCTCTGTATTTGTATGATGTATCTGTTTATCTTTGATTGCTTTCTTCTGTTCGGTTGTAATATCAATGTGGTTTGCATTTGCATAGTGTTCCATTAGTGCATTTGCAGCCTTTTTTCCTGTAAGCAAGGCATTTCCTTGTTTAATTGTTATTTGTTTGTTGCTAGGTCCTTCATTGTTCATGGCTTTCACTAGTTTCCATAGTTTGTTTCCATCCCTGTCAAAATTCAGGTTTTCTGTTTTTTCCCTCCAACAATCTCTTGTTGTTTGATTTACTGTTCTTTTATATTTTGCTGAGATGGCTTTGAGAGAGATGTTCGCTTCAATTGTTTGTTCTCTCTCTGCTGTCTTCCTGGCATCTTCAACTTTGTCCTCCAAACTTTGTAGTTCTTCAGTCCAGTATGGTTTGTAATTTTTCCTCGCTCCTCTTGGAATGGACTCCGTGGCTGCCTGTATTATCGCTCTGTTTAGACTTTCCACCATTTGCTTTATGTTGCCATATCGTGTATTTATGTTTTCACAATATTTGTCTGTTAGTATGGCAAATCTGTCCCAATCTGCTCGTTTGTAATTCTAGCGGGGCAAGGGCTTTTGCTCCTGTGGAACATACTCCATATTCATTACAAGCTTGATTGGTCTGTGGTCACTACCTGCTAATTGGTCCAGCACATGGCGATCAATTTTGTGGAGGATGTCTCCTGTGCAGAAAGCTAAGTCTGGAGTAGAAGTGGTAAGCCATCTTCTGGAGTAGAAGCTCGGTGTGTCATCCGCTTTGTTGAGTAGATGGAGATTTGAGTCTATTTCCCAGTCCTCCAATTCTTCTCCTCTTTTGTCAGTATCTGGGTATCCCCATCTTTCTGAACGGCTATTAAAGTCTCCGACAATAATGCAGTTTGTGTCAGTTATTTTCATGTTTGAGAGTGTAAGGTCCTTATCTGCTGGGCTATACAGATTGTAGATTCTTATTTTCACGTCCTTTATCATTATATCAACACCTATTATTTCCGTTTGGTTGTCAGAGATCACAGATACTTCGCTGCAAGGTATTGTATTTCGTGTAAGTATTACAACTCCTCCTTTGTGTCCTTCGCGGTCGAAACGTGTGGCCTGATATCCTCTGACTGAGAATTTGTGATTGGCGTTGAGGTGTGTCTCTTGAATGCATGCCACATCTATTCTATCTTTATGAAGACGCTGTGTTAGGGAGTCTTTCTTCTTGTAAACTCCTTCGGCATTCCACTGTAGTATGTTGAGTGTCCGGGGTATTTGGTCAATAGCTCTTAACCTACTCCTCTGTGCCTTGACTCCACAGCACAGGGGAAGGTGACCACCAGTAGTCATGGGTGGACCCCCTCGAGGCAGGGGGCCCGGCACTATCGCCGCCTGATGGGACTTCACGGGATTAGCACCATAACGATTAATTTTGATTTGTGACATCATGAATTAAGTTACGTTGCACTGCTTTGTCAAGCCTGTGGCTCAGTACATCCGATTTCGACAAGCATTTATTCGGGATGCTTTCCCTAGCCTTTGACTGTCCCCAGTCTACCTACAAGGCAGCAGGTTTTACGTTGCACTGCTTTGTCAAGCCTGTGGCTCAGTACATCCGATTTCGACAAGCATTTATTCGGGATGCTTTCCCTAGCCTTTGACTGTCCCCAGTCTACCTACAAGGCAGCAGGTTTGTGTGTCTCTTCGTCTGGTCCCTCTCCCTTGACCTGTCCGACATGGGTGGCCCTACCAGTAGCTGTGCTACTGTCGGCATAGCTCTTGGGGTCATTGGGACGCACAAGCCCCTCTACCTCGTCACGGTGGACACACAGCAGAGGGGACTGGAGAGTTCAGAGAAGGTGAAGGAAGGAAACCAGAACACCTCGAATTCTCCAGCTAAACGACCGTGGTATGAGAAGTGGTGTTCGATTTGCAAGTCACCCTCTCATAACACAAAGGACTGCAGATCGAAACCGAAAAGTTCTTACTTCGCGGCATGCCAAGTGATTCATAAGAAGGTGATCACCGACAAGGCTGAAGTCGGCGGAGAAGCTCTGACAAAAGAGAGCCCACCTGACGTCCGAAGAAAACCGAGATGAGCACGCTGTGGGCGGCTTAGGGAACGTCCCAAGGCCAGATGACCCGTTCCCTGAGATACCGAGACACTACGAACTCAAGTGCCAGGAATACAGAAAGCGCATGGAGGAAAAAGAAAAGAAGTAAGGGAAACCAGTGCCCTGCAGTATCGCCACAAAGCCAGAGATAATAATCGATGATAAATTCCCATGGCACTATTACATTGAAGACGGAGAAATCATCCCATGGCTGAGCTCGGAGGAAGCAATCAAAAGACAACAACAACTTAAACGCGGGAAGTCGAATGAAAGAAAGCGCAAGGAGGCACATCACATCGAAAAGCTTCTACAGTTACTTCACAATTGAGAAGACAAAATACCAAATAAAAAGTCCGGGCGTCGTGGTTGGGCTGCTGGCTTTCGCTTGTGATTCCGGCTCGGTTTCTTGGTTTTCATCCTGCGATTTCTCTGTAGTTTCTTGTTCAGCTTTTGTGGTTTTGTTTCGGAGTATTTTAATTTCAGCTTTCTGTAGTTCTCGCTCTGATTTAATGGTTTGCAGGATCTCTTCATTCTCCTTCTTAATCAGTGCCATATGTTCTACTTCTTGCTTAATTTTTTGCTGAATCTCCTTCATTTCCGCTAGTAGTTTGTCGTTGCCGTTATTTGGGGTCAGCGTTAGCAGTGCCTTGACTTGTCTCTTCAATTCGTCTATCTGTTTTTGAAGTTGATCTCTTTCGGCTTGTGCTATACCAGTGGCTGTCTCGCCCCTTTGCATTGCTTCCTTGAATGGTGTCTTTGTGATGATGGCGATCTTTAAGACGTCTCTGTGTCTCTGCAGGTACGGAAAGCCCAAGTATCTTGCGCCATGCTTGCCCAAGCAGTTGGCGCACTTTCTTCTATTGTTTGGAGCTCGGAAGTCCGTGTCCAGCTTGGCCAGCGGACACTCCTTGAAGGCGTGGTGATCGGCGCAGTATCGACAGATTTCCGTCTTACTGCGACATGTTGCTCTGCTGTGGCCGGCCCTCTGGCATTTTGAACATTGATTGACTCTTGGGATGAATCTCTCTGGATGTTGATTTTTCTTGCTGAATGATACTGTGATCGGCATTTCGCTGCCCTCCGACGTCACTACTGCCAAGGTTGTAGGTATCTTGGAGTAGGTGAGAAGCCGCTCCGCCTTCAAGAATCGGATGTGAAGATTCTCTTCATGTAGCTGCTTCAGGATTTCTTCATCTGTCAGCTCCACAGGAATCCGCTTGACAACCCATCGGACTGTTTTCGAGTCGGTGTTTCCGACTCTGGTGTCTTTCTCCTCCTTCTCTGCTGTCTTGGTTCTTGACTGTGTTGGGCTGTCAATCTTCTCCCTCGTAGTAGCTTCAGTGATGGCTGTAGTATCAGGCTCTTTGATGCAGCTAGCAGGTGGGCTCTTGACGTTCTTCTTATTGTTGTCGGCTCCCACGCTGCACATCTTGGCAACAGCGTGTTTCTTGTTGTTAGACTTTCGACGTGACATTTTCCCGCTGATCAGGCTTCTTGACAGAATAATGCGACTTGACTTGTTAGCGCTCGCAGTGCGAATGACCCTTGAGCTTCTTTGCTTCCAAGGTCTTTTTAATTAAGTAGATTTTGTAATCAATAACAGAACAGTGCGCCGAAGCTACATATATATTGGTAATTCTAGTCCCACTGAAAGCTGAAGACACCAATATGAAAAATATGTAGTCGAATAATTAGTTGAGATTGTTGAATGTCACATGAGCAGATTTCATGTCGCTCCACAAACACAGGCGACATAGCCAATTTTTATAGTTTTCGAAGGCAAATACTAAAGGGTGGAGAGGCATCCCAGTAGAAACTGACTACTCTTCATTTGAAACACATACCAAAGCATTGTTCTTGAGATTATCATCGCACTGTTAAAGAATATTATTACTATTAATATTAGACTAATAATCCATCAAATTCACCCACCTAATATTAAACACGGGCATTAATCATATACGGCTCTTTGAACATTTGTAAATTTATTTGTATGTATACAGTATCGTTATTTGTTCATTTATTTTTATAATTTAGCGCTCTGTCCCAGACATTCGATCAACTTCATTTGTCATTGCTTCTGCCCCGCCTTCTCTATCTTCAGATTATGGCTTTGATGTTCATTCGACACCCACCGTCCTCGGTAGTATAGTGGTGAGTATCCCCGCCTGTCACGCGGGAGACCGGGGTTCGATTCCCCGCCGGGGAGGTAATTTTTTTTTTAATACTTGAATGCTGCAGTGACAGAATTATTTTCTAAACCAGAACATGTCTGAACTGGTCTACACCTAGTAATACAGTTACCTGCCAATTTTCATATTACTTTTTTGCGGGAAGGTGGAGGGGAGGCAAAAACTCTTACCAGAGCATTATCCTTGGGATTATCCTCACTCTGTTAAAGAATATTAGAAATCCATAATCAGATTATTATCATCACAAACATTCCACATCTCAGAATTCATTTGCGCAAACAAAACATGGTTCATACATTCTGAACTAGAACAGAGAATTCAAACAATGCAAATGTCATGCAACAATATGCCGTTGACTGAACAAATCACGGGAGACCGTTACTGATAATCAGCGCTCGCTATGAGAAGAATGGGGAATTAAGTTCGCATCAATGCTGGAGGAATGTTCCCTATCACCTAATCAGTTTAACATCTAACTCAAAAATCACAACAAAAGCAATGATTGGTCACCAAATAACGGTGGCGATTGTAGAACACACTGCACAAATATACACAGTGTAATTGATATCCACGCCCTGACACCATGGTTGACACAACCTCTAGAAAAGAATTAAAAAATCCGAAATAGAAAATTTAATAACCTCCAAGCATGGACAAATAGTCAAGGACGAATCATTGGGAGTAACAGACTAATTAGACAACAACTGAAAGCAAGAATGCAGTTCAAGTAATCATTGTCACAACTGTCATCAAGTGCGTTGTCAACTGGCAGTGGTAATCGTACTTCTCTAGAGCTCACGTTCCCTATTATTATAGAGTTATGTATTAATGCATGTGCTCATATATTTTATTACGACGATATAAGTTTGTCTAGAATCTTCTCTTGTCGTCTACCATTGAAGAATAGTGAATATTGACGTGCATGCGAAATTATACACAAAAGAATGCTTCAGTAAAAACGTTCACAGCTAACTTCATGAAAGACAGAACCTCTTTGTGTATAAATTTTAATTAATATTATATATGTTAACTGCGATTTCTAGGTCAAATTGTTTATAAAATGAAAACTTTATATTTAACATATCAGGATTTACATCCGTAAATGTTACATGTCCCCCCTTCTGATGTTTATGAGACGGTTCCCACGTGTCTCTGCCCCTTTGAAGACACATTTTGACTGTCCTGTGAGGAACACATCTTCTTTGCTTCCAAGGTCTTTTTAATTATGTAGATCTTGTAATCAATAAAGAGCCAGAACTGTGCGCCGGAGCTACATATATATTGGTAATTCTAGTCCCACTGAAAGCTGAAGACACCAATATGAAAAATATGTAGTCGAATAATTAGCTGAGATTGTTGAATGTCACATGAGCAGATTTCATGTCGCTCCACAAACACAGGCGACACAGCCAATTTTCATAATTTTCGAAGGCAAATAATAAAGGAAAAATGATAGTGTCCATAGGAATAGTCTATGGAATGCTATGCAGGAATTTGGAATACCAAGGAAGTTAATCAACATGACCAGACTATGCATGGAAGATACTTATAATATAGTAACATATAAAGGCAGGAAATCAGACCCTTTCCAAATAACATCTGGCTTGAAACAGGGTGATGCACTATCGCCGCTACTCTTCAATCTGGCTCTAGAGAAAGTTGTAAGGAAGGTAAAGGAGGAATGTGATATTGGAGGAACATCCAAGCTGCTTGGTTATGCAGATGAAATAGATATTATAGGGCAAAGTGAAAAAAAGACATTGGAAATATTGACTCACTTAAAGGAAAAAGCCCAACAGATGGGGCTGGTTATCAACCAAGATAAGACAGAATATATTGTAATATCAAGAGACGGAATGGCTAAAAACTCTGGCCACATACAAATAGATAATATGACCATTAAAAGAACGGAAACATACAAATACCTGGGTACAATCTTCAACTGTTCCAACATCATAAGGGAAGAAATACAAACTAGAATCAACTCTGGAAATAAGATATACTATGCACTACAACATCTACTAAAATCAAATGCGCTATCTCGTAACACCAAAATCACAATATACAAAACACTGATCAGACCAGTTGTGCTGTATGGCTCTGAAACCTGGAGTACAACGAAAGGAGACGAAAGCCTTGTTACAAACCTTTGAGAACAAAGTTTTAAGACGCATCTTTGGACCCATTAGGGATACACAAAGTGGAGAGTGGAAAAGAAGAAGTAACAAAGACATTTATGATCTGTTTAAGTCCCCGCTAATCACTTGTATCATGAAGGCTAATAGACTACAATGGCTGGGGCATATAGAAAGAATGGAAGATAATAGGGAAACAAAACTCGCTTACACTCAGGAAATAAATGACCATAGGCCCCGAGGTAGACCAAGAAGACGGTGGAAAGATAATATATATACAGACCTACAAGCACTTGGAATCAACGACTGGCAAGAGAAGGTCCACCAGAGAGACGAATGGAGACGGATTGTATCTGCAGCAAAGAACCTCAATGGCTCGGAACGCTGAAGAAGAAATAATAAAGGGTGGAGAGGCATCCCAGCAGAAACTGACTACTCTCCATTTGAAACACCTACCAAAGCATTGTTCTTGGGATTATCATCGCACTGTTAAAGAATATTATTATTTATTAGATTTAGACTAATCATCCATCAAATTCACCCACCTAATATTAAACAGAGGCATTAACCATAAACGGCTCTTTGATCATTTGTAAATTTATTTGTATGTATACATTATCGTTATTTGTTCATTCATTTTTATAATTTAGCGCTCTGTCCCAGACATTCGATCAACTTCATTTGTCACTGCTTCTTCCACGCCCTCTCTACCTTCAGATTATGACTTTGATGTTCATTCGAAACCCACCGTCCTCGGTAGTATAGTGGTAAGTATCCCCGCCTGTAAGATTATTTACTCTGGGGGAGAAGAACAGCAAAGAGGTGTAGCCATTATATTAGATAAGCAAACATCAAATTCTGTCAAAGGATATCATGCTGTATCAGACAGAGTCCTATTAGTAAAATTAAACGGAAGACCTTTTAAAATAAATGTCATTCAAGTATATGCCCCAACAAGTGAAAGCAGTGAAGAAAGCATAGAGGAATTTTATAATGACATGGAGTCTGCTTTGAAGAACTGCAAAAAATCAGAAATAAATATCATAATGGGTGATTTCAACGCAAAAATAGGACAGCAAGGCGATGGATGCAGTGTAGGCAACCATTGTTTGGGAGAGAGAAATGAAAGAGAATACAGACTTGTAGAATGGGCAAAAGAACAAGAAATGGTTGTAGGAAACACCTGGTTTAAACAGCATCCTAGAAGATTATGGACATGGAGGAGTCCAGACAGCAGGATTAAAAACCAGATAGATTACATCCTGATTAGCAAAAGGTTTAGAAATGCGTTAACAGTCGTAAAAACAGTTCCAAAATGCAGACTGTTACAGTGATCACAGATTAATTACAGGCACATTGAGGGTAAAGTTAAAGAAAGTCAAGTATACAGCAGGAAACCCTAAATATGACTTGTGCAAATTGAAAACTGACAAAGAAATACAAGATAATTTTAACATAGAAGTAAAGAACAAATTTGATATATTGTCTGATCTAGAGATCCTGTTTCAAGATGTAGATGATCAATGGGAAACGATGAAGAATTCAATCAGTTGCACAGCAGAAAAAAACTATTCCAAAAGTAAAGAAAGTGGGCCGTAAGACATGGATGACTGAAGAAATTTTACAACTAATGGAAACAAGAAGACAAAACAAAAATAATCCTTCCAAATATGAAGAAATTCACAGAAAAGTGAGAACCTTATGTAAGGAGGCAAAAGAAACATGGCTTGAGAAAAATTGCAGAGAAATTGAAAAACAACACAACAGTAACAATGCGAAACTAATGCACAAAAGAATTCAGGAGCTTACTAATCAAAGAACACGTACAGCAGCAGGCTGCCTAAAGACAAAAGATGGAAGAGTCATAATAGAAAAAGATCAGATATTACATGAATGGTCAGATTACGTGAAAAACCTGTATGACGATAACAGAGACGAACAGTATGATGTTCAAAATAATAATGAAGGACCAGCAATTTTGAAGATGGAGGTTCAGAATGCTCTTAACCATATGAAATCTGGCAAGACCCCCGGTTCAGACAGCGTCACAACAGAAATGATTAATGCTTTAGAAGAATATGGAATAGATCAAGTTACCAGTCTGCTTAATACAATATATGATACTGGAAATATACCTCAGGAGTTATGTAATTCTGTATTTATTGCAATCCCAAAGAAATCAGGAGCCTTGGAATGTGATCAACATCGAACAATTAGTATAATGAGTCACATCACGAAGATTTTGCTAAGAATTATCATGCAAAGAGTTAGGAGGAAAATACAACCTGAAATAGGAGAAGAACAATGTGGGTTTGTGGAAGGCAAGGGTACAGTAAATGCTGTGTATATACTGAGAAACATAATCGAAC
Source organism: Cepaea hortensis (assembly GCA_963921405.1). Classification (NCBI taxonomy): domain Eukaryota; kingdom Metazoa; phylum Mollusca; class Gastropoda; order Stylommatophora; family Helicidae; genus Cepaea; species Cepaea hortensis. The sequence goes on from OY992894.1 coordinate 17,568,995, forward strand.
GTTCTATAGAAGTAAACAAAGATCTACACCTTTGCTTTATTGACTACACAAAGGCTTTTGATAAAGTGAGACATGTCAACATGATAAGGATGCTTGAAGATCTACAAATTGATGGAAAAGATCTTAGACTTGTAAAAAACATATATTGGAAACAACAAGCTGCCATAAGAGTTGATAATGAAGTAAGCCAATATCAGCCTATTAAAAGGGGTGTGAGACAGGGATGTGTAATGTCTCCAGATCTGTTTTCCCTGTACAGTGAAAGTATTTTCAGAAATATTGAAGATATGGAAGGAATCAACATTGGGGGACGATGCATCAATAACATTAGATATGCAGATGATACAGTCTTGATTGCAGACAATGAACAGGACCTGCAAAATTTAGTAGATGCGATTGTTACACACAGTGAACAACTAGGGTTAGAATTAAATTGTAAAAAGACACAGATTATGGTCGTCACTAGGAAGGACGAAATACCACAATGTAATATACAAGTAAATGGGAATATTCTTCAACAAGTGAGCAGGTACAATTATCTCGGAACAGTAATAACATCTGATGGGAGATGCCTTGAAGAGATTAGAACAAGAATCGCCATGGCAAAAGTAGCCTTTAGCAAGATGAAAAACATATTGACCAATAAAAAGATGTCAATTGATACGAGAAAAAGAGTGTTGAGATGCTACATTGAACCTGTACTTTTGTATGGATGTGAAGCGTGGACAATGAGCAGTCAGGCTGAAAAACATCTGATGGCTGTAGAGATGTGGTTTCTGAGGAAAATGCAAAGAATACCATGGACAGCCAGAAAGACCAATGAACAAGTCCTTCAAGAAACAAATGAAGATCGTAAATTGATTAGAGAAATTAGACGTAGACAGTCAAAATTTTTTGGGCATGTTATGAGAAGAAATGGATTGGAGAATTTGGTGACAACTGGTAAGATCGAGGGGAACAGACCAAGGGGAAGACCTAGAAGCAAGTACCTGGATGGCTTGGCCTTTTGGCATGGTCGAGACAGAAACACGGAGCTGATCCACGACTCTGGTGATCGGGTGAGATGGCAGAACATGACCGCCCACGCTTACCGGCATGGCACATGATGGATGGATGGATCCCCGCCTGTCACGCGGGAGACCGGGGTTCGATTCCCCGCTGGGGAGGTAATTTTTTTTTTTTTAATACTTGCGTGCTGCAGTGACAGAAATATTTTCCCAACCAGAACGTATCTGAAATGGTTGGTCTACTGGTTGGAAAATACAGTAACCTCCAAATTTTCATAATATGTTTTGTTCTTTTGCGTGTGGGGGGGGGGGGGGAGGGTGGGGGTGGAAGGGTTCATCACTGTAGAAAATTGACTGCTGTTCATTGCAAGCTGCTACCAAAGTATCATCCTCGAGATTATCCTCGCTCTGTTAAAGAATATTTTATTTTTAAATTCGCATGTCCTTTACATGATATCACTGTCAACATCAGCATCTTTCAGCTGTCTGTTGATTTCTTTTTCAAGATTACGCTAAGTAGTTTGCCATTGCTTATATTAGAAATCCTAAATCAGAATATTATCATCCCAAACATTCAACATCTCAGAATTCATCTCATCTCATCTCATCATGTTCCTCTTGTACCTTGCGGTGTCGAGTTGAAGTATAAAAATCGTGAGAGTGCCCGATTATAGGCTTCATATATCGATATTCCCATGGACTCTCTATTCTCAGTCCGTTAATACTTCTTAGTTTTTCTACGAGCAGTATGAAGATCCCCTGCCGGCTTGCTAGGACTTGTGTAGTCATGCGGGTCATCGGCAGGCTACTAATTTTCACTCTTCACCCCTCCTGGGAGAGGCTAGCCGATCCAAACCCTGCTGGCTGCAGGGCCAGGCGCTTTCCACACCTTGCAGAGCTCAGAATTCATGTGTGCAAATGAAACATGGTTCATACATTCTGAACTAGAACAGAGAATTCAAACAATGCAAATGTAATGCAACAATATGCCGTTGACTGATCAAAGTCGCTTAAAAGTCGACAGGGTCGATTTCATTGCACCGGGTTTTATCCCATATGGCCCGGTCCCTTTCTGCAGCTCGGAAAGCGTCGCACCAAGAACGAACTCCGTAGCTCTAGCGACGACCCACAGGGGTCTCCGAAAAATTTAACTCGTGAACCGAAGAACGCGGCCCGGAATCGAAGCCACAATCTTCGGAGCCAGAGTCAAACGGCTTGACCACTTCGCCACGGAGTTCCACGGACTGAAAAAAATCACGGGAGACCGTTACTGATAATGAGAAGAATGGGGAATTAAGTTCGCAACACTGCTGGAGGAATGTCCCCTATCACCTAATCAGTTTAACATCTACCTAAAAAAAAAATCACAACAAAAGCAATGATTGGTTACGAAATAACGGTGGCGATCTAAATATACACAGTGTAGTTGATATCCACGCCCTGACACCATGTTTGACACAACCTCTAGAAAAGAGTTAAGAAAACCAAAACAGAAAATTTAATAACCTCCAAGCATGGACAAATAGTCAAGGACGAATCGATGGGAGCAGCAGACTAATTAGAGAACAGCTGAAAGCAAGAATGCAATTCAAGTAATCCCCTCTGCCGTGTGTCCACCTTGACGAGGTAGAGGGGCTTGAGTGTTCCAATGACCCCAACAGCTACGCCGACTGTAGCACATCTACTGGTAGGGTCACCCATGTCGGACAGGTCAAGGGCGAGGAACCAGACGAAGAGACACACAAACCTGCTGCCTTGTGGGTAGACTGGAGACAGTCAAAGGCCAGGGAAAGCACCCCCAACACCTGTACAAAATAGAGAAGTACAATGACATGGTCGCAAGTCTTAGGCGGGGGGGGGGGGGGGGGGGGAGTACACCTTCAGGCTTTTCGCCGTCGAGGTGGGCGCCAGAGGTCTTGTCTCGCACTCCGTGTTTGATGTGCTGAAGCGAATGGGCATGAAAGGACAGCAAGAGCCCTGGCCCAAAAACAACTTTCTGGGGCAGACGAAAATGCCTCGTGCTGGCTATGGAATTGCCGTAACCTAGAGTAGAATGAATCTCGAAACTAGTATGATTAGAAGCGGTAACTGCAGTACCAACAATTTCGCAACCAAGACCACGAACTTTGCTACGTCTCGTGTCAGAACTTTAGCCCTTCCTCCGAACGTGGGTGGTGAGTCTGAGTGCAGTCAATCACGCAAATGTCTACCGAAGTCCAACCTTCATAATATAGCGATAATCGACCGTAGGTCGCACCCAGTCAGCTGCAGAGAGACCAAGAGGTGGGTATACTTATACTCATAGTATACTAGTAACTCATTGTAACTCATTATACTTTTTAATTCCAATTGTGCATACGTGTTGTGTGTGTACATTGGTGGGGGATTACTTACACACTAAGAAAGGGAGCCGTCAGAGGAGAAAAACCTGTACTGGGATAGTTGTCAATTACTCTTAAATTTAGACTTTAAAATCTATCTCAGCTAACCTTCTTCTTCCTACTCCTTGGCGAATATTCAGCACAGTTCATTTCAATTTTGTTATGAGCCATTTGGAGCTGTATGTTGGATATTCAGGGCTTAATCTGTAGTTCAGCCATATAGATTTTGTCCCTAGTCAATTTCTGACTATTCGGGGTTGCACGCCAGTGAATAATACTTTCATCTAGCCGGTGGCGCACCCCGACTTCTGACACACACACATTCTCTCTCTCTCTCTCTCTCTCTCTCTCTCTCTCTCTCTCTCTCTCTCTCTCTCTCTGCTGTCTTCCTGACATCTTCAACTTTGTTCTACAGAATTTGTAGTTCTTCAGTCCAGTATGGTTTGTAATTTTTCCTCTCTCCTCTTGGAATGGACTCAGTGGCCGCCTGTATTACTGCTTTGCTTAGACTTTCAACCATTGTTTTCATGTTACCATATCGTGTATTTATGTTTTCACAATATTTGTATTTTAGTATGGTAAATCTGTCCCAATCAGCTCGTTTGTAATCCCAGCGAGGCAAAGGCTATTGCTTCCTTGGAACATACTCCATATTCATTACTAACTTGATTGGTCTGTGGTCACTACCTGCTAATTGGTCAAGCACATGACGATCGATTTTGTGGAGGATGTCTCCTGTGCAGAAAGCTAAGTCTGGAGTAGAAGTGGTAAGCCATCTTCTAGAGTAGAAGCTTGGTGTGTCATCCGCTTTGTTGAGTAGATGGAGATTTGAGTCTATTTTCCAGTCCTCCACTTCATCTCCTCTGTTGTTAGTATCTGGGTATCCCCATCTTTCTGACCGGCTATTAAAGTCTCCGACAATAATGCAGTTTGTGTCAGTTATTTTCATGTTTGAAAGTGTAAGGTCCTTATCTGCTGGGCTATACAGATTGTAAATTCTTATTTTCACGTCCTTTATCATTATATCAACGCCTATAATTTCCATTTGGTTATCAGAGGTCACAGATACTTCACTGCAAGGTATTGTGTTTCGTGTCTTAATATCCCAATTAGTTGAGGCCGACTACTACAGAAAACCAGACATTGCTCGTCGAGGTAAGGTTTCCTAATAGAAGGCCAGGAGAGCACAAGAAAGTCACCGCATTCAACTGAGGAGAAATCTCACTCTGTATAACCTGATGCGTGTTGTCTCCCTGCCACAAACTGCTCTCCAAATATTTTGTTAAATGATGAAATTTTATCACACAATTGTTTGACACAGTAATGCACACGTAACTCTGATGAAATTAAATAACACAGTTTAATAAGATTATAATCTTGTAATGAACAAATGGGGGTGGTGTATGCGCCATGAGAAATCACAATGTACATGACCAAAATCACACACACACACACACACACACACACACACACACACACACACACACACACACACACACACACACACACACTATATCTAGATGATCTAAAAATGATGAATATAATCGGGTCTTCAGCTCTAAACTATTGCTGACAAATGTTCATCTGGCTGGGTAGCTATTATTAGGGTTCCTTTGTTTGAATGGGAACTGGGTATTTTATTAGAGTCTATACTATTGGCCTTTGGTCGTCACTGAGGATACATGGGTTGTCACTTAGCTTTCTTTCCATGGTGGTGCTGGGCAAATATGAGTGGCAAATGATGATGAACCGTCTTCTGCTCTTCAATGCAGTATAAAGGCGAAGACCCAATCTTCACGGATGAATTCGACTATCAGTATATTGATTTTCCCAGTTTAGGAGCACCATATGTAAGCCAGTTGACCACCACCCTCTGTCATCTGTGTTCCAGAAGGACACCATTTAATCCAAACGATTTCTTACTTTGCTCTTCGAATTTCATTTTCTTACTGCCCAGGGTTGGATTCTGTGGTAGCCTATAAGCACACATGGTGATTACTCTCTCTCTCTCTCTCTCTCTCTCTCTCTCTCTCTCTCTCTCTCTCTCTCTCTCTCTCATCTCTTTCCGTGATATTATGTTTAGTTTACCAATTCCTTTAACGCACCACGTAGGTCTTAACTGTTATGTTTAGGGGCGTTCTTAAATTCCACTCGAGGTGTAGGCTATTTACCTAATTAGTAAATTCCCCGAGCGGTGTTTTTCTTGCTCTGATATAATTAAAGAAATTCCCATTTAATTTAGGTAAAACAAAAACACAAAAAGCCGGTCTCCTTGACCAGAGGTTAACGACATTGTTCGTAATCCCGTATATTAATGTGGGGAAAATAGCTGCGTGAGATTCAGCAGCGGATCGCACCGCGCTGGTAACTTACGGGGCTATGTGAGCCAGTCGTTCAGAAAACATGGCAAACTACTGAACGTAAAACTTGCCTAGTACATCAACAGCAGCTGAAAAATGTTGGCGTTGACTGCAAAATACTGTAAGGGATATGCAACATCAAGGGAAAAACACACACACACTAACAATGCGTGAAGTGTAATCTGTGTTCCACTTGTACAGAAATTACCCAATGTTTGCAAGGCTAAAACAATATAAATGTCTGAGTATGTTTTGGGTCTCGACTGGTCTGAAGTTCTAGTTAGGGGGTACATTGAAAATGTCACAACATCCCACATGAATGAACTGAACTTAACACTTCAGGGAAAGGATAATCTCGTCTGTGATCTCTACAGAATCATCAAAGGATTTCGGAGAAAGCTGTCGTTGTTTGAAGCACAACTGGAAGGAGAACACTTTTCTCATTTTCACTGATTAAAAGAGTTGTGCGCTACAATCGCCGAAGATGTTTAGTAAAAAATTATTTGTGACTTGAAAAAGCATATTTTGGAGAGATTTTTAGATCTTGACAGAAGTAAGAGTGACATTCTTCTGTTCCAGAATCCGTTTCTTCTTCTTCTTTTCGTTCATCCGGAGTGTTTTTTCAGATGTGATTGCGGTGTGTCTGTTATGCGCCCTTGGGCCGAAACCCGCAGGCCAAAACATCGACTTTAGCGTGCTTTTTTTGACCAGGTAGCATTCCTGGGAGACTTTCACTTTTGTGGTGCCATCTACAAACATGCTGACCAAGTTAGAACGGTCGAAGACAACGGTCATCCCTCAAAGGAAGGCAGGGACAGTCCATAGCATTTTCCGCCATCCAAGGTTGCTTCCATAGTTGCAGGGCCGACACATAACGCCCTGGTTCTGGGCTAGCCAAGGGAATCGTCACGTCCTGCTCATGGCTGCTTTAAATCCTCACTTCAATATATTGGTCATTTTGTTTGCCCCGGGCCATTCCCGCACAAAACAGACAGGTTTGCAGACGGTATCCACTCAGCGAGTTTTCGGACATGTGCTTGTCGTTGCGCCCGTCAGAGCCTTTCCAGGCACGACAGACATTCGGAAAACTACCTAGTCAGAGCTGTTCCGAACAAGAGCGGCATTCGGAAACTATGTAGTCAGAGCTGTTCCTAGCACGAGAGACATTCGGACGAGACGTTTCACTCGGACGTAAATGCGTAGTGTCAATTTTTAGTTTGCCACCCGTAGGACGACACTTCCGGCTTCCGGCGGGCATTTTTTAATGAGGTTAGCCTTTCTCGGGTTTCGAGACTCTTGTTTCGGCTTCCACACAGCAAGCTTTCGCTTCGGGCTGCCACGTAATGGATTCGCAAGACAGGCGTTCCATTTCGTGTCAACGAGACAATTTTCCACCTTTGACTACACTCACTCCATGAGTGTGGTTACAGACTATCGGACGACTGCGAGACGTGCGACCGAGGTGTTTTCCCACCTTTTTTACTCACTCACGAGGTAGGCTACATGTGCTGCCGGCTCAGCACCTTACCTCCGTGCGTCTGTGGGCGAGTAACGGTCAGGCCCTTTCATCCGGGGATACCTCATATCCCCCAGCTAAGAGCCATCGAACGAATCTGCGCTGAGCATGTAGCGTTGTCAGCACATCATCACAATTTTGATGTAGGTTTGTGTCGGCCAGGCTCTCACTTCCGAGAGTTTATGGCTTAGAGACGTTCAGCCATACACCTCGGATGGGAACCTTAGAGGTCATGCCCGGACTGAGATTTAGGGATCGTTTGCCTGATTTTGACTGCTATCCTCAGTCTTACCTGCAGAGCAGCAGGTTGTGTCTCTCTTAGTCTGGTCCCTATCCCACGAGCCGTCCGATATGTAGTTTTCACCCATCGGCAAGCACATGGGGTCGATGGGACACGCAAGCTCCTCCACCACGGCAAGGTGGAGACACATCGGGGGAGGAATCCGTTTGATTGTAACCTTGATGATGTGCTAGTTGAACTACAGTTGGAGCTAATTGATTTACAAGCAAATGACTTGTTGAAAGAGAAGCACAGGGAAGAAAAACTTGTTGAATTTTACCGTTGCTTACCTGGCGTTGAGTTTATAAAACTGAAGAAATTTGCCGCTGGTATGGCATCAGTATTTGGAAACACTTATGTCTGTGAGCAAATATTTTCAAAAATGAAGTATGTGAAGTCAACACATCGAAATAGATTGGCCGATGAATAGTTGAAAGCAATTCTCTTGGTAGGATGCAGCAATTCAAAACCAAATATTGATGTTATCTTGAAAGCCAAACGTCAGTTTCACAAATCTCACGAATCTATTTTGTTGCTTAGTTTGTGAGATTCGGATATGTGCACACTAGGTCTGATATAACTATTTTTAAATGTATTTATTTATTTATTTTGTTAACGTCGCCTTCTTTGATAACTTTTATTAGTAAATAAATATGTTGGGTTTGTGTGTGCGTGCGTGAGTGTGTGTGCGTGTGCGCGCGCGCGCGAGCGCGCGTGTGTGTGCAGTGCACGCCACTTACCCTTGATTAACATGGAATGCTAAACTTAGTTTTTCGTCTTTTTTTCCCCCAGAGCTTTCGTTCTGACTTGCAAGTATTAAGTATTGTACACAATGATTGCCGGTCTCTCTGGCCGAGGGGTTACAACACTTTCTTCGTAATCCCGTTTATCACGCAGAGTCTCGTAGCGGGGCGAGAGCTGGGAGCGGTTCGATCCCCACTGGTGACTTGCGGGATAACTGAGCCGGCCGCTCAGAAAGCAATGGCAAACTACTGAGCGTAATCTTCCCAAGAAATCAACATACAGCTGAAAGATGCTGATGTTGACAGCGATGTCCTGTAAAGGATATGCAAAAAAAAAACAAAACAATGATTATGCGGCCCGCGCTTGTCATTTTGTCAGTTTCCGGCCCAATGTGAAAAAAAAGTTTGGTGACCCTTGCATTAGTAGGATATTACCCCTACTTCATTCATCTAGTTTAGCCAGTCAGCCAAGACTGTTGCCCGTGGTGTGGCCACAGCCAAACACAAGCGATATTCGTGGAGCCATACATGAGCTAGATAAAGACAGGGGAACTAAATAGGATCCTGGCTATCCGATGGGATAACTTGATAATAGTCTGCTCTAATGATATTATACGACAGGCTATATTCAAATGCAGAAGCGAAATAGTTTAATCCATCCTTTCCCTGAATACCCATCCCATTTATAGATATGCAAGCCAGGTCTACAATCTCAGTTTTGTTATTTAAAGAGCAACGCAAAAGACTAGCCTTCTTTAGTATTATTTTCGAATCAGTGTGTTCACACCACTCCGTCATCTTCTACAAAGTCCCTTGTATATCATTTGTCGCTCATGGTTACCAGAACCAGTCCGATACAACAAAATATCATCCGCGAACGTCAAGATTCGCCCTGGTTCAACGAGCTGTTTGTTGGCCAGATGTGCTGTATAGATTTTCAACATTACATGTGGTATGGCAATGCACGAAGCAGGCCAGGACATTCTTCGTCTCGATCGGTCTAGCAGTCCACCGAACACTAAACCGGAAAATGAACGCCGGACCGATGCAAATGCGGCTCGAAGGGATTCTTCTATGTTGCGGTGAATTAAAATTGAAGCACCGTGATTTCTGTTCCTAAATCAATCAATCAATCAATCAGTCAATCAATCATGGCAAACTACTGAGCGTAATCTTGCCTAGTACATCAACAGCCGCTGAAAAATGTTAATGTTGACTGCAACGTCCTGTAAGGCATATGCAAAAAATAAATAAATAAATAAAATTCAGCCTTTGTCTTTACCTCTAAGGACGACAATCCCTTTCACTTTCAGATTAAATGATTACTACCAGATTATGTGATTGATCCGGGGAAGATTATTAATCTGAGGCTTGGATTGATCCTAATTATAACTTCTCTTTTAAGGTTCAATGGGGTAGGGGTAAACATTTGGTACAACATTGATCATTGAACTCTATTACATTACACTAATGTAGAAGTCCGTCAAGTGTAATCACAAAAACTGATTCGAAATTATTTTCCGATTTACTACTAATACGAGCACATACGTTCTGTGTTGTCACAAATGGCTGATATTTGTTGATATATGATGAGTAGTACTAGTAGTCTGTCAACAATGTTAACCGAGTAAACTCGAAATCAGTTGATTTCAGATAAGTAGTTTGAAGTACGATTCACTTATTTTTTATTGAAATGTCTTGTCAGCTTTCTGCACTTTCAAAATTTCATGACATCGGGACCGTTAAACGCTATTTGTTTCCTACTTCGAAAGAGGGAACGCCAAGTCGAAATGATGGCACTTCTGTGAGTGTGACCACTCACCATCGATCAGAAACAGTAAATGATGGTAAGTTTAGGGCGCCTCCTCTTCTTTCTTTTTTATCCTCTCTCTCTCTCTCTCTCTCTCTCTCTCTCTCTCTCTCTCTCTCTCTCTCTCTCTCTCTCTCTCTCTCTCCCCCCCCCCCCCTAGCTCTGTGCTAACTGCCTCTTTCCACCTATTTACGCCTCTTTCCACCTATTTACGCCAATTAGTTATTAGGTGATGGAATTTTCATTTTGGATATCCACTGCTAATTTACAGGTTATGAACATAACAGATCAGAAAAGAAAAAATATAAGCACTCTTCCGAATAACGGTCCCAAATTATTTCTTGTAAAAAGCATCCCTTACAGGGCTTCATTAGGTGATATAATAAAAAATATTACACACTACAAACTAAAATATAGAACTGAGAAAACAAAAATACGTACCAATAATATTTGACAGTTATATGTGGAAATACGTACGTACAATAAATAAATTGGTACCGTTATTTATTGTGTACAGTTATTGAGTGTGTGTGGTGGACTTCTAGACCGATCGATGGATGCAATAAAAGTTTTTGGGCCCGGAGGGCCCTCACTGTCATCGGAGTGTGTACCTATCAGTTATATGTCGAAATACATATGTACAAGATATAGATATACGCTCCGACAACAGTGAGTGCCCTCCGGGCCCAGGAAACATTTATTGCATCCATTGATCGGTCTAGCAGTCCACGACACGCTGAACCGGAAGTGATCAACAATATCACCCTGTAAGGGATACTTTTTACACTAAATAATTTGGAACCGTTATTCGGAAGAGTGCCAAACAACATATATATATATGAGTGCCTGTTGAAAGTTATGAAAACATATGTAAGGGCAATTTCAGGCCAGATGCTTTTCTAAGAGTATGAAGTACTAACTAGGTCATGTCATTAACATTATGATGTTGGACAACCAACTTTGTTCTTCACTATTTCTTTCTTTCCCTGCCTCAATTTCTCTAGAACTGTGCTGGTGGGTACATAAATATTGGCAGTCTCCCAAGTCATAAAGGTCAATGAGTAGAGATCGTGCCACGAGAGACAAAAAACTTGCACTCTTGCAAGCAGACTCATCATCATATGCCATGCTAACTGGCATAGGCGTGCATGCATCTCCATTCTCTGTGTTCTGTATCAGATTTGCTGATGATGTTTCTCCCTGCCACCATCTCAATTCATCCATCCTGCATCTTCCCTCCCTGCCACCATCTTAGTTCATCCATCCTGCATCTTCCCTCCCTGCCACCATCTCAGTTCATCCATCCTGCATCTTCCCACCCTGCCACCATCTCAGTTCATCCATCCAGCATCTTCCCTCCCTGCAACCATCTCAGTTTATCCAGCATAATTTTTTTCGGGTTGTCTCTGTCTCTTCTACAACATATTTCCACTAGTCACAGTGTTTTCCAGTGCCTCGCTTCTAATTATCTGACAAAAAATGCACTTTGTCTTTTATGTTTAATTGTTGTTTATAATAATCTACTTTTATTAGCCTCCTATAGAATTCCATGAAATGCTGGGAAGATAATGTGGTGGTTTCCGCTTGTCTTCCACATCCACATGAGGGTCTTTTATCTCTGCTATTCAGCAGCACTTGTAACATCAGATGGATGATGTACAACAGAGATTAAGATCAGAATAGGGCAGGCAGAAGCCGCATTAAAAAAAATTAAGAGTATCTTATGCAATAAGTCGCTATCAATGAATGTAAGAAAGAAAGTGCTAAAATGCTATATAGAACCAGTTTTGCTGTATGGCAGCGAATCTTGGAATGTAAATGAACAAATTAGGAAGAACTTAGAAGCAAAAGAGATGTGGTTTTTAAGATGAATGTTGCGAATTCCTTGGACTGCCAGAGTAACTAACAACGATTGCCTGAAAGAGGCTAATGCAACTAGAACACTATATACAACTATAAGAAAGAGACACACGGCTTTCTTTGGTCATGTGATGAGAAGAGAAGCATTGGAGAAAGTCGTGACAACGGGAAAGATCGAGGGGAAGAGAGGCAGAGGCAGACCAAGAGAAATGATGCTGAATGGACTGAGACGGTGGCATGGAGGAATATCATCAGCAGAGTTGATCCAGAACACCAAATACAGAGACCTGTGGAGAGCCATGAATGCCTACGCCAGCCAGCAGGGCATTTGATGATGATTCAACAGCAGTTGACAACTGTTAGGTCAAGTGAATGCCTTTCTCTACTTAGCTGCAGAGTTGTTCATTTATCACAGTGCATACTCGGTCCTCAGCGCTTCGGTTACCACTCCATGATATGTTTTCCATCCTCTATCACGTGGAATTGTTGGCATTTTCCCTTCATCGGGTCATGAGGCCATGGTGGCATTTCTTAAACTCTCCAGTAGCAAGTAGACTAAGGACATTAAAGGCCAGGCGAAACAAACCCAGCAGAAATCCCTCTTGAAATGAGTTGCTCCGGGCTGCAGGCTTGACATAACAGTGCAACGTAACAATGTAATGTAACTTGTTTTGTGATCGTGTGTGATGATAAGCTGTCTTTTACAGGAGATGCAGATACCTGGGATCAGGACTGGGGGTTTGATGAGCAAGAAGCAACAACAGAAGAGGAATCAGAAAGTACAGATGCTGGGGGTCATGAAGATCATAAAAACTGGCTGCAGACTTGTCTTGTGTCACTTTCTCCCACAAATGACGTACTAGCCATTGCTCATGAACACAGGATATGTGTTTTGGCTCGTGAGATTTCTTTGATTTATTTTTGCATAAAGAGGTTTTGCAGGTTTATGCTTGTGCGTACTCTTGTGAATGTGTATGCATGAATGTGTGTGTGTGTCTTTATGTGCTTCAAAGGTACATATTTGTGTGTGTGTGTGTGTTAACAAGCATGTGCATGCCTGCCTGCCTACTTGCCTGTGTTTGTCTATCTGTCAGTCTGTTTGGTGATGGTTGGGTGGATGTGTGAGTGCGTGCATGCATGCATGGGTTAATTAGTTGCATATCCTTTAGCAGTAGCAGTCAACTCTAGCATTCTTTGGCTGTTTGAGATTCCTGCATAAGTTTACATTCAGTAGTTTGCCATTGCTTTCTGAACTCATACCATTGTATGGAAACCAACGCAAGACGGTCTACTTTCAAATCGCCCGCAGCTGTGTTTCGAACGCGGTATGTGGGATCAGGAATTACGTCCATAACCCCTTTGCCACTGAGCCAGCCATGCATGGGTACAAGTCCATATATACTAGGAAATCTCAGTACATTAAAAATTAACATAGCTTTAGCACTTACTTAAAGGATTCTTTTATATGCCTTGTGACATATTGGGTTGATGGTGCTTACCCCCCATTTTTGTGTGCCTATTTGCCAACGAGTAATTTTATTTAATTGTTTTAACAGTTGACATCACAGCAAGATGAGAGAGGGAATTTACTTGTGACCTTGTATCGTTGATGGCATAATATCATAGTTGACATGATCGATTAGTTGTTTGATCTGGACCATAGTAATACTTGTTACGTTCTCCGAGACTGGTTGAATGTTGGTGGCTGACTATGTTATCTTTTACTTTCACTTCAATTGTCTAGAGATATTTCTTATATGGCTTATATATTATAATATTAATCTTTGTACACACATTTTGTGACGATTGACACCACTCCACAATGTACTCATCATAACATAACATCGATGCAGTTTTGATCTGTTTTATTGTCATCTTTTCACAACACGTTAAAACACTTCACAATAGTCTTAAACAATGTCGGTAAACGCTTCACTAAAATATTCAATCTAATATACTTGCAACACATCTGCATTCAATTCTGTCGACGTAGAATCTCTCAAACGACAATTGCATTCAAACTCTGTCAATATAGGATGCTCGCAAATAACATCTGCATTCAAACTCTTAAGTGGCGGCAAGGTGAAATTCTGCCATAGCCATTATTCGACTTCAACTGGTCCGAACCCGAACTCGGTCCAAACTAGAATGACACTTGGAGAAGATGCTGTCCCCTGCCCAGCAACTTGCTTGCTCTTTTCCTGCATGAAGCTCAGCACTCTCTGCTCTCAGCACTCCATGACCTGAAATAGGATCATGGCACTATTGGCAGTGTGACACTGGGTGTGAGTGTGACTGAAACAGCACAAAATGTACTTCTCCGTTGCTGGTTTCAAAGCACTCATGCACTCATGGGACAGATGTATCAGTATTGGTGGAGATTATGTTGAAAGATAAAGGGAAATACACATGCAATAATGAATGATGTTCAAGATTGTATCTCTTTTATTTTTATTTTATATCCTTTTCTAACTAACTTACTGATATCTCCTTGTTTGCGTATGTTAGTATGTATGTGTGTGCGTGCGTAAGTGTGGGCATGTTTGTACATGCGTGAGCACACATGCTCACGCAAGCTATTTAGTTTGCTTAACTGCTGAGGCTGGTATAAAACCAGGTCATATTTATACTTTGTGTTTAAAGCTGAACCTGGGTGTTTCAGAGAAATGGGATCCGAAAAAGAAGGGAGAAGAGATTGATTCCAATTTAACCACAATATGGGAAGGTATCCTAGGAGTGGATGAAAGGTAATGTTTCCTTTGTGTTTGATAAATAATTGATATAAAGCATTTGTTAATGCCCTTGAGATATCATCATCATCATCAAGTGCCGTGCCAGCTGGCGTAGGCGTTCATGGCTCTCCACAGATCTCGGTCTTTGGTTTTCTGGATCAACTCTGCTGATTGAGATATATACATATGATAATGCTTATCTGCCTTGTCTCTATCTTGTATAGGAGCATGGTCCTTCAGTGACGCCAAAACTGGCAGTAGTGTAGGCAGAGGCATGCACATTTGGACAGGCCTTTTTCAACTACTTCTCCTCCTCCCTCTTATCCTCCTCCTTCTACTGATCCCTTTCCCTCCTCCTCCTCTTCTTCTTGTTATGTTGCTGCTGCTGCTTATCCTCGGTCCTATTTAATTAATCTTCTCTTTTCTTCTTACACATTCAGAATCACTCAACTTGAATATATTTATAGAAAGCAGCAGTCAACTTGAAATTATTATCTCCATAAAGTTTGTCCTCAAATGCAACCAGGGCAGACAAAAATAATTTTCTCTGTTCTGCATTTGCAAGACACTCGTGCAGCAAATGTGTAGCCATCATTTTGCAATTTCAAAATTACAAACATAAGTATCTCCTCGCTATGCAGATGACACAGTTTTGATAATGGATAATGCAACAGATCTACAATAATTGTTGGACATTGTAGTAACAGAGAGTGCACAGAAAGGACTCTCTTTGAATATCAGGAAAACAGTAACAATGGTGATATCAAAGAAACAGGTGACACCCAAATGTGAAGTAGAGATAGAAGGGAAAATTCTACAACAAGTGGATAGTTTTAAATATCTAGGAACATTTATAACATCAGATGGAAGATGCACAACAGAGATTAAGAGCAGAACAGGGCAAGCAAAGGCTGCATTTCAGAAAATGAAGAATATCTTATGCAGTAAGTCACTGTCATTGAATGTAAGAAAGAGAGTGCTGAAGTGCTATATAGAACCTGTTTTGCTGTATGGCAGTGAATCTTGGAATGTAAATGAACAAATTAGGAAGAGATTGGAAGCAACAGAGATGTGGTTCCTGAGACGAATGTTGCGAATTCCTTGGACTGCCAGAGTAACTAACAACAAATACCTGAAAGAGGTTAATGAAACTACAACATTATATACAACAATAAGAAAAAGACAAACACATTTTTTTGGGTCATGTGATGAGAAGAGAGGCATTGGGAACATTGTGACAACTGGAAAGATCGAGGGTATTAGAGGCAGAAGCAGACCACGAGAAATGATGCTGGATGGATTGCGACGATGGCATGGAGGAATATCAACGGCAGAGTTGATCCAGAAAATCAAAGACTGAGATCTGTGGAGAGTCATGAACGCCTATGCCAGTCGGCATGGCACTTGATGATGATGATGACGATGATGATGATGATGATGATGATGATGATGATGAAGTATCTCCTATCAATAGCTTTGTTTAACACATGGTATCTCAGCCTGCTATGTCTTTTCTGGTTTGAGTATTGCTGTTGTTGTTTGTAATTGTTTGATTTAGTTGTTGTGTACCCCGTTATTGAAGTTGTTCACTCTTATACGACTTGAGCCATTTGGGGAGTGGTGAGACTTTGTTTACAGCCTGGTAGGCAGCCACACTTCTTTCATTCATGTGCACCTGGCAGAGGACTGATGAGAATAAGGGCAAGGCCCTTTTAGAACACTATCTAGAGCAGAGCAACCAGACAGATATGAGAGGACAAATTTTTGCCAGGAAGGTTTTACCTCAGATAGGTGTAAGTCCCAGACAGTTTCAGAAGAAGACACAGTGACAGTGAAAGAGATCAGGGCTGTGCTACGACAAACAAAATACAGCACACCAGGTATCAGGTATGATGATATTAGTATGCATACCGAAAAGGAGTTAGAGGAACTAGCAGATCTGTACAACAACAGTATAGTGAGTGCTAGCATCAATGAGGAGTGGTTACATAGCTATCTGATTCCCTTGCCGAAGCCTGGCAAAGACCACACAAAATTCAGGGATATTGGGTAATCATCAAGCAAAATATAATAGGCGAGCTGCTGGAGAAGTTAATTGTCAGAAAAATATCAAGCCAGCTAGAGAGGCGATGTCTTTTTCTACATACCCTTGGAGGGTCCCAAAACAGCAGTTTTTGCCCATGATGTGTTTGAAAGTCTCCACTCAGGCATTGAAACATGCGCTACAGCAATTGATCTTGAGGATGCATACAACAGAGTACTGTGGGATTTCTTAATGCTTCAGCTTCTTGAACTCAAGATAAGTCCATTCCTCCTTAATTAGATCTCTGCAGCCCTCTTCCAACAGAAAGTGTTTAGATCTGGCAGTTGGACTTCTGAACCAACAACAATATATCCTGGCCTGCCACAGGGATCACCAGGTGGAAAACTGTGAACAGCGCCATTTATGTCTTCTATACGAGGGTCTGGTCCTTTCTGTTTTTGAGTATGTGGTGGCAATCCTGATTCTCAGCCGTAAGCAAATGGAAAGGATGAAAAGGAAAAAGAACGAAGCTATGCGTATTATACTTGGGTGTACAAGAGATACAGCATGCAGGGTGATGCGCTACCTTCTTGATTTTCCAACCATGGGGGACAGAATACAAATTTACCAAGCACATGACTACCTCAGAGTCAATGCAAACACACAACATCCACTGCATAGATAAATTAAGAAGGTAAAGGGCATTAGGTTATAAAAAAGAAAAGATGTGGATGGTTCAAGCCAAAGAGGAGGGGATCCAAGCACTTATGGACTGAATGGTTCGATGTGCAGTGAGGATGATCTGTCGACTAACTAGATAATCAATACAAATCTGGTAAATCTGAGAATAAAGCTGAGGCGGTACACATCTGGTAACCCTAGATTGGAAAAGGAGCCAGTACAAATCTGGTAAATCTGAGAATGAAGCTGAGCCAGTACAATCCTGGTAAAACCTAGATTGGAGAAGGAGCCAGTTCAAATCTGGTAAACCAGAGAATGAAGCTGAGCCAGTATAAATCTGGTAAACTTAGAGTAGAACTGAAACCAATACAAACCTGGTTAAACCTAGAGTAGAGCTGGAGCCAGTATAAACCTGGTTAAACCTAGAGTAGAGCTGAAGCCAGTACAAACCTGGTTAAACCTAGAGTAGAGCTGAAGCCAGTACACACTTTGTTAAACTTAGAGTAGAGCTGAAGCCAGTACAAACCTGGTTAAACCTAGAGTAGAGCTGAAGCCAGTACAAACTTTGTTAAACTTAGAGTAGAGCTGAAGCCAGTACAAACCTGGTTAAACCTAGAGTAGAGCTGAAGCCAGTACAAACTTTGTTAAACTTAGAGTAGAGCTGAAGCCAGTACAAACCTGGTTAAACCTAGAGTAGAGCTGAAGCCAGTACAAACTTTGTTAAACTTAGAGTAGAGCTGAAGCCAGTACAAACCTGGTTAAACTTAGAGTAGAGCTGAAGCCAGTACAAACCTGGTTAAACCTAGAGTAGAGCTGAAGCCAGTACAAACTTTGTTAAACTTAGAGTAGAGCTGAAGCCAGTACAAATCTGGTAAACCTGAGAATGAAGCTGCAGCCAGTATAAATCTGGTAAACTTAGAGTAGAGCTGAAACCAATACAAACCTGGTTAAACCTAGAGTAGAGCTGAAGCCAGTACAAACTTTGTTAAACTTTGAGTAGAGCTGAAACCAATACAAACCTGGTTAAACCTAGAGTAGAGCTGAAGCCAGTACAAACTTTGTTAAACTTAGAGTAGAGCTGAAGCCAGTACAAATCTGGTAAACCTGAGAATGAAGCTGCAGCCAGTATAAATCTGGTAAACTTAGAGTAGAGCTGAAACCAATACAAACCTGGTTAAACCTAGAGTATGAAGCTGCAGCCAGTATAAATCTGGTAAACTTAGAGTAGAGCTGAAACCAATACAAACCTGGTTAAACCTAGAGTATGAAGCTGCAGCCAGTATAAATCTGGTAAACTTAGAGTAGAGCTGAAACCAATACAAACCTGGTTAAACCTAGAGTAGAGCTGGAACCAGTACAAACCTGGTTAAACCTGAGAATGAAGCCAGAGCAAATCTAGTAAAGCTCTGGGTGGAGCTGGAGCAAAGAAATTTGAAAGTAATTTTACTCCAAACGTCTGCTTGCTGACATTTTTTGTTAGAGTAGTGTGTTAATTTTTTTTTTTTTTTAATTCGCATATCCTTTACAGGACATCGCTGTCAACAGCAGCATCTTTCAGCTGTCTGTTGATGTCTTGGCAAGATTACGCTCAGTAGTTTGCCATTGCTTTCTGAGCGGCCGGCTCAGTCATCCCGTGGGGGTCGAACCGCTCCCAGCTCTCGCCCGCTACGAGACTCTAGTGTGTTAATACAAAAGTATAATCATTTTGAAATAGCAGAAAGAAATGTGTGTACCATGACAACAGTAATTAGAATCTTTAAGTTATATTTTAATGAACATGTTTTTATTGTTAATTTACAGAGAAACTATTACGGCTCTTCTATGCCTGCCTTTGGCATCCCAAAAAAGGTACTTTTGTTTTCTTATGTAGTCAGAAATTGTAATGAAATGTTCCTTTAACTAAAAATCATACTTGTTATTATTTTTGTTTTCTTCATAAAGCCCAGTAGAGAATATGGCTCGGAACGCTGAAGAAGAATAAGAAGAAGAAATATCAATTAAAACATCCAATATATTCTGTATCATTAAACTCATAATGGTAGATCAATGCTTCCCAAAATTGTGGGAAATGCTTTCTCTTTGGTCCCAGCCAAAATCTCTAGAACTACTGAACATCTACAGCAGATACAGATACACACCTCTTCCTTGGTATTATGACTACAGCAAATTAAAAATTAACCACTTGATATCCATGGTCCACTTTGGCAACTACTGCTGTATGAATGTTTCATCCGGTGGCAAATAAATGTTTGTTGGCTACTCCATGCATGGCCTAGTATTCTTAACGTGATGTCATAGTTTTCTTAATCTGGTTTACATCAATCACCCATGCCATTAACACCCTTCTCTCTCAGTTATTCCTTTAACACCTTCTGTTTCATGCTGTTATGTTAACTCATGCGGATTCACAAGTTAAATCATGTTAAGTTGCAGTTGCTCCTTCTAGGCATTAGGTTTGAGTTTGATATGGAAACTCAAAGACCCCCCCCCCCCCCCCCCCCACCCCCTTCCATACACCGCAAGGTATTATATTGGCAGTAAATGACAGTTGACAGATAAGGAAACACCTAAAGCATGTGTAACAGACATTACCAAATTAGGTCTTATCCTGGCGGCTGTATGTGCTGTACTGAATTATGACCTTGTTTTGTGTTAAAATACCTCTGTGCCTAGTTAAGTGTTAAAATACCTCTGTGCCTAGTTAAGTGTTAAAATACCTCTGTGCCTAGTTATGTGTTAAAATACCTCTGTGCCTAGTTATGTGTTAAAATACCTCTGTGCCTAGTTATGTGTTAAAATACCTCTGTGCCTAGTTATGTGTTAAAATACCTCTGTGCCTAGTTATGTGTTAAAATACCTCTGTGCCTAGTTACGTGTTAAAATACCTCTGTGCCTAGTTACATGTTAAAATACCTCTGTGCCTAGTTATGTGTTAAAATACCTCTGTGCCTAGTTATGTGTTAAAATAACTCTGTGCCTAGTTATGTGTTAAAATACATCTGTGTGTCTAGTTATGTGTTAAAATACCTCTGTGCCTAGTTATGTGTTAAAATACCTCTGTGCCTAGTTATGTGTTAAAATACCCCTGTGCCTAGTTATGTGTTAAAATACCTCTGTGCCTAGTTACGTGTTAAAATACCTCTGTGCCTAGTTACATGTTAAAATACCTCTGTGCCTAGTTATGTGTTAAAATACCTCTGTGCCTAGTTATGTGTTAAAATAACTCTGTGCCTAGTTATGTGTTAAAATACATCTGTGTGTCTAGTTATGTGTTAAAATACCTCTGTGCCTAGTTATGTGTTAAAATACCTCTGTGCCTAGCTATGTGTTAAAATACCCCCGTGCTGATGTAAAGTTCCAGAACTAGTCTTGCACACCCCACTGTTGTATGAACTTGGAGAGGGGAATGGGGACTATGCAACCCAGTTCTTGTGAAGATGGTATTTTGGTACTGGGTCAAGATACAAGTCTCTACACAGAGGTCAGCATGGCTGCCGAATAGATAAGAGAACAGGCTCTTAAGCTTCCGGTGTGCTGATGCTGAGGTAGCGGGTTTAACCAATATACTGGTCAGTTGGATTAAAATGTTGATTTCTCATCTTTGACTTGGAGACACAAATTACAAGTGCCTCAGATGTTAGAGTGGTTTTGCCTGTGGCAAGAGACACTGGTAATAGGGAAAGATAATCCACATACAATAAAAAGGTTCTTATACCTAAAAAAGAATTAAATATGGCCACTTATATCTAAGTGCCTGCAGTGAAAGTGTGTTTTGTGTAGAGGAAGGCAGGATTTAGCTGATGGGTAGAGTACTTTTTGGGAATCATACACAAGCGTGGACTAAAGATAAATCTGTCTCCACTATATTGAATGGAAGCATAGGGCCAAATGAGATGTTATGATGAATAATTGATGTCACTGCACCCAGAACAAGCCCATAAGTGCTGAAGTAGAAGGGTGAGGCTGCTGATTGTTCTCGTTGCAGGCTGGTTAGCTATTTATCAGGAAAGAACTAAAGTGATCAGAGCTTGAATTTTCATTGTCAAATTTGGGATAAGACAAAGACATAATAGACTGGTTGTCTACCTGACTGACTGACTGCTTGGTTGGCTGACTGACTGACTGACTGGCTGACTGACTGACTGACTGACTGT
The DNA here is from genome assembly GCA_963921405.1 of Cepaea hortensis. Lineage (NCBI taxonomy): Eukaryota > Metazoa > Mollusca > Gastropoda > Stylommatophora > Helicidae > Cepaea > Cepaea hortensis. The sequence goes on from OY992894.1 coordinate 17,590,542, forward strand.
CTGGCTGGCTGACTGACTGACTGGCTGACTGACAGACTGACTGTCTGGCTGACTACCTACCTGACTGACTGTCTACTTGTCTAGCTTACTGATTGACTTTCTGTCTGCCTACTGCCTGGCTGACTGCTTGGCTGTTTACCTGCATGTCTGTCTGGCTGGCTGATTGCGTACCTACCTGATTACATGGCTACCTGTCTGCCTGCTTGGCTAACTTACTGATGAATGGATAGATCAATAAATAGAATAATTGCACTGCTTTGATAGAAGAAATGTATAGATGTATTTTACTGGCCTTTAATGTTACAGAAGCACCCAAGGTGGGCCTGACTGGACTTGCATCTTTGTGGGTTTCTCATCAGGATATGTGAGAATGTATTCTCAGGTGGGCTGACTTTTATTTGCTGTCTAACCATGGTAGCTTCTTGTCTTCTTGTTCTGATCTTTAACTGATTAAATGCCATGAGATGATTGATCGTTTTATTTGAACTTCCAGTAGCTGCCGTGGGTTATAAATAAAAATATAGTTAAAACATCACTACGGTAGTTTTCCCTTTACAACCCCCTTTAATTTGAATTATAATACGCAGATCAGCATGGCCGATGGATAAGAATGCGTGAAGTCTGAGTGGGTTCACCTGATGGTGAGGGACACTGTTAATAAGGAAAGCTAATCCACACGCAAAATTCAGTCCAGCACTACTTCAAGTAGTGTGTATGGACTACGCTTGAGTTCAAAGCGAGCGAGCGAAAAAAAAATTATAATACAGTACCCTCTAAGGTGGAGACCGAATTCCCCAGGGTGTGAAGTGATCAGCTTTCACATATACTATGTTATGAGGGTCGAGGCTCACAATTTTCAATGTTACTTTTTACTTTGCAGTGATATCTTTGGTCTTTATTTTTTAAGGCTTCAGAGCCCCATAAACAGTCATAATTTTCTTAGAGAGGATTTAAACTCACAGTCAGTGTTTATACCATCTCAGCTGCAGTCACTATGGTACTTATTCAGAGTACATGTTGTTTTAAAATGTGTCGTGTCTGTTGCAGAATGGCATGTAGCTACTGTTACAGTTGCTGTCACTATGGTACTTATTCAGAACACATGTTTTAAAATGTGTTGTGTATGTTGCAAAATGGCATGTTGCTACTGCTGTCACTATGGTACTTATTCAGAATACATGTTTTACAATGCGTCGTGTCTGTTGCAGAATGGCATGTAGCTACTGTCACAGTTGCTGTCACTATGGTACTTATTCAGAATACATGTTTTAAAATGTGTTGTGTATGTTGCAGAATGGTATGTAGCTACTGTCACAGTTGCTGTCACTATGGTACTTATTCAGACTACATGTTTTACAATGTGTTGTGTCTGTTGCAGAACGGCGTGTTGCTGTTGTCACAGCTGCTGCACATGGAAAGAATAGAGAAGTTCAAGTGCCGAACATATTCCCCACCTCGTTTCCTGGGCATGGCTGAAACTGTATGTATCTTTTAAAAATATTGTCTAATGTAATTATAAGTCATTGATTCCACACTCTGTACCCGGAAACTCACCAAATGTTGACCAGCATCATGTAGCAGGTCCTTTCCAGAATGTCACTCTCACCACGACCTGCCGAGAGTTTCTTGATCTTTTGCCATTTCTCCTGCCTCCTGTACCCTTTTGCCCAGGCTGTTCGTCTTCTTGGTCCACAATGTTCTAAGAACTTTTCGGTGGCTAAGAAAAGCCCAAATTTTCATTGTTCTTTTTCTTTCAGCCTTTATTTCCCATTGGTTCAGAGGTTCTCAAACAACACATCTCCCCCGATGTGTCTCCACCTTGCCGTGGTGGGGGAGCTTTCGTGTCCCATCGACCCCATGTGCTTGCCGATGGGTGAAAATTACATATCGGACGGCTCGTGGGATAGGGACCAGACTAAGAGAGACACAACCTGCTGCTCTGCAGGTAAGACTGAGGATAGCAGTCCAAATCAGGCAAACGATCCCTAAAATTTCAGTCCGGACATAACCTCTAAGGCTCCCATCCGAGGTGTATGGCTGAACGTCTCTAAGCCATAAACTCTCGGAAGTGAGAGCCTGGCCGACACAAAACACTAAAGGCTCCCTGTCGAGGGCTGTGGCTGAACGCCTCTAAGCCACAAACCCTCGGACTTGAGAGCCAGGCCGATACCCACCTTTCGAAAAATAAAGGCGTGATACTGAGCAAGCTACATGCTCAGGTCTGATACAAGTTCGAAGGCTCTCAGCTGGGGGATATGAGAGATTCCAGGATGATAGGGCCAGGCCGTTTCTCGTTCACCGCTGCACGAAGGTAAGGTGCTGAGCCGGCAGCACAAGTAGCCTACCTCGTGAGCGAGTACAACAAGTCAAAAAAGTGCCCCAGTCGAAGAAAATGGCTGCGAAAACTGTATCTAACTCATAGAGAGTGTAGACAAAAGTGGAAGAACGTCTCAATGACGCAAAATGGAACGCACGGCGAGCGAACCTATTGCGTGGTCCGAAGTCAAAAGCAAAAGCTTACAGAGTGGGTGTCGCTTGCAGTCTGACCGTCCCTGGTGTGTGCTTGAGCGATCAGTGGCAAACGAGTTGCCCAACACATGGAAGTGAGGAACTAAAGCAGCCATGAGCAGGACGTGGCAACTCCTCGGGTGAGCCCAGTCACAGAGCAATATGTGCCTGCTCTGCAATTATGGAAGCCTCCTTGGATAGCGAGGGAATGCTCATGGTCTGCCCCTGCCTTCCCTTGAGGGCCGACCACGATGTCGTTCATCATTCTATCTTGACCAGCTGAGATGTTAGCGACCTCACAACAGTCCAACGTGCCTCGAAACCAGAGGATGGCTAACCTCATTAAAAAATGCCCGCTGAAGTCGGAAGTGTCGTCCTACGGGTGGCAAACTAAAAATTGACACTACGCAATTACGTCCGAGTGAAATGTCTCGTCCGAATGTCTCTCGTGCTAGGAACAGCTCTGACTACCTAGTTTCCGAATGCCGCTCTTGTTCGGAACAGCACTGACTGGGTAGTTTTCTGAATGTCTGTTGAGCCTGGAAAAGCTCTGATGGGCGCAACGACAAGCACATGTCTGAAAACTCGCTGAGTGGATGCCGTCTGCAAACCTGTCTGGTTTGTGCGGGAATGACCCGGGGAAACGAAATGACCAATATATTGAAGCGAGGATTTAAAGCAGCCATGAGCAGGACGTGACGATCTCCCTCGGTGAGCCCAGATCCAGGGCGTTATGTGTCGGCCCTGCAACTATGGAAGCAACCTTGGATGGCGGAAAATGCTATGGACTGTCCCTGCCTTCCTTTGAGGGATGACCGTTGTCTTCGACCGTTCAACCTTGGCCAGCATGGTTGCAGATGGCACCACAAAAGTGAGAGTCTCCCAGGAATGCTACCTGGTCAAAAAAGCACGCTAAAGTCGATGTGTTGGCCTGCGGGTTTCGGCCCAAGGGCGCATAACAGACACACCGCAATCACATCTGAAAAAACACTCCGGATGAACGAAAAGAAGAAGAAGAAAAAACACATTGCCAGCCCCCTATCCTAAGCTATCCCATACACCCCTGTCTTTTGTCCTCCCCACATTATTCATTTATTCATTTTTGTATTTACTTCTCTCCTCCATTGTTTTTTGGTTCTTCCTCTATTGTGTTTGCCTTGTGGATTCCAGAAACATGCCTTTTGTGATAAAGTTAATCTAAATTGTCCTCTTTATTAACCCTTTACAGGGCAGACGATTGTCCATTTTTTAGCCCTGAACGGGCAAGATTTTTTCAGGTTCGCTAAAATTTCGGGTTGCGTTAGTAAAAACATCACAAATAAGGTGTTAGTCAACCGATTTTAGTTAAATAAACAACACAATGAAGGGAAAAGCATGCAGAATATGTTACTCACGTGATTGTTGCCGGTAATCCATATATGAACACAAATATTTACGAAATACGGCATGTTGTTTGTGATTTTCCGTCATCTATACGGCAATTTACAAACAATTTTCAGAATCATAATCACTTTCTTTAAAGTCCGACTCACGACTGCTAATGCAAAGTAACGCTTTGCACTGATATCTAGCTCCGATTAATAATCAACTTCGTGCCCTTTAATGTCATTTAAATTGAACAGAGCGAAATCTCGGCTATCACTTGAAGAATCGCCGAAATCCATTTTGAAAAACAGCGTAAAAATCCTGAAAACTATCAAAAAAAGTCAGTTAAAGTCTGTTCAAAGTCATTGTAGCGCGTTTACAAATGGCGGCCACGTTGTCAAGCTATCGGCGAAAGTGAAAGTAGTCATCGGAAGTGTCGGAAAACCGAGAGATCGCATTTTTAAAACGACTAGTCGTCAAAGACGCGATTGGGCGTTATGCCCGTTTAACGCATCGAACGCTATCAGGCGCTGTGCCTGTTAAAGGGTTAATGTTGAAATAGTTCATGACTCATATTCAGAGTTGCCACAGAAAAGATGCATGTCCTCAAATATTTATTTTTACTTCAACCTGTTTTTCGATATATGACAAAAACACTGCATGTTTATTACTTCTTCAGCCTAGACAGTTTTACTTTTACCCATTCTTGTCTTTCTCTGGGCTTTATGTTGGAGGGAAAATTATGTCTTTAACATTGATTTCCCATGATATGCGAGTTTCCTCGACAAGTTTTAGATGTCTCATTGTCAACAGACTACTACCAAATGCTCAGAGGGGAGATCCTTGATAAAGACTTGAAGTCAGAGTATTCGATTTTGTTTGTGTCTATCAGGTATGTTAGCCACATTATTTTTGAAACTATATACATGTCACTTTAAGTGTTGCCCAGTTAGCTAAGAGCAAATATTCTGAACTCCTCCCTGTCCACAGCATGATGAGCTTCTGATTATGTACAGCAAAGCTATAGTGTCCATTGATGGCTTCAGCCTGATCCAGTCACTGCGGGCGTGTTGTAACCAGGTGGCCAGAGGTGAGTTGTTGGCAGAGTGTACTTCTTCTTCCTCATTCATCTGGTTTTGTTGTTTGTTTTTGGTGTAATTGTGTTGTGCTTGTTTACAGCAGAGCTGTGATATTTGCACATTTCGGCCGACACATCCAACTTCTTCCTGGCATTTGTTGGCTGGGTGACCTTCCCAGCTGAGTCTCAGTTTGATTTCCACTTTCTCACTGTTCTTTGCATATTTGCGTATGCAGGTAAAATTATGTAAATTTCTCCAAAGCAGACACTGTTGTGGTTATTTTGCTGCTGGGCATATCCTATGATGACTCATCATCCTCCTTGTTATGCATCTGTTCAACTGTCATACAGCATTATTGTATTTGTATTTCTTGTCTTACTAAAATTTTAAAGTACAGTGGCCACACCAAGAACCTAAACCAATGCCTCCAAACAATTACAATGCCTTGTTGAAGGAGCAAGCAAATCTCAATGCATGGCTAACCAGACACCCCAGAAAAGGTGTTCTCACTAGCGAGGTCCACCATCCACCCAAACCCACAACTATGGAATGTGGACAGAATTATTATTCAACCATTACAAAAGATTTCATAATTCTATGTTAACCAAGTATATATCGTGTAATAGACACACAAAAACATCAGAATTTTAGCTTCTTCTTCTTCTGCTCTCTATTTCCCAATGGAATATAGACCCTCAGCTAACTCAGGAGACACTGTACTATTTGTTGCCTTATCTTACAACTCCCTCCTTATTTTCCCCATATTATTCATCTCTGTCTCTACTTCTCTTCTCCGTGTGTTGTTTTAGGTCTCCTGTTCATTTTACCCTGTGGGATCTGGACAAAGGATTTATTAGGAAACAGACTGGAGAACCCATGCACATGTCTGTAGTGCAGTGATGATTGAATGAACTGAATGACACAACACAACCAACACTTTTCTGGTTATTTAGATTAATGAGGAAGAAAGAATGTTTCCTACCAGTGGGTTCTGGGAGCCATACCAGTCTTAGTCATTTTTAGAGTTGTCTGGGAAGAAAATAGACATATGTAGTATATGTGACACTGTAATGCTTCACAATCCTAATGTAGTATTTGCCATGGGATTTCCTTTACCATTGCATGTTAACTGTTTGTTATAATATTCATTGCATGTTTTATGAAATATGTGAACATTTTTATCTTATAAATACCAGCCACCATAACATGTGAACTATTTTTTATAATATTCATAATTTGGCTTATGAAATATGTGGAAATTCAAAACAGTGGTCATCCATTGTGTATTTGAATAACGAAGACACAAACAATAGGTTTCACAATTTATTGCCTGGCATATTTTGCTGCATCTTGCCAGGTACATTTTACAGAAGTCATTCAAATAAAATAAAGCAAACAGGGAATCCTTAAAGTTCAAATATACAATATACATATTCCCACGGTAATTTAACCCTTTACAGGGCAGACGCTTGTCCGTTTTTTAGCCCTGAACGGGCAAGAATTTTTCAGGTTCGGTAAAATTTCGGGTTTGCGTTAGTAAAAGCATCATAAATAAGGTGTTAGTCAACCGATTTTAGTTAAATAAACAACACAATGAAGGGAAAAGCATGCAGAATATGATACTCACATAATTGTTGACGGTAATCCATATATGAACACAAATATTTATGAAATACAGCATGTTTTTTGTGATTTTCCGTCATCTATACGGCAATTTACAAACACATTTTCAGAATCAGAATCACTTTCTTTAAAGTCCGACTCAGACTGCTAATGCAAAGTAACGCTTTTCACTGATATCTAGCTTCGATTAATAGTCAACTTCGTGCCCTTTAATGTCACTTAAATTGAACCTAGCGAAATCTCGGCTATCACTTGAAGAATCGCTGAAATCCGTTTTGAAAAACTAAGCGTAAAAACCCAAAAAACTATCCAAAAAAATCCGTAAAAGTCCGTTCAAACTCATAGTCGGCGTTTACAAATGGCGGCCACTTTGTCAAGCTATCGGCGAAAGCGAAAGTAGCCGTCGGAAGTATCGTAAGGCCGAGAAATCGCGTTTTTACCATGCATAATAGTATCGGACGCGATCGGGCGATTTGCTCGTTAAAGGCATCGGCCTTTAATGGCCATTCTGCCCTGTAAAGGGTTTAACTGACTACCACAGTCATTTTAAGCTAAAATATGTAAAAAATGTGTATCTCTTCATTACCAGCCACCGCAAGTGGAACTGAGAATCTGCTCCAGCCTCCTCCTTTAGCGTACAAGAAGTGGTCATTGGGAGACCAGGAGAAAGTCAGTGATTATGTGTCCTGTGGTAAGCTGGGTCTTATGTTGTCTGCTGTGAGGTCTGCTAGTTGTCTTGTGGTTTCTAGATAGCTAGTTATGTTATGGTTCATCATTTTTACTGCCACTTGATTTTAACATGTACTATATGCACTGCTTATTTCATCATGTTTATGTCAATTTGATTAATTAGCTTATTGAATTGCATCACTTTTTTTTTGTACGTTACACAATGTATATGTATACAATAATAATTTTTTTTCATTTTCATAATTTTTCCATGTTTTCCCATTTTTTCCCCAATTTGTTTTCCCATTATTGTGATGATGCTCACGAAAATCATCGGTGTAAGTGTGTGTAAAGTTTGGGAGTTTGTTCATATTAATTTTAGTGATTATGTGAGGCAGCATGTATGTGTCTAGTGTGAGTGTGTGTGTGGGTGGATGTTTGCGTGTCTATGTGTGTTTATATGTGTGTCTATGAGTGTGTTTATGTGTGTATGAGTTTTTATGCGTGTGCATGTTTGTGTAAGTGTGTATGTTTGTGTGTGTATGTTCATATATGTGTGTGTGTGTGTGTTTGCATGTATGTGTGTATGTAAGTTTATGTTTGTACGTGTGTTGATGTGTATGTATGTGTGTATATGTGAACACTTTTGGAATTCATCTTGACACCTGGGAGACTGCTGCTAAAAACCGTAATTCGTGGCGTACATCTGTACATAAGGGTGCAGTCACTTGTGAAGCAACCAGGACTGCAAGAGCTGTGAAGAAACGGCTGGACATAAAAACCACTGCAGGAGATCCTCCAGGAACGTCAAGCATTCTTTGCCCACATTGCAAAGAACATTTTGAGCCAAAATAGGCCTTATCAGCCATCTTAGAACTCATGGCTCCATACTTTTCAACCCCACTGGATAAAATGAATGGTCATCATCATTCTTGATGGACAAACAACATATGTGTGTGTATGTGTGAGTATGTGTGTTTATGTGTCTACATGTGTTTGTATGTGTGGGTGTATGTTTGTGTGAATGTATTTGTGTGTGTAAATGTGTGGATGTGTGTGTTTGTGTGTGTGTGTGTTTGTGTATGTATGTGTATATGTTTGTGCGTGTATGAGTGCGTGCATGCAGCATGCGAGGGAGTGTGTATTTGTGTGTTATTGAGTGTGTGCATAACTGTGAGAGTTCTTTCAAATGATGTATGTATGTATGCAGGTATGTATGCGTGTGTTTATGAATGTGTGTGTGTACACATGTCTGGCTGTCTCATAAGATGGTAATATGCATTGTTTATGTTTACAAAATCCATTTGACAACGTTGATTTCCTATGTGAATGTAACATGCACAATTGATGAACGAAAGATGAGTGATTGGAAAGTCTGAATGTAAGACGGGCCTGCGTGTCCAATTTGTGACCCTTTGAAAATAAAGTTTGTTCGTTCGTGGTTTTTAAATAGCTAATTGTGTTGTGGTTTCTAGATAGATAATTGTGTTGTGGTTTCTAGATAGCTAGTTGTGTTGTGGTTTCTAGATAACTGGTTGTGTTGTGGTTTCTAGATAGCTAATTGTGTTGTGGTTTCTAGATAGCTGGTTGTGTTGTGGTTTCTAGATAGCTAGTTGTTTTGTGGTTTCTAGATAGCTAGTTGTGTTGTGGTTTCTAGATAGCTGGTTGTTATGTGGTTTCTAGATAGCTTGTTGTGTTGTAGTTTCTAGATAACTGGTTGTGTTGTGGTTTCTAGATAGCTAATTGTGTTGTGGTTTCTAGATAGCTAATTGTGTTGTGGTTTATAGATAGCTAGTTGTGTTGTGGTTTCTAGATAACTGGTTGTGTTGTGGTTTCTAGATAGCTAATTGTGTTGTGGTTTCTAGATAGCTAGTTGTGTTGTGGTTTCTAGGTAACTGGTTGTGTTGTGGTTTCTAGATAGCTAATTGTGTTGTAGTTTCTAGATAACTAGTTGTGTTGTAGTTTCTAGATAGCTAGTTGTGATGTGGTTTCTAGATAGCTTGTTGTGTTGTAGTTTCTAGATAGCCAATTGTGTTGTGGTTTCTAGATAGCTGGTTGTCCCTTTCTTCATCAATTTCTGAGTAAAATAAAACAAAAAAGTGAGAAGTGAAATTGGTAAGCTTTAAAAGAACACCGTTATTATCCTTAACATTGGAAGATAGATGCATTGAAGAAATTAGAACAAAAATCACAGTGGCAAAAAATGGCCTTTTACAAGATAGAAAACATCATCATCATCATCAAGTGCCGTGACGACTGGCGTAGGCGATCATGACTCTCCAAAGATCTCTGTCATTGGTTTTCTGGATCAACTCTGCCGTTGATATTCCTCCATGCCACCGTCGCAATCCATCCAGCATAATTTCTCGTGGTCTGCCTTCACCTCTCTTCCCCTTGATCTTTCCAGATGTCACGATGTTCTCCAGCAACTCTCTTCTCATCACATGACCAAAAAAGCTAGTTGTGTAGAAAACATGCTCAGAAATAATAAGCTGCCAGCTGTAATGAGAACCTCTGTGTTCTTATAGAGCTGAGCAATTCCACTTTTCGTGTTTCTGTTATTTACCAAGATCTGCACCTGGGGCGGCTCCACCCAGGATCACGCCCCAGGCTTGCACGCTCACCCTGACGGCCCTCCTACTCGTCTCGGCGCCTTCCTGATAATATAATCTAGAACACCGAAACCCTACAATTCACCCTGGGAGAGGTGGGGGGGGGGGGGGGGAATTCCCCTCTGGTTGAGAACCACTGATCTAGAAAGTTGTTGGGACACCACCACCACCTAAATTGTGGTGTCGTGTGGAGTTTCAAAACCTGGTAGTGCCTATCTTGCTTTTCAGGCACTTGAATTCAGCATCATCATCATCATATGCCATGTAGATGCCATCTTTTATGATCATCAGAGTTTTTGATGTGTCTGTGTTCTTGTATCACTTGTGCCATTTGACCAAGCCATGTAGGTATTTATCTTCTTGTCTTTCTCTAGCTATTTTGCCATCATGTTTACCAGTTGTCACTAAGTTTTCAGGTTTATTTCTTTTCAAATATGCCCTAAACAAACTGAACTGTCTACTTTCTCTAATACATTTGCAGTTTTCATTGACTTTTTGAAGTACTACCTCATTTGTTTTTCTCTTCATCCATGATATTCTTTGCATTTTCCTCAGAAACCACATTTCTGCTGCAATAAGATATTTTTCAGCCTGTCAGCTTATTGTCCAGGTCTCACATACCTGCAACAGTACAGGCTCTATTTATATATATACTTTAACAGTATTTTTTCACTACAGTTGACATCTTGTTATTCAAGTTTATTTTCTATTTTGTAAGAGATATTTTTCCCAGTATGATTCTTGTTTTAATTTCTACATTGTATCTTCCTTCCAGTGTTATAACTGTTCTTAGATAGTTTAAATGATTCACCTGTTTAAGATTTCCCCCATTTACTTGGATGTTACATTATGGTATTTCCTTCATCTTGGTTTTAAAAAAGAGTTGAGTTGAGTTGGGTTAAGTCAAGAACCGACATCACTGCACTCAGGACATTCCCATACATGCTCAGTCCCCTCATTCAACAGCCAGTGAAGAGTCATACTACTAATACTACTAATCGTTCCCACCGCTATCTGATTAAAAGTTCTCCTGGTCTTCCCTCTCAGTTTTGAGATTCTTCCAGAAACCCTGCCGATCCCCCGCAATCTCATTCATTCCACATATGGGTTTTCAATCTGTTCCCCCACCTTCTCCACCTGGTCCCACAAGCGCACGACCACCTCCCCCTTGTCCATAGGCAAAATTCCACCAAGAGGTGCATTCCCTGCTAGCCTATTAGCCTGTTCATTCCCCCGTACACCCGCATGGCCAGGGCAAAATATCCATACAATTCTCACGATCTGTGACCTCTGAAGCGACAAGAGCCATTCCACACAAAACATTCCTTTCTCCACCTTGCTAAGCATACTCTTTGAATCCGTAATGAATAAAACGTGTGTTGCAGTAGTCTCCTCTAGCCACCGGAATGCCGCTGTTACTGCCTCCACCTCCATTCTCATGCTCGAGGTTGTAGTCTCATATGCCAGGCTCTCCCTTTTCAAGACTCGCTCGTTAGCCTTTGCAATAAAGCCCCAGCCACTATATCTGTTTCTCACCACTGACCCATCAGTGTAGATGACTATGTCACCTTGATGTGTGTTGCTCTGGATCAGCTGTTGCACTTCAAACTCAGTGCGGCCTGCAGCCCATTCTCTGCACTCACGACCCAGTGTTATTATTACATTGTGCCAGTCCGTCATGTCTTCCGGAACTTCAACCCACTCTCCTTCACGATTGATGGTCTCTAGATCACACACCTGATTTATAGAAAGTTCTGCCTGTGCCATCCAGGACCTGCCTCTTCTTAGTCTATGACCCTTAACCATATCCATGTATGCATGCAGCGAATGATCCCTGTCTGCGGCAACTCTCAGGTACCATTTGGCCTGAAGGACCCTATGCCTATCAGTCATTGTTGGTAGCGCCAGGATATGCCTCATGCAATTGGTGTGTCCATTAAAAAAGAGTAAAGTAAAGGACCTCTTTACACACTTTGAGGCTTATTGGGTATATGGTACCAGCCCTATATTTTTAAAGATCAATGGGCAATATGATGGGTGATGTGGCCAATATGACCTTGAGCAATATTTCTTCCCAGGACTTTTTTGGTAGCCATTTTAGGCTTGGTTGACGTGGGAGTCCAGGTCAGGTAGTGTTTTTATCATTTTTTAAGGCTCTGAAATGGATGGGGCTTCTCAAGATTTCCTGTACCCTTTGCCAGCTAATCTGCCTTTTGATTTTCAGGACATCAGAGAGGGCTGACATCCATTGCCAGGCTAGTTCTGTTTTCATGGGCATCATTCTAATGTTGCCTTTAATTTCATGGATGTTGTTCTATTTGGAGCATTAGATGGCTTGAAGAACTGGCTGAGTCCATGAAGATAGCGGTTATTTTTGTTATTTCTACTTGACTGTTTAAAGTCTATAATGCTAGCAGAAGGATCGTTGTTTTTATACTGAAGGTAGTACAGTTTATCCTGTTGCTGTGAAGTATTTCTTTATTAGAATGTGTTATGTAGATTCCACTGTTTTTAATTTTGATGGTGTCTTTGGCAGAATCATCTCTAAACACCTATGTTGAGATATTGGAGGAATACTGTTTCCTGAGCATTTTACGTGACAGAGCTCGTTGGTCTGATTGAGTTTATTCATTAATGGAGTTTACTTCTGGGACTTCCATGACTGCTTGATAAATCTAGACAGCTCATCCGTGGCTCTGGTGTAAGAGCTTCACACTTTGATGTATCATTTTGTGGTATTTCTGCATGTTGCATGTGGTTTTCTCAGGCAAAGAGATTTGAACTCTTTCTCTGATCAATTGGCTAAGGAAGGAGCCAAAGAAGAACAGCCCGATGTGCCCGTTACATACCACCAAAAGAAAAAAATGATCAAATCAGTCAGAAAGCCACCAAAACCTGCTCAAGATGACTACCACATTATGGACAGACCAGAACAAGTCATTATTCTGCGCCTCAGAACAGGACACAATAGATTACGCAACCACATGTATACAAAATTCAAGATTGGTGAAACAGCCATGTGCACATGTGGATTGGCGTCTCAAACAGCAGAGCACATACTCCAAGACTGCCTAAATTACAATATGTCTAGGCAAACCTTCTGGCCTAGAGAGACAACAGTGGAAGATAAACTCTATGGACCGCTGTGTGAACTGAAAAAGACAGTTAAATTCATACAAGAGACAGCATTGCAGTTATAGACATATTTCAAGCGAACGAAAGAAGAAGAAGAAGAAGAAGAACTCTTTCTTTGTAGTCTGTGTTTGGTTCTTTCTTGAAATGTATGGTGCAATATGTCTATGTGAGAGAGAGTGAGAGAGAGTAAAATCATCTGAAAAAAAAATTGATATTTATCATATGATTTCATACAGGTGTGGTGTGTGCTAATCCATTTGACCAGCTGAAGGCAGCCTCAATGCTTGGTGGTTTTAAAGCCACAGTGAAAACATCCCCTCCTGCAATGTCAGTGTTTATGACAGCAGGAACTGGACCATACGTTGGATTCTTCTATGCTATTGAAGTAAGCACGTCACGTATGAAGTAAGCTAAAGTTTTACTTTAGTGTTCATTCAGGATGTAATTCTCTTGGGATTTGGACAGTTATTCTTTTCACTATCAAAATATACACAATATTCTTTCACTTTAATGCTTTTGCTTTTTATAAACAAAATTGAATCTACTGCCACTGGAACTCATGTTCTGAAGAATGTCATCAACTTTCTTTAATTTCTGCCATTGTTTTTGAAACAAGTAAAATGTTTCTACTTCATTCAACCTGGTTGATAGCATTGGCTGTAATTGAGGTATTTATAATGCATGCTTATCTGATACTTCTGTTCTTTGTTGTTTCCTTTACTACTGCTGTCACAACTTTTTCTTCTTACTTGGCAGCAGTGGCGGCAGCTCCTCCTCCTCCTCCTCCTCCTCCTCCTCCTCCTCCTCCTCCTCCTCCTCCTCCTCCTCCTCCTCCTCCTCCTCCTCCTCCTCCTCCTCCTCCTCCTCCTCCTCCTCCTCCTCCTCCTCCTCCTCCTCCTCCTCCTCCTCCTCCTCCTCCTCCTCCTCCTCCTCCTCCTCCTCCTCCTCCTCCTCCTCCTCCTCCTCCTCCTCCTCCTCCTCCTCCTCCTCCTCCTCCTCCTCCTCCTCCTCCTCCTCCTCCTCCTCCTCCTCCTCCTCCTCCTCCTCCTCCTCCTCCTCCTCCTCCTCCTCCTCCTCCTCCTCTGTCTCTGTCTCTGTCTCTGTGTGTGTGTGTGTTTGGGTGAGCGTTTATTTGTTTATGTGCATATATTGTTGTTGTGAGCTGTTTCTAATATCTTTGTTTTGACTCTCAGGTCTATTGTTCATGTCACATATGAACCTCTGCTACCTTTCTAGTCTTGTCTATACAACATTCTGATTTTTTTTAAAAACAGTTTTAGACATGGCAGGTCAGTTATTATTTCTTGAAATGACAATTTGTTTCTTAAAGTGATTACAGTTATTTTATATTATTGGAATAATATTTCTTGTAACCAATAACAAACAAATATAGAGGTCTTAGAGAAGCTGGAAATGAAAAGTAAGCTGATGAAAGTAATACATCAAAAAATGACAAGTCAAATATTTTTACCACTTTAAAAGACTTGACATTTTTATAAAAGAAAACTATAGTGAGGAAAAATTGGAAGGCAAGATAGCAAGACATATACGATGATACAAGTGGGAAGTTGACATCAAAAGATAGACAAACAATAGTATGTTGGAGTGAGTGTGCAACCAAAGTGAGAGACTAAATGTGTTGCACATCCATTACAGCCAGTCTTTCATTTTAGACTTGATACCTTATGAATTGATTGATTGCTTTTTTTTTCTTTGATTGATTAATTAAGATCATGCTCCTGAAGCGATTGGTGCACTGGGTTGCCAGGACAGTGGTGTAGGGTTCATTGCCAATTAGTGGCAGGGCTGGATTTCTTCCAGACTAGTACAGTTGTAGGATTGACCAGTACAGTTGTGGGGCCAGTTAGTATAGTTGTGGGACTGACCAGTAAAGTTTTGGGGTAATTAGTACAGTTGTAGGATAAGCCAGTACAGTTGTGCCCATCTCCGTGGCAAAGGGGTTACGGACGCAGTTCGTGATCCTGCATACCCATATTCGAAACATGCTAGTGTTGACTGCAAACATCCTGTAAAGGATATGCAACTAACTAACTAGCACAGTTGTAGGATAAACCAGTACAGTTGTGGGGCCAGTCAGTATAGTTGTGGGGCCAGTCAATACAGTTGTGGGACTGACAAGTAAAGTTTTGGGGTAACTAGTACAATTATTGGATAAACCAGTACAGTTGTGGGATCAACTAGTACAGTTGTGGAACTGACCAGTAAAACTATGGGATCGACTAGTACAATATCTTCTTGATTCACTGTAATCTACAAAGGGTCATGTTACTGGGATGAGTTTGAGTAGTTTAAAATTTAACTCTTTAACTTTTTGATCTGAAACACTATTTTGCTTTTATTGCTGGTTTGAATTTATTGCTATAGCAATCTTCAATTTGTTGGGTCAGCATGGGTTGTCAGTGTTAACATTTAGTTCTAACTCAGTTGTGTATACTTTTAGTCATGTCACAGCCTAGTTACTTTTTATGTGTTGGAGAAGAAGTCTAGGTGATGATCACATATTCTCTTTGCAGGGTTTTACACAGCCGATTCTGTCTGAGGTGGCTATAGCAATGGCAAATAAAATCAAGTCTGCTTTGATCACAGCTGCCAGGTAAATAAGTTATATATCGTTTTGTAAATTTACAAGAAACAGCAAGAAGGATGGTTCAGTTCAGTTCATATTATCTTCATTGCAGTCCTGACACAAAAAACGTCCATAGATGCCTCGATCTCCTCCATGTTAAATCCATCAGCACACAAAGGCTAACTATGGCAGTCTGATGTTGATTAATGAGCCTCCTTGCCTGCTTGGTGTACTGCTCTTTCCTGGCCAGATTAATCTTCATTCCCAACACTTGTATATAGTTGTCAATGCTGATTAAGGAAGTTGAGGCAGGCTTCGATTCAGTAATCAAAAATAGAGATTGATCCTTTTCCCCACGGCATGCTGGTATGGTGGGAAATGAGCAGACGGACAGATTGGCTGGGTCTGCACCGCTCGGTGGGGTATTTGTGCATGATAATGCAGCTGTGGTCAGGACCCTTTCGAATCGTGTGTATAGTGTAGATGAACAGTTAGATCATCACGAATGGACCAGAAGACCAAAAGATTTGGCAGACATTCAGGACACTGAGGAAAGGCCATGCATACAAATATTGAGACTGCTTCTGGTACCATTAGTATTGGAACTCTTGACTGACTATTGTGGATTCGGACAAAGCACAGATGGGAATGCCCTGAGTGGTATGATGTCGGTTCTTAACTCAACTCAACTAATTAAGGAAGTTTAAGGTCCTCTTTCTAACAGGACTCTATAAAGACACCCATGATGTTGTCTTGGTCTATTGATTGACCCTCTGATATAGTGGTAGTGCCTGTCAGTCTATCTGCTTGCTTGCTTGCTTGTGCTCGTTGGCTTGAGCTCCAACGCGAAGTCCTGTATGCCGGATGAAGACATCCTGTTGTCCAACATCAATGTGATGTCATACCAGACCTGAGGTTTGCGTGAGTATCCGTTGTCCCATGTCTGGCTTATTGGTGTGCAGACTGGCGGTTCCTCGCCGTGCAGGCAGGCACTCTCCGACTTTGGAGGAAGTCTATCTGCTCTTTCATTGCTCACAACAACCGCATGTCCTTGTATGTATTTTTATAAAGTACTAAAGTTGAGATTGTGACTTCATTGCACCAGGTTTTACCCTATCCATCTCGGTCTCTCTCCACAGAACAGTTAGTCACTTGCCAAGAGCATCACACACAAAAATAAACTCCATAGCTCCAGTGATAACCCTCAGGGGTGTCCAGAAAAATTGCATTCATCTGAAAATGAGAGCGCAAGCCAGATAGCTTGATGACGTCACTACAGAGACTGCCTGCACTGAGGCATATCATGGTTAAATACAGACTAACTTTGATAGACATAGGTTGGCCATATTTCTTTCTTGGGTTGTAGGTATTGTCAACAAACTCCAGCCCAGTGTCCAGAGGGAACAGCAGTGTGTAAATCAACATTTCTACACATGGGTTGTAGGTATTGTCAACAGACTCCAGCCCAGTGTCCAGAGGAACAGCAAGGTGTAAATCAATATTTCTACGCATGAATCAGACTTTTAAAAATAAGTTTTAAAATTTTAAATATGTTAATGAATATTTCACTATCTAAATATTTCATTGTTCTGTTTTTTATTCTCTCAGTGGGTGGTTAGGGTTTGGAGCAAAAGGTAAAGAGGAAAAGGAAAAACTTCCCAAAATTGAGCCTGCTGTTCTTTTACCATTAAGGTAAATGAAATTATAAGTATTTGTTCAGAGAAATATATTTATGAACATATTCACTTTGTCTGTCATTCACATTTTTGTTGTGCCATCTGTTTCTGTATAAAGTTGTTGTTGTTGCACAGCTGATAAGTTAGTATTGTTCACACAAAAATAATACGTCACAACACGTGAGACAGAAACAGGGTGAGTACACATGTAATGTTGACATCTACGAAAGACACTGTCTGCCACTATTAGCATGAAGAAGGACACTGTAGTTAGAGCTGCTTCAATTTTTATTAAAATTCTGAAAAACTCTGTATTGCTTTGTTCTGCCACGAATATTATCAATGACATCTTGATATCAAAGCATGTGTGCCACCTTGATCTAATAGCATTTGAATCTGTGATAGATGTAGCATTTATGGTTGAATAGTCTGTTTGTTTAACTAACTGCTGGTTCTAACTAACTGGGGTTTTAAACTGACTTAGGTATGTCAACCCTTTGTACTCTGTCCTCTGTTATTTTATTTTATTCCAGTGTCAGCATGTAACTGAGTGCAACAGATTTACAGTACTTGAAGTACAGTAAAAGACTCTTTTAACACACCTTGACGTGTATCTGAAGTAGTTAAGTAAAAGACACTTTTAACACACCTTGAGCTGTATCGTAAGTAGTTAACTAAAAGACACTTTTAACACACCTTGAGCTACATTGGACATATGGTGCTTGCTCCACACTTTTATAGATCAGTCGACACTTGAGGAGTGACATGGTAAATATGCCCATTGCCTTTACTTTCCCAAGACATTACCTGGTACACATATTAAGCTTGGTCGACCTGGACCCCAGATTAATGTTAAAATTACACCTCTATGCAAATTCAAACCGATGACCACTAGCTGGCATTAAACGTAGTAGCCACTGCTTAAAGTAGGGCATAGAATATTTGCACTATGCTAAGATAGCACAGATGCTAAATTAAAGAATATCAAACAATGAGTTAAAAGACTGATCAGTAACATCTTAGGAATTTGTGGGACCAGATGGGAAGAGTCAGAAATGACTACATCTGACAGCTATAAAATTATCCACTCTAGGGGACTGAACCACAAAAGAAATGTAGCCATTATAATGGATCTTGAAAGATCAAAACCCCGGGAAGGTTAACCCGGTCAACAAATGCCCGCAGAAGTCGGATGTGTCGGCCTAACGGCGCAAGAACGCAGCTCTGCTGTAAACAGGCACAACGCAATCACATCCGAAAAAAAACTCTGGATGAACGAAGAAGAAGAAGAAGAAGAAGAAAGATCAAAATATATCAAATGATACTGGGCAATGTTGGAATATTACTGGTAAAGTTAATTGGCAGGACTTTTCATGTCAACGTCATTCAACCATAAGCCCAAACAGTAACTAGCAGTGGAGATAGCATAGATGCATGTTATAGTGACCTGAGTATTACCTTGAAGAAGTGCAAATATTCATAAATAAAAATAATATTGGGAGACTTCAATGCTAAAATTGGAAACTAACAAGATGATTGCACATTAGTTAATTTTGGACTATTAGAGCATAATGAGAAAGAAATAACCGGGAAGGTTAACCCGGTCAACAAATGCCCGCAGAAGTCGGATGTGTCGGCCTAACGGCGCAAGAACGCAGCTCTGCTGTAAACAGGCACAACGCAGTCACATCCGGAAAAAAAATCCGGATGAACGCAGAAGAAGAAGAAGAAAGAAATAAGACAGACTAGTATTGGCAAAAGAGTGAGATAATTACTGGAAACATCTGGCATCAGAACCATCCAAGAAGTTCATGGACGTGGAAGTGTCTGGACAATAAATCGGAAATCAGACTGGCCACATCCTCATCAACAGAAGATTTCAAAATACTTTACTGAAAAGTTACAGACTTCTACAGGTATCATAGACAAGTTATAGGAAACATACATATAAAGTTAAAGAGGGTCAAAATATACACCACGAAATGTGAAATTAGATCTGTGTGTACTGAAGAATGAAGAGGTAAACAAATTCAACGTAGAAGTAAAGAACAGCTTTGACATATTGTCTGATCAAGGAATTTTATTTCAAAGTGTTAACGATCAATGGGAAACATTCAAGAACTCACTCAGAAAGACTGTAGAAACACACTGGCACCTCACTGTCTCGACAGATGATAATTTGTTACATTGTGCTTCTAACAAGACACAACGACAACCCATGGTGGTAACAAATGTTATACCTCTCTATAGCACACAGTCTGGGCTGAATTGTAGAGACCATGTATTGCTTATGCAGCATGATCCTTCTCTTGGCATGCCTAGTTTACTCCGGAGAAAAAGTAATATCAATATATCTGGAGCAAGGCAAACTGCAGAAGCTGATGGATCAACAAAGGAATGCTCTAACTGTCCGCCTGTCAGAGCTTCGATCTTAGATCAGTTGCCAACTAAGGCTTAGGGCCTGGTCTGCCCTGCCATGACATTTAATCTTTAGGTTGCATTTCCTTACACTTGGATAAGGCATTTGCACTCCTCCATCCGAAGCCGTTGACACAATGTGGGGTGTTGGGTTTCATGAGCGCCGCCCAACATTCGGTGCTAACATAAAGCAGGTAGTACTGTCCACTGTTATATGGTAGCTCAATCATATCTGACCAAGACCTGACACTGAAAAGAAACAAGTATTTTAAAAATGAAGATGATAGGTTGTATGTAATGGATGACTATAGACATCTGAAAACTAATGGTAGAAAAAAGAAATAACAAAAATAACCATTTGAAGGAATTTAAAGAGAAATGTTGATTCCTTCCACCCTTAGACTAATACAGCAGCTATGGATTAGGAAAAGACATTGTTTACTTGAGAATAGATAATATATCAACAAATAAACACCTTTGTAGTCTTTTGGTAGGTATCTGTCACTTTCTGCTTTGATGTTGTTTACTGTTTTATGCTCATCAGGTTTGGCTTGCCAGACAAGCGGAGATCTGGGGAGGTGATTCTGCTGTCAGCATGCAATAACTACGCAGCCACAACGGACAGTTTTGGTCGTGTCATCCTCATTGATGTACAGAGGGGAATGGCTGTGCGAATGTGGAAAGGTCAAATCTTTACCATTAGTGTTTTGTAGCTAAGCATCATCATCATCATCATCATTATGAAGTTAGTCAGAAGACTAATGTTAAAGGTTAAAGGTGAGAGGATTGACTTCATTGCACTGTGTTTTACCCCATCTGGCTTAGTCTCTCTCTGTGAAGAACAACCAGCTGCCTGCCGAGAGCATGGCACGGAACTGTGTACTGTAGCTCCACCGATGTCACACAGGGCTGTCCAGAAATATTGCAATTGTGGTTTGAACAATGCAGTCTGAACATGAATCCACAACCTTCAGAGCATGAGGCTGAGGGTTTGACCACTTCACCAGGGTGTTATTGTCTGACCACCTTGTTCCACTGCTTGTTCTCGGTAGTTCTTTTCCATATGACACCCCCCCCCCCCCCCCCCCCCCCCCCTGATCTCTTGAGTAGTGAGATTGGATGCCTAGCCTTCTTAGATATGAGTAAAAATAGGAGATCCTGTGTGGAAGTTGTGCACTTTTAAAATCCCAAGACAATTGGTATTTACAGAGTAGGCTGTAGGATCACCCCCTGGTAAAATTGTTAGGGGAAAAAATCTACCCATAGATAGATCAAGACCACTACCTTGGATGAATCCTGTCTACAGGAATCAAACCTTAACACAAATGCACACTAAGTCAGACTTAGTCAGTTAGTTGCGGTTCTAACTTCATGGTAACGGGTCGTCCCCTTTATGCTCTGTTCCTGTGCCAGTGAATATCACCCAAAATGCACCTCACTGCCCAATGTGAAAAGTGGAACAGATAGGAGTTGGCAAACCAGCAGCCCACACTGGTACACTGTGCATAATGCTGCCGTCAGAATGCCAACATACAAGTCCTGCACGAAAAATACAGTTCATCGTCGATGGAAGCGACAGTCACTAGAACGACTTCATTGACGAGGGTTTCATCCCACATGGCTCGGTCTCTTTCCGTAGGGCAACCTGCCGAAAGCGCCACACAAAGCACAAACTCCGTAGCTCCAGCAACGACTCCCAGGAGTCTCCTGAAAAATGTACTCATGAACCGAAAAGGCAAACCAGTCAATTCAGCGACAGCCGGGCACCATCATTCTGTACATGCAGTCAGACTTTGATGTGCATAACTTGGTGTGACACACTCCACTAGAAAGAGGGATGAACAAGAAGACAAATGCAAGAATAGACGCTGCCATAGACCTGTGAACATTCTTTTATTTCATATACTCTAGGTCATAGCTTAATAGGTAGAATATCCTGTACTTTTCTCACAACCTTTCTTTCCCCAGATTATAGTTTAATCAGATACCAATTTGATGACTTATATATCATTGTGGTGTTGTGACTTGGTTTAAAACAGCGCTGGCTGCATTGACATGAATACATTAATATATGTAGCACACAGTAGGCTGATTTATAATTCAGGCTGATTGAAAAATATGCCACCCAATTATAAGTATAATCATTATTATGTAGCCTCTCCTTTGTAGAACATTGGTCTCAACACAACTCACTACAGGAATCAAACTTTAACACAAATGCACACTAAGTCAGACTTAGTTAGTTAGTTAGTTGCATTATTATGTAGCCTCTCCTTTGTAGAACATTGGTCTCAACACAACTCGCTTGAAAGAGTCCCAGTCCTGCATTAGCTCTCCTATCTCATCCATTGTCATATTCTTCTTCTGCGTTCATCCGGATTTTTTTTTTTTTTTTTTTTCGGATGTGACTGCGTTGTGCCTGTTTACAGCAGAGCTGCGTTCTTGCGCCGTCAGGCCGACACATCCAACTTCTGCGGGCATTTGTTGACCGGGTTAACCTTCCCGGGGCATTGTCATATTCAAGGTCTGGTACATTGCGGTCAGGTAGTCTGAGGCTTGAGAAGGGCTTGCATCTGTCAGAGTGAGGTGTCCTTCTGACCCGGTACTGAAACGCTGTCTTCACTGTACTAAAGAATGCTCTCCAACAAGATTTCTGCAAAGCTGCTCTCTACCTCTCCAAGCGAAGAAATCAGCAGGATGCGCAAGACTGGTACTGTAATTTCACATTTGTAGAGAGCCATGGCGATCTTTGGAATGTTAGCCAGAATGTGATCTGTGGGTAGGCTGCATCCTGCTCCAAGGTTTTGGCCGGCGTGAGTCCTGGTCTTTCGACCTCTGCAGCTCTTGGAGTCATGAAAATGGACACCTTTACACTAGATGTAAATAGCTGATGAGAGAGAATGAAGACAATAATGTACTGTGCTACTGATTTCTATGTTGTCAAGTTGTGATCATTTCTGTGAATTCTTTAATAATGCTATCTACTATCCCACAAGTGTACTCATTGTTGTCTGTTGATCCTGTTGTTATAGGCTACAGAGATGCTCAGCTAGGCTGGCTGGAGGTGAAGGAGGAGAACGTCGAACCGGGGAGAAACAGTGACCATTATAGGATTGCACAATTCCTCATCATATATGCCCCCAGGAGAGGCATTCTAGAGGTAACTACCCTTGTTTTATTATATTTAAGGAAAACATTTTCATTTACATTTTCTTCTACCATTGCCTAATCTTCCACATGCTATGCAGTTATTGAGGTGACCATTTTCCCCTGCATTCTGTATGACTTGTTTCCATATTTGCCTATCTATTGTCAGCATTCCAGTTTCTATTAGGCATTTTCCTGTCCATTTCTGAATGTTATCTGCCCATCATATTTCCTTGTCTTCCCCATTTCCTTTTTTATGAAGCTTTTCCAGTAAGTAAAGCCTTAGACAACCCATTTTATCTTCACATATGAAAATGTCCTTTGAGCTTCACAATTTTACAGTTAAGAGATTTGTGTATGTTACCACATATTGTCTGATGATATTCTGCACACTGACAATTGTGACATGATCTTTACATGTTGTTCCAAGGATGTCTGAAGTATCTTGTTTAAAATATAAACGAAACTCATCTGCAAGTCTAAACGGGAAAGAGAACACCTAAAAGATGAACATAAATGAATTAATTGTGGACCTCTG
The DNA here is from genome assembly GCA_963921405.1 of Cepaea hortensis. Lineage (NCBI taxonomy): Eukaryota > Metazoa > Mollusca > Gastropoda > Stylommatophora > Helicidae > Cepaea > Cepaea hortensis. The sequence goes on from OY992894.1 coordinate 17,613,899, forward strand.
CATGGTTTCAATTTTTTATTTTTATGTTGCATATTCCTTACAGGATGTTGCAGTCAACACCAGCATTTTCCATCTGCTGTTGATGTGCTAGGCAAGTTTTACGCTCAGTAGTTTGCCATTACTTCCTGAACAACTGGCTCACATACCCCCATAAGTTACCAGTGCGGCACAAACCGCTGCTGATTCTCGCAGCTGCTGTTTTCCCAACATGGATATATGGGATTACGAACAATGTTGTTAACTCCTTGGCCAGGGAGACCGGCATGGATTCAATACATGCTTGCAAAAAATTGCTCTAACTTTCTGCATCCTGCTGAATTAATCACTTAGTATACATGCTTGGTGTTGTTATTTGACTGAAGCCAGTGTAATGTCATTTTGACTGATAACACTTCCGTTACCAGGCTTTTGTTTTGGCCATATCAAAAGCTTGCATACTTTTTCTATCTGAAGCCAAACACATTACCTGAATTACAGATTTTGTGTTTTTATAGCACCCACTTATAATTGGATTTATCCATCTATTTCTTGGTCTTCATATAGCTCTGTGGCCAGAGGTTCTTAAATTGTAGACACACAGTGATAACTGGTTGTGCTTCATAATTACAAGATGTCTGAACCATCTTATATGTTGTCTCTCTCAAATTCAGTGAGAAAATGATTTGTATAATTTCTTCAACTTCTTCTGTCTTTTATCCTCCAGTGGAGCAAAGGTCCTCTATGTCCTGTCATATCTCCTGCAGCTCACTCCATGTCCTCTCCATTTGATACATCCCTTTTTCTAATTCTCTTCTCCATGTGTTTTAGGTCTCCCTATATTTTGTTTGTTCTGTGGGTTCCAGAAGAAAATCTTCCAAATTATCTTTAGAAACTGTTTGCCTGCTCCGAGCCATCTTTTTTTTTGCCTAATCCCAGAATTCTAATTTATCATTCATTTCTTCTACCACTTAGAAGAGAATGAGGGAATCATGAGAGAAGACAGTGATCAACTGGTGTACAGGGATAGGTAGATTCATTAACCCAGATAGGGCGCCTGTGTTATAATGCTGTCTGGACAATAGGATTGTTATTACTGACATCCCAAGTCTTAAATGCCGACACTCAGGACTCGGAGGAAAGGCCAGACAGACACATAATAAGACTGTTACTGGTAGCATTAGTATTGAATCTCTTCACTGGCTGTTGAAGATGAGGACTAGCATATATGGGAATGTCCTGAGTGCTGTGATGTTAATCATTGAACCAACTCAACTCATTCTTATACCACTTGTGCTGTCTTTTCGAGCTCAAACATAGTTTTAACATTCACAGTGCCAATTTTGAAGATGTTCCTAGATTAAAGGAGGCAAGTCCATGACCCAGACTCCTTGCAGATTCTTTGCATCACATAGTACATCTTCTAGAGAAGCCTCCATCCATCTTGGTTGTCTGAGCCATTCTTCTTTCCTTGTGTTTAGACTTGATCAGGATTGGTTGGATTTTGCAGCTAAAGTTATCTATGGGATAGCCCAGTGCCAGCCCTTGCTAGTAGCCTCTTATGACATGCATGGTAGATTAGTATTATTATTCTTTGCAAATTTTATGGGTCCCGGTGATTTTTTTTTTTTTTTTGCTCACGTTGAACTGAACTCAAGCATAGTCTACACATGTGCTACTACTTCTAGTGCACGGGGCTGATTTTTTGCGTGTGGATTACCTTTCCCTATTACCAGTGTCCCTCGCCATCAGGCGAACCAACTCCCACGTCAGAGGCACTTGTAATTTATGTCCCCAAGTCAAGGACAAGAAGTCAACATTTAGTCCAACTGGCCTGTGATGGATTGAACCCGCTACCTTGGCATCAGCACACTGGGTGTTTTAAGAATGAGCCCTCTTACCCATTTCGCCATGCTGGCCCCCACATGGGTGAATTTAATAATTATCATTTATCAAAAACTAACATGGTGGATTGTGTGTGTAGTGTGAATATGACACTTGATATTTTCACATTTTGTCCCAACATAATTTCATGATTCTGATCCTGTTGAAGGTGTGGTTGTCTGCCCATGGCCCACGAGTTGCTGCATTCAACGTCAGCAAGTACTGCCGTTTGCTGTGTCCATGCTACGGCATGATGGGCTTGAACAATGTCACATGCCGCGGAATTAAGTCACGAGCTTTTCAATGTGCACTCATTGATCCAGATGGCGTCATTAAAACAATTGATATACCATTCCATCTAGCACTAAGGTACAAAATATTATATTGATATATATATCATTCCTTATAATAAATATTTTGTATATATGTACCTGTATAGCAAAAATAAGAATGAAAGCCATCTACAAGTCATTTCATATAAAATATTTTGTGCATGTGTCACTCGATTTAAACTCCAGCATACCACATACACATGTTACTACTTCTAATACTCTGGACTGATTTTTGTGTGTGGATTAGCTTTTCCCTATTACCACTGTCCCTCGTCATCAGGTAACACCTCTCCAAATTCAGAGGTATTTGCAATTTACGTCCCCAAGTCAAGGACGAGAAGTCAACATTTTAGTCCAACTGACCAGTGTAAGGGTTGAGCCCGTTACCTCGGCATCAGCACACCGGATGTTTGAGAACAAGAGCTCTTATCAATTCAGCCATGCTGATCTCCTAAAATCATCATTGGCACCTTGCAGTCTTGACAGACGATAGTTTGTGCTTTAAAAAAGCATGATTGCCTCTCGATAGCACAAAGCCTGGGCTACAATATAGAGATCATGTGTTGCCCATGCAGCATGATCCCTCTCTCGGCCTGCCTAGTTCACTCCAGAGGAAAGGTAACGCCTCTACATCTGGAACAAGACAAACTGCAGAAGCTGCCGAATCAGCAAATCAATGCTCTAACTGTCCACCTGTCGGAGCTTCGATCCTAGACCAGCCGCCAACCAAGGCTTAGGGCCTGGTCTGCCCTGCCATGACATGTTGTCTTTAGGTTGCATTTCCTCGCACCAGGGTAAGGCTTGTACCCTCCCAGTTGCGCTCTTCCGCCCGAAGCCGTTGGCACAATGTGGGGTATCGGGTTTGGTAAGCGCCGCCCAACGTTCGGCGCTGACAGAAAGCAGGTAGTACCGTCTACTGTTATACGGTAGCTCAGTCATATCTGACTAAGACCTGACACCACCTAAAATAGATTAAGTATAAATGTACCATATAGCAGTAAAGTTATAATTATGATTGTTTTTGATATTCTGGAAAACAAAATTTAACAGAACAAATCGGATTTCTTCAAGTAATACAAAAGTGATGGCTCTAGTGACTTTTCACACCCTTAGACATAAAGAAACACCAAAGAAAGTACTACACAATACTGAGGGAGAGAAGAAAGGATAAATCAAGAAAATTGTTTATAAAACAGGCATCCATAGATCAGTCAGCGCAGAGACACATGGAATTAAAGAGAACAACACAAGACAGACAACAATGGAATGGAATGACCAGCAGATGTCATGACCTGTAATATTTGATGATGATAAACATACCATTCATCTAGCATTTAATATTAAATATGAAATATTTTGGTATACATTTTCATCCTAGCACTTGCCTGAAGCATGATTATTTGTGTGTACTACTCCATCAAGGAGTAAGGTATAACATATTTTTGGAAGTCGGATGTGTCGGCCTAACAGCGCAAGAACGCAGCTCTGCTGTAAACAGGCACAACGCAATCACGTCCGAAAAAAAACTGGATGAACGCAGAAGAAGGAGAAGAACATATTTTTGGTTTGCTTTTGGTAAAGAATTGTCTACACATGACATAAATAAGTGCACCAGTATTCTCCCATAGATCACATAAGGAAACTATCAGCATAGTACACAAACTCCACCGCACCCATGAGGATACTAATGTGTGTATATCAGAATCGCACATGCTATAAATATTCTGTGGGTGTGTTTTCCAGTTTAAGCTAGGCAGTGGCCTGTTAAGCCTGCTGTTTTCACTTTCCATTTTCTGAGGGATTTTTCACTTGCACAGTGTACACACAGGACCTCCAGGTTTTTCGCCCTTGTCTGAAAAAGCTAGAATTGTATGCCTAGCCTACGATCTAGGGGGGTATACTAACCTTTTCTTCTTCTTCTTCTTCTTTCATCCAGAGTTTTTTTTTCCGGATGTGATTGCGTTGTGCCTGTTTACAGCAGAGCTGCATTCTTGCGCCGTTAGGCCGACACATCCGACTTCTGCGGGCATTTGTTGACCGGGTTAACCTTCCCGGGAACCTTTTCTTATTTTGTGAAAATCCATAAGCTCACACCGTGAATCAAGCCAGGTCTGCTGAAGTTAGAGGTGGACACCTGACTCCACACATTAACAGTATTTATGGAGACAGCATGGACATACATAAGTTATAACAGGGTTTACAGGCACCAGGATGACTTTCATGGCACTAGGCTTTATCTCATAGGTTACAGTTTATTTCTGTGAAGCTGCCTACCAAAAGCAGCACTCTGAGCATGGACTCCAAAACTCCAGCAACAACTCCCAGGAGTCTCCAAAAATTGCACTTGTCAACCAAATGACGGCGTCAAAATATGAACCCATGCTCTTTGGAGTGCAAGGCAGGAGGCTTGGCCATTTTGTCACGAAGGCCCCCAATGCATGCATAAGTTATGTAAGGTTTCTGTGTATTTGATTAAACATATGCTGGAAGTATAACATGTCATTACCATAGCATACATTTATCATTCACAGTGACAAAAGCAGCAAGCGAGCAAGAGATCTTCACCTGTTGAAAAAACTGAAAAACTTTCTCAAGGAATCATCAGAAGACAGAGGTTAGTTATTGCTGGCATCCATGTGTCCTACTATGTCTGGAAATGTACTTACATTCACCCTGTTCCAGCATGGAGGTTACCGGTATTGGAGATTAAGCATATATGTACCCTGTATATACATGTACCTACATTGTACACATGCATGTAAACACATGCATGTACACAACCTCTTCTGTGTACACACATGTTGTACATATACACACAGTGTACATATTCTAGTGCAGCAATGCAAGGCAAAACAACAGTGGATGGGAAGCATTTGCCTAGATCTAAAAAATATGAAAATGAACCATAATGCAAGGAAGATGCATGTCAAGGTAAAATAAATTACTCACAAAGCAAGAAAGACCTGTTTAGGAAAATGTATCAGATGTAAGGAAGGTAAGATCCAACTTCATATGGACAGAATATAAGAGAATTATTTGAGGATAATTAGTTAGTCGTTAGTCGCAGTTCCAACTTCACGGCAACGGTTGTTCCCATTATGCTCCATTCCTGTGCCAGTGAATATCACACAAAAAGCTCCAATGCTAAGATGACACTTTATGATGATGATACATACACATGGTGTGTCTAAAATGTAATGAGACCGACTACATGAAAACTTGCTTGAACACTTTAGCATTTATAGAGTTATCTGCCCCATACAAATAACTCTCCTCCTCTCAATGTCCGTCACTGTGTTGGTCCATAAAGCCAGGTGGACACGCCTGGTAGGAGGACAGACTCCTGTCTCAGGTCCAGAATCACACAGATGAGAAAACCAAATCGAGTCTTGCCTCCACTGAGGATTCAGTGCCCAACTATTGTATTGGTAAGCAGGTGCACTAACCACAGTGCCTACCTATTACATACCACCAAAAGAAAAGAATTATCAGATTAATCAGAAAGCCACCAACACCAGCTGAAATGATTGCCACTTTATAGACAGACCAGAACAAATCATTATTCTGCGCCTCAGAACAGGACACAATAGATTACGCAACCACATGTTTACAAAATTCAAGATTGGCAAATCAGCCATGTGCACATGTGGATTGACGCTGCAGACAGCAGAGCACATTCTCCTAGACTGCCCAAAATACAACATGTCTAGGCAAACCTTCTGGCCTAGAAAAACAACAGTGGAAGATAAACTGTATGGACCGCTGAGTGAACTAATTATAGACAGTGAAGTTTCTAAATATAGACAGTGAAGTCTTTACAAGAGAAACATTGCAGATATGAACAAATTTCAAGCGAACGAAAGAAGGAAACACACACAAAAATCCGGTCTTGCCAGCACTGAGGATGAATTGCCAAACTATTGTATTGATAAGCTGGTGCACTAAACACTGCTGTCATTTTGTCTGTTTTATAGAGATAATAGTTCAGTGTTCTGTTCTACAGAAGGACTAGAGGAGACAATCACTGAATTGCTGTCGGACATGAAAGTTGCAAGCATTGCCCATCAGGTCAGTATTACATATCATTGTTCAGCTGAACTCGTTCAGTCCTGCGCAACATATGGTTTGGTTTTGGCTCTTCCTCTTGAATCCCAGCCCTCATATAAATTGCTCTCTTAGTTTTACATGTGATCTGAGTATACAGTTAGGAAATTACGGTGACAATGGCATGAGTGCAGTGGGATGAGGGTTCAATGTATGCACTCACTGTTGGCTATGGAAGGGAAAAGCTGACTACATATTCCTCCATGCACACAGGTCTAGGATGATGTCCCATCAGTACAGCCCTGGGGTCAACCCAACCTCATAAACATGAGTTTCAGTCAGTTTCCCGAATTTTCTGGAAATTGTCTAGGAAAGAAAGATACTGGCCATCCCACCTCATATTGTGTGTGTATGTGTGTGTGTGTGTGTGCGTGCGTGTGTGTATGTGTGTGTGTGTGCTCACTCGCTTTGAACTCAATTGTAGTCCATATACATGCTTCTGCTTCTGATGCACTAGACTGATTTTTGTATGTGAATTAGCTTTCCTATTTCCAGTGTCCCTCACCATCAGGTGAATCCACTCAGACTTCAGAGGTACTTGTAATTTACATCCCCTAGTCAAGGATGAGCCGGTCTCTCTGGCTGTGGGGTTACAACACTTTCTCTCTGTAATCCCGTTTATCACGCAGAGTCTCGTAGCGGAGCGAGAGCTGAGGCGGTTCGACCCCCGCTCGTGACTTGCGGGATACTGAGCCGGCCGCTCAGAAAGCAATGGCAAACTACTGAGCGTAATCTTGCCAAGAGATCAACAGACAGCTGAAAGATGCTGGTGTTGACAGCTAAGTCCTGTAAAAGGATATGCTTAAAAAAAAAAAAAAAAAAAAAAAGTCAAGGATGAGAAGTCAACATTTTAGTCCAACTGACCGGTGTAAGGGTTGAACCCGCTACCTCGACATTAGCACAACAGATGTTTAAGAATGAGCTCTCTTATCTATTCAGCCATGCTGACCTCCCCGTAGAAAAGTTTCTTTTAATTTCTTTTTTTTTTTTTTTTTTTAAATTTATTTAATTTTTTGCCCATTGCATTTCCTGCCTTTGCTGTCACTTTTCTTTGGCCCCTTCTCCCATTCATTATCTGAACTTCTACTGTTTAGTTTTTGTTATTTCATTGTGATGTTTAGATAGCTTTCTGTAAATTGGGATATTTCTTTCTTTCTTTCTTTCTTTCTTTCTTTCTTTCTTTCTTTCTTTCTTTCTTTCTTTCTTTCTTTCTTTCTTTCTTTCTTTCTTTCTTTCTTTCTTTCTTTCTTTCTTTCTTCAGTAGTTTGCCACTGCATTCTAAATGACTGGCCCTTATACAATTATGAAAATCAACGCAAGGCGATCTGCTTCCAAATCGTCCGCAGCTGTGTTTCGAACGTGGTATACGGGATTGTGAATTGCATTTCTAACCCTCTTCGCTACAGAGCCAGCAGATATCAAAAGGGAAATGAGTAAATTTCTCTTGTTTACACATGTTCTTTATTTAATTAAAATCTTCTAATAGTCATAAGAATAAACAGCAATATGGCAGATAACACTTTTGTTTTGTCAGTTGGATTTTGGTGTATAGCTCTGTGTCTCTCATCTCCTTCTCTCTCATTACATGTATGCAGTTTTTTTATTTTGCATTATATGTTTATATATTTAAAGTACGTTTTATGTGTTATGATGTTTTGCTGTGTTTTCCAAGGCAATTGAAAGAGTTCTCAGCACTCGGTATTTGCCCGTTAAGCTGATGCAAAATGTTGTAAGAACCTGCATTAAAAAGTTGGATTCTCGAGGTAAGAATGAATTAACATGTCTGTCTTGTGCTATAAATGAAAGTTGTTTTGTCACTGTCACAATCTCATTAGCCAGTACTGTTATAATCTCATTAGCCAGCACTGTCATAATATCATAGCCAGTACTGTTATAATCTTATTAGCCAATACTGTCATAATCTTATTAGACAGTTCTGTCATATTCTCATTAGCCAGTTCTGTCATAATCTTATGGCCAGTACTGTCATAATCTCATAGTGCTGTCATAATCTCATTAGCCAGTTCTGTCATAATCTTATAGCCAATACTGTCATAATCTCATAGTGCTGTCATAATCTCATTAGCTAGTACTATCATAATCTCATTAGCCAGTACTGTCATAATCTCATAGCCAGTACTATCATAACCTCATAGCCAGTACTGTCATAATCTCAGCCCTTGAATTATAGTAAGTTACATTAGTTGGCCCCTTTTCTGAACCTTCATATTTAAAAAAAAATAACTATTTGATGTTTTAAAAGTTGTGCTCTGGCGGTAAATAGGGTCTACAAGTTCAAAGATAGACAGGACACAGGACATGGCAGGCACCTTGAGCATTAGGGTACATGAGGCAGGAGATTGGGAACCTTTTTGGTGGGTCATGTAAAAAGGGAAGTTCTGCCTAGGACCTGCTGCTTGGTGATTATTGTCTGTAATGGTTTATAGTGGTTCATGCCTTTGCTTGAGAAATGGTCCAGGTTCGAGCCCCAGCAATGGCAGGATTAGGTTTTCTTACCAGTACAGCTCTGGGATTGACCAAGCCTCATGAATATTGTTCCTGGATAACATTCTGGGTATTGTCTGGGAGGGAAAGGTTGCATGGAAGGGAACTGGCCATCACACTTCATTATGGTGTGACCTAGAATATGTGAGTCTAACAATTCACACCCTAATCAAAATTATTGCCTTTGTCTGTTATTGTCTGCAAAGACATTGCAAATGTTTGTGCTGTGATTTTGTCTGTCATAAGTCTGGGATGAGGGTAATAGAATGTTGTCATATCTTTTAGCTGTTGTTTACATCCATTCTTCATGGTTCCATCGCCCAGCTACCGAGTTGAGTGTTGTGGTGCAACACTGTGAGCTGTGGTTTTCATGTAGAATGCTTTTTTGTTTATTTTGTGTGGTTTTCGCCAGCACAGGGACAGAAAGTTATGGGGTGACCCATTACTGTGAAGTTTGTACTGCGACTAACTATTATTGTCATTATCATGATCATTTTACTCCTCCTTAACATCATCATGATAATTATCATCATCATGATTGTTTTCATCATCATCATTGTCATCATCATGATTGTTTTCATTATCATCACTGTCATCATTCATCATCATCGTCATTGTTGTCATCATTGTCATCATCATTATTGTCATCAGCATCGTCACCATCATCATCATCCTCTTCATCAATGTCATCATTATCATTGTCATCATTATCAGCATCGTCATTGTCATCATCATCATCCACTGAAGTCTTCGTAATGAAGATGATGACAATGAATCTCTAGCAGTGTCTGTCTTCAGTCTTGGTTATACATTCTGTCAGGCTGAATCCTCACCAAATCATGTTGTCGTCTGTCAGTTTGTATCTTTAATGATTAGTGCTTAATAAACTTAAGTATTTGTGTCTTTGATGTCTTCAAGCATTTTTGCCTTCATCTCTTCCCTCTGTTATTTCCAGTAAAAGGCTGTGTTGATTTATGTGAAATTATCTTCTATTTCTAAGTTGTATACCTTATTTATATTGAGTTAATTTAATACTTCCTCTGTGTGTGTGGGTGTGGGTGTTTTTTTTTTAAAGCATCAATAATAAGTAAAACGCAAACATCTGCAGCTGAAGACAGCCTTGACCTTGACAGTAAAATGATGCTGAGATTCTGCAAGACTCAACGATCCCTTCTGACATTGTACGACACAGTGAGCCAGCTCAACAAGGCCCCACCGGAGCCCAGCAGACTGTCTGATGTCCAGGTTAGCCTTACATTTATAACTGCGAAGACTGCAACTGTTCCATTCTAATATATTCAGAAAGTGTATCAGCACAGCTGCAGTGTAAAAGTCATTAGTACTTATGAGAAGTACATACATGAACGCTTGCCTGCTGGTCATGTGTTCGAATCCATTTCAAGGCAGGTATTTTTTTCACTGACCTGGTCTCCAGGCTGACCCAGTCTGAAGTAGGTACCTGGACATTTCTGTCAAAACATTGAACACATCATCCCTTGAGTGCTGATTGGTCTAACAATATCGGGCTTGCAGCATATACTTAGTACGCCTTATGGCAAGAAAAGTGTCCTTGACTTTACATATGTGAAAGGGAAAGTGATAACCTAGTCTCGCAGCAGAAATCAGCTATGAATCTGTGAAGTGTTAGAACCATCACATTAGAACCATCATATTAGAACCATCACATTAGAACCATCACATTAGAACCATCACATTACTGTCAACTGTCATTTACTGCCAATATAATACCTTGCGGTGTATGGCAGAGGGGTCTTGAGCCTGAGGAATTAAGGCCGCCTGGCTAGTGCAGTCGCTGCAAACTGCAGTTTAGGATTTTCTTTTTTCCCCCGACAGAAATAAATCCCACACCTTACTGAGGATTCGAACCCAGGTCTCCCAAAGGAGAATCCGGCATTCTAGTCACTTGGCCAGCCGCTCCTCCACTACATTAGAACCATCACATTAGAACCACCACATTAGAACTATCACATTAGAACCACCACATTAGAACCATCACATTTTGTAGACTTGAATGCATAAAGCAATAAGTGTTCAGTCTTGTCCTCTCTAGTGGATGTTGGGCGCAGGCCTCAAACTCTCATCTGACTGCTCTCATGACATTATCAGTGTAGCCTTCTAACGACTGCACCAACCTGCCCATTTGGGAGAGTATTGCTGAGGTTAAAATCTTCATTTGATTTCATTCATTGTTTGTCTGTTTGTATCTAACGGGATGTGGAAACCCCATAAGATCTTGTCTTTATCATCTTCGTCCTGGCCCATCTTCAGAATAAATGCCAATGAGTCTCCCACAGCCACAGTTCTGTGTCTTCCCAGTGTACTTAGAACTGTTTTCTTCCAGTCAGTCTCTTGATGTTGTTCACCCTTATGGACATTGTCTTCCTCTTGACTCTTCCCCTCCACACTTCCCTCCAGCTCATCCTTTAGCAAGGAGCTGTGTCTGTGTATGTTGCTGAAGTACCTTGTCTGAGCGGTGTCTGTGGCTAGGGGGAAGTGATCCCATTTTCACAATCCCAACATACCAGGTTCAAAGTCAGCCACACGTGATTTGGGAACAGATAGCTTTGTGTTGATTTTCACAATGTTAGCAAGCATCTGCCATTTTGAAAACAATGGCGAACTACTGAACATAAAATTGTCTAGCAAATCACAAGCAATCTGATAAATGCTGATGTTGATGCAGTGTCATGTAAAGGACAAACAACTAACTAATTCTTGAGACCGAGTAAGAAAGGATGCTATCAGACAGACAACACCTTGTGCCACATATAAAGAGGCAGAAGATTAAATGTTTCAGCCATCTAATTAGAATGCAACACCATCAGTTATCAGCGCTGGCACCAGAGAAGATTTGATGCAAGAGCAAGAGAATGCCTGAGAAGAAAATTAATTGACAACATCAAAGACATTGAACAGTCAACGGGGTAACACTGTCAAGTGCCACCTGGAATGTCAATTATTCCTCTCCACAATACTTTATCTATGATGTTGATGGTGAAAATGATGAACTAACTGTATATGTCAAACATGTCGTACATGTTGAAAACTGTGTTAAGAATGTTCTTATTTGTTCTACCCAGATCTTGAGAGATGTCCTGGCTTTGCAGCAACATGAAACGACAGCCGTTCTGAATTTGTTGAAGCAACAAGATCTGCTAACATTGACCAGCTGCACTGCCAAGCAGGCATCCAAGGTCACCTTCAAAGATGTTTCAGGACCACTTGCGGCGACATCCTTTCTTCATGCCTTCTCGTACAGAACGCTACTTTCTAATGAGGATGACAGCACACCCTCCCTGCCTTCCAAGCAGACACAGATAACTATCAGTAAGGAGGCGACAGAGGAACGCAGGCTTGCTTTGGGTCAGTAACTATTGATGGAGATTTATGCCTTGTAAAATATTTTTTTAAATATCATATTGAATGTGGGCATAGTGGTAAGTATTCTTGCTTGCCCACACTGTAATTCAGTTTCACTTCTCAGTAGTGCCAGGAATTTTATCTGAATCGTAAGGTGTAGATGTGACACAAGATGTAGACCTGTCATTTAAGTATTATAAATCATTACAAATGGTTTGTCTATGACATAATCACTAACAGACTCCACTATAAGAGGCTTCAAATGTTTAGAATTTCAGATATAATAAAATTACAGCTTTATAAAGTAAGGTGACCTGCTCACTTCCTCACTACTCTGTCCTTCTCCCTGCTGATGGTACTAAGCTATGAACAGTGTAGTAAATATAAAAGTCTTAGAGAAACTGAAGATGAAAAGAAAGCTAATGGAAGTAATTAAACTAAAACAAGTTAGATATTTGTCATATTAAAAGACAGGACACTCTTATAAAAGACCATAATAGAAGGAAAAATTCAAGACAGGCGAGCAAAAGGTAGACAACAATAAAAGAAGAAAGATAATATCAAGAAATAGATGAGCAATGTACATCCACAGAAGATTTGGAGGTTCATTGCAACCAGCCTTCATTGAGAAGTTGGCACTTGATTTTTTCATAATTGGTGTTTAAGGTTATAAGGTGAGAGTATTAACTTCATTGTACTTGATTGTACCCCATCTGATTCGGCCTCTCTGCAGAACGGCAAGCCGCTTGCCGAGAACATCGCACAGAGCATGAATTCTGTATTTCCAGTGATGACTCCCAGAGGTCTCCAGAAAACTTCCCTAGTGGTCTGAATGACAGTGTCTGGAAACGAACCCGTGACCTTCAAAGTGCAAGGCAAACAGCTTGACCACTTCAGCTTGGAAACTCCTGATAACCCAAGTGTCTTGAAGCCATACCTTTACTAGGTTCCCATGTGATAAAAGTGATGACACAGGCAGTTAAAACTCCCCTGCACTTGATTATACTTATGATGATGATGATGAAGAATAGACATCACTGCACACAGGACAAGGCCATAAGTACTTGGTCTCTCTCAGACAAGCCAAGAGATGTGAATCTTGAATGTCCTTATTGCAAGATGATTCATTATACTGGGATCTAGTTTATGTGACATCCTGACCCTTTTATGACAGCATCAAGAGTGAATCAACTAAATAACGAGAAGTAGATAGTAAGCTTTACTAAAACACGATCACATGTAACAAGATGGACGTAGCCACTAAAACCTTCATCAGCACAAAAACAACAAACACACACCGTGTGTTTTTAACATCCCTTCTCTTGGTAATTAACTCTAATTTTATTCCTATATGTTCTATAATATCTTTATTTCAGCGGACTTTCTCTTTGGTGGCTGTTTCAATCATTGTTGCCAAGCCCAGGAACTGATGTCTGTGATTCAGAGCAGCCATCTCCCACCAGCCCAGCTCATGGTGAGTTTCATTCTTTCATTTTGTTGTCTCTTGTTATTTGTCTTTGTTTTTAAAGGGTTTAAAAGGCAAGAGAATTGTCTTCATTGAACAGGTTTTATGTCCATATAGCTGTCTCTTTCTGCAGGACAGCCTGCCAAAATGGTAACAGAAAGCGCAAATTCTGTTGCTTCAGCAACGACCCCCGGGAGTCTCCAAGAAAATTGCACCCGTGAACCGAAAGATGTAGCCTGGAATCGAACCCACAACTTTGGAACAAGAGGCAGCTGACATAACCTCTTTGCCATGGATACTTTTAAAATAAATGTGTCCTAGTTACTGATATTATACATTAGCCATCAAACAATGAACGATGGAGTGCGAATCACATACAAGATTCAGTTTAATGAGTCCCATTACCAGACTACACTTGACATTATAATGGAAAGTACGGGGGAAAATTCAACCAGTTTGGGTTTGTTACATATAAAGAAGAAGAAAAAGAAGACTGATATTTTGAAATCACATTATTTTAGAAGACTGTAAATATTGATGGATGTTTGAGTGTGAGTTGATGGATGGTTGAATGTGAGTTAATGGATGATTGAGAGTGAGTTGATGGATGGTTGAGTGTAAGTTGATGGATGGTGAGTGTGAGTTGATGGATGGTAGAGTGTGAGTTGATGGATGGTCGAGTGTGAGTTGATGGATGGTTGAGTGTGAGTTGATGGTTGGTTGAGTGTGAGTTGATGGTTGGTTGAGTATGAGTTGATGGCTGGTTGAGTGTGAGTTAATGGATGGTTGAGTGTGAGTTCATGGATGGTTGAGTGTGAGCTGAGTTGATGGATGGTGAGTGTGAGTTGATGGTTGGTCGAGTGTGAGTTGACAGATGGTTGAGTGTATGTTGACGGATGGTTGAGTTGATGGATCGTTGAGTTGATGGATGGTTGAGTGTGAGTTGACGGTTGGTCGAGTGTGAGTTGACAGATGGTTGAGTGTGTGTTGATGAGAGGGGAGAGTGTGGGGGAATCACAAGAGCTGTGAAGGAGGAAGAATAAAAAAAATATGTCTATATTTTAAGAGACTTGGTCACAAATTTCCAGCATGCACTGGTAAACACAGGTCTGCTCATTTATAATGGACAAAAATCACAATTCAGAAACACGCAGACCATGTCTGAGTTGGGCAGCTTTTATTGTGTTATTGTAGAAAATATTCATTATAATAGGATTCACATACTCCACGGAAATATATTGTCCCAGACTGAAACCCACAGGGGAGAGAGCACGTTAGGAACAGCTAAGAGAATCTGGAAATGAATTGTAGAGAAAGCTGATGCCAGAGAGGTGATGAAGACAGCACAGAATAGAAATAGTCAATATTTATTTTATGTGACATTTATCAGATGTAAATACAAATTTTCATATGTAAAACAGCACTAAGCAGGCATGTTAGCGAAGTTGTTAGTTAGCAGTCTATGCCTAGGCTCATCTCCTGCTAAGAGAGGGAAAGAATGGCCACCTATTCCTCCATGCATCCAGGCCTACAGCATGTGATGTTCCTGTCACACTACAGGCTCCTAGCAGGCAACTGCTTCGGAGCAAATAAACACATTTTTAAAGCAATACTTGAAATGTTGCCTGTAGTTTGTAAAATGTTCAAACAGTTGTCTTTAAGAATTTTGTTTCATAGTATATTTATTGACCTCCTGTCTCTGTCAGAATCTTCTCCTGTTTCATTGGTTGTCTGTGAATGATCGGAGCGTCAGCATGATGGCCATCCTGTATGAACTGGTCAAGAGCATTACAGCTCTTGCAGGTGAGTTTTGTTAGTTTGTACACGTCACATATACTAACCCATATAACTAATTCTGGTTTAGCACACATTGTCAGCATCATCTCATACTACACACTTACCTCATGTAACAGACTTGGCAAGACAACAGCCAGACGGGTGTAACAGCTAAGTAACTTTTATATGTAAATTTAATAGATATTTTCAAGGTAGATTTTTTAATGTAGTTGCATGAGTGTAAGTTTATGCCGCAGACAGCAGATCACATACTCCAAGACTGCTCAAAATATAACATCTAGGCAAACCTTCTGGCCCCAAGAAACAACAGTGGAAGCGAAAATTCTATGGACCACTGAGTGAACTGAAAAAGACAGTGAAATTCATACGAGAGACAACAATGCAGATATAGACAAATTTCAAGCAAACGAAAGAAGAAGTGTATGTTTATTTTGTTTCTGTGCTGTTGAAGGCTCTTCCCACAACATCCATTTTGTCACTTGTGGTTGTTTTCTAGTAAAGTTTACCAATTCTACTTCTCATTTTTGTTGATTCACAACATCCCATATAGAGTCCTGGATGTTGGCCCTGCAGATACTATGTGGTATTTTCAGCAAGAGGATAGAATTTCCCACTTTTGACAGGAGGACACATATTTCACATTAACAATAGGATGTGGCATATTGAAAATATAGCAATAGGACATAAATTGTTGAATTGATAGCAAGAGGGCACAGTATGTTGCAGATTTAACAAGAGTATGGGAACTGTTGGACTTACAGCAAGAGGGCAAAGAATATTGTCCATTGACAGTGAAATGTGAAATATTGTACATACAGCAACAACACAGGAAATGTTGGATTTACAGCAAAAGAAAACTTCTTCCTGTCCTTCTTCAGTCTTCTTTCAAGTGAAGTCACCACACCCAGTCATGCACCTCAGAGATTGTTGTGTGACTTTGGCATACATCTGTGTCAGGTTTACTTCATTTAGACAGATTCTATCCAAGGATTATCTACCCTGACAATGGTTCCTAACAATTTTGCCAGGATACTTGCCTTACAGCCTACTGTTTGCAATTTTCAACTGCTGTGGGATTTGTTCAATGTTCACAACTTGCATATGGGACCTCCTTTTATTTTATTTTTTTTTCACCCTTATCTGAGAAGGCTAGATATCTAATCTCACTATCCAAGTGGTTGGGTGAATGTGTGATACCATTAGATACCAGTCGTTCATAGGAGAATTGCTTATGCTGTATTTTAATACTGTACCTTCTGAGGCTGAGGCAAGCACCATCATCTCTAAGCCATAGGTGCATCCCTAGCTAGAGGGTACAGAATGTTGCGTGTTTAGAGATGTAAGCAACAGACAACATCACCTCGGGAGAAAACAGCAAGAACACCAAAACCGTTGAGTTGTAGCTAAGAAGCAAGCTTTGAAGAATGCACTGCTAGCTTAGAGTGCTTCAAGATCTTCCTTACAAGTGAATGCTCATGTTGCACTGGAATTCAGAAGTCTGAACAGGTTCTTCAAGAAGGCTTAAGCTACAGGCCTCTGCATCTTAAGTGCAAGCATAGAGAATGTCACATAAATGAGGAGTGTGTGGTGGTGGTGGTGGGGGGGGGGGGGGGGGTGTTGGCCATGCATTAAAGTGCACAGTGTTCCTACAGCGAGGTTCTTTCATCGGTTAGAGATGACAGGTTCAAATCCATGTACGGTAACTATGGCTTTCTTCTTATTTCGTTCGCTTGAAATATGTCTATAACTGCAATGTTGTCTTTTGTATTCTTGTATGAATCTAACAGTCTTTTTTAGTTCACTGAGCGGTCCATAGAGTTTATCTTCCACTGTTGTCTCTCTAGGCCAGAAGGTATGCCTGGGTATGTTGTAGTTTGGGCAGTCTTGGAGCATGTGCTCTGCTGTCTGCGACGCCAATCCACATGTGCACATGGCTGAGTCACCAAACTTGAATTTTGTATACATTTGATTGCGTAATCTATAGTGTCCTGTTCTGGCGCAGAATAATGACTTGTTCTGGTCAATCCATAACGTGGTAGTCGTCTTGAGCAGGTTTTGGTGGCCTTCTGACTGATTTGATCATTCTTTTCTTTTGGTGGTATGTAATGGGCACATCAGGCTGTTCGTCTTTTGCTCCTTCCTTAGCCAATTGATCAACTCTTATCTCCTTTTTTTGTCTACTTCTGTGAGCTTCAGTCAATACTTGTGATTTGTTCATATTCTGTCTGAAGACTGATATGAAGTTTGAACAAGTCATTCCACCATAAATCTACTTTGTGATTGCCCATAAACTTTTATGGACATTTTAGTGATGGTGTCCCTTTGACCTCTGTGGCGCAGGGGTTACAAATGCAGTTGGTAGTCCCGCATGCTGTGTTCGAAACACAGCTGTGGGCAATTTGGAAGCAGACTGCCTTACATTGGTTTCATACTTACAGTATGAGTGCCAGTCGTTCAGAAAGCAATGGCAAACTACTGAACAAAACTTGCTCAAGACTCACAAACAGCCAAAAAATGCTGTAGTTGACTGCTGCGTCCTGTAAAGGATAGTCAACTAATTTCCTTTTGGCTAACATTGTCACTTAAAGATAACACAGTAACAGCATAATGAGAAAAATTTTTTTATTCATGAACCCAGATACAAGTGAAGTTGTTGTGGACCCAAATGTAAGCTCCACTTGGTGGCAGCAAGTCAGAAGTCTGTGTAGTCAGTCGGAGAACTGCCGTGCTGCCTACCTCGCCGTGCTTGCATGTAGGTCAGTGGCATCTAATGCCCTAGGCATCCGACCAAAAGCTAAGGTCAGTGAGTTATTTATGTCTTGCTTGTAATAATTTGTATAATTTAGTAAAACTGTCTTATGGAAATATATATGGCTATAAAGCAAGGTAACAAGCGGGCTGTTTTAATTTGTGTTTATTTGTTTTCAGAAGAATGTTTTTGTAGTAAATTTTAATAATAAAGAGACAAACAATAGGTTGCACAATTTAGTGCCTGGCATATTTCTCAGGTGCATACTGCAGAAATCGCACAACATAAAATAAGGCAAGGCCTGAAGAAACACCAGCATACTGCAGAAATCACACAACATAAAATAAAGCAAGTCCTGAAGAAACACCAGCATACTGCAGAAATCACACAACATAAAATAAAGCAAAGCCTGGAGAAACGACAGCATACTGCAGAAATCACACAACATAAAGTAAAGCAAAGCCTGGAAGACCGAGGAAACACCAGCATACTGCAGAAATCACACAACATAAAATAAAGCAAAACCTGGAGAAACGCCAGCATTCTGCAGAAATCACACAACATAAAGTAAAGCAAAGCCTGGAAGACCGAGGAAACACCAGCATACTGCAGAAATCACACAACATAAAATAAAGCAAAACCTGGAGAAACGCCAGCATACTGCAGAAATCACACAACATAAAGTAAAGCAAAGCCTGGAAAACCGAGGAAACACCAGCAGACTGAATACCTGGTGAAGTTGATTAAGAAAAGTGACCTGCAGAAGTGTGAAAATTATAGAAGAATAATATTGTTATCAGAGCCTGGGAAAATATTCAGCAGGATCATTCTGAAGAGATTAAGAGATGCCATTGACAAACATCTAAGGAATGAACCAGCAGGCTTCTAACCAAACAGATCCTTTACTGATTAGATAGTAGGTCATATTACACATAATTGAGCAAAGTGTGGAATGAATTCACTACTTTATATTGGATTTGTGGATTATGAAAAGGTTTTTGACAGCATTGATGGGGAATTCCTTGGGAAGTTGATGCAGAACTATGCACTTGCGTGGAGAGTCAACTTCATAAAGGCAACATTTGAAGATATGAAAGATAGTTTTTTTTAAAAATAGGGAAATCTAATGATACATTTGAAATAAAAACAAGAATGGCAGGTCTGTATGGTGGAATTGATAGGAACCCTTGTTCTTAAGCATCTGGTGTGCTGATGCTGAGGTATGCGGTTCAGCCCCTACACCGGACAGCTGAACTAAAATGTTGACCTGTCGTCCTTGACTTGGGGACGTAAATTACAAGTACCTCTGAAGTCGGAGTGGGTTCACCAGATGGCGAGGGACACTGTTAATAGGGAAAGCTAATCCACACGCAAAATTCAGTCCATCACTACTATAAATAGTTTGTATGGACTACGCTTGAGTTCAAAGCGAGCGAGCTCCAAAAAAGAAAAGAAAGAATGTCTTTGGTCACCATTATTATCCTCCTGACTAATTGGATTAAGAATACAATAAATTAAATACCACCAGGAATGGAATTAGATGGACTGACAAAGTAACTTGATCATTTCGACTTCACCAGCAACACTGCACTCTTGTCACACGCACAAAATCAGATGCAAAATAAATTAAACATGCTTAATAGGAGGTTACAACAATTATATCTAAAAGTTAATATAGGAAAGACAAAGATAATGATTTAATTTCAGCAAATAACCCAATACCCTTCGCAAAATCTCACTTCAAGAGGCAGAATCATACACCTATTTGGGTAGCAGTGTAGACAAAGATTGAGGAAACAATGTTGATATTAAAATCAGAATGCAAAATGCAAGAGAAGCTTTCATAGCACTAGGAAATGTGTGGAAGTCAAAAGATGTTAAACTAAACACCAGACTTGGTATGTTTAACCTCAGTGTTAACCCTACCAGACCTGAGGCCCTGAACCTAACTGTCCCTATTACCTGGGCTCCTGAGCATTAAAGAGGAAAAAACCAACATGATATAGAAAAATTTTAGTTAATGCAAACAAGTGGTTAGAATAATTTGTAACTTGGAGACATTGTAGAAAATAGGTCTACCTTTCATCTAGCGCCAATATTCCACCTTTGTGTGCCAATCCAGTCTGAATACACCAAAGTATGGATCACCTGTTGGACTGTGAAAAGCCTAGACCTACTTCGCTTTCTTGTTGAAGTGCTTGGTTCATCAGCCGTTCGTTTCATTGTGAATTTACCGAATTTGTTTGCGTTAAACCACACAAAGTCAATTCAAACCTATGGGGGAAGACATTAGCAATGGCTAACCATGAGGTTTGACCACGACTGGTTGGTTATTTTTAGTTTGTGACGCTTTTTTTCACATACTAGGCAAAATACCGAAAATTGGGTACAGCGGTATAGCGGCAGGTTAGGAAATTACCGAAAAATCGGTTCAGCGGTCTGGTAGGGTTAAAATCAGTACTACTATGTGGATTAGAAACATGGAGACCAACTAAAAGAATGACTAATAAACTACAAACATTCACTAATTGTTGCCTGCACAGAATAGTAAGAAATGGTAAGACAGAATCACCAATGTAGAGCTCATAGAGAGAACCAAATTAATTCCAGCGAATCAGAAGAGAAGGAAATATTGCTGGAGCTGGATAGGACGCACATTGAGAAAATCTGAGGATAGTATTACTAGACATTCCGTTGTCTGCAACACACACAAAATAGTGAGAGACCTAAAAACACAAGAGAAGAGAAGTAAAGACAGAGATAAATATTAAGTGGAGAACATGGACAGGGCTGCAGGAGATAGGAAAAGCTAGGATAGCTTTGCATGCACTGCCTGAAGCCTCTGCCACAATCATAGATATAAGGCAAAGTGAAGAAGAAGAATACAATCTTAATTTACTTTGATTTATTTGATGAACGTGTCACATTTTAAATAAGAAATGTCATTGAAATATTAATTCTCTCGATGGTTTACATTGTTATTGATTAGATCAGAATTCACAGTACATTATGTTGTTTTAATGATCCAGTCTGTTATGTTGTTGTCAGGATCCAGACGCAGACACCGCCAGCACGAAATCAGATGAGAATGACAGTGCAGATGTACCAAACCCAGCAGACGTCAGTATGGACAGCCAGGAATGGGAATCTTTAACTGTGGACATGGAATACTGGGAGCTGCTGACCAAACAGTTTGAGGGTGTCATGGCCATCATGACTCTCCTCAGCATTCCATCAGATGAACAAGTTGGAGATGTTGCCTTCCAGCCAATCTCTGTTTCTGTTTCCAGACTGTTAAATAGTGGGAAAGGTATAAAAATTCTATCTCTAGTTCTGTTTCCAGACTGTTGAATAGTGGGAAAGGTATAAAAATTCTATCTCTAGTTCTGTTTCCAGACTGTTGAATAGTGGGAAAGGTATAAACATTCTATCTCTATTTCTGTTTCCAGACTGTTAAATAGTGGGAAAGGTATAAAAATTCTATCTCTAGTTCTGTTTCCAGACTGTTGAATAGTGGGAAAGGTTTAGACATTTTATCTCTGTTTGTGTTTCCACATTGTTGAATAGTGGGACAGGTATAATCATTTTATTTCTGTTTCCAGACTGTGAATAGTGGGACAGATATAAACATTTTATCTCTGTTTCTGTTTTCACATTGTTAAATAGTGGGCCACTATAAACATTCTATCTCTGTTTCTGTTTCCAGACTGTTGAATAGTGGGAAAGGTATAGACATTCTACTTAATGAGTTAAATTATGTGATATTAAATGACCAATCAGTTAGGGTACTAACTCCTCAGATCTATGATTTTTTCTTCAAGTGCCTGGTCTAGGGACAATGCGTTTCGTGTGTTGTTTAACACACAAAATGATCGCATGTTAAAGCTGGCAGAAGCAATTGCCATAAATTTACGGAAGCCAATTCTGTGCAAACATAAAGACACGAGTTAGTTTTAAATTACCATGATAGACAATTCAAATTACTGTGTGAATATGTTTGTTGTATATTTCAGATTAAAGGTTTTATGTAATTACTTTAGTTTATGTTCCATAATCGTACCTCAAAGATCCACCTTTGCTTTGATTGATTTTGGATGTGTAAATTAACATGATGCCTGTTGTTTACATCTTCAATCACAACACTATATTAATTTATAAATACAGTTTGGTTCCTATAATATGTCTGTATCATTTGTAACTGTGTTTACTCATTGCCTAGCTCTGAATTTGTTAACCATATCACTGTTTCCATATATATTTATTATTTTAAAACAGGTTCCATCCCCGAAGTGGTTGCTAGGTTTGTGGTACAGCAACATTTGACTCCTGCCTCGCTGTTCTTTAACTTTACAGTAAGTGACGATGAAGAGGATGTCAAGGAAGAGAATGAAAATGCTCATGGGAAGAAAGAAGCAAAGCTAACTGATATTGATAAAGACCAGAACATAGAACAGGAAGAACAAGAGAAATCTATTGAAGATAAGATAAAAGAAATGAGCCAGTCTGAAAAAATTAAATGTAAGGACAATTTGATTCAGAATATCTGCTGTTGTTGTTTGTCTTACTGATAAATAGCCTTACATTTTCTGTTTTCTTTTTTCTTTCTAGTTTTGTTTTGACTTATACATTTCCTGGGGTAATTTTGTTTGTGTATTTTCTTTGTAAATGTATAGTTTATTTTATATGATTTGTTCTTTGTTTGTGACAACTTTTTCATTACTGTTTTTTTAAAAAATCAGTCCTGTGGTTAATTATATTTTCTTGCTTTTGTCTTTGTGGTGCTGTAAAGTTCTCTTAGGTTTCATTTCACTGCTGCTGTTTCAGCCTCTCTTCCTATCTAATGTTGTCTGTGCCTTTATTAACTTCCTTATTATATTTTTTAATTAGCTGCCATGTATTTTTCAAGAGCTCTGACTTTGGTAGAGGAAGCAAGGGTGCAATGTAGAGAGAAAGGATAGAGGAGAGACAAAGAGATGAGAAGACAAGACAGAGGGAAAAGATGTGATGATGATAATAAAAAAAAAGGATTAGATGTGAGATAGTCATGTTCTCTTTAAAAAAGTAAGATTACACCCCATCCATTATATACTAGTTTAGTTTATTTAGTTTAGTCGATGGATCAACATCACGGCACACGGGTGCAACCCATAAGTGCTCCGTTTTCCTTCTAACTCAAATCTGAGTCTGGAGAAACTCAGCTCAGTGCATGAACTCTGTAGCACTGGCGAGGATCCTGAAATACTTTGGGTAGATTTTTAACTCAAAATTTTGCCCAGGCAGCGCCTTTTGGCTACTATTTTTCGATTTCCAACTGCCAAGGGATTTTTTATGTGCGCAACAATACACACAGGTGTCCGATCTCACTACCCAGCAACCAGGGGATTCTTTTTTTTTTTTTTTTTTACTACAAGTCCATGTGAAAAATTCTGGCCCCACTGGGGTTTGAACCTGGGACATCCAGCACTCTAGATGGACACCATACCTCAAAACCACACAGTTCTCTCTCCCCCCCCCCCCCCCCCAATAAAAATGGATGGTGGAAAATAAGAAGTAGGGATGTGTCACAGTTATGACTTAAAAGTTGTTAATATGGTAGCAAATATGGTGTCTTATAACGCAATGACAACATTTCAGAGATATATAAGCCCATGGCAGATGCTGGAAGTTGATTAAGATGATTAATCATCCCATGGCACAAAATCAGTTAAGTCTGTGAGAGTACATCATTCTGCCACTAAACTGTTGTTTCCTGGAGGTTATTTGTCTGCATTTCATGAAGTTGACTGGCTATTCAACAGATCAGCTAGAAGAGTTAAGGCACAGGTTTCCTCATAGCCTACATAATGATGTCTTGCTGGCCAATTGCTGCTGGGAGTATGCTGTTGTATGGAACAAAGACACAGAGGTATGATGGGCAGGTTGTCTGCTATTTCCTGATCTGATTTTGTTTTTCTGTTCTAATATTTTATTTTAATGGGGGGGGGGGGGGGGGGGAACTTTCTCTGGCTTCAAATCTCATGGTAATTAACATTGCCTAGTCAAGGACATAATATTGGAGCCCAACTGACCGGCGTGTGGTATGAACACCACGGTCAGAACAGACAGTTTAAGTGTGGTTAACTGCTCAACCACGCTGACTTCCTTGACTAATTTGTGTGTGTATAATTTTCATATTATTATTATTATTATTAGAACAAACTTTATTACATTTCAGGTAAATCCATTGGTACTCAGTCTCTTCAGCTATAGATATACATGCTAATTGTCCACAGCAGCAGGTTGTGCCACTCTCTTGAATGCTCCTTCCACACAGCATCATGTTTGATTCTAAATTCTGGCTGTCTTAGTCATCTTCTTGCATCCACGAGAGAGCCTGCTGGGATCTTAATCCAGCTCAACAAAACATTGTATCTGTTTGCGAGGGAATGGAGAAGATAAAGGAGGAATTGTGATTTAATCCTGCAAAAGTGGGTCATTGATTGTTGCTTGATTTTCACCATTATCCATTTTCAGTAGTTTCCTGTTTGAGGTTAGAGTTCATTGTCAATCACCTCAAATGAAAAATGTGTAAGCTGTGATAACTATTATAGTTTTAAAGTAATCGCATAGCTGACAGTGTCCTAACTCAGCAAGAAAAAGAAGAACCTATTACATGCCTGGCTGCGTCTGATTGGTTCTAGAACTTGGCTGTAAACCTGCTGTCACGATTACATAGACGTAAAATCAAATCTTCCTAGTAGGTTAGCATGGCCAAGTGGATGAGAGAGCTCACTCTTAAACGTCCGGTGTGCTGATGCCGAGGTAGCAAGTTCAACCCCTACATTGGTCAGCTGGCTACAATGTTAACTTCTCTTCCTTTACTTTGGGATGTAAATTACAAGTACCTCAGAAGTTGGAGTGGGTTTGCCTGATTCCGATGGACACTAGTAACAGGGGAAAGCTAAAGAACATTTAAAAATCAGTCCAGTGCACTGTAAGTAGTAAAGCATATATGAACTACCCAAAGAAGAAAGTCTTCTCAGTGCTGAGATGTTTCAATGCTCACCAGTTTTATCTTTTAATACATTCATCACATCCAGTTTGTTTCTGTTTCTATTAATGTGATTTTTGTAATTACCAAAATACTTGTTCTTGTCTAAACAGACAACTCAGAATCTGGAATTATCCCTGGAATTCTTGAGGCTAGTTCAGAATGCAGTATTGAGACAAGGTGGGTTTTCATCAAACTTCCTGTTCTCAATTATTATGTACACTTACGATTACCTATATTTAATAATGAAATCATTGAGAAAATTGAGGCAGCACAGATCTGGGTGGTTTTTTTTTAGAATGAAGGAATCACCAACAAATGAGAAGTAGAATTGGTAAGCTTTACTAAAAATGATCAGAAGTAACAAAATGGACATTGTGGTCGAAGCCTTCATCAGCACACAAACAACAAACATACACAGATACAACTGCATGAAAATTGTAGCAGTTTCTGTTTTGTGATTCAAATATTTTAGATGTGTCCTGTTTCACACCTCTGTTGACATGTGTGGTATGTGATTCAAATATTTTAGTTGCGTACTGTTTCACACCACTATTGACATGTGTGTTATGTGATTCAAATATTTTTGATGTGTACTGTTTCACACCTCTGTTGACATGTGTGTTATGTGATTCAAATATTTTAGTTGCTTACTGTTTCACACCACTATTGACATGTGTGTTATGTGATTCAAATATTTTTGATGTGTACTGTTTCACACCTCTGTTGACATGTGTGTTATGTGATTCAAATATGTTAGATGTGTACTGCTCCACGCCTCTGTTGACATGGCTGTTATGTGATTCAAATATTTTAGATGTGTGCTGTTTCACACCTCTGTTGACATGTATTATGTGATTCAAATATTTTAGATGTGTGCTGTTTCACACCCCTATTGACGTGTGTGTTATGTGATTCAAGTATCTTTGTTTTATACTGTTTCATACCTCTCTTGAGTTCCTATTATATTATTTAAATAGCTTAATTTTGTATTGTTTAATTTCAGGTGTGTCTAGTCTCTTGTGGCACATGTTTATGCAGAAGAGGGCATCATCGGCAGCCCATCTGATGGAAAAGGTTAGTGACCTGACATTTATCTCTACTCTTGTACTTTGCTGCAAACTTCATTACTCATATATTTTAAGATTTTATTCTCTTTTGTCTTTACATTTTGGATGTTATATGTACAATGTTACTGGAACCAAGTTGCAGCAATTAAAATTGGAAATAAAGAGGGCAGTTACGAAAACATAAAGCTAGGAGTACGACAGGGATGTGTCTTGTCACCAGATCTCTTCTCCCTATATAGCGAAGTAATAATGAGAGAGATCAAAGAGATGCCAGGAATACTAGTCGGAGGTTATAATATAAATAAAATACGCTATGCAGATGACACAGTGTTGGTGGCAGATAAATCAACAGACCTACAATTGTTGGACACTGTAGTAACAGAGAGTGCAAGGAAAGGACTCTTCTTGAATATCAAGAAAACAGTAACAATGGTGATATCAAAGAAAATGGTCACACCAAAATGTGACATAGAAATAGAAGGAAAAATTCTTAACCAAGTGGATAATTTTAGATTCCTAGGGACATTTATAACATCAGATGGAAGATGTACAACAGAGATTAAGAGCAGAATAGGGCAGGAAAAGGCCGCATTTCAGAAAATGAAGAGTACCTTGTGCAATAGGTCACTATCACTGAGTGTAAGAAAGTGCTGAATTGCTATGTAGAACCAGTTTTGCTGTATGGCAGTGAATCTTGGAATGTAAATGAACAAATTAAGAAGAAATTAGAAGCAACAGAGATGTGGTTCCTGAGACGAATGTTGAGAATTCCTTGGACTGCCAGAATAACTAACAACAATTGCCTGAAACAGGCTAATGAAACTAGAACACTGTATACAACAATAAGAAAGAGACAAACAGCGTTTTTTGGTCATGTAATGAGAAGAGATGCATTGGAGAACATCGTGACAGCTGGACATATCGAGGGGAAGAGAGGCAGAGGCAGACCAAGAGAAATGATGCTGGATGGATTGAGACGGTGGCACAGAGGAATATCAACAGCAGAGTTGATCCACAAAACCAAAGACCGAGATCTGTGGAGAGCCATGAACGCCTACGCCAGCTGGCAGGGCACTTGATGATGATGATGATGATATGTACAATAATTGCAATTGAAAGTAATTTGTAATTAAGAGTTACATCCAGTAGTATTTTACAGCAAACATTGTTACAAAAATCTAAAGACCACATTTTCTTAAGTACTTCTCATTTAGTGACTAGTTGTTACACATTTCCCTTTTAACAATGTTCTTTTATCTGTGCCTTGCTAATTTTAGACTAGTTATGAGTTAAGTTTCTTTAAATAATCCTGTGCCAGATCTTCACATATTCTAGGCCATGGCATAATGAGGTAGAGTGATAAGTTCCTTTCCTTCCTAGATAATTTCTACCCCGGGAAGGTTAACCCGGTCAACAAATGCCCGCAGAAGTCGGATGTGTCGGCCTAACGGCGCAAGAACGCAGCTCTGCTGTAAACAGGCACAACGCAATCACATCCGAAAAAAAAACTCCGGATGAACGAAGAAGAAGATGATAATTTCTAGAAAATTCCCTGATAACCACTTTATGAGGTTGAGTCAACCCCAGAATCATACGGGACAGACAAAAATAATCATACCATTGTTGGAAATTGAACCCAGGCCATTTTCTTGGCAGGCATGAGAACTACCTATTATTCCATCGCTGTTCCTATGAATATATTACAGTGGGGAAATATGAATAGTTCTTAGAATATCATGAACCAAGAAGAATAAAAATACTGACATTCTCTAAAAGATCTGAACATCCAAGAACATAGTCTCATAAACAGCATCATGTCTCAAAACTGAAATACAGGGTGTATTTTTAATGACTGTACAGTGTTTGAAAATATTGCCGGTCCAAGTTTTGTATTTACCTATTATGTTGCATGAACTTTGCAGAGGGTGAATACAACACTTGGACCAGCAATATTTTCAAACACTGCACAGTCATTAAAATTATACCCTATACTTTGGCCATGTTAAATCTCCCAGTGGCTTGGAAAGAACATGGATGACAGGCATGCTTCCTGGAACAAGTTTGTTTCATTGGCTTCCTGGAACAAGTTTGTTTCATTGGCTTCCTGGAACAAGTTTGTTTCATTGGCTTCCTGGAACAAGTTTGTTTCATTGGCTTCCTGGAACAAGTTTGTTTCATTGGCTTCCTGGAACAAGTTTGTTTCATTGGCTTCCTGGAACAAGTTTGTTTCATTGGCTTCCTGGAACAAGTTTGTTTCATTGGCTTCCTGGAACAAGTTTGTTTCATTGGCTTCCTGGAACAAGTTTGTTTCATTGGCTTCCTGGAACAAGTTTGTTTCATTGGCTTCCTGGAACAAGTTTGTTTCATTGGCTTCCTGGAACAAGTTTGTTTCATTGGCTTCCATAGTGTGCACCTAAAGACTTATAGTCAAATATGACAGGCAGTAAACTGTACAAACACTGGAAACTATATTCTGACAAGCATGTACTGCATCTTGTGCAGAAGAGGCTACATCCACACTAAGACACACACAGTCAAAGTGTTTTTGAACCAGTCTGTCATAAATGCTGACAGCTTCTGACCTGACCTTAAGGGAGTCATTATCAGTCCCAGACGAAATTCTGAATTTTCTTTTCATTGCTGGTTCTGATTTCCTGGTCAACAGATTCAGCATAGTCTGTCTGGGAAGCATCTGCAGGTCCATCAAGAGATTTAGCTCTTCATTTTTTAAAGGAATGCAGGTTCTGTACATGCAGGTTCTGTGTACAGAACCTGGCTGTTCAACAAGAGGAGGGTCCAAATTCTTTCCTTGATCAGACTTAGATTTTACTTGTGTCTCCACTATTCAAATTCACAATGTTTTGAATAAACAATGAGGCATATACAGAAACATAGATTCAAAGAGTTTAAAAAAAAAAAAACAATACACAAGGAAAGCAATTAATAAAGAAAACAACCATAAAACAGTTATAGAAAATAAATGACATAAAGTTATTATATATTAGATCATGTCTTATAGCATGTATTATAGTGTAGAGATGTTACACACACAGGTTAGAAGGCACGTGATGATCGTACAGCACACAAGACTCCGCGTTGTTTATATCATTCTTTATTTGTCGAATCGTTCAACTACAGCATCATGATGTTATGCTCAAATTCGGATGTTTACATGTTTTCTACCTCCTTGCTAGCTGGGCCCCAAGTGACGTGTGTGCCAGCCTAGATACACTTCTTCATTCGTGCACACACGTTCACTAGCTATGGTTTTCCCACTAGTCAAGGAATGCGCAGCATTCCTTAACTCTTTACTCCTAAGCTACTCCCTTTACTGTTACATATACCTCCCCTTCTTCAAAGAGAATTTTTCCCTGAAAAAATCTCAACCCCAACTCTTAAGCACTTAACTATACATCTCTATACCACAATTAACAACAATTCCATATAATTCCTAACTCAATTCTCATTCTCCTATCTCATCATAGCCAATTGCTAACCAGAGACAATAATACCGAAACCCTCTACAAAACTCGTTATAAAGTTCTCTAGAAAACTCGCTACAAAACTCGTTATAAAGTTCTCTAGAAAACTCGCTACAAAACTCTCCATAAAATTCTCCATAAGCGAACCGCTTTTAAATTTAAAGTGTCCATCTAAATTATGATTGACAAAACTGAAGATATTCCCCTTATCTTTTATTTCTCCCTTATTCACATTCTCACACTCTCACTATTCTAGGATAGACAGAAAAAATAGTTAGATTGGGTAGGTTAGATTTGGTAGGTGCGCACCTAAAATAAATAAGAAAAAGTAAGGAAAAAGTAAGAAGTAATCACCTTTCTCTTCCCATACATTCTCAAAACTTTATAAAAATAAAGTTTCAAAATTTATCTTCAGTTTCCGTCAATAATAATCGTTATTATCAAAAAAATATGTTAATCCAAAACTACCAGCTTTTGTATCATTCACCTCGTCAAGTTCAAGTTTACCATTCCTTCAAAAAAAAACTCCAAATTATTAGTATACTGTTACATACAGTCTTCTTCTTCCAACTTATTTAAATGCCAAAACTCAATCTGGCATTCCCCCCTTATTTTCCCATTTAACGCTGTTCAACCCAGCTCCTATTTTTAACCCAAACATTTACATTGCGAACCCAATAATATCAACATACTCCTCCATTACAACATATTGAGTCACTTCACTAACCACTACTTCTTCCCCCTTAACTCCATCATGTTTCACCCTCAACTTCTATTTATAAACGTTATATACGTTAAACGACTCAACTACTTTAAGTCATCTGTTTCTTCTAACTGAACGTCCAACCAATAATCATTTTAAACACACTCAGGGTAACTCAATAAAACCAAAACATTGTAAAAATAACCAGCTAAGTTAACACATTTCACATTTCATAAAACCCCATTGAAGTCCAAACAATTGACTAAACCATATCAACCCCCTCATTCTTTGACATCATATTTATCCCCACACATTAATCAAATTAAACACATAAGGAAATGCAAGACCATTTTATGACTACTCAATAATTGTTTTCCGTTTAAGAAAAACTCCACACTTCATTTAAAAACCAACATGATCACAAAACATATACCAATAAGTCTCAAGTTATTACCATATTATGTATATTCCTCCCAACAACTCTTGCTTAAGTCATTTACCAACCATCTTCTTTGTAAACACAAAAATATCGTGTCTAACTTCTTCTTCTATCTGCCATCTGCAGAATATTCTACCAGGCTATTTATCTATCTCTTCTCCATTTTCTTAATAACTTCCAATTTTTTTCTATAATTGCAATATCTACATCAATGTCGCTATCCTCCCGAGGAGAGCTATCTTCTTTCATATCAGCTTCTTCATCAGTTTCTGACTTTTCATCCATTTCTTCTTCCCCATCTGTATATCCATTACTAGCAACCGCTAATTTCTTCCTTTCTAAATCCAATCTAATTTTCCTGTCTTGCCGTCTCAACAAATTTTCAAATAATGGCATATCTTCACCACTTGAAGAACTCACTCTAAGTTTCCTTTGCCTCTTAATTTCTTTTTCTTTCTGACTATCTAACTTTCTTTTTACAGCCTGTCTTGTATTCATAAATGGAGGTTCTATTTTTTCTTTGACTGATTCTTCGCTAATATAATCGTCATACATGTTATTTTCCTCCGTCATGACTGTTTTTGGTACTGTTTCTTCTTGTTCAGCTGTAGTAGATGCTGTTGTCACTTGTTTCCCATTCTCTATAGGTATTGGATATACCGATTGTCTGACAATCTGTCCACCTGACAATATTTCTTCGGAACAATAATTATTATTACTATTCTCTGCATCCCTTTCCTCATTATCCCGCCTTAAGTGCTCTACATGTGAACGTGCAACATGCCCTGAAATTTGATTCTTAATAGTATATGACACTGGACCCTTTTTTTCTAAAATATAGTATCCCGGGACCCAATGAGCATCAAACTTAGAGTTTTTTCTATGTTTTTTGTAATACACTCTATCACCTATGTTGAACTCTTGTAAGTGTGCATTTTTATTTGCGTATTTCTTCTGTCTTTCTCTAGCCTTAATTATATTATTTCTTAAACGAACATGTGCTTTGTGCATCTCTTGCAACCTTGTTTCCTGAAAATCTTCCCCCAGATATTTTCTCCTAGGCTTTAATAAATTATCAATTGGCAATATTGGTTCTCTCCCATGTACTAAGTAAAATGGTGAGAAACCTGTTCCTTCATTTTCGTGTGTACGTATCGCCGCTAATGCTATCCCCAAATAAAGATCCCAATCCATATCGTGTTCTTCTACATTTTTCGCTAGAATATTGTATAGTGTTCTATGTTGTCTCTCATTTTTAGCATTAGAAGTTGGTCTGTAATATGAAGTCCTAATGTGTTTTATATTCAAATCTTTTACCAATTTTTCAAACTTTCTATTTACAAATTCTTTCCCATTGTCTGTAAGTATTATTTGTGGACACCCAAACCTTGGTATAAATTCTTGTAAAAGCATATTTATAACTGAATCAGCACTCTTGTCTGGAATTGGATAAACTTCTGGCCAGATACTATATGAATCAACTATATGTAGTAGGTATACATTTCCCGATAATGTTTTTGGATGAGGACCTGAAATATCCAAACTTACTTTCTGCATTGGAAATTGAGGAATATCGGTATCTTGTAAAGAACATTTGATTATCTTCATGTTTCTTAACCTACACTTTTCACACGCTTCAACATATTCATATACACTTTTGAATAAATTCGGCCAGTAATATTTACTGCTAATAGCCTTCACTAACTTATCTCGTCCAAAATGACCATTATTATCGTGATATGCCTTTAAGACTTCTTGTTCTAAATGTTTCGGAATATATTTTCTTACTCCTTCACCTTTTTCACTGATATAATATAATTGATTGTCTTCTTGTAACTCTACAAACTTTCTTTTAAAACTATTTTCCCCTGTTTCTTTCAGTTTTCTTTTTATCTGTACTATTTTTGGATCTAATTCTTGTTCTGTTTTCATATCAAACTGTTCTAAATGTGGGTCTTCTGTTCTAGGTTCAGACTCTTGATCCGATGGTAAACTCTCAAATTCTTCCCTATTTATTATGGCAGAATCTAATATATTTACTTGCCAGTTTCGATCGTCTATCTCTGGTTCAGCTTCATCTTCTACAGCATCATGATGTTATGCTCAAATTCGGATGTTTACATGTTTTCTACCTCCTTGCTAGCTGGGCCCCAAGTGACGTGTGTGCCAGCCTAGATACACTTCTTCATTCGTGCACACACGTTCACTAGCTATGGTTTTCCCACTAGTCAAGGAATGCGCAGCATTCCTTAACTCTTTACTCCTAAGCTACTCCCTTTACTGTTACATATACTATTGTCTATTTATATTATTGTCTGTTGTAATAGTGAGTGCTAATTTCTACCTTTAACATCACTGTTTTGCAACAGGTTGGGAAACCACCAAAAGACAGGTTGTGTAGAAAGGTGAGACTAGTTATATCACTTTGTTTTATTTGCTTCTCCATTTGAAGAAGCTTGTACTTACGTACATTCACTAAGAGGGGAAATCAGTCACGTACCATTACCAGCCGCTACCTGGTTTATTGTTTATCTCTGTTTCATTTTATAAAAATTTTTATTAGTAGTGTTTGTGTTGTCCTAGACAAAGGTTTGGTTTAGTTTAGTCGACTGATCAACATCACGGCACACGGGTGCAACCCATAAGTGCTCTGATTTACTCCTAACTCAAGTCTGAGTCGGGATAAATTCAGCTCGGTGCACAAACTCAGTAGCACCGACAAGGATCCTGAAATACTTTGGGTAGATTTTTAACTTGAAATTTTGCCCGGGAAGTGCTGTTAGACTACTCTTTTTCGATTTCCAACTGCCAAGGGATTTTTTACTTGTGCTACAATACACATGGGCATCCGATCTCTCTACCCAGAGACCAGGGGAAATTTTATTACTAGAAGTCCACGTGAAAAAATCCTGGTCCTCACCGGGGCTTGAACCCGGGACCTCTAGCACTCGAGGCAGACACCATACCTCGAGACCACTCAGCCCCCCCAAGACAAAGGTTGTCGTAACTAAAATAGTAGACATGTTGTGTGATTTAGTAGATTAATTCTTGCTCCTTTTTTTTTTCTGCATTGTTTAATTTTTTTACTCTCCCAGATCCAAGGATATGGTCTAGCCATTTCAGATCATCATCATCATCATCATCATCATCATCATCATCATCATCATCATCATCATCATCATCATCATCATCATCATCAAGTTCCCTGCCAGGTGGCATAGGTGTTCATGGCTCCCCACAGATCTCAGTCCTGGATCAACTCTGCTGATGATATTCCTCCCTGCCACCGCCTCAATCCATCCAGCATCATTTCTCTTGGTCTGCTTCTGCCTCTCTTCCTATTGAGCTTTCCAGTTGTCACAATGTTCTCCAATGTCTCTCTTCTCATTACATGACCAAGAAAAGCTATTTGTCTCTTTCTTATTATTGTACATAATGTTTTACAGGGTGTTTGTAAAGTCTGATTACACTTTGTATGTAGAACAAATTTGAAAAATTAAGTACATGATGTCATAAAAAATGTGCTTAAAAATTCATTAAATTAGTTACAATAGTCACTGCTATGGTCTAACGCTGTTTTGGGGAAGCTGAAAAGTACCATTGAAGTATTCATTATAAAGGTGTTGGAAATGTTTCAACCGGCTTGAAATTGACTGGGGCAAAGATGATGAGGAATACATCGAAGGGAAAGATGACGTTAACATGTAAAAAAAAGATAGAACAAGAAAAACGGGAAAAACTACATGAAGAGGAGGAGATAAAACTTTCAGTGAAAATGGCTAAGATAATCAGCCAGCAATTCAACAAATAGTCCTTATAAAGACTGTGTCATATCCAAAACCAAAACGACGAACCAGAAGCCAACACTGACCAAAGAAACCGCCAGAGGAGGCGGACGCAAAGGAAAACATGCCGGCCAACCCCCCAGCTGACGTCACAGACACAAACTCTACAAATCGATAAGCCAGCTAACACTGGCGTAGAAACCGAGAGAAAACTTAAACTGCACCATGAACCACCACAAATGTAACTAACGCCACAGAGGCTAGTTGAGCACTGATGGAAAGTTGTTTTTTTCTACTGAAACTGGAAACACAATGGGCTTCAAGGCATGACTGTACACTGTACTCACTGATACGTTCACTTGTTGCGACATTTTCCTGAAGGACTTGCTTGGACTATTCAGGATTCTGTCTTGGATATCTAGACGTTTTTCTTCAGACAGTAGGCCTGCCAGATTGCTGAGCATGTTCCACATTTCCCATAGCAAGAAGCTTATTCAACAAATTTTTAACACCTACTGCAATGAGGAGGTTGTTTATCAGGAAATCTTTCTATAAATCTTTGAAAAACCATCTGCGTGTATCGACCACCATTTCGAAACACTTGTTCATCTAAAACAATTCTTTCTTCTGTTGATAACACCATTCTGTTTGGAGTGCAAAGAATTACTCCAGCAGACGACAGCCATTCACTGCATATTGCTTCACGATGGACTGTGGAAATACTGGAGAGTAAGGTTGAAGACAAGCTACAATGCTACAAGTAGGAAGATGACATCAAGAGATGGACAAACAGCAGTCTGACAAAATGTACAATCAAGGTGAGAGACAGACATTGTTGGAGATCCATTGCAGCCAACCTTCATTGTGAGGATCGCACCTGATTTATTGACTTAGTTATAATTTAAACTTATCCTCAGCAGCAACTCAACTGCTGAGGAATTTGTCTGCAATCAGATCACGGAACCTCCTTGATTTTCATCCCTATCCAAAAAGGCAGAGATCATATCTCTAAACCACTACAAGTTTGAGAGAGATGGAAAGATAATGTACTTACATATGTTCATGTATAATTTCTCACTTACTAATTTGTATGCTTTTATAAATTGTTATTTAACAAATGAAAAGATGCTGTCTGTTCTGGTTCCCATTGATTGAAGTGTCGGAAACTCAAAGCTGAACATTGTTGGCCTGCTTGTGTTACAGGAGGTGGGAATGAGCAGCTCAAGCCTGGTCGACTTCATCGCCCACTGTGCTGATTTCATGGAAATTATCATGGATGTAAGTGATAACATGTGCTGCTAGTAACCAGGTTATTGTTTCCAGTTATCATACATTTATTAAGGGCAGATTCAGTTTTTTTTTCTTCATTCATTTATGAAACACAGTTATGTGCCCTTCTGGAGAGGTCAGACAAACTAAAGCATGTCCTCTAAGACAGCCAGCTTCATGTCCTTTATGAGGTGTCGTGTCTTTCCCAGTCTAGTACAGAGGACAACTATGACCACAGAAATAACTTCTGTTGGGCTGCCCACTTTGTAAAAGAAAGGAGATTCTGGATTTTTTTTTCAAAAGTGAACAAAGAAGGAAAAGAAGTGGTAAAAGGTAAAGATAATCCCATAACAGACATTGGCATTGAGTTGTGAAATGTTAAGCTTTCACATATTCTAGGTTAGGATCTATGAGGTGCAGTAGTCATTTCCCTTCCTTGTCTTCTTTTGTTCCCAGACAATTCCCAGAAAAATCTGAAGTGTTAAGTCTTAATATATTGTAGGCCAGGACCTTTTGTTCTCAGACAATTCCCAGAAAAATCTGAAGTATTTAGTCTTAACATATTCTAGACTGGGACCATTTGTTCCCAGACAATTCCCAGAAAAATCTGAAGTGTTAAGTCTTAACATATTGTAGGCCAGGATCTATGTGGTGTGGTGGTCAATTCCCTTCCTTGTCTCCTTTTGTTCCCAGACAATTCCCAGAAAATTGTCTGTTGCCATATTTATGCGGGTGAGCCGACCCCAGATCCATACCTGTCAGGGGGAAAAAATCATCCCGTCTCTGCTGGGGATTGAGCCAGGAACACAATATGGCAGACAATTGGACTAACCACTTTGCCACCATATTCCAAGAAGTGTACTCATTCTTAATAGTGTTAGGTAATAAACTGCTAGAAATTAACAAATAAAAATAGTTATTCAAAGTATCTCAACACAGTTATATCAATACATCTCTGTGTATCTCTACCACTTTAAAGTAAATGCAGCATTGTATCATTAATTCTACATTCATTATTTATTTAAATCAAGGGTGGGAGCAAAAGTAGCCCAGTGGATAGCACTCTTTTCTGCTGGCTCAGTGTGGTCACGTGTTTTATATTCTTTTGAAGCGAGGATTTTCTTTTATTGGGCAGAGTTCCCAGGCCGACCAGCCTTAAAGCTGGGTAGTTAAGTCATGGTCCCTTTACATGCCTTTAGCTCATTGGGCATTTGTTGCTAGACCCATATTTGTAAAGACAAGTCAGCACTCCAGGGATGATGTGGTCAGTTTCATGCCGACCTTCTTTACTTCCCAAGACATCTCCTAAAAAATGGGTACCAGGAGATTTTATGGGGAGTAAAGGCACAATTGACCATGATATTGACAGCGTCTCCTGGTCAGTGCCAGTTAGTCTACAAATATGGGGTTTGTGCCATATACCCAAAACACCTTATGGTGTGAACAGGGATCTGGTGTGCTTTACTTTTACTTTACATCAAGGATTGCATCAACATCATTGCGAGTCAGGTCTTAGTCAGATATGACTGAGCTACCGTATTACAGTAGACATTACTACCTGCTTTCTGTTAGTGCCGAATGTTGGGAGGCGCTCACCAAACCCGATACCCCACATTGTGCCAACAGCTTTGGGTGGAAGAGCACAATTGGGAGGGTAAAAGCCTCCTGGTGTGAGGAAATGCAACCTAAAGACGAAATGTCATGGCAAGTGAGACCAGGCCCTATGCCTTGGTTGGCAACTGGTCTAGGATTGAAACTCCAACAGAGCATTGCTTTTCTAATCCAGCAGCTTCTGCAGCTTGTCTTGTCCAAATGTATTGGTTTTACCATTTCTCTGGAGTAAACTAGGCTTTCAGAGAGGGATCATGCTGCATGGACAATACATGGTCTTAGAAAATTCAGCCCAAGCTTTGTGCTATGGAGAGGTATAACTCCATCCCTGGTCCCCCGCCATGAATTGTAGTTATTATGCCTTTTGTGAAGCATAATGTAGCAAACTATCGTCTGTCAAGACGACAAGGTACCAGTTAGTTAGTTAGTCTTTCCTCTTGAGCCTAAGGCGGAGCATAGGGCAGAAGTCCTGTCTCTCCATGCCTGGCGGTTCGCTGCTACCTGTTGTAGATCTTGGATATTTACTTGGCCATTAAATGAGCCTTCTCTAATGATGGTTCTACGCAGGGTCTCTCTTGGTCTTCCCCGTTTACTTTTCCCTACCGGTGACCAT
The DNA here is from genome assembly GCA_963921405.1 of Cepaea hortensis. Taxonomy (NCBI): domain Eukaryota; kingdom Metazoa; phylum Mollusca; class Gastropoda; order Stylommatophora; family Helicidae; genus Cepaea; species Cepaea hortensis. The sequence goes on from OY992894.1 coordinate 17,652,094, forward strand.
ATGAGGGCTTGGTAGGGGAGTCTTGTCTTGTCCATTCTGAGTACATGGCCGATGTAGTTCCAACGGCGTCTTCTTATGAAATTGGATAGTGTATCTTGCTTAGTCTCTTGTCTTATTTGCAAATTGGTTCTGAAGTCTGTCCAGTGGATGTTTAGAAGTCTTCTAAGACATTTGTTCTCAAAATTGTCTAATTTTTTATCTAAAGCTACCGTTGATTTCCAGCTTTCACATCCATACTTTAACACTGGAATTACACAAGAGTTGAAGATTTTAAGTTTTGTGTGTTTGCTGAGTGTCTTTGACTTCCAGATGTTTGACAGTTTATTGAAGGCACTAGATGCCAGTGCGATTCTAGATGATATTTCTGGTGTTGAGTCCCCTGTAGATCAGTAGTACTGTACCAGTAGTTCTTCTGTTTTCTATCTGCCCTTCTACATTATAACAGTTCCTCAGATCTTTCCACAATGTATGCGTGAAGCTCAATCATTTTAATTATTATCACATCTCCTAGGCCAACTGTGAAGCTAATGAAGTTCCTGTTTGCAACGTGGAACCTGAATGGCAAAAAGTCCAAGGACCCACATCATTGATGGAGCTAGCAGTGGACCAGAAAGCCACCAACTACGGACTGCTAAGAGTTCACTATCACTTGCTGAAGATCATGTCTGCTGTTCTAAAGCTTAACATCAAATCGGTCAAAGTCTTGTCCTTATTTGACAATAAGGTCAGATTCTATGTGCTTTTGTTTACTGTCTGATTTGCTTGACTTCATTGTGCATATTTTCATGGCAGAATTTTTAGGATCTTCCATTTAACATGTTAATTTTTGCAGACAAGTTTTTGAAACATCTGAGATGTATATTTTCTTGGTGTTACAGGGCCATAAGGTAAGCAAAGAAAAGTAGCACCACAATGTACCATGCATGTTATAAGAGGTGATAAAGGAGGGGTGGTGCAAGACTAGGCAGCTAATCCCGTATAAAACTTTAGCGTCAGAATCCAACCAATCATAAATAGTCTACAAAGGTCATGACATGAGTTGGTTGAGGGACCTACACTCTATTGAGAGAGAATAGCAGAAAATGAAGAACACCAGATTAGTTGCTATCTTCACGTTGAAGAAGGTCAGCTGTTATTCACCATTGAGGTATGGTCCAGGGGTAGACAAATGCAGTGTGCCCGGTTGTCATGCCTCCTGGACATGTTTAACTGGCACCTGAATAATCTTAGAATGAGTCATGGTTTTCTCAGCCCATATTTGCAACAACAAAATATGTGCAAGAAACAAACAAATAAATGGTTCCTGAGAAAAAGGGGTTGACTCCTGAATTAATTGTTAGTTTTGTCTGACCCTGGTGTAGGATAAACAATATTGAGAACCTGTAGCACAACACCAGCAAACTAGTTTAGGTCACTTTTGAGAGAACATGCATCTTTCCCGTGCAACATTTAGAAATAAGTCCTGGACCATTTTGCGGTGACTAAAGAAGAAAATTGTGGCTTCTGAGCTTAAATGTTGCACAAACATTCTTAGAATGTTGTGGACCAAGACAAAGTAAAAATACTAAAATTCTACAGATTTGCCAAGATATGAACTTTGAAGAAAACTGGCTCATAAACAATAGTCTGTCTTGGAAACTAAAATAATACTGTGGCCAAATTGAGTATCACAGTGGCTGGGAGAGAACAATGGTGGAAGGTGGCATAGTTCCTGGAGGAGAGGCAGGGGGTCGACCAGCAAGACGATGTACACTGGACACTGCAGACACCTGGGGTATGAGTGGGGAGAAATAGCCAGCGATGAAGAAACTTTTCAGCAGACTGTGATGAGAGTGATGGACAGGCCTGCTACATGAAGATGATGGTGTAGTCTACCATTTACTCTCCAGTTCATCCATTGGTGTTATCCTCTCATTGAAACCACCATCTTTCTCCTGCATCTCTGCATTCCACTTTTCCGTCTGACATGGTTTACACCTAATAGGACACTGCACCTTCAGCGAGGCCAGATTATTATCAATTTTCTTTTCAGTTCACTTTCAGACAAGAACCTGAATATATTTAACCAAAGCCAAATAACCTTGAGAACTTGAGAACTTGAGCTTGTTGAAATCTCCATAATGTTTGTCCTCAAGTGGAGCGAGCGAGTGTAGGCCATACTAATTTTCTGTTTTGCATACATTTTACACTGTTGCAGCAAATGTTTAGCCATCATTTGACAAATTCCACAGTAACATTAACCCTTTAGCCTATCTTTAGTTTATTGAACAAGTGGTATTTCAGCCTGTTATGTCCTGTGCAGAGCTTGAAGATATCCACTGAGGTCAAGCTGGTCATCTGAATCATCCTTCTGGTGGCCTGGATACTCTGATTCCCCTTTGGAAATTATCCTTTCAAAACTTGATCTCATTAACACTATTTTTGTTTGTTTGTTTAGGACCATCTTTGTTTAGTAATTTTCTGTGATTCTTTTCATGTTGTGACTGTCAGATATATCTGGACTTGATACATTACCAGCCAGAATGTTTCATGATAAAACTGACATGTGACATTTATCCATCCAAACACGTATGCACCTTAATCACGCACTTATGTTATTGTTTTGAGCAGGGAAGAGCAGCAGTCTTCCGCGAACTTCACTCACACCCGCTGTTGCCCAACCAGAAAGTTGATCATGAGCTGTTTTTGGCACGTCGAGCTGTAAGTGTCTTATTTTTTTTTTAATGTTTAATATATATATATGGCAATACACAGCTTGGGATTCTGAGGTAAGTAGGAAAAAAATTTTTTTCAGATTTTCATTTTCTCTTCATTGCTTTCATTTTTTCATCTTTTTATTCTTCTCATCCCGTCGTTATGCCTTAATGTAGTCACTGGGGGGTCTTCTCCATGACTATATGATGTGTTTTGTGTATGTATTTGTTTGCTGATGAAAGCTAGTCACCACAAAGTCCTGTATGTGTCCTAATTCTATTATGTAAAGCTGTATTACTTTGTGTTATTTTATATTGTTTACATATAACTGTGTGTGTGTTACCCATTGCCTGTGTCTTTTGCACCTCTCCTGACTCCCTAGAGTTTGTCTAGTTCTTCCAATAAGCCCCACATTGTTGATTCTATCACATCATCTTGGTCCTTCTATTCTGCCCGGGTACCTGTTACTTGTGTGTTGGGGTTCTTCATGACAGAGTGATAACTTGCCTACCTTGAGCTATGGAGGTCATTTGGTTCGTGAATGCAAATTTTGTTGAGAATCCTGGAGCTACGGAGTTCATGCTCTATGTGACACTTTCGGCAAGCCACTCTGCAGAAAGAAGACCGAGCCATATGGGATAGAACCTGGTGCAATGAAGTCAGTCTCTTGCTTGTAACCCCTTTAACCTGTTAGTGAATATGTGTAATTTATCATTAGTCTTAATTGTGTGTGGAGTGCAGAAGAACAGGTAGATCATCACGGCTTGGATAGCATGATGCTGCAGGGAGTGACCAGAGGATCTGGCCGACACTCAGGACTCCGAGGAAATAGCAGACAGAAATATAATCAGACTGCTACCATTAGTATTGGGACTCTTTGCTGGCTGTTGAAGATGAGGAGGAGCATGTATAGGAATGTTCTGAGTGCTGTGATGTCAGTTCTTAACTTTACTCAGTACTTGTCGCTGTTTTGATCGTATAACACTGCTGAACTGATGTTAAAGTTGAATTTTAATTTGTTGCTGGCATTAATTTATTTTTATCTCCACAAGTCCATAGCACATTTGAAAGTTGCTCATGTCTTTTGAATTGTTATTTTGATAGCTGGAAATATCCTATTGCTGAACTAAACCATGTCTGCTGTTTGAACACAAATTGTTACAAATGGCATTTTCTTATGTTTCTCTTCAGTTTCTTTGCCGAGTGATCAGCAGTGCTGTTGCCACTATTGACCCCCCAACATTACCAGAGTTGAACCCAGGCATCAGCGGTACAAGCCCTGTTCTCAAGCATCAACGCTCCCACTATCCCCAAGCTTTCAAGTGGCCCCAGGTGAGACTTCTTCTTCTTTGTCTGCCATTTAACCCTCCCCTTTCCTCCCAATTGTAGTATAGTCCCTCAACCAACTCACATCAACATATCAAGCCATCCTGTTTTGTTTTTCTTCTGCACTTTATTAGGTGAGATACTTTGATGAAAAATGCACATAATCTTTCCATTCCATTAGCAGCATGAATGTAGAATATAAATTGTATTACATTTCTAGGTTCATTTTAAGGAAAAGAAAAAGAATACTGTTTCCTTCAGTGAAGAAACAACATTTTGTAGTTGGTTATTTTACAGTTCTTCTTTTATCCTTTATCCCCCATTGCTACAACCAGCCTATGCCAAGTTGTCTTACCTTAGCTGTCTCAGTGTAGCTCCTTCCATGTCCTCCTATAATATATATTTCTGTCTGTACTTCTCTCCTCCGTGTATGTCTATGTCTTCCTCTATTTCTTTCACCCTGTGGATTCTGGGCAAAGGCCTTTCTAGTTATACCAGTTATTTGACAATTCTGTGTCATAAATAGTAGAAAACCTACACAGAAGTACCAATCATTGGAGGGCGATTGAGGCCATTGAAAGAGCATGAGGAATACATTTGCAGGTCTTGATTGGTATTTGCAGAAGTGAAATAAATAAAGTTGAGGTCTGAGGACACAAGTGACATTAAGATAACAGGTAAGGTGGCAGACAGATAGTTTTTGATTGTGGTCAAAAGCTTGCATCATTAGGCTGAGGATCTTCTTCTTCTGCGTTCATCCGGAGTTTTTTATATTTTTTTATTTTTTCGGACACAATTGCATTGTGCCTGTTTACAGCAGAGCTGCGTTCTTGCGCCGTTAGGCAGACACATCCAACTTCTGCAGGCATTTGTTGACCAGGTTAACCTTCCTGGGGGCTGAGGATCTCTTTATAGAGACAATGGTTGTGGTCTCAAGTTTGCATCATTAGGCTGAGGACCTCTTTATAGAGACAATGGTTGTGGTCATCAACCAGTATATAGTCACTGCCAAGAAGGTAAACATTGGCAGACTAGCTTATTTACAAATGCCTAGAAAACTATTAGCGGGTACATTAGCTAAGTTGACTGCGAACTGTGCTGATAGCGCCATGAGCACGGTCAGATGCGGCTTCAACACCTGGGCTTGTCACCAGTGAAGGAGGCAAAGTTTGGCCACCTTGACCTCTGTGTATCCAGGTCTACAAAATATGATGGCTCTGTCTCATCACAGACCCATAACATGAAACTGCTTCAGTTCAACTATAGCAGTCTATAGTGGGGGGCTGAGTGGTCTCGAGGTATGGTGTCCGCTTCGAGTGCTGGAGGTCCCGGGTTCAGGCCTTGGTGAGGACTGGGATTTATTTAAAAAATCCACCTGGACTTCCAGTAATAAAATTTCCCCTGGTCTCTGGGTAGTGAGATCGGACGCCCGTGTGTATTGTTGTGCATGTAAAAAAATCCCTTGGCAGTTGGAAATCGAAAAAGAGTAGCCTAACGGCGCTGCCCGGGCAAAATTTCGAGTTAAAAATCTACCCAAGTATTTAAGGATTCTCGCCGATGCAACAGAGTTTGTGCATTGAGCTGAGATTCTCCAGACTCAGGTTTGAGTTAGGAGGACAAAAAGCACTTATGGGTTAAACCGTGTGCCGTGATGTTGGTCCAACGACTAAACTAAACTAAACCAAACTAAACTATAGCAGTCAAAGAAATTATGGAGAAGGACTAATATAAATTGTGAACACTTAAGAATAATTTCAAGTGTAATGTAGACAATCTTTGAATCCAGTCAGCCATTTAGTCAATAATAAATTTCTTAATCAGCCAATACTGTCTTAGGTGAAAGTGAAAAACAGTTTCACAACTCCCCGACATATAAAGTGGAAGGCTCAAAATCAGCCACAGGTAGTTTGGAAGTGGACGGCTTTGTGTTGATTTTGATGGTGTGAGGTGTCAGCCATTCAGAAAGCAATAGTAAACTCCTGAATGTAAAATTCCCTAGTAAATCACAAACAGCCAATAAATGCTAGAGTTGACTGCAACATCCTGTAAAGGACATGCAACAAACTTATATTCAATCACTTGGTCAATCAACAAGTTAGTCAATTAATCAGTTGATCAATTATTCTGTCATTCAGTCAATCGGTCTGTCAGTGACAACTATATCAATATTATATGTACAAGTAAAGGACCCTCTTTTCATGTCTTGGTGCTAGCCCCATAATTGTATAGACAAATTGGTACTTGAGAGGGGGGGGAGGATGATGTGGTCAGTAGCAGGTCCAGCCGCCTTGACTTCCCAAGACATCTTCAGGTACCTGTTATAGGCTGGGTCAACCTGAAAGCCCCGGACATTAAACAAAAAATTTTCTATAAGGTCCGAATATCAAAAGAAATTGGCTCAGAAACATTTTTGATCTTTGCCCTCCATGCAACACGACCAGCGGCAACTTGCTCCTAAGGTGCAATATTAATGCTTGTATCAGTCATAATTATCAAGAATATGGATGAGAAAATGTTGTGGAGGAGCTTGATTATCTACACTGTCCATCATGGCACATGATTTTGATGTTTTTCTATTTTCTTTAGGTTGCATTGACAATAGCTAAAGACTTTGGCATTGACCTTGACTACATGAAGAGGCACCATGTCTGTGAACTTTACTCCTACGGGCATGACAAGCTGGCAGAAGAGGTAATTGTTTATGGTATTTTTAGAATTGCAGTGAAAGATCAAGGTGGGGTCATGAGGGCCGTAGGTTTGCCAGCGCAGTGATTGGCTCTGTCTTCAGATAAAAGGGGAAAAGACCCCTATTGTATACAGCTCTGATTTCAGCCCAGACTCATACAATATGTACTGAGGGTTTATTTGGTGAAGGGGAGGTAGGAGGGATGGAAATAGTCACCTCACATTCATAATGCATTAACTATGAATTTAACCTCATTCTGCTTGTTTCATTTGTCTTGTAATGATTCTTCATCATCATCATGTGCCATGCCGATAAACATGGGCGGTAATGTTTTGCCACCTCACACGATCACCAGAGTTGTAGATCAGCTCTGTGTTCTTGTCTCAATCATGCCACATGGCCAGACCATCTATTTTATTATATCTTAATGTAATTATTTTATCTGGGGTCTCCACGGCAAAGTGGTTAAGTTGTCTGACTCACATTCTGAAGGTCATGGGTTCAATCCATGGACTACATTGTTCAGACAAGTGCAATTTTTCCAGAGACTTCTGAGGGTCACACTAAAGGCAACGGTAGTTCCATGCTAGAGACTGCCGTTGCATTGTGAAATGTTAGCTCTTCACATACTCTGGCACAATGAGGTGGAACATTCAACTCCCTTCCTCATCTTTCCTTTCCCCAAAAGATTCTGTAAAGTAGCTTCTCATTTTATGAGGTCGGTTCAACCCTAGAGCCATACTGGTTTGGAACAAGAAACCTGCCACTGAAGGATATTAAACCCAGATCACTGTCTTAGTAAGCAACCACACCAACTACTGTGCCGCATGGCCTCATATCGTTTTATGTTATGCTATATAAGGAATTCATCAGGAACTCATAAACACATGTAAATATCGCTAAATGGCTTTGGGCCAAAGCATAACAGTTCAAAAGTTACTGTTTTGATTGATAGCAACAAAAAAACACACATTTCTTCTTTCTTCTTCCTACTAATTGCTTTTTCAAGGGAATACATCAGATGGAGTTACGCACCTAAAAGTTCAGGCACTTTGGCTTCAGTATGCAGTTGTGTAAGGTTGACTTTCTCTAGACGGATGGCATCCAAGGCAGCAAGCTCCATCTGCCCATCGGTAGAGATTCTTTCCTAATGGTTTTGCCAGAACAGCAGCCTTGTAGCCTACTCTTTGTGATTTCTAACTGACAAAGGATTTTTAACGTGTCAAACTTGCACATGGAACCTCCTGTTTTTTTTAAACCCTTGTCACAGAAGGCTAGCAATTGAAACTCACTACCCAGGATATCAGGGGATGTGTAAAGCCATTAGAAACTATTATTTTTAATTAAAATGCCCAGCCCTATACTGGGATTTGAATCTGATAACTTTTGAACCTGAGGTGGGCACTTTAACTATGCCTTCCCCACACATGTTTTATAATTTGTTGCCAATAATTGTTTTATGTTAACTGTGTTTGAGATAATTGTTGTATGTTCTTCTGTGCCAGGCAATGATCTAGATAATTGTTGTATGTTCTTCTGTGCCAGGCAATGATCTTGATAATTGTTGTATGGTCTTCTGTGCCTGGTAATGATCTTGATAATTGTTGTATGTTCTTCTGTGCCTGGTAATGATCATGATAATTGTTGTATGTTGTTTTGTGCAAGGTAATCTTCTTCTTCTTCTTCAGCATTCCGAGCCATTGAGGTTCTTTGCTGCAGATACAATCCGTCTCCATTCGTCTCTCTGGTGGACCTTCTCTTGCCAGTCGTTGATTCCAAGTGCTTGTAGGTCTGTATATGTATTATCTCTCCACCGCCTTCTTGGTCTACCTCGGGGTCTACGGTCATTTATTTCCTGAGTGTAAGCGAGTTTTGTTTCCCTATTATCTTCCATTATTTCTATATGCCCTAGCCATTGTAGTCTATTCGCCTTCATGATACCAGTGATTAGCGGGGACTTAAACAGATCATAAATGTCTTTGTTACTTATTCTTTTCCACTCTCCACTTTGTGTATCCCTAATGGGTCCAAAGATGCGTCTTAAAACTTTGTTCTCAAAGGTTTGTAGCAAGGCTTCGTCTCCTTTCGTTGTACTCCAGGTTTCAGAGCCATACAGCACAACTGGTCTGATCAGTGTTTTGTATATTGTGATCTTGGTGTTACGAGATAGCGCCTTTGATTTTAGTAGATGTTGTAGTGCATAGTATATCTTATTTCCAGAATTGATTCTAGTTTGTATTTCTTCCCTTATGATGATGGAGCAGTTGAAGAATGTACCCAGGTATTTGTATGTTTCCATTCTTTTAATGGTTATATTAGCTATTTGTATGTGGCCAGAGTTTTTAGCCATTCCTTCTCTTGAAATTACCAGGTAATGATCATGATAATTGTTGTATGTTGTTTTGTGCAAGGTAATGATCATGATAATTGTTGTATGTTGTTTTGTGCAAGGTAATGATCATGATAATTGTTGTATGTTGTTTTGTGCAAGGTAATGATCATGATAATTGTTGTATGTTGTTTTGTGCAAGGTAATGATCATGATAATTGTTGTATGTTCTTCTGTCACAGGCAGTGATCTTGATAATTGTTGTATGTTCTTCTGTGCCTGGTAATGATCATGATAATTGTTGTATGTTGTTTTGTGCAAGGTAATGATCATGATAATTGTATGTTCTTCTGTGCCAGGCAGTGATCTTGATAATTGTTGTATGTTCTTCTGTGCCTAGTAATGATCATGATAATTGTTGTATGTTGTTTTGTGCAAGGTAATGATCATGATAATTGTTGTATGTTCTTCTGTGCCAGGTAATGATCATGTAAAAGATGTTATTTGCAATGAGAAAAAGAGTGTTGAGGTGCTACATAGAGCCTGTACTTTTGTATGGATGTGAAGCGTGGACAATGAGCAGACAAGCTGAAAAACATCTGATGGCTGTGGAAATGTGGTTACTGAGCAAAATGCAAAGCATACATACCATGGACAGACAGAAAAACCAATGACCAAGTACCACAAGAAACAAATGAAAATTGTAAACTGATTAGAGAAACTAAGACATAGACAGTGAACATTTTTTGGTTACGTTATGAGAAGAAATAAATTGGAGATCTTGGTGACAACTGGCAAGATCAAGGAGAAGAGAACAAGGGGAAAGCAGAGAAGTAAATGCCTGTGGATGGCTTGGCCACATGGCATGGTCGAGACAAGAACAATGAGCTGATCCACGACTCTGGTGATCGAATGACATGGCGAAACATGACCGCCCATGCTTATTGGCATGGTAGATGATGATGATGATGATGAATGATCATGCTAATTGTTGTATGTTCCTCTGTGTCAGGTAATTATCTCAATAATTGTATGTTTCTCTGTGCCAGGTAATGATCTCAGTCTATGACAATGAAGAGATGGGTGTTCAGCTGTTAACGCTGGCAGGACAGAGAGTGGCCTATGAGATCTTTGTACGGGATATTGATGCCAACTTCCAGCACCTAGCAGGGATGTCCACTTCACTGACCAGGTGGCTGAAATCTTTGGTCAGTATTCTGGGCTATGTTTCTTCAAGTCATGTGATCACTGAATGTCCCTGGTTGTGAAATGAAGACTGTTGATAAACATGATCAGAATAACATTTCCAGATATATTTGACATGATACTGGTTAGTTTCATGTCCTTTTACAGGACATTGCTGTCAAGCGAATCATTTTTTTAACTGTTTGTAATTTTCTAGACAATTTTACTGTCAGTAGTTTGCCATTGCTTTCTGAACTGTTAATGCTCATACCATTGTGAAAATCAACACAAAGCAGCCTGCTTCCAAATCATCTGTGGCTGACTTTAAACCAGGTGTGTCAGCATTGTGAACCTGTACTATCTACCACTAGGACATAACAGAGCATAGCAAACTATTTAAAGCAGTACAGAAATCAATGAACAGGCAAAGCTTATTTTCAAAAAGTTGAGAATTGAACACTTCTCTGTACCTTGGTTCTGGTTTTTTATACATTATTTCATTCTCTATACAACTTTTATATGTAAGCCAATCATGAGTTAAGTGGGCCGTGCAAGGACCTTAAATGAAGATTGGTTGGTGAATCCTCTGGAAACTGTTTTAACTCTTTAAGTCCGACACATTGATGTTGGGGTTGTTTAAGCCCTTTGCATCTGTTGGAGTGAGGTTGTTATATTTTTCTCCCGATATATGTTGGAGTGAGGTTGTTATATTTTTCTCCCGACATCTGTTGTAGTGAGGTTGTTATATTCTTCTCCTGACATCTGTTGGAGTGAGGTTGTTATATTTTTCTCCCAACATCTGTTGGAGTGAGGTTGTTATATTTTTCGCCCGACATCTGTTGGAGTGAGGTTGTTATATTTTTCTCCTGACATCTGTTGGAGTGAGGTTGTTATATTTTTCTCCCAACATCTGTTGGAGTGAGGTTGTTATATTCTTCGCCCGACATCTGTTGGAATGAGGTTGTTATATTTTTCTCCCGACATCTGTTGGAGTGAGGTTGTTCTATTTTTCTCCCGACCCAGTTCCTAAATATCATCTCCCTGAGGACTGCGTAGCTGAGCTCTTCTACCCCTATCCAAACACAGAAACCATGGGATGTGATTTACTGTCTTGATTCCTCTTCCTTCTGTCTTGTTTCATCTTCCTTCTGTCTTGTTTCCTCTTCCTTCTGTCATGTTTCATCTTAACTCTGTCTTGTTTCCTCTTCCCACTGTCTTGTTTCATCTTCCCCGTGTCTTGTTTCATCCTCCCAATGTCTTGTTTTCTCTTCCTTCTGTCTTGTTTCCTCTTCCCTCTATCTTGTTTCCTCTTCCCACTGTCTTGTTTCATCTTCCTTCTGTCTTTTTTCCTCTTCCATCTGTCTTGTTTCCTCTTCCCTCAGTCTTGTTTCATCTTCCTTCTGTCTTGTTTTATCTTCCTTCTGTCTTGTTTCATCTTTCTTCTGTCTTGTTGCCTCTTCTCTCTGTCATGTTTCATCTTCCTTCTGCCTTGTGTCATCTTCCCTGTGATGCCTCTCAACATCAGGTGGGGAAGAGCTTTCTGGACAAGGCCTTTATCCAGTTAACGTAGAAGGAGTTTATTGCCTTGTTCTGTTCTATCTCTTGCAATATTATACATCTTGCCCTGCTTCTCTCATATCTCGATGCCATTACTGTTTGCAATATGCTAGTTATAATTATGCAGGCAAACACATGTTTTATCCTTATGTCTACAGGACCCTAATAAACTCCATTTCCCCAACGTCCCACTGTCTGCAACAATTGTGATTCTGGAACACGCAGCCTCAAGACTGCCAGAGACCAGCAGTCATCACGAGTTGGTGCAAGAGTTGCTGGAGAAAACCAGGAGGTTGCATGCTTACACCGACGCTAAACCCAGACAGTGAATGGTAGAGTTGTGTGGTTTGTAAGTGGTCATGGATTTCATAACATTTTTGGAAATAATTAACATGTTTGTGTCTACGGTACAGTTAGATGGGACATGAGGGAGTCTTTACATTCTGGAGGGAATCTTTACATTCTGGAAATATTTGATATGTCTGTATCTCTGGTACAGTTAGATGGGACATGTGGGTTTTTGTTAGCATCTGGGAATGTTTGAATGTTCTGTATCTCTGGTACAGTTAGATGTGAAATGAGGGAATGTTGTTAACATCTGTAAATGATTAACATATTTATCACTTGTGCAGCTGGCTGAAGCTTGTGAGATTTTTGTTACATTTTGGGAAAGATTAAAAGTTTTGTCAATGGTACAGATAGGTGGAAATTAGATTATTTTGTTAAATCCTGGAAATATTTGATCATTCTGTGTCTCTGGTATGGTTAGATGAGATGTGTGAGATTTTGTTAAGTTCTAAAAATGGTTAACAGATATTTGTCTATGGTGCAGGTAGATGGGGAGCCACTGTGGGCAGTGACTAGCACACTTGCCTGCCAGCCCTATGTTTGAATCCCCTTTGGGGCAGGAATTTTTTTAAATTGATCTGGGCTTCCAGGTCAATCCAGCTTAAAAAGAGGACAAAGAAATGTTTGTGTTTTGTGTGGGAAATAAAGTTGGCCAGCTTGATATTGATCACATGACCCACCCATCCAGTGTCAGTCGGTCTATACAAATATAGGACTAGTACCATATACCTGATACATCCGAGGACGTGGGTAAAGGTCCATATCTTTTACTTTAGTTACAGTTAGATGGGACACTAGGGATTTGGTCAGAGTCTGAAAATATATGAGGGGGCTGTCTCTTGGGTATATTTTCATGGAACATGATGGGTTTGATGTCATTCTTTGAATATTTGTTAACAGATCTCAGAGTCTGGGGCAGATAATTATGAGGGTTTCATTGAAATATAGAGATGTTTCATGTCATCATCATCATCATCAAGTATTTCAGTTCGTGCACTGGTTGTGAAGCTTCCTGATCATTCCATTCCATAGTTTGTCTTGTGCTGACTGCTTTAATGTCTGGTCTGTACTCCTGGTACAGTGAGATGGTTGTCATACAGTTCTGGCAGCAGATCTTTATTAAATAAAACTTGACCATTTGGTTACATCTGGCTGTCCCTACAACAATCACTTGATACTGCAAGTTGTCTTGAGCTGCCTACTTTAATGTCTGGCCTGTACTCCTGGTACAGTGAGATGGCTGTCTTACAGTTCTGGCATCATATCTTTGTTAAATAAAACTTGACCATTTGGTTACATTTGGCTGTCTCATACAACAATCACTTGATATACAAGTTGTCTTGAGCTGCCTGCTTTAATGTCTGGCCTGTACTCCTGGTACAGTTAGATGGCTGTCTTATAGTTCTGGCAGCAGATCTTTCTTAAATAAAACTTTACCAAGCTCAGCATGGCCAAATGTATTAGAGTGCCCGCTCTTAAACTTCCAGTGTGCTTATGGCGAGTGCAGCCCCTACATTGGTCAGTTGGACTAAAATGTTGACTTCTTGTCCTTGACTTGGGGATGTAAATTACAAGTACTTCTGATGTTGGATATGTGTTCGCCTGATGGTGAGGGACACTGGTAAATGGGAAAACTAGCCCACATGCAAAAATATAAAATGGTGGCTGATTGTAGGTACAGAGTGGTAGTTGATTGTAAATACAAAATGGTAGCTGACTGTGGCTACAAAGAGATATTTGAATGTAGGTACAGAGTGGTAGCTGATTGCAGCTACAAAGTAATAGCTGATTGTAGGTACTAAGTGGTAGCTGATTGTAGCTACAAAATGGTAGCTGATTGTACATGCAAAGTGGTAGCTGATTGTAAATACCAAATGCTAGCTGATTGTAGGTTCAAAGTAGTAGCTGATTGTAGCTACAAAGTGATAGTTGAATTTAGGTACAGAGTGGTAGCTGATTGTAAATACAAAATGGTAGCTGATTGTAGGTACAGAGTGGTAGCTGATTGTAGGTACAGAGTGGTAGCTGATTTGGCTTCATTCGCACAAGATGTCACAGTCACTTTACTGTTGCTTCTCTATAAATTCAATGCAGAGAGTGGTGCCTATGATATTTAAAAAGTCACCATTTCTAATTCTGTCTCTTGTAGTGAAGCCTGTAACTTTTCTCAGACATTACATTTTACAGGTAATGAGTTTTCCCTCTTGCAATGGAGACAGTGTCCATGATTGGTACTTTTAGCAAAGTTTTGGTAGAAATGTGCCATTTATCACTTGTCACTTGACTTCTTAATACTCATGTCAATACTAAAAAAAATGGTGACAGTTATGGCAGTTCGTTAAGTTTCCCATGTTCTGTGAATGTGCTACTAAGATTCCTTCAGCCAGATGGCTTGACACATTCCGGCTGTAAAGAGCCAGACTGGAAACTACACTTTGGGAAACAGCAGGATCTGCATGGAACAGCAGATTGTATTCAGAAAATAGATGTTAAGCCCGAGACAACAAACCAGAAGAAGCTACTTTGGTACTTGCACTCTGCGATCTCTTTTGCTTCAATGTTATGTATCTTTACATTAAGTGGAATGGATCTTTACATTAAATGGAATTTATCTTTACATTAAGTGGAATATATCTTTACATTAAGTGGAATTTATCTTTACATTAAGTGGAAACCACCGGTGGATGGATGACACGGGGTCTAAAAGAAGAGGTAGGGGTTAATAAGCAAGAAGATAGACACAGGCCATAGCAGAAACCTGGCTCCATGGTGGAGTTTATATCACTGAGATGATAGGAGAACTTGCAAACAATTGAGAATCTTTTTGGTCAGCTTTAATGAGTTTGATGTTCTGCAAAGAACCTGCTGCATAATTGATGGACTTAGTACTTGAATAGTTGGTGTGCACATCTTGTAACCTCTTGTTTGCAGACGTGACTAGGCCATCTCAACTGGGACTGTTCCACTTTAATCTGTGGAGGGTTTTCAGCTTTGCCATATAAAACTATTCAACCATAAAACTGGTATACAGTTTATTTAACATGCAGCTTTATCATAAATCTGGCTTTGTGACTGACCATAAACTTACTCTTCATAGATTAATGTGGTCGTTTCCCCTTGACTTAAACATGGATACCAGAGATTGTTCATCATCATCAACTAGTGTGGGTAATCATGGACCTCCACATCTTGCGACCATCAGCATCATGTATCAGTTTGTGTGCTGGCAACCTTCCATGCCATGACAACAGGCTGTGGAGAATCTTTTCTCTCTGTCTTCCTGTTTCTTTCCACAAATCTCTCTAGTTGTCACATGTTCCAATTTTCTCTTCTCATGATGTGACTAAAATATTTGCACCTCCTCTTTCCGATCTTTGTGATAAGTTGTCTTGTGTTTTTGCCAACTAGAGATTTACATTCTATTAATAGTATATTGTGGGTAGATGTTTTAAAATTGTGCCAGTGAGGGCAGTTACAGCTTACTCCATACAGTTTTAAACTACTGATGGATCCTTAGCGTATCCAATGTGCACTTGAGATCATCTGCTTTCTCGTTCTTATCCGTGAAAATTTGGCATTCAATCCATTACTCTAGGATCAGGGTGGGGTATCTTTCTATTCAAGGTACATATTTTATAAAATTCATTCACAACAGGAATTGAACCTGACACTTTTCTAGTTAGTGGCAGATGTATTTCTGAGTTGAGCCACTCTACACCCATGCTTTGGCATAAATAATATAAATATACTTTTTTCTGTGACAGCATACATCATTGGAATTTTCATGCTTCTAATTATTTAAGTTTTTTGAGGTGTAATTCAACAGAAACATTCACTTAATGTGGTTTGTTTGGACTAATGTTTGTTTTCAAGTTCTACTTTGTTATTTGAGGTGTAATTCAGCAAAATATCTGTACAATGTGGTATTTTTGGGGTAAGTTTTGTTTTCAAATTGTACCTTGTTAATTATTTCAGTTATGTGAGATGTTATTCAGCTGAAACATCCGCATAATGTGGACTAAGTTTTGTTTTCAAATTGTACCTTGTAATTTAAGGTGTAATTCAGCAAACCATCTGTATAATGTATGTTTGGACTAAGTTTTGTTTTCAAACTGTACCTTGTTATTTGAGATGTAACCCAGCGAAACATCTGTATAATGTGGTATGTTTGGACTGTTTTATTTTTAAATTCTTCCTTATCAATTCAGTTGTTATACTTGTAATAGTTGCCATATGCTTTTGACTAGTCGTGATAAGTTAATTGAAGAGCCTGTTGCCATAGGCTGACTTTAGATTAGCTATGATCAGGTATTTGAAGAATCCATGTTTCCTGTACAGATGGTTAAACTGTGTTTTTTGTTTTGTTTTAATGTTTTCTGTATTGCTTGCATGACAAACATATTTATATTATGATGTACAAAGAGAAATAGAATTTCTTGCACAAGAAGATTTCTTCTGACACATTCAACTGGTTCCAGTGGAGTGCAGCAGGCTGGTTTCATTGCACAGTAAACCAGTTTCATTGTACAGTACACCAGTTTGTTGCACAGTAAACCAGTTTCATTGCACAGTAAACCAGTTTCATTGCACAGTAAGCCAGTTTCATTGCACAGAAAATAGGTTTTAATTACTAGTAAACTGGTTTCTTCTTCGTTCATCCGGAGTTTTTTTCCGGACGTGATTGCGTTGTGCCTGTTTACAGCAGAGCTGCGTTCTTGCGCCGTTAGGCCGACACATCCGACTTCTGCTGGCATTTGTTGACCGGGTTAACCTTCCCGGGTAAACTGGTTTCAGTCCACAGTAAATAGTTCTAAATGCCCAGTAAACTGGTTTCAGTACCAAGGAAAATAATTTCAATGCCTTGGGAAGCTGGTTTCAGTGCACACATTACATTATTTTGCACAGCCAACTGATAACAATGCACTGGTTTCACTGCACAGTAAAGTGGTTTCACTATACAACAAAATAGTTACCGTGCTCAATATGTTTACTTGCACTGTGCACTGGTTTCAATGGAGAGCAAACTAGTGGTTTTTAACACTTTTGTCCCAAACAACACACCATGTCTGGTGAACTACTATTGACTTGTACCAAGCAATGAATGGCGCCATTTAGTCTGACCATTTTACAAAAATCTGGCTGGATGTTTTATGTAGTATAGCATATAAGTTGCCATTTTGAAAGTAACACACTCATGCCCTTGTGGTTATTGTGCCTGCTTGCCATCTGCTGGGGAATATTTTGGGACTGAAAGAGTTAATGTTACTTGAAACGCTTTGTTCAAGTTTATCAGGACGATAAGAAACATCTGTCAACAAAACAATGAAGCCAGGAACTCTGCACACATATGATAGTTACAGGTTGTGGAGTGTCAGAAATCTACATTAAAAGTATACCAGCTGCAGGCGTTCTGTTCATCACAAGGGATGCTCCTTCCTACAGACAAAGAGTTTTGTGGGTTTTTTTTTTCTTCTAAACTCTGAGCAGACAAGTCTTCTTGAATACTGACTGCCAACTACCTGCTGCTCCATTGGCCAGCATTATTTGCTAAAAAAAAAAAAAAGTTGCTTAAAAGTCGACAGGGTCAACTTCATTGCACCGGGTTTTTATCCCATATGGCTCAGTCTCTTTCCACAGCGTGTGCTGCCGAAAGTGTCGCACAAAGCACAAACTCCGTAGCTCCAACGACGACCCACAGGAGTTTCCGAAAAAAATGCACTCATGAACCGTAGGACGCGGCCCGGAATCGAACCCATAACCTTTGGAGCCTGAGGCAGGCAGCTTGACCACTTCGCCATGGAGACTCTGTTTGCTAAGGAGCTGTGATGGTATAGTAAACAGTGCATTGCCTGCTACCACAATGCTTTGGGTTAACCCTCAGTCAAATTGTTTTCTTTTCCCCCTGACCACCTACAGCTCTAAGAGATCAGATTCTGGGATAAAAAAGTCGCTTAAAAGTCGACAGGGTCGACTTCATTGCACTGGGTTTTATCCCATATGGCTCGGTCTCTTTCTGCAGCACGGAAAGTCGCACAAAGCACGAAC
This sequence comes from Cepaea hortensis, assembly GCA_963921405.1. NCBI lineage: Eukaryota > Metazoa > Mollusca > Gastropoda > Stylommatophora > Helicidae > Cepaea > Cepaea hortensis. The sequence continues at coordinate 17,670,264 of OY992894.1, forward strand.
TCCGTAGCTCTAGCGACAACCCACAGGAGTCTCCGAAAAATTTAACTCGTCAACCGAAGGACGCGGCCCAGAATCTAACTCACAACCTTCAGAGCCTGAGTTAAATGGCTTGACCACTTCGATTCTGGGATGGAGAGGAAGAGAGCTGGTTACCTGCCTCATAATAATGTGACCTTGCTCGGATGAAATCTATTACAGGGAGACCCCTGTTAACATTGGGGTTATGTTCTTGGAAAATACAACTTTAAGTGAAACAATGTATAGCGAAACACTATTTCCCATAGAATTAAATTGAATACAGTTAATATGTAATGTTTATTTTGATGGTTGTTGATATTTATTGGCTAACTAGAGGTGGGTTGGAGGGCGAGTGGTAAAGTTATTGGGATGTAGAGGCATTAAATTCTGCCTCTTCATCTGAGGATGAAACTGTAACCTCTTCCTGCCTCTTGTCCTTGCTCTTCTCTGCTTTTACATGAAATATGTCCAATGTCTGCTGCACAGCCTCTTTCCTTTTCTCCAAGTAAAGCTCCATGTGACAGTTGATGGCGCTTGTTGCTGCCTGTGACACTTTGGAGCTCCGTTCTCTGTTCGGGTCATCTTCATTTATTATGTCCATTGCCACATCAATCAATTGAAAGAATTGTGACAAACGTTCAGCTGTCAACATTTGGGATGGGGAGGGGGGGGGGGGGGGGGTGTCCTCATTAGGCAACTCTTCTCCATGTGATGCAAGCAACTCATCAATGTCAGCTTCCTCCATCCCTTCAAAGCCAGCTTTAGTGGCTAAGTTAGCGATCTGTCGTCAAACAGAATGAACATCATCAAATTCACAAAAATTGTGCACACATTCTGGCCAGTTTTCACCACACAGCATTCAGGTGACGACATTATTGCGGAATGTAGCAATGTAAAGTGAAGTTATGTCCCCTATGTGACAATGACGTTATAGTGAAATGACGTAAACCAAAGCGACGTACAGCTGGGCCTCCCTGCACTTCACTTTCCCAAAGAAGAACCTACTATGAAATTGTTTATTTTTGCTGCTCACTGTGCATCAAGGCATGGGGTGGAAGACGTCTGCACGACTGCCTCATGAAATCACAGGATAGAAGACAGAGACTCATTATACTTGACCTCAGTGTGGAGATGGTACTTGATGACATTGAAACTGTTCGCTCTTGCTAAATGGGAGAAAACTGACAACTGTTTCCTTATGTCATTTGTCACAGCTGACTCTCTTTGTGCAGGGAATACACCTATTACAGGAGTGAAGGCAGGCCTTTTGTAGGCATGAGCAACCTACCTTTCCGAAGTTCAGATTTCACAATTTATGCCTGGCGTATTTTACTGAATCTGATCAGGTGTTTACTACAGAAATACATCAGTATAGAACAATGCAGTAAGTTGAATTCTTATAGCTGAAACACCAAATACATAGTCCTGTGTTTCATTATGTGTTAAATGGTAACTGACAACTATTGTGTCTTTTGTCTATATGTGGTGAAACATGATGATCATTCTGAGGTGGTTATCACACTGGGTAGACTGCGGAGGCCGGGTTCCTGTCGTGGTCAGCACTGATATAAGGGCACTGATGGAGCAGCATTCACAGGATGACAACATCAGCTGGTCAAATCAGCATGGGCATACACGGCACAAAAGATGGGGAAAACAGTCAAAGAGGATAGTAGTGTATACCTATCAACTAAATCAAGCATCATTATGAAGATCACCGCCACTTCCAGAGCACTTTCAGGGCCAGCAGAACAAGAAACCACTCTCTGATTCATGAACAAGCTGCAGAAAATTACAAATGGCAGTATCTGTGCTTAATGGGTAGACAGCATTTCACTATGGTTCAGGTTTGCCGAATTTAACCAGAATTTTTTTTTTACGATGACCTTCGGTTATTTGTTTTTGTGTCTCCGATATGGGGAAGTTACGCGTACTCATGACGTTAAGTTCCCTGATTATTTCAAGATCGCGTTAAAACAGACACTGATTACTTGATATAGTTTTTCCCTCCCCGTTTTGCCTTCTGCATTTCTGGCACTTCAGGAATCCTTGTTATAGTGGAGAACCAAGCTACCTATTCTAAGTGGTAAGTAAACCCATGAATACCGTTTTATGAGACGTATAACATTGTTCTACTATGTATTATTAAATTTATCATCCATTTTTACGTGTATTTTGTAATTTTTGATCATTTAAGTTGCAATCAATCTGACACTAAAATTATGATGTAATGTGGTATTTCAATGGCGGGAGATAGCAGTTTTCCTTGTCATACTTCATCAATGACCAGACAGACATGAGAGACCGAAATCTTGCCAAGGAGGTCACCTCAGATAGGTGCAAGGCCCAGAACATTTTGGATGAAGATACAGTGACAGTGAAAGAAATCAAGGCTGTGTTTCGACGATCAAACAACAGCGTTCCAGGGCCAGATGGCATAAGATATGACGACATCAATAGGTGTACTGACGAGCTAGAGAAACTAGCAGTCATGTACAACAGTATAGGGAGTGCTAGCATCAAGGAGGAGTGGTTACACAGCTATCTGATTCCCTTGCCGAAGCCTGGCAAAGACCACACAAAAATTTAGGGATATCGAGTAATAACCATGCAGAATACAATAGGCAAGCTGCTGGAGAAGTTAATTGCCAGACAAATATCAAGCCAGCTAGAGAGGCAAGGTGTTTTCCCACCTACCCTGGGTAGGTACCGTCCAAAAAGAGAAACCTGGACCAATGCAGCAGTTTTTTGCCCATGATGTTTATGAAGGTTTCCACTCAGGCATTGAAACATTTGCTGCAGCGATTGATCTTGAGGACGCGTACAACAGAGTACCATTGGATTTTTTAATGCTTCAGCTTCTTGAACTCAAGATAAGTCATTTTCTCCTTAGTTGGATCGCTGCAGCCCTCTGGGAGTCTGTGGCGAAGTGGTCAAGCCGTTTGACTCATGCTCCAAAGGTTGTGGGTTCGATTCCGGGCCGCGTCCTTCGGTTTACGAGTTAAATGTTTCGGAGACTCCTGTGGGTCGTCGCTAAAAGCTACGGAGTTCGTGCTTTGTGCCACGCTTTCCGTGCTGCAGAAAGAGACCGAGCCATATCGGATAAAACCCGGTGTAATGAAGTTGACCTTGTCGACTTTTAAGCGACTTTTTTTTAAAGCCGCAGCCCTCTTCCAATGGAAAGGAGTTTTTAGATGTGGCAGTTGGACTTTGGAACCAACAACAATATATCCTGCCTACCACAGAGATCACCATTATCTCCTGTGCTGTTCAACGCCTACACTGTGAGAATCACCAGCGAGCAAATCATAGGACCTGGGAGGACATTGTCTTATGCGGACGATGTTTTAGTGTGTCGTCAGGATAAGGATAGAGATCAGACTGCTGTGGAACTACAAACCGAACTCGGTCGCATAAGCACTTGGTGTGTTGAAGCTGGGGCAATGGTCAACCCAACAAAGGCAGCAGTGACATTTTTCTCTTTGAATAACCATATTGTCAACACCCCAACGCCAACTGTAAATCTGGGTTCAGAGACGGTGGAAAGAACGCAGGCAATGAATTACCTGGGGATACGATTTGATCAAAGCCTAGCTTATACTGAGCTCGTAGACTAGGTGATAACAAAGGCCAAGCGGGGTTTGGCTGCGATGCGGGTGATGGCGGCGGCAAACTGAGCACCGCCATCTATGTCTTCTTTACGAGGGTCTGGTCCTTTCTGATTTGGAGTATGCGATGGTGATCCTGACTCTCAGCCATAAGCAGATAGAAAGGATACAGAACGAAGTTATGTGCATTAGTCTTAGATGTACAAGAGATACAGCATGCAGGGTGATGCACTAACTTCTTGATTTTCCAACCATGAGGGACAGAATATAAATTTGCCAAGCACGTGCCTATCTCAGAGTCAACACAAACAACATCTACTGCATAGCGAGATTAAGAAGGTAAAGCATAACAGGTTAAAAAGTGGAAAGTCGTGGATGGGTCAAGCCGAAGACATACTTCAGCAGGTGTGTTCACTTGAGGACTTAAAACTTGGCGAGGAGTGGGTACAAATGCCAACAGCGTTCTGCACATCCTTTTCAGTGTGCGTCCAATTAGACAGGAAATGCAGACAAGAAAACCTGGCAGCTGTGGAGGCGGAAGTACAGACTCTGATCTTCGAGAATTCTTTAGAGGATGATGCTGTCATTTACACGGATGGGTCGGTCGTTCGAGGAGTGAGAAGTTCATGGGCCTTTATGGCTCAGGCCAGAGGGAAAATTGTGAAGGAAGAGTCTGGCGTTTTTGCTTTGACCACAAGCAGCCTGACTATGGAAGTCATGGCAGTAAGTAAAGCAATAAAATGGCTCGAGACACGGACATTCAATCGGGCTTGTGTCCTTTGTGACTCAATGAGTATGATCAGGAGGATAGAGATGGTGTGGGTCCGAAGAGAGTGGCTGCTGTCTCTGGAGCGGTCTCGGCTGACAAAGATTAGTTTCATCTTTGTGCAAGGGCATGCAGGTGTACAAGGGAATGAGCGGGCTGACAAGCTCGCAGATAAGGCTAATGTGGAGGGTGGACGCGCCATGGACCAGGCTGACATTCTGAATGCTCTACAAGAAGTAAGACTTTTGCGAGAACCAAGTGATGACTGCAAATCTACAACCATGGTCAGACTGCGAGAACAACAAATTAAAAGAGGTGTGGCCAAACAAGAACACTACGCAGGAAGCCAAAGAAGAGTAATAAACCAACATAAAACTGGTGTCGTAAGCCACTACACACTGCGGGATTTGCTGAGAAGGGGATCCGAGCACTTATGGACTGAATGGTTCGATGTGCAATCAGGATGATCTGTTGACTAACTAACTAACTAACATCTGTTACCATTTAATATTGTGATGGAATATTCAGAGCGACTACGATAATACTGAATGCATGTGTACATTCAACACCCATTATTGTATTTATGTGTAATTTTTCATTACTCTACAAGGACAAGATCATTGATAATTTTGCAACTTTTTAACGCATATTCTCTGGTCAAAATAAATCTCCGTTCATGGCCTCGCGCTGACAGAAAGCGTTAACAGTCAGCACGCGCTGAGTGACGTCACCACAGCATGGCGTGACCGTGTATACATCACCGTAGATATGTGTATATATATATATGATGTGCCATGCCGGAAAGCGTGGGCGGTCATGACTCGCCATTTTACTCGATCACCAGAGTCATGAATCAGCTCAGTGTTCCTGTCTCAACCATGCCATGTGGCCAAGCCATCCAGGTATGTTCTTCTCGGTCTTCCCCTTGGTCTGTTCCTTTCGATCTTGCCAGTTGTCACTAAGTTCTCCAATCCATTTCTTCTCCAAAAAATTTTGACTGTCTACTTCTAATTTCTCTAATCCATTTACGATTTTCATTTGTCTCCTGTTTTACTTGATCATTGGTTTTTCTGTCTGACCAAGGTATTCTTTGCATTTTCCTCAGAAACCACATTTCTGCAGCCATCAGATATTTTCCATCTGGACTACTCATTGTCCAAGTATCACATCCATACAAAAGAACAGGCTCTATGTAGCCCCTCAACACTCTTTTTCTCGTTTTAATTGACATCTTTTTATTGGTCAGTATGTTTTTCATCTTGCTTAAGGCTACTTTCACCATGGCGATTCTTGTTCTAATCTCTTCAAGGCATCTCCCATCAGATGTTATGACTGTTCCGAGATAATTGTACCGATTCACTTGTTGAAGAGTATTCCCATATAGTTGTATATTGTGGTATTTCGTTCTTCCTAGTGACGACCATAATCTGTCTTTTTACAATATATATATATATATATATATATATATATATATATATATATATATATATATATATATATATATATATACACACACACAATCGAAAGCAGTTATCTTACCTTTAATTAGAAAACAGCAGTTGTAATCTCCCTTGGCGTCTGTGTCACCGACAGTGGTGTGTGTGTGTGGTGGTCACATTTAGTCAAAGGGTAAAATAGTATTTTGCTCTTTGTTCATATTAAATGATAAACAGACACACAAACATTAATATCTCGGCTTAGAATTGACCCACAGACTTGAATGAGATACCTTTGGATTTATTTTTTCAAGAGGTATCCAACTATGCAGGTTATATAATTAAAAAGCAATTTAGAAAATGTTACTAAATTGGCTAGCATTTGAAAATCATGCCTCACATGTACACTCGAAAATGCTGGCATAAAGGGTAATGAAGGTGTGGACCAACTGGCAAACACTGTACCAACACATGCGGAAAGAAGCATGGACAGGACTGATATTATCCATGCCATACGGACCCAGCAGGCAGATAATGCTAAGTCTCTGGACCTGACTCTAGTTTGATTACATGAATTGGGAATGAAGCCTGGCCAGGCACATCATTGCCATCTTCAAGGAGAGAGGAGACATTACAACCAACTCCTCATGGGAATTTTTTTTTTTTTTTTTTCATATCCTTTTACAGGACATTGCTGTCAACACCAGCATTTTACTGCTGTTGTTGATGTCTTGGCAAGTTTACATTCAGTAGTTTGCCATTGCTTTCTGAACAACCAGCTCCCATACCAATTCGTTAAAACCAAATGCAATGCAGTCTGCTGCCAAATCGCACACGGCTGTGTTTCAAACGTGGGTAAGCAGGATTACAAACTGTCCCCAAAACTCCATCGCGGGTGAGGAAACTGGCCCTCATGGGAATAGTTAGTAAAAATGCTTTGAGATGACTGCTGCATCAAGAGACTCAGCACGTGTGGGAAGACCTTATGTGCTGGGATGTAGATCGTGATAACGTAACATATGTCAGCAACAACAGTAACTTCCATGAGGCTGTCTTCACTATAGCAAAACTGTCTTTGATACACTGAGGTCAGGTGACTGACACATTTTTTGCCAATGAGAACAAGGAAGACATGTCTGCATAATTTAATTTCTGTAATCATAAAACATTAGAAACATACAGCAACATGACAACAATACTAGAAACAAACCTGCTACATGACCATGAACTTGGAATCTAATTACATTTACAGTTAACAGGTTGAAGTGGCTACCAAGTTATAATGTCCACCTGTGATTCGATTCATGCCATGGATTGGATTTTCATAAAAATAAGACAAGGATGGTATACTTTCCCCAGGATCCTGAGGTTGTGGATTGGACACATAGCCTTCTCAGACAGTGGCAACAAACTCCGAGCACCCAAGTGCATGTTAAATATCCCTCCACATTGAAATGGAACAGAAAAGGCCTAGTAGGCCTCTGTCCGAGCTATTTTTTTTTTTTAATACTGAAAAGCTACCCACGCAAATACCATTTATAATACATATGATTCTGATAAACATATTTAGATCCTTGCGGATGATACAGAGTTTGTGCACAGTGCTTTTTCCTTGTGTCATCTATGAGAGGAGCCTGGCGCACTTATCCATGCACAATGAAAGTGACCCTTAACCAAAACATCAGTGCAGCCAGCCATCCATGGTGTCAGTGAATGACCCACTTCCATGCCATGAGGCATGCTGGGTATATGGTGCTAGCTCTACATTTGTACAGACCATTCAGCAGGTGATGAAAGATGTGGTCACCACAATATAATTTCAGTCACTTTTACTTCCCAGAAATGTCCTGGTGCCCATTTTGGGCTGGACTGACTTGGGAGCCCAGATCATTATGTAAAAACTGCCCAATGATCAAGGATTTGAACACATGGCCACCAGACAGATGCTGAGTTAAATAACACTTGTCTGGGATTGAGCGAGTTAAGAAACCAATTAATGATATGAGGTATTAATGAAACAGAATATTGTTTGTAACCTCTGTATGTGTCCTTTGTACAAACACATACATAACCTCTGGATGCGTCCTTTGTACAAACACATTACATAACCTCTGGATGTGTCCTTTGTACAAACAAACACACACTCATGCAAATGGTGCACCAACTATTCTCTGACATATGACCAGGGAGTCCGAGCACCCATAAATCTGCTCAGAGTGCACTGAACCAATAGTAATTTAGCAATGGATCTTTCATCCATTGATCTGTCCTCTGCAGAACTTCATGAAACCAGCAGTTCTGCCTCTGTTGTTCCCATGTATAAATTATCTATTACACCTCGAACCATCTACAGTGTCACCTACCTCTTCACCTTGCCGGTACACCTCCCTGGATATGATCTTTTCTCCACCTTCCCAATACACCTCCCTGGATATGATCTTTTCTCCATCTTCCCAATATACCTCCCTGGATATGATCTTTTCTCCATCTTCCCAATAGCACCTCCCTAAATATGATCTGTTATCCACCTTGCCAGTACACCTCCCTGGATATGATCTTTTCTCCACCTTCCCAATACACCTCCCTGGATATGATCTTTTCTCCATCTTCCCAATAGCACCTCCCTAAATATGATCTTTTATCCACCTTGCCGGTACACCTCCCTGGATATGATCTTTTCTCCACCTTCCCAATACACCTCCCTGGATATGATCTTTTCTAGACTGTCACATCTGTTTACATGTCCAGAGTATCATTTCCTGCTGTCTCAACTACCAATCTTCTTGAGCATTTAGGTCTTGTTGGATAGATCTGTTTGTTCTCTATTCCGTCCAGTGACTGTTTAATTCTAATCTTTAAAACAAGAAAGCGCACGGGGAGGTGGTCACGCAGTCCAGTCATGTGCCACTGCATTCAGACATCTGTCGCAGGGACTGGCAGCATGCTTGGCCGTGTAGCGGCGACATCTCTCGCACATGCTTAGTAAGGCAGGAGCTACTAGCATCTTGTAGTCTACCTCCATCCCTTGTCCGGGCACATGATCTGTTTGATACCAAATTTATATCAGTATTAACCATGAGTAATGAATTTATCAGAATTAATCATGAGTAATGAATTTATCAGAATTAATCATGAGAACTAGACAAACACCAGCGAACCAAGGGATGAAGAAAATACGATGGTGTTGGCTAGGACAAACACTCAGACAATCTGAGAATAGTATGACTAGAAAGTTCTGATCTAATTTCAGATGTCATTTTACAGTTCCACTTACAAGGAATGCCCAAATAGATTAAATACCTGAGGGAAATTAAACATCAGACGGAAGATGAACAACAGAGATTAAGAGCAGGATAGGTCAAGCAAAAGATGTATTTTAGAATACGAAAAGTATCTTGTGCAATAAGTCACTATCATTGAATGTCAGGAAGAGTGCTGAAATGTGATATAAAACTTGTTCTCCTGTATGGCAGTGAATTATGGAATGTAAATGAGGAAATTAGGAAGAGCTTGGAAGCAACAGAGATGTGGTTCCTGACATGAATGTTGTGAATACCTTGAACTGCCAAAGTAACTATCATCAACTGCCTTTTCTATACATGATAAGTGAGAATGCAAGGCACCTCCACAGGATCATTCATTCACAAATGACTGGATTTAGTGGCAACAGTGTCTGTTTGCTGTTTAGTTAAGTCGACGGATCAACATCACTGCACACGGGTGTAACCCATAAGTGCTCCGTTCTACTTCTAACTCAAGCCTGAGTCCAGAGAATCTCAGCTCAGTGCACGAACTCCATAGCACCGGTGAGGATCCTGAAATACTTTGGGTAGATTTTTAACTCGAAATTTGCCCAAACAGCACAGTTAGGCTACTCTTTTTTGATTTCCAACCATCAAGGGATTTTTTACGTGCGCAACAATACACTCGGGCATCAGATCTAACTACCCAGAGACCAGGGGAAATTTTGTTACTAGAAGTCCACGTGAAAAAATTCCGGCCATCACTGTCGAGGCGGACACCATTCCTCGAGACCACTCAGCCCCCTTATGTTTGCAGTTTGTGTGCTGATGCAGGCTCTAGCTGCCATGTCCATTCTGTCACTGATATTTGTGTTCTTGCAACGCTGTCCATTTCTACTTCTCATTTTCATTGATTTACTAGTAAGGCAGAGAAGAGGAATGACTCAGGAAAACCAAAGTAATCACACACTACTAAAGTAACACTTACCAGTTTGATGCACTAGAGTGCTGCCTTGAACAATGAGTGTGTCATCTGGAATGACCGGGGGAGGGGAGTCTAACACGGACACTTGGGAGGTCTGGAAGATCTCACATAAAGAAGAAGTTGCGGAAGTGACCTCTGGCTGGATTTCCTGCAACAACAGGCACAGGATACTCAGATTATAGTTTGTGTAGATGTCAGATTGACACGAAACTATATAAAGTGATAATAATAGTTTGTGTGCGTGTCTGACTGATAAGAAACTATGTAAGGTGATAACAACAGTATGTGATAACAGGCTAGTGAATGCAGCGAGTGATAGTGATACCACAATGAAGGTGTGCTAGAGCAGTGCTTCCCAAAGTGGTGGTCCGCTAGCCCTTCTTTGCCGGTCCGCAACGTGAGTTGAAAAAAGTAAGAAAAATGTTAAATATTTTTAAATTTCAAATCCCGAAACAACCACATAATCAATTTATTATTGCTCACTGGATTTAGGAGGCCTGGTGTTCCTTGCCAGTGAGAAGACCTGATCGTTCGGGTCCCATCGATTGACGGACGTCGGTCGCGGCGATTGGGCAATCTTGAGCATAGCCTACGATGGGTAGCGTTGTGATGTTCTGTTGTGATAATTTGGTGTGTCCAGTGTGTGCCGCGTGGTTACACACCCGCTTCACACGCGTGATCCGGGACTGTTTCCGGATCCGGTCAGGGATATGCACTACTGACGAGCTCAAACGAGGGCGAAACTCGAGTATAGTGCTTCCAGATTGACGTGGATAGGCCTTAGGTTCATACCAGAATGCGATCGGCGTTGCCAGTAGTGGGTTGTGCTCAATATTTAAATTTCAAATCCCGAAACAACCACATAATCAATTTATTATTGCTCACTGGATTTAGGAGGCCTGGTGTTCCTTGCCAGTGAGAAGACCTGATCGTTCGGGTCCCATCGATTGACGGACGTCGGTCGCGGCGATTGGGCAATCTTGAGCATAGCCTACGATGGGTAGCGTTGTGATGTTCTGTTGTGATAATTTGGTGTGTCCAGTGTGTGCCGCGTGGTTACACACCCGCTTCACACGCGTGATCCGGGACTGTTTCCGGATCCGGTCAGGGATATGCACTACTGACGAGCTCAAACGAGGGCGAAACTCGAGTATAGTGCTTCCAGATTGACGTGGATAGACCTTAGGTTCATACCAGAATGCGATCGGCGTTGCCAGTAGTGGGTTGTGCTCAATATTTAAATTTCAAATCCCGAAACAACCACATAATCAATTTATTATTGCTCACTGGATTTAGGAGGCCTGGTGTTCCTTGCCAGTGAGAAGACCTGATCGTTCGGGTCCCATCGATTGACGGACGTCGGTCGCGGCGATTGGGCAATCTTGAGCATAGCCTACGATGGGTAGCGTTGTGATGTTCTGTTGTGATAATTTGGTGTGTCCAGTGTGTGCCGCGTGGTTACACACCCGCTTCACACGCGTGATCCGGGACTGTTTCCGGATCCGGTCAGGGATATGCACTACTGACGAGCTCAAACGAGGGCGAAACTCGAGTATAGTGCTTCCAGATTGACGTGCATAGGCCTTAGGTTCATACCAGAATGCGATCGGCGTTGCCAGTAGTGGGTTGTGCTCAATATTTAAATTTCAAATCCCGAAACAACCACATAATCAATTTATTATTGCTCACTGGATTTAGGAGGCCTGGTGTTCCTTGCCAGTGAGAAGACCTGATCGTTCGGGTCCCATCGATTGACGGACGTCGGTCGCGGCGATTGGGCAATCTTGAGCATAGCCTACGATGGGTAGCGTTGTGATGTTCTGTTGTGATAATTTGGTGTATCCAGTGTGTGCCGCGTGGTTACACACCCGCTTCACACGCGTTATCCGGGACTGTTTCCGGATCCGGTCAGGGATATGCACTACTGACGAGCTCAAACGAGGGCGAAACTCGAGTATAGTGCTTCCAAATTGACGTGGATAGGCCTTAGGTTCATACCAGAATGCGATCGGCGTTGCCAGTAGTGGGTTGTGCTCAATATTTAAATTTCAAATCCCGAAACAACCACATAATCAATTTATTATTGCTCACTGGATTTAGGAGGCCTGGTGTTCCTTGCCAGTGAGAAGACCTGATTGTTCGGGTCCCATCGATTGACGGACGTCGGTCGCGGCGATTGGGCAATCTTGAGCATAGCCTACGATGGGTAGCGTTGTGATGTTCTGTTGTGATAATTTGGTGTGTCCAGTGTGTTCCGCGTGGTTACACACCCGCTTCACACGCGTGATCCGGGACTGTTTCCGGATCCGGTCAGGGATATGCACTACTGACGAGCTCAAACGAGGGCGAAACTCGAGTATAGTGCTTCCAAATTGACGTGGATAGGCCTTAGGTTCATACCAGAATGCGATCGGCGTTGCCAGTAGTGGGTTGTGCTCAATATTTAAATTTCAAATCCCGAAACAACCACATAATCAATTTATTATTGCTCACTGGATTTAGGAGGCCTGGTGTTCCTTGCCAGTGAGAAGACCTGATCGTTCGGGTCCCATCGATTGACGGACGTCGGTCGCGGCGATTGGGCAATCTTGAGCATAACCTACGATGGGTAGCGTTGTGATGTTCTGTTGTGATAATTTGGTGTGTCCAGTGTGTGCCGCGTGGTTACACACCCGCTTCACACGCGTGATCCGGGACTGTTTCCGGATCCGGTCAGGGATATGCACTACTGACGAGCTCAAACGAGGGCGAAACTCGAGTATAGTGCTTCCAGATTGACGTGGATAGGCCTTAGGTTCATACCAGAATGCGATCGGCGTTGCCAGTAGTGGGTTGTGCTCAATATTTAAATTTCAAATCCCGAAACAACCACATAATCAATTTATTATTGCTCACTGGATTTAGGAGGCCTGGTGTTCCTTGCCAGTGAGAAGACCTGATCGTTCGGGTCCCATCGATTGACGGACGTCGGTCGCGGCGATTGGGCAATCTTGAGCATAGCCTACGATGGGTAGCGTTGTGATGTTCTGTTGTGATAATTTGGTGTGTCCAGTGTGTGCCGCGTGGTTACACACCCGCTTCACACGCGTGATCCGGGACTGTTTCCGGATCCGGTCAGGGATATGCACTACTGACGAGCTCAAACGAGGGCGAAACTCGAGTATAGTGCTTCCAAATTGACGTGGATAGGCCTTAGGTTCATACCAGAATGCGATCGGCGTTGCCAGTAGTGGGTTGTGCTCAATATTTAAATTTCAAATCCCGAAACAACCACATAATCAATTTATTATTGCTCACTGGATTTAGGAGGCCTGGTGTTCCTTGCCAGTGAGAAGACCTGATCGTTCGGGTCCCATCGATTGACGGACGTCGGTCGCGGCGATTGGGCAATCTTGAGCATAACCTACGATGGGTAGCGTTGTGATGTTCTGTTGTGATAATTTGGTGTGTCCAGTGTGTGCCGCGTGGTTACACACCCGCTTCACACGCGTGATCCGGGACTGTTTCCGGATCCGGTCAGGGATATGCACTACTGACGAGCTCAAACGAGGGCGAAACTCGAGTATAGTGCTTCCAGATTGACGTGGATAGGCCTTAGGTTCATACCAGAATGCGATCGGCGTTGCCAGTAGTGGGTTGTGCTCAATATTTAAATTTCAAATCCCGAAACAACCACATAATCAATTTATTATTGCTCACTGGATTTAGGAGGCCTGGTGTTCCTTGCCAGTGAGAAGACCTGATCGTTCGGGTCCCATCGATTGACGGACGTCGGTCGCGGCGATTGGGCAATCTTGAGCATAGCCTACGATGGGTAGCGTTGTGATGTTCTGTTGTGATAATTTGGTGTGTCCAGTGTGTGCCGCGTGGTTACACACCCGCTTCACACGCGTGATCCGGGACTGTTTCCGGATCCGGTCAGGGATATGCACTACTGACGAGCTCAAACGAGGGCGAAACTCGAGTATAGTGCTTCCAGATTGACGTGGATAGGCCTTAGGTTCATACCAGAATGCGATCGGCGTTGCCAGTAGTGGGTTGTGCTCAATATTTAAATTTCAAATCCCGAAACAACCACATAATCAATTTATTATTGCTCACTGGATTTAGGAGGCCTGGTGTTCCTTGCCAGTGAGAAGACCTGATCGTTCGGGTCCCATCGATTGACGGACGTCGGTCGCGGCGATTGGGCAATCTTGAGCATAGCCTACGATGGGTAGCGTTGTGATGTTCTGTTGTGATAATTTGGTGTGTCCAGTGTGTGCCGCGTGGTTACACACCCGCTTCACACGCGTGATCCGGGACTGTTTCCGGATCCGGTCAGGGATATGCACTACTGACGAGCTCAAACGAGGGCGAAACTCGAGTATAGTGCTTCCAGATTGACGTGGATAGGCCTTAGGTTCATACCAGAATGCGATCGGCGTTGCCAGTAGTGGGTTGTGCTCAATATTTAAATTTCAAATCCCGAAACAACCACATAATCAATTTATTATTGCTCACTGGATTTAGGAGGCCTGGTGTTCCTTGCCAGTGAGAAGACCTGATCGTTCGGGTCCCATCGATTGACGGACGTCGGTCGCGGCGATTGGGCAATCTTGAGCATAGCCTACGATGGGTAGCGTTGTGATGTTCTGTTGTGATAATTTGGTGTGTCCAGTGTGTGCCGCGTGGTTACACACCCGCTTCACACGCGTGATCCGGGACTGTTTCCGGATCCGGTCAGGGATATGCACTACTGACGAGCTCAAACGAGGGCGAAACTCGAGTATAGTGCTTCCAGATTGACGTGGATAGGCCTTAGGTTCATACCAGAATGCGATCGGCGTTGCCAGTAGTGGGTTGTGCTCAAAATTTAAATTTCAAATCCCGAAACAACCACATAATCAAATATTTTCTCGTTTGAGAATTGTTTAGAACTTTTTAAAAACAAGATTGTCCTTTTCTCAAAACATGATATCCGCACCGTTTTGTAAATAATAAACAGGCCCACCCCTCGCATTAAATAGTTACTGTTAGCAGCTGATCATTAAATAATTTTTATTACAACATACTGTAATTTAGTCAGCTTTAAAATCTGATTTGGTATTGTTTTCCAGAAAAGAAGACCACGCTTACTGGCATGGCACATGATGGATGGATGGATCGTTTTCCAAGATATATTTTATTTTTATTTTATATTGGTGTTCATTACTGTTGGTGTATACGAGTATATACACTTTTACAAGAAGACCTAAATGTAGTTTTGACATTTGAAAATTTTTTTGATTTGTGAATCTCTACAATAAAATGTTTACTCATGAAAATGGGACCACCATTAAATAAATCACTGTCATCCAATAATATTATGGAGCAGTATTTAGCACGCTGGGACAACACCCACAATTACGTTAAATCTTATATTTAAATTAAAATGTATATTGAGGTCATATAAAATTCCAGATTACAAGGAGAAAAATATTTTTAAACGGCACTGGTTCCTAGTGCAAGAGGAAAATTTTATGTCGGTCCGCGAAAGTGAAAAGTTTGGGAAGCACTGTGCTAGAGGGTAATAACTAGCTAGAATGTGATAGTGATACCAGGTGATGGTGTGATAGTAGACTTGGATGTGATAGTCTGATAGTGATGTCAGATGAGGGTATCATAGAGTGTGATAGTGGTGGTGCCAGGTGAAGGTTGATAAGAGTCTGATAATAACAGGTGAGGGTGTGATAGAGAAGAATAGTGATACCAGGTGGTGGTGTTGTTGTAAAGGACAATGACACCAGGTGAGGGCATGGTGAAGGAAATAATGACATCAGATGAGAGTGGTAAAGGACAATAATGACATCAGGTGAGAATGTGGTAAAGGACAATAATGACATCAGGTGAGAATGTGGTAAAGGACAATAATGAAATCAGGTGAGAATGTGTAAAGGACAATAATGACCCCAGGTCAGAGTGTGGTAAAGGACAATAATGACCCCAGGTGAGAGTGTGGTAAAGGACAATAATGACCCCAGGTGAGGGTGTGGTAAAGGACAATAATGACCCCAGGTGAGGGTGTGGTAAAGGACAATAATGACCCCAGGTGAGAGTGTGGTAAAGGACAATAATGACATCAGGTATAGGTGGCTAGCATTGTATTGACAACAACACCCATTGTCTGCCAATTAGTCTTTACAAATACGGGATTAGCATCATGTAATCTTGTGCGATATTGATAAGATCACCCATTGATCTATAGAAATATGGAGCTAGCATATGTAATCTTGTGTGAAATTGATCAGATCATCCATTGAACATCAATTGATCTATAGAAATATGGGGTTAGCTCATGTAATCTTGTGTGATATTGATCAGATCCATTGATTGTCAATTAATCTATAGAAATATGGAGCTAGCACATGTAATCTTGTGTGATATTGATCAGATCACCCATTGATTGTCAATTGATCTATAGAAATATGGAGCTAGCACATGTAATCCCATGTGATATTGATCAGATCACCCATTGAGTGTTGATTGATCTATAGAAATATGGAGCTAGCAACATATGTCCAGTAAACCTCATGGTATGGGAAAGTGTCCTTGACTTTTTTTTGGTGTGGGTTTTTACCATAAAACAATGTATTTACAAAATGGCAGACATGAGTAACTTACCCTCAACAAATCGTGGAGCTCTGGACTGCTGTAAATCAGAACATCAAAGTCTAATGCGCTTTCTGTCGGCCCTAGTGCATCTGCTAAAGACCTTCTCATGTCAAATACAGGCAACAGGTTGGAGGCAACCTCTGGATTGTCCCATTCTGGGAGTGGGGGGAACCAGCCAAGCTTGAACACACTGTCACTATCTTAAACAGAAAGGTAAATTAAATTTATTCCCTTGGCTGTTGCCTATTTAACATCAATAAAGCATTCTTTAAACATGACTGCCACTGATGGGAAAGGTGAACAAGAGTCAAACATGAGTGGGGAAAGTTGGGAGTGTTGACAAGTATTGAAAACATGAGTGAGAAATGTAAGGAGTTTTGACATTTAGAGAAAACATTACCAAGGAATGTACATAATTTTGACATTTATAGAAAAGGTCGAAGAAATAAAACAGAGTTAAATGTAAATATTGAGCACAACCCACCACTGGCAACGCCGATCGCATTCTGATATGAACCTAAGGCCTATCCACGTCAGTACTACTGACGAGCTCAAATGAGGGCGAAACTCGAGTATAGTGCTTCCATATTGACGTGGATAGGCCTTAGGTTCATATCAGAATGCGATCGGCGTTGCCAGTGGTGGGTTGTGCTCAATATTTAAATTTCAAATCCCGAAACAACCACATAATCAAGAGTTAAATGTATTAAAATCAACAAATAAGATTTATTTAAAATTAACAAATGGAGTCGCAGTAACAATCTTAAATTAATACAAAAAAGACCAATACACAAGATCAAGTGCCACCTCCACACAGAAAAATCAGTTAAAATGAAATGAGTCTCCAAGACCATCTGTCACAGTCCACTTGCATAGGTCTCCATCTCTTGTCCACCCACAGGTAGCTTTGTCTTCCTCTTGTATGCTTCCCCTCCAGCACAACCTTTATCAAGAAGCTGTGTCTCCATCAGCTCTC
Organism: Cepaea hortensis; assembly: GCA_963921405.1. NCBI lineage: Eukaryota > Metazoa > Mollusca > Gastropoda > Stylommatophora > Helicidae > Cepaea > Cepaea hortensis. The sequence continues at coordinate 17,687,928 of OY992894.1, forward strand.
ATCTCATCTTGTTCCTCTTGCACCTTGCGATGTCGAGGTGAAGCATAAAAAGCAGGAGAGTGCTGCCCATTTATGGGCTTCATATATCGAGATTCCCATGGACCCTGCTATTCCCTCTGTCCATTATATACATGGCCAGCCTCTTCTTCTGGTTCCATCTGGTCTGTACATCGTCGCTTGTTGTGGTATACTGTTGGTAGCCTTCTTCATTTCCTGGGTATTGTCTTCTTCATTTGCTGGGTATTGTCTTCTTCATTTGCTGGGTACTATCTTCTTCATTTCCTGGGTATTGTCACCTTTATTTGTTGGGTACTGTCTTCTTCATTTGCTGGGTATTGTCTTCTTCATTTGCTGGGTATTGACACCTTTATTTGTTGGGTACTGTCTTCTTCATTTGCTGGGTATTGTCACCTTTATTTGTTGGGTACTGTCTTCTTCATTTGTCCTCAATCCCCCATTGGGGCACAGGCTTCAACCAATTCACTCCAAGTCCTCCTATCCTCAACCAATTCACTCCAAGTCCTCCTATCCTCAACCAACTCACTCCAAGTCCTCCTATCCTCAACCAACTCACTGCAAGTCCTCCTATCCTCAACCTACTCACTGCAAGTCCTCCTATCCTCAACCAACTCACTCCAAGTCCTCCTATCCTCAAACAACTCATTCCAAGTCCTCCTATCCTCAACGAACTCGCTCCAAGTCCTCCTATCCTCAACCAACTCACTCCAAGTCCTCCTATTCTCAACCAATTCACTCCAAGTCCTCCTATCCTCAACCAACTCACTCCAAGTTCTCCTATCCTCAACCAATTCACTGCAAGTCCTCCTATCCTCAACCAACTCACTGCAAGTCCTCCTATCCTCAACCTACTCACTGCAAGTCCTCCTATCCTCAACCAACTCACTGCAAGTCCTCCTATCCTCAACCAACTTACTCCAAGTCCTCCTATTCTCAACCAACTCACTCCAAGTCCTCCTATCCTCAACCAACTCACTCCAAGTCCTCCTATCCTCAACCAACTCACTCCAAGTCCTCCTATCCTCAACCAATTCACTCCACGTCCTCCCCATATTATTCATTATTGACTCTACTTCTCTTCTCTAAATGATTTTAGGTCTTTCTTTATTTCTTTAACCTTGGGAATTCCAGACAATGACCTTTCTAGTTATACTCAGATTTTCTTTTTCTGTATGTCCTATCCAGTACCAGTATTTTCTTCACTTCTTGCTTCACTGTACTTGTTTCATTCTCTCCATGAGCTCCTCCTCTTTGGGGATTCTGTCAGGGTATTGCGCTAGAGGAGAATTCAAATAAAATGTAAGAATGACAGTGTACATTTCAGCCCAACTGGCAACTCAATTCATCTAACAATGCAACAATATGACTGCCTACCAGAATTCTGCATTTGGCAACCTGGAATATGTCCGTAAATTTCCTCTGCCAGATGGGGAACTATCGGAGCAAATGCAGACGTTATTGATTTAGTCACATAATACTGAACCGTCTGGCTTGACCTCCGACTTTCACCTTCTGAAACATCACAGTAACACCTGCAAGATAATAGCATAGTGTTTCAATAATTCATGTCAAATGAACATAATGATGTCATCATTTATTATTAGAAACAATGTGCAGGCCTTACGGCTGCTGCCCTGGCAAAATTTTTAGTAAAGAAAACCTACCCACAAATAGTCAGAGCCCGCTGCCTTGAAGGGAATCTGTCTAAAGGAAGCAAACCTGACACAAATGCATGCCAAAGTTGGACACGCTGACACTGGAGGGACACTGGTAATAGGTAAAGCTAATCCATATGCAAAATTCAGTCCAGAGCTACTAGAAGTAGCATGTATGAACTCAAAATGTATGAAGCTCAAAGCGAGCAAGCACCACAACAACAACAAAAAACAAACAAATAAAAACACATACTAAATGCAGTACCTTTCACCACATACAGAACAAGATACTGAAAGCATGGATAGAAATTAATCAAATGTAAAGTAGAACTATTAAACACAGACGTCAGTAAAACTGATAACATGCCGGCTGATTTACCTGTCTTTTGTGTTGGTAATGTAAAAACTGGACAGATCTGAGTAGAAAAATTTTTCTAGATGTTGAATGACTTTGTGATAGCTGACATTTTCATATGCATCTTCAATCTGCAACAGAAACAGAATAAAGCTGCAATAATCGTAAATAAGAATATTGACCGTATAAAGTAAACAAGTAGATAACCCTTTTACATGCCTCGAAGCATGCTGGTTCATTGCTGCTATCCCCTATTTTTATACACCAATCAGCACTTGATCTGGTTCATTGGTGCTAGCCGCTATTTTTATACACCAATCAGCACTTGATCTGGTTCATTGTTGCTAGCCCCTATTTTTATACACCAATCAGCACTTGATCTGGTTCATTGGTGCCAGCCCCTATTTTTATACACCAATCAGCAATTGATCTGGTCACCTCTATTTCCCATGATATTTCCTGGTACCAACTTTAGACTGGCAATTTTTAAAAATTCTCATCAATTGGGATTCGATGACATGATACCCAGGCGAGAGAGTTAGCCACTGCACTACTGCGACTTATACAAAAGGATTAATTTGGGAGTCTATGTCGATTTAAAAATTAGCATTAGCCCCAAAGAGGATTGAACCCAACAGGCCGAAGGCAAACATCTAACAACTAAGCTGATTTCTTAGTCAATTTCTTTAGTATGCTCTAGACGAAATGTAAAATGTAGGAGAACGTGTCATGTGATGGTTGGGATTCATAGGAATGAGACAATTGTAAACCACCAGCTGTCAGGGGTTGAAAGGGTGTCGATACAAAAGCCATGCTGAGATTATGTGGACAAACAACAAACATGATCACTAGATCTGTCATGGCATGGACGCCAAAAGAATGACAACAAAGTGGTTGGTCAAGGCTTGTTGGTCAGTTGGTTAGTTAGTCGACAGATTATACATGTACTCCAGAAGAGATTGACACCATCACTTAATTTGTCATGGTATGTACTCCAGAAGAGATTGACACCATCACTAAATTTGTCATGGTATGTACTCCAGAAGAGATCGACACCATCACTAGATTTGTCATGGTATGTACTCCAGAAGAGATTGACACCATCACTAAATTTGTCATGGTATGTACTCCAGAAGAGATCGACACCATCACTAGATTTGTGGGACGCAGAGGTGTTTCCAAGGCACCAGGGCCGGGTTATATACTGGCCAAGACCTATTGACGCGTCCTCGTCGAGCGTCCTGGACAACAAGTCCCTTCGGGTTCCTGGCTAAAGTCAATAGGATCGCAGATTCCTCCGAAGTCGGAGAGTGTCTGCCTGTATGGCGAGGAACCACCAGTCTGCACACCAATAAGCCAGACATGGGACAACGGATACTCACGCAAATCTCAGGTCCTGTATGACATCACACTGATGTTGGACAACAGGATGCCTTCATCCGATATACAGGACTTCGTGTTGGAGCTCAAGCCAACGAACACAAGCAAGCAAGCACTAGATTTGTCATGACATGGACTTACAGAAGATAATTTGACACCATCACTTAATTTGTCATGACATGGGACAAGAAAATAAATAAGAGGAAATGGAAGGAGATTAAATATAAAGAAGAAACTTTACTGTAAAATACATGGAATGTGTTAACATGTGGAGGAAAGCATTACCTGTTGCATGGTTGTATAAAGTATATGCAGCATATACTTGTCCAGGGTGGTCAGTCTGGAATAAGGCACTATGTGAGAATTTGGGTCGAAGTCATACAAGTTCCCAAGCAGGTGTCGTACACATCTGCGCACCTGAAAAAGACATACACCACTTTCAGTAACAGAAATAGTTGCTCAAGAAAACATCTTTGATTAATTATCTCCTGCCACCACCAGCAACCTTTCACTTCATTGTCCAGCTGTTTTTTTTTTTTTAAAGTTCCTCTTTAGTCCCATACAGCTTCCATACAGAGTTTAGTACTGAATCAGTGGGCCAGTATAGTTTTCTTAACTGGCTGTACAGAGAACAATTCTGCAAACAGTTCAGCTCAGTTTATCATCACTGCACTCCGGACACAATCGTACACGCACTGATTTATCTAGGCATCTAATAGGTTGATCAGACTACTTCTCTGATGTTGAGATAAGTATTCTTTTGTTATACCTGGTTTTTTTAAAATTGTTTTTTTTAAATTGTTAATTAATAAAGACTGATTAAAATTTTCACCTGTATCTGTGTGTCTTGCCATTTGTCAAGCCCCCTAGTCAAATTTTGTGGTTTTACTCATAGTTGAGTTGAGTTGAGCTAAGAACTGACATCACAGCACTCAGGACATTCCCATATGCGCTCTGTCCCCTTGTTCAACAGCCAGCGAAGAGTCATACTACTAATGGTTCCAACTGCCGTCTGATTGAAAGTTCTCCTAGTCTTCTCTCTCACTTTTGAGATTCTTCCGATCCCCAGCAATCTCATTCTTTCCACATATGGGTCCTCAATCTGTTCCTCCGCCTTCTCCACCTGGTCCCACAGGTGCATGACCACATCCCCCTTATCCATAAGTAATCTGCCATCAAGAGGTGCATTTCCCTCCTGCATATCAGCCTGTTCATTCCCCCACACTCCCGCATGGGGAGGGCAAAAAATCCATACAATTCTCACAATCTGTGACCTCTGAAGTGAGATGAGCCATCCCACATGAAACATTCCTTTCTCCCCTTACTAAGCATACTCTTTGAGTCCGTAATGAATACATTGTGTGTTGCAGTGGTCTCCTTTAACCAACGGAATGCCGCTATTACTGCTTCCACCTCCATTCTCATGCTGGAGGTCGTAGTCTCATATGCCAGACTCTCCTTTTTCAACCATCGTCCATTATTTTATTCATAAAATATCAAAGGATTGGACAGTCATATCACCAGCGTATACTCTAGACCAGGTACCTGAAGAAGAGAAGGAAATACAAAACTGAAACAGACAATCACAACAGCATGATGTTATTACGGTTACAAACCTTGAACACATCCTCCTGTAACTGCTGCAGTATATATGGCCCCATCATGATGTGTTGGTGGTGATGACTATGGGCTACCCACCATCTCAACAAGTCAGCACCATACGATGGGAATGTATCTTTATTCTATAACATGAGAAAAGCGGTACAATAAATGCATTGCTTATTTCAACGTAGTCATGTATAGAGAAGATAATGTACATAGAAGAGAATGCTCAAATAACATATCAGAGTAAAGGTTACAAGGTCAGAATTCACGGTCACTAACTTTTGTGAAACTGCTTGTTAGAATGTGTCCAACGTATAGTTTTTTATATTCTCAAGTTATAATTTTTAATATTCTCTTTCACCAAGAAAAAAATAAAATTTGAAAATAAAAACTCGGAACTTTTTCTTTAACTAGAATAATAATGAAAACAAGTAAAGTATGCAAAGGACCCCTTTTTTCACCTCACAGGGCATTTGGGTATGCAGTCCTAGGCACCTGGTTAGTGATATGGTTAACATTATGAGGTCCACTTCTCGAGAGAATTTGTGAAATCCATTTTAGCCTGAGTCGACCTGCGAGCCTCGGCCAATGAGCATAAATCCCTGCTTCAAAGTGGTTTTAAACACATGACCATTGGGCCAACAAGAAAGACTATTAGCTACTGCAGCGTCCAAAAAAACACAAAGAAAGTGAACAATCCTACACCAGACATGGGAAAACCATCAGGTTTAATCACCCTGCTATACCCTGAAATTCTGGGGTAGATACAGAAATGGCTTAAATCTAACTTGTTTTAGTCATCAGTGCAGTCATCACTGACTGTCTTGTGAACATGTCTATATATGCCTCAGTGTCATTTCATTTGTCCAAGTCTTTTCTTCCTCTTCTTCTTCTTCTTCCGCTGCTGCTGCTGCCTGTATGAACCCCATTGGAGTATAGGCCCATAACCATGCATGACAAGCCCTAGGAAGAAGCTCTTGCCAGGTTGAATGTTGGCTGTTGTCTACAGTGTGAGATGGCCAGTCTCAGACCAAATGGCTTTAGTCACATGTCACCACATCTACACTGTTACTATTCTTTACTTCCTCTTTGGGGTCCTGGTAACATGGGTGTTGTCCAAGTCTTATCATCATCATCAAGTGTCCTGCCAAGTGGTGTCAGTATTCATGGCTCTCCACAGATCTCGGTCTTTGGTGTTCTGGATCAACTCTGCTCATGATATTCCTCCATGCCACTGTATCTCTGTCCATCTAGCATCATTTCTCTTGGTCTGCCTCTGCCTCTCTTCCCCTTGATCTTTCCAGTTGTCATGATTTTCTCCAATGCCTGTCTTCTAATCACATGATTAAAGAAAGCTATTTGTCTCTTTCTTATTGTTGTACATAATGTTCTAGTTTCATTAGTCTCTTTCAAGCAATCATTGTTAGTTACTCTGGTAGTCAAGGAATTCGCAACATTCGTCTCAGGAACCACATCTCTGTTGCCTTGAAGTTCTTCCTGATTTTTTCACTGCCTTACAGCAAAACAGGTTCTATATTGCACTTCAGCATTTTCTTTCTTACATTCAACAATAGTGACTTATTGCATAAGATACTTTTCGTTTTCTGAAATGCAGCTTTTGCTTGTCCTATTCTGTTCTTAATCTCTGTTGTGCATCTTCCATCTGATGTTTGTGACATATTCACCTATCCATCATTTTACAGCGCGTCAACGTTACACAGCAACCCAGAGATTATCAAAACAATTACAGCACCGTGGAACATCGAACTCACCAAGCGATACTAATGACAGACAGATGCCAGGATAAGAATAGAAAAGTTAGCGTCAACAGAATAGAATGTGAATGGTAGAGACACATCACGTGGATATAGCGTCCCCCAGCTCGGGCGCCGCTTTAATAAAACCGCGCACTTCTATGACTTCAGAGCGAGCGAGCAGTCGCCAAAGCTATGTGTTGTCCAACTTTCAAACTTTTACAACGGGCAGTTTGATCTAGTCTGAGGTAAGCGTGTGATTCTCAGATCTAAGTGGTACCAAGATGTATAACGTAAAGGTATCCAGTGTTGTGCGTCCAATGAATAAATCTCTGAAAATGTGAAAAACTGCCGATCGCAACTTCAATACTGGCGCCACTTCCCCGGCGAAACCGACATCTTATAATTTCTCAAAACTGCAAAACTCTGACTTTCTACACTACATCTAACAACTTCACTATGTGCATATGACTATAATCTATCACAGAATAATGTACGCGATGAAATTTCCAATGCACTCAAATGCTTTTCATCAAAAACTTCTAAACAACGTTTCTGCAGAGATAGTCAGCTGGTGCAAACGAAACACTACCTTGCTTTAAAAATGTACTTAATTCTGTCTATTTTGCAATCTAAAGAACTGAAACAGGAATTATACTCTTCCTTTTCTCTTTACGAATTGAAAACAAATAGTATTTGATAGAAATTAGTTTATTCATGTGTCAGATTTTATTTAGACAACGCACTACATCAACTGCATTGCTTAAAATAGGTTTACGTTCACAAACGACATTTGTGATAGCCGACCTACTTAATCTGCTCAGACTAAAGGGTGAAAATTACCTTGGTCTATAGCCAACTGTGTCGCCAACAGAATGGACATGATATGCACTGGTAAAAGATGTAGGAGAAGTATAAGTAGACAGAGAGGAGGAGAGTATTAGGGAAAAATACTTTAAGTAATAATTTTTTTTCTAATATATTGTGTCATGACCTTGTATAGATTACATTTTGTAACAAATACACATCAGAAATTCTGTATGTTGGACATGAACCACAATAAAAGCACACAGATGAGTTAAACTCATATTAACTGATGTAGATGTGAGGACAATTAATACAAGCTATGGAACCCCACACAACAGAAGTTAACTCAACACAATACACTTCACACCACACAACTCCACACCACAACAGCAGGAACAGGGAAATGATTTAGAATAAGAAGAGGAAGACAAGTAGTTGCCTTGGAAAGTACAGATAAAAAATTATATACACAATGTAGAACAAATAGAGTAATGTGGATGTTTAAATGTATGCCATTTATACAAATGCATCTCATACTTGTGTTGATCTTGCCTGTCAGCTTGATTACCATGATTCAGGGAACATCACATTATCACTCTTATCTGTGTCTGACTGTACACTACTCACTGAACTACAGGTCCACCGAGGAAATGCATACAGCAGGTACCAGACAACAGAAGCTGCATCCAGTGTAATAATCTCTGACCCACCCCAAAGTAACACAACAATACTTCTTCTGATCTTATCATTTTTGTTTTGTTATGTTGTGTTCACACTATGAACATGCTGTAAAGGATTATACATACCTGTATGAATTTTAAACAGTGATGTCTTGGTGCCACACCTAACCAACAAGGAGGGAAGAGGAGTGAATGAGATGATCAACACCTGTGATGGCAGATGACTCCAGCCTTAAGCAGAGAATGAGAAGCCTTCAGTGAAGCTAAACTGGCCCAACCTGAAGTGGATCCATCAGACCATGGACCCAGGCTTATCCACATCTCATCACACCAGGTTTTCTTATCACTCACACAAACTTCACCCTCTTAGGAAATGATTTCTTGATTTATTGTTGGATGTAGAACTTCTTAACTATAACACATTTGGTAGTTAAAATATCTCACTATACAATGAATGTTATTATTTATTGACTGACTATACTTGGTCCTATGAAAGTTTTTTTTTTCTATTTCATTCTGTAAATGTCAACAGCTGATGAAAAAAGAAGAAAATGTCAAATAGGCCAAAAGACACTGGCACAGTCAATAAATTTGTTTAAATGTGAAGATCTCTTCCATTTAATTTGTCATTCCAAACTATCTGTGGGAAAATCTCTATCTTGTGTGTAGAACATGTCTCAATGCTCACTTGTGTTTGTTGAATGTTTAATTAACAAATACACATTCACATAAGATAAATTCTTAGTTGGAGAGAGAGAACAGGAGACTCTTCATCTTTAACTGTTCCAAATCCATGTTATATTGCACCTGATTCTTATTTGAGAAAGTCTTTTCAGACAATTTCTTGAGATGGAAGAAGGGGGTTCGTGAGCTATACCATTGAATACCAGGTGGAAAGACAGGGGACAAACCTAGTGATGACTTTTCTATTAAAAGAGGACCACACACCCTTAGACAAATAACCAAATCCGAGTCTGTAAATCTTTCAAGGGTCGTATTCTTGATCTATTTACATATAAGAAGAGGATGGGGCCCAGCTACCTTTAACAGAGATGGGTCATGCACTTTAGTGATTGCCAGTCCCTTCAAAATATACGACAATGTTATAATTGCTTCTAAGTATTAAAAATTATCCACCTGATTAAGAATTGTCCCTTCTATTTCCATTCACATATTTTTATCACCCGTTTCTTTCATATCATCATTGTTACTGTTTTCTTGATATTCAAGGAGAGCCCTTTCTTAGCCCTCTATATTACAATAATGCCCAACAATTGTAGATTTTTGCATTATCTGTCATCTGCATAGCGAAGATTGTTTATATTATAACCTCCAATTAGTATTCCTAGTTTCTCTTTGATCTATCTCATTATTACTTCGCTATAGAGGGAGATCGTGTAAGATGGCAAAATATGACTGCCCACGCTTACCAGCATGGCACATGATGAATAGAGAGAGAAGAGATCCGGAGACAAAATACATCTCCACCATACTTCTAGCTTTATCTGTTCATAACTGCCCTCTTTATTTTCCCATTTTAATTGCTGCTACTTGGTTCTAGTGAATATTCTTTATTATTCTGAGATCTTTCCCATCAATGTTGATATCTTCCAACATTTTAATCATGTTTTACTTTATCAAATGCCTTGGTATAATCTATCCCCAAGTATAGATTACTTAAATTACAATGAGTCAAACAATACATGCTTAAATTTTGTTTTTTTATTAACTGCACCTTCATTATCAAATCATTTTAATTTGTGAAGGAACAGTGGTTCCTAATATTATCATTGTTCTGATAAGAAGAAACAGACAGAACTAATGCTAATAAACACCTATCAATTGCCATTGTCAGGAAATCCCACAGATTGACATTGCTTGGCCTTGTTGGATCCACATGGATAAAATCAATAGCACATACCAATCAAATCCAAGTTATGGGGCCAAGAGACAAAGAAGAAGAATTTGGGTGGACAGAGTTAGTTAGTTAGTTGCTGTCAACACTAGCATTTTTTGCTGTTGTAATCTCTTGGCAAGTTTATGTTCAGTAGTTTGTCATTGCTTTCTGAACAACTGGCACCCATACTATTTTGTAAAAAATCAACGCAACGCGGTCTGCTGTCAAATTGTGCGCAGATGTGTTTCAAACGCAGGTATACCATGCCTGTAACCCCTTCGCCATGGACAGGGTAAAGGTCATAAATTGGAGTAGCATCATCAAGGAGGGTGAGGAATGGAAGCAGATCATGTCCATAACTAAGAGTCTTGCAGGCTTTAAAGCTGGGGAAAAAATGTAAAGGAAGATGACAATTTATATAAGTATTAACAGAAAGAGTAAGGTCTGTAAGAAGATTTAGCATTCTTAGCCTAACACGACGACCAGCAAGGACACAGCATAACAAAGCGCCTCGTCAACCAACACAGAACTGGCACTATTAGCCACCGGACGCTGATGCATATGCTGGAGGGAGGATCTGAGCACCTATGGACATGTCTGGAGTGCAATGAAGATACCCCAACTGATAACTGATAACTGACAGATAAACAAAACTGACCTGTCCACCACCATTGATGACGTCTGCCGGGTCAATAACATTTCCAACAGACTTGGACATCTTCTTTCCCTCGTCATCTGTGGCAAATCCATGAGTGAACAGCTGCCTGAGGAGACCACAAGACATGCATGAGTGAACAGCTGCCTGAAGAAACCACAAGGCATGCATGCAGTATAGGTGAGACTGTTAGAAAACAAACCGTTATGGCGGATATGACCACAGCAGAATCAACAATATCTGCAAATGAGTAAAGAACAGGAAACATGTTGTTGCTGATCTGTCTTCCTCTTTGCCCCGCGTTCCTATTACCTTGTCGAGGGAGGGAGCTGAAATAGGATAGTGGCTTGCCTGCCAGCCAGGTTTTCAAGAGTGTGAATCCTCATTGAGACAAGAGTGTTCTTTAAAATTGTGTATCTACTAATGTGTTTATTCTGTAATGTAAGAACATTTCGAGCCAAAATAGGGCTTACCAGCCATCTTAGAACTCATGGCTCCAAACTTTCAACCCCACTGAATGAAATGAATAGTCATTCTCATTCTTGATGGACAAACACCATTCTGTATTGTTGGTATAAGTTTGTTGCATGTACTTTACAGGATGTTGCAATAAACCCCAGCATTGTTTGGCTTTTTGTAATTTATTGGGCAAGTTTACATTTAGTATTTTGCGATTGCTTTCTGAAAGACCCATGCTCACATCATTGTTAAAAATACACACAAAGCTATCTACTTCGAAATTGTGTTCATGACCCCTTCGCCACAAACGCTGGCAGTGTTGGTGACATCTGGCCAATACCCTGGCTTGCCTTCTTGCATCTATGCTCAATGTCAGTGTTGATTGTTCCATCAGCTGTGTCTACAATTCTCAAGCAGGTGAACTCTTTGGCTTGTCTTAGCTGTTTATTTCAATACAGCTTTTCAGTTCTAATTCTGATTTGCAGTTACCATGAAATCTGTTTACTTATACACTTATGGCAGTGTTGTAGTCTCTGAACATGATAAGCAGACAGGCTTGTTAAGAAAATCCAGTCTCTAGATTTTTAAAATTTGATTTCAACTATTTCCTCCCTGGACATGTTTTCCACATTCAAATGTGTCAACATTATCAACAGATTTACATGAAGCAATTATAGAGCCAAGTGGGAATCAAAGAATCCAGGCCAGCAGAAAGATGGTGCATATTAACAACTCCACTGAAGAGAACAAGCAATAATCTTCTTGTCCTGCCTCATGTACCCCCATACCCAGGGTGTCTGCCATGTCCTGTGCCCATCTTCATGCTGGTTGACCGCTGCTTCTTCTCCCAGGAACCATGCCTTCCATCACTGTTCTTTCGAAGCCACTGTGATGTTTAATGTGTCCTGTATTTGTTCTAATTATTGACTGTGAATGTTAGTGTTTTTACAAGGTTAATATTGACAGGAGTGGCTTCATTGGGTTTTACCCTATCTCGGCAAGCCACCTGCCAAAAGCATCACACAAACCATGGACTCCATAGCTCCACAAATGACCTCCAGGAGTCTCAGGAAAAAGTAACTCATGGTCCGGATAAGTTTGAAAATGAACACACAACCTTCAAGAGTGCAAGGCAGATGTCTTAACCACTTAACCATGGAGACTGTTTTTTGGTTTTTAAACATAAGAAACAACAGCTGCTAATGTAAACCAGATTTCAGTGAACACCGTGCTGACTCACTTGTACGGAGCCTTTCCATTCACAGCCAGGCTGGTGAGCAAAGATGTCTGGAACCAACCTTTGAACTGGTCAATGCCCTCGAGGTAGACATCTGCCTGGCCATCATGGTCTGCAACAATGTCCAAACTCCACTGACCACATACAACAATACACACACACAACATGAGCACATACAACAATACACACACACACAACATGAGCACATACAACAATACACACACACAACATGAGCACATACAAGAATACACACACACAACATGAGCACATACAAGAATACACACACACAACATGAGCACATACAAGAATACACACACACACAACATGAGCACATACAAGAATACACACACACAACATGAGCACATACAATAATACACACACACACAACATGAGCACACAAATTCTTTTCTTAATGGGCTTAAAGAGGTTTAAAACTAAGAGGATTGTCTTCATTGCACTGTATTTTATCCCATATGGTTTGGTTTATGTCTGCAGTGGCCTGCCGAGAACATCGCATAGAGCAGTGGTTCTCAACCGGTGGGGAATTCCTGGGGGGGGGGGGGGAGAGAGGGGGGGGAATGAAGATTATTTCAAAATCGTGTTAATACAAGAACCGATTACTTGATCTTGTTTTTCCCTTCATACTTTACGTTCTGTACATCTCACCCTTCTAAAATTCATGTTATAAAGTAAGTAGACCCACAAATCACGTTTTATGTAGACGTCTGGACTTGTTTTAGAATGTGCTTCCATTATTACGTATACTGTGTAGGGGTGGGAGGGAGGGGGAGTTTTAGGTAGGAAATACAAAGGGGGGGGGGGGAATGACGTTCTGAAAATATGGTGAAGGGGGGCACGGGCCAAATTTTTAGGTAGGAAATACGAAAGGGGGGAATGACGTTCTGAAAATATGGTTAAGGGGGGCACGAGCCAAAAAAGGGTGAGAACCACTGACATAGAGCATGAACTCTGTTGCTCCAGCTCCAGTGGACTCTGAAACAATTGCACTTGACCAAGTCCTAAACTGAATCCATAACACCTGGAGCATGAGGCTTGACCATCTCACCCGTTTCTTTCTTTTCTAAACTGTTGATATTTTTCTGGCCAAGCATCAATACGATTATATCTTGATAAGTTGCTCACTACGAAGCCCAAATAGGCCATTGTTCTCAATCCTTCTATTGCAAGCAACTAATTGTACCTTGATCAACTGTTGAGTTGAGTTGAGCCAAGAAATGACATCACTGTACTCAGGACATTCTCACACAAATTCTGTCCCCTCATTCAACAGCCAGTGAAGATTCATACTGCTAATGGTTCCAACTGCCATCTGATTGAAAGTTCTCCTGGTCTTCTCTCTCAGATTTGAGATCCGTCCAGAGCTCCTGCCAATCCCCTGTCATATCATTCTCTCCATGTATGGCTGCTCAGTCTGTCTCACCACTTGGTTCCACAAGCATTCGACCACCTCTCCTTTGTCCATAGGTAATCTACCATTAAGAGGTGCATTTCCGGCCAGCCTATCAGCCTGTTCATTCCCCAGCACCCCCACATAAAATTCTCAGTCTGTGACCTCTGAAGCAAGGCAAGCCATTCTACACAAAACATTCCTTTCTCCACCTTACTAAGCATGCTCCTTGAGTCTGTAATAAATACAACCTCCAACCAATGGAAGGTGGCTGTTACTGCTTTCACCTCCATTCTCATACTGGAGGTTGATCAACTGTTCTCTGTATAATCGAAAAACCTGTCAGTTTTTGGCAAAATACATGTGATGTTGTTATTATGTGCCAGTCCAGGCAATCGTCATCATGTGTCATGCTGATAGGTGGAGACAGTTATGATTCGCCATCTCACACAATTACCAGAGTCTAGGATCAGATCTATCAAATCATTATTAATAGTAAATAGTGAAAGAAAATAGCCTGCCAATGTTTTCCTTCTTGAGAGTGACCATACTCATCAGTGTCCGTAGTCACTATCTCTATAAAAAGATCCTCTGTCTACCATTCAAAATTTGAAACCATAATTGACAACTATCTATTGGCTGTTCTAAAGCTCAGTCCACAACCTGGTCACATGGTTTCATATTATCCTAGCTGGGCCATGAATGGATGCTACATTTTGCCAAGGGTGTCTCACGGGTAGCGGAGGGAAGATGTCTTACTTCGCCTTTGATAAGGGGCAACGCACCAGCCAATCATGTTCCTCCAAAACAATCTGTTTTCGGCATGCTTCATAAGTTCAATGTCTTCCATGCCATACTGCCAACATGTCCCAAATTTTCTTCCTTTGTCTCTAACATCTTCGACCTTTACAGTGCCATGGAATAACTAATTATCATTCATAAGGCTAGTTAGCGGGTGGGTTAGTGTAATTGCTAGGAGGTTATGCTGATTGTGTCATGAGTGGATGAAGGCCATTCATTGTCCGCTATAGAGGAAAAGACTGGCCATGTATTCCTCCGCGCATTCAGACCTACAAAATATGATGGCCCCAGCACATCACAGACTCATGGCACATCACAGACTCATGCACATCACAGGTTCATGGCACATCACAGGCTCATAAAAGGTTCCTGTTTCAGGACTTTACAATAAGGCAATATTTTTTTCACAAGTCTAGAAACACTGTCTGGTTGTAGTCTGAAGCCATGGTAGCCTAGTGGCTAGACACTCGCCTGCTGGCCCAGCAGCCATGGGTTCAGTCTGCATTGGGGAGGTCAAGCCAGCCTAAATGTGTACCAGGAAATGTACTGGGAAGTAAAGATGGCCGGCAATAACACTGACCCACATCAGCCACCCAGTGCCCAGTGGTCTATACAAATATGGACCTAGCACACAATCTGCCTTAAGGCATGCAAATCCTCCCCAATACAGATTCAGATCCAGGAACACCAGTCTGGCAGGTGAGGGTTTATCTCCTAAGCAACTGTGGCTCTTATGTAACTACACGAAATACAACAAAATGTTCAGAAAACACAATTTAACAAAGAATACTTATATATAAGTTCTTCTTCTTCAGCTAGCAGGTCTGGAACAGACATCAGTGATTGTAACTCTCCAATCCTCTCTGTCATTTGATATTTTAATGAAGTTGGTGTTGCTTAATATCATTATATGTTACCCTGCTGTTTAAGCATGCATCTTTCTCTGTCTTCTTCAGCCTCGGTTGCCTAGTATTTTCTCACACAAGGCACATTATTTCTCTTTTCAACTTCTTTTGTTGATGTAGCCTTTTAAATTTCATACGAATTCTCCTCATGGTTTTTGAGTGATCTTGTAATATTGCTGCTCCCAATACCCCACTGTTTGTTGTCTTCTCTGTCCACAACGTGTTTAACACTCTTCTCAAAAACTAAACCTCTGCTACCTCCAGTGTCTTTACCACTTCAGAACTCACTGCCAACATTTGCATCCACTCAAAAGAACAGGCCATAAACAAAGTTCCAGAAAGTTGATTATTTGTACTATTGAGATATTTATGTTTTTTATGTTGCTTATTCTTATAAAAGATCTTTGGAAATAGCTGTTCTTTTTTATCTCTGTATCACATCGTCCACCACCAGATGTCCCTGTGCAGCCTAGATATTAAAAACAATTGTTCTTCAATATGTAAAACTTCAGCTAAGCATCTTATATTTCACATGTATGGATTTCAATTTTTTCTTTATTTGCACTCGTATATGTCTGGTTTTGTGTTTGAATATTGCAAGAACAGGAGTTAAATGATCTTTAAAAAAAAATATCTGAACACTGTGAGAGCTTCAAGGTAATTTCTCTGCTGCTTGCACAATTAAATCAGTTAACTTTTGCAGTTATTTAACACATCAAAGATTGGATGTTATTTGTCCATGCTCTGAAAAACTGTTTTAACTCATAAGTCCGATGCATTGGCACTGAGATTGTCTAAGCTTTGAAAAAGGTTGCATCTGTCATAAGTGAACAAACACACAAACTTTATTTTCAAAGGGTCATAAATTAGGCACGCAGGCCCGTCTTACAATCAATTTTCTATTGTGCTTGTTACATTCACATAAAAACAAACATTGTCAAATGAATTCAGCGGGGATTGGTGTAGAGACTTTACACTCAGTACCACAGTACCAGCTCCATGGGAACTGTGATGCTGAGCTTCCCCTCTCCAAGCTCAGACACCAGTAGTGTGCAAGACTGGTGCAGGGTGTGCAAGACTGGTGCAGGGTGTGCAAGACTGGTGCAGGGTGTACAAGACTGGTGCAGGGTGTGTAAGACTGGTGCAGGGTGTGCAAGACTGGTGCAGGGTGTGTAAGACTGGTGCAGGGTGTGCAAGACTGGTGCAGGGTGTACAAGACTGGTGCAGGGTGTGTAAGACTGGTGCAGGGTGTGCAAGACTGGTGCAGGGTGTACAAGACTGGTGCAGGGTGTGTAAGACTGGTGCAGGGTGTACAAGACTGGTGCAGGGTGTGCAAGACTGGTGCAGGGTGTGCAAGACTGGTGCAGGGTGTGCAGTGCAGGGTGTACAAGACTGGTGCAGGGTGTACAAGACTGGTGCAGGGTGTGCAAGACTGGTGCAGGGTGTACAAGACTGGTGCAGGGTGTACAAGACTGGTGCAGGGTGTGCAGTGCAGGGTGTACAAGACTGGTGCAGGGTGTACAAGACTGGTGCAGGGTGTACAAGACTGGTGCAGGGTGTACAAGACTGGTGCAGGGTGTACAAGACTGGTGCAGGGTGTGTAAGACTGGTGCAGGGTGTACAAGACTGGTGCAGGGTGTGTAAGACTGGTGCAGGGTGTACAAGACTGGTGCAGGGTGTACAAGACTGGTGCAGGGTGTGCAAGACTGGTGCAGGGTGTGTAAGACTGGTGCAGGGTGTACAAGACTGGTGCAGGGTGTACAAGACTGGTGCAGGGTGTACAAGACTGGTGCAGGGTGTACAAGACTGGTGCAGGGTGTGTAAGACTGGTGCAGGGTGTACAAGACTGGTGCAGGGTGTACAAGACTGGTGCAGGGTGTACAAGACTGGTGCAGGGTGTACAAGACTGGTGCAGGGTGTGCAGTGCAGGGTGTACAAGACTGGTGCAGGGTGTACAAGACTGGTGCAGGGTGTACAAGACTGGTGCAGGGTGTACAAGACTGGTGCAGGGTGTACAAGACTGGTGCAGGGTGTACAAGACTGGTGCAGGGTGTACAAGACTGGTGCAGGGTGTACAAGACTGGTGCAGGGTGTGTAAGACTGGTGCAGGGTGTACAAGACTGGTGCAGGGTGTACAAGACTGGTGCAGGGTGTACAAGACTGGTGCAGGGTGTACAAGACTGGTGCAGGGTGTACAAGACTGGTGCAGGGTGTGCAGTGCAGGGTGTACAAGACTGGTGCAGGGTGTACAAGACTGGTGCAGGGTGTACAAGACTGGTGCAGGGTGTGCAGTGCAGGGTGTACAAGACTGGTGCAGGGTGTACAAGACTGGTGCAGGGTGTACAAGACTGGTGCAGGGTGTACAAGACTGGTGCAGGGTGTACAAGACTGGTGCAGGGTGTGCAGTGCAGGGTGTACAAGACTGGTGCAGGGTGTGCAAGACTGGTGCAGGGTGTACAAGACTGGTGCAGGGTGTACAAGACTGGTGCAGGGTGTGCAAGACTGGTGCAGGGTGTACAAGACTGGTGCAGGGTGTACAAGACTGGTGCAGGGTGTGTAAGACTGGTGCAGGGTGTACAAGACTGGTGCAGGGTGTACAAGACTGGTGCAGGGTGTACAAGACTGGTGCAGGGTGTGTAAGACTGGTGCAGGGTGTACAAGACTGGTGCAGGGTGTGCAGTGCAGGGTGTACAAGACTGGTGCAGGGTGTGCAAGACTGGTGCAGGGTGTACAAGACTGGTGCAGAGTGTGCAAGACTGGTGCAGGGTGTGCAGTGCAGGGTGTACAAGACTGGTGCAGGGTGTGCAAGACTGGTGCAGGGTGTACAAGACTGGTGCAGAGTGTGCAAGACTGGTGCAGGGTGTGCAGTGCAGGGTGTACAAGACTGGTGCAGGGTGTGCAAGACTGGTGCAGGGTGTACAAGACTGGTGCAGGGTGTGCAAGACTGGTGCAGGGTGTACAAGACTGGTGCAGGGTGTGCAAGACTGGTGCAGGGTGTACAAGACTGGTGCAGGGTGTGTAAGACTGGTGCAGGGTGTACAAGACTGGTGCAGGGTGTACAAGACTGGTGCAGGGTGTACAAGACTGGTGCAGGGTGTACAAGACTGGTGCAGGGTGTACAAGACTGGTGCAGGGTGTACAAGACTGGTGCAGGGTGTACAAGACTGGTGCAGGGTGTGCAGTGCAGGGTGTACAAGACTGGTGCAGGGTGTACAAGACTGGTGCAGGGTGTACAAGACTGGTGCAGGGTGTACAAGACTGGTGCAGGGTGTGTAAGACTGGTGCAGGGTGTACAAGACTGGTGCAGGGTGTGCAAGACTGGTGCAGGGTGTACAAGACTGGTGCAGGGTGTGCAAGACTGGTGCAGGGTGTACAAGACTGGTGCAGGGTGTACAAGACTGGTGCAGGGTGTGTAAGACTGGTGCAGGGTGTACAAGACTGGTGCAGGGTGTGCAGTGCAGGGTGTACAAGACTGGTGCAGGGTGTACAAGACTGGTGCAGGGTGTGTAAGACTGGTGCAGGGTGTGTAAGACTGGTGCAGGGTGTGCAGTGCAGGGTGTACAAGACTGGTGCAGGGTGTGCAAGACTGGTGCAGGGTGTGCAGTGCAGGGTGTACAAGACTGGTGCAGGGTGTGCAAGACTGGTGCAGAGTGTGCAAGACTGGTGCAGGGTGTGCAGTGCAGGGTGTACAAGACTGGTGCAGGGTGTGCAAGACTGGTGCAGAGTGTGCAAGACTGGTGCAGGGTGTGCAGTGCAGGGTGTGCAAGACTGGTGCAGGGTGTGCAAGACTGGTGCAGGGTGTGCAAGACTGGTGCAGGGTGTGCAAGACTGGTGCAGGGTGTGCAAGACTGGTGCAGGGTGTGCAAGACTGGTGCAGAGTGTGTAAGACTGGTGCAGGGTGTACAAGACTGGTGCAGGGTGTGTAAGACTGGTGCAGGGTGTACAAGACTGGTGCAGGGTGTGCAAGACTGGTGCAGGGTGTACAAGACTGGTGCAGGGTGTGTAAGACTGGTGCAGGGTGTACAAGACTGGTGCAGGGTGTGTAAGACTGGTGCAGGGTGTACAAGACTGGTGCAGGGTGTGCAAGACTGGTGCAGGGTGTACAAGACTGGTGCAGGGTGTGCAAGACTGGTGCAGGGTGTGTAAGACTGGTGCAGAGTGTGTAAGACTGGTGCAGGGTGTACAAGACTGGTGCAGGGTGTACAAGACTGGTGCAGGGTGTACAAGACTGGTGCAGGGTGTACAAGACTGGTGCAGGGTGTACAAGACTGGTGCAGGGTGTACAAGACTGGTGCAGGGTGTACAAGACTGGTGCAGGGTGTGCAAGACTGGTGCAGAGTGTGTAAGACTGGTGCAGGGTGTACAAGACTGGTGCAGGGTGTGCAAGACTGGTGCAGGGTGTACAAGACTGGTGCAGGGTGTACAAGACTGGTGCAGGGTGTGTAAGACTGGTGCAGGGTGTGTAAGACTGGTGCAGGGTGTACAAGACTGGTGCAGGGTGTACAAGACTGGTGCAGGGTGTACAAGACTGGTGCAGGGTGTACAAGACTGGTGCAGGGTGTACAAGACTGGTGCAGGGTGTACAAGACTGGTGCAGGGTGTGCAAGACTGGTGCAGAGTGTGTAAGACTGGTGCAGGGTGTACAAGACTGGTGCAGGGTGTGCAAGACTGGTGCAGGGTGTACAAGACTGGTGCAGGGTGTGCAAGACTGGTGCAGAGTGTGTAAGACTGGTGCAGGGTGTACAAGACTGGTGCAGGGTGTGTAAGACTGGTGCAGGGTGTACAAGACTGGTGCAGGGTGTGCAAGACTGGTGCATGGTGTACAAGACTGGTGCAGGGTGTGCAAGACTGGTGCAGGGTGTGTAAGACTGGTGCAGGGTGTACAAGACTGGTGCAGGGTGTACAAGACTGGTGCAGGGTGTGCAAGACTGGTGCAGGGTGTACAAGACTGGTGCAGGGTGTACAAGACTGGTGCAGGGTGTGTAAGACTGGTGCAGGGTGTGTAAGACTGGTGCAGGGTGTGCAAGACTGGTGCAGAGTGTGCAGTGCAGGGTGTACAAGACTGGTGCAGGGTGTACAAGACTGGTGCAGGGTGTGTAAGACTGGTGCAGGGTGTGTAAGACTGGTGCAGGGTGTGTAAGACTGGTGCAGGGTGTGCAGTGCAGGGTGTACAAGACTGGTGCAGGGTGTGCAAGACTGGTGCAGAGTGTGCAAGACTGGTGCAGGGTGTGCAGTGCAGGGTGTACAAGACTGGTGCAGGGTGTGCAAGACTGGTGCAGAGTGTGCAAGACTGGTGCAGGGTGTGCAGTGCAGGGTGTGCAAGACTGGTGCAGGGTGTGCAAGACTGGTGCAGGGTGTGCAAGACTGGTGCAGGGTGTGCAAGACTGGTGCAGGGTGTGCAAGACTGGTGCAGGGTGTGCAAGACTGGTGCAGAGTGTGTAAGACTGGTGCAGGGTGTACAAGACTGGTGCAGGGTGTGTAAGACTGGTGCAGGGTGTACAAGACTGGTGCAGGGTGTACAAGACTGGTGCAGGGTGTACAAGACTGGTGCAGGGTGTACAAGACTGGTGCAGGGTGTACAAGACTGGTGCAGGGTGTACAAGACTGGTGCAGGGTGTACAAGACTGGTGCAGGGTGTACAAGACTGGTGCAGGGTGTGCAAGACTGGTGCAGAGTGTGTAAGACTGGTGCAGGGTGTACAAGACTGGTGCAGGGTGTGCAAGACTGGTGCAGGGTGTACAAGACTGGTGCAGGGTGTGCAAGACTGGTGCAGAGTGTGTAAGACTGGTGCAGGGTGTACAAGACTGGTGCAGGGTGTGTAAGACTGGTGCAGGGTGTACAAGACTGGTGCAGGGTGTGCAAGACTGGTGCAGGGTGTACAAGACTGGTGCAGGGTGTGCAAGACTGGTGCAGGGTGTGTAAGACTGGTGCAGGGTGTACAAGACTGGTGCAGGGTGTACAAGACTGGTGCAGGGTGTGCAAGACTGGTGCAGGGTGTACAAGACTGGTGCAGGGTGTACAAGACTGGTGCAGGGTGTGTAAGACTGGTGCAGGGTGTGTAAGACTGGTGCAGGGTGTGCAAGACTGGTGCAGAGTGTGCAGTGCAGGGTGTACAAGACTGGTGCAGGGTGTACAAGACTGGTGCAGGGTGTGTAAGACTGGTGCAGGGTGTGTAAGACTGGTGCAGGGTGTGTAAGACTGGTGCAGGGTGTGCAGTGCAGGGTGTACAAGACTGGTGCAGGGTGTGCAAGACTGGTGCAGAGTGTGCAAGACTGGTGCAGGGTGTGCAGTGCAGGGTGTACAAGACTGGTGCAGGGTGTGCAAGACTGGTGCAGAGTGTGCAAGACTGGTGCAGGGTGTGCAGTGCAGGGTGTGCAAGACTGGTGCAGGGTGTGCAAGACTGGTGCAGGGTGTGCAAGACTGGTGCAGGGTGTGCAAGACTGGTGCAGGGTGTGCAAGACTGGTGCAGGGTGTGCAAGACTGGTGCAGAGTGTGTAAGACTGGTGCAGGGTGTACAAGACTGGTGCAGGGTGTGTAAGACTGGTGCAGGGTGTACAAGACTGGTGCAGGGTGTGCAAGACTGGTGCAGGGTGTACAAGACTGGTGCAGGGTGTACAAGACTGGTGCAGGGTGTGTAAGACTGGTGCAGGGTGTGTAAGACTGGTGCAGGGTGTGCAAGACTGGTGCAGGGTGTGTAAGACTGGTGCAGGGTGTGCAGTGCAGGGTGTACAAGACTGGTGCAGGGTGTGCAAGACTGGTGCAGAGTGTGCAAGACTGGTGCAGGGTGTGCAAGACTGGTGCAGGGTGTACAAGACTGGTGCAGGGTGTGCAAGACTGGTGCAGGGTGTGCAAGACTGGTGCAGGGTGTGCAGTGCAGGGTGTGCAAGACTGGTGCAGGGTGTGCAAGACTGGTGCAGGGTGTGCAGTGCAGGGTGTGCAAGACTGGTGCAGGGTGTGCAGTGCAGGGTGTGTAAGACTGGTGCAGGGTGTGCAAGACTGGTGCAGGGTGTGCAAGACTGGTGCAGGGTGTGCAAGACTGGTGCAGGGTGTGCAAGACTGGTGCAGAGTGTGTAAGACTGGTGCAGGGTGTGCAGTGCAGGGTGTGCAAGACTGGTGCAGGGTGTGCAAGACTGGTGCAGGGTGTGCAAGACTGGTGCAGGGTGTACAAGACTGGTGCAGGGTGTGCAAGACTGGTGCAGGGTGTGCAAGACTGGTGCAGGGTGTGCAAGACTGGTGCAGGGTGTGCAAGACTGGTGCAGGGTGTACAAGACTGGTGCAGGGTGTGCAAGACTGGTGCAGGGTGTGCAAGACTGGTGCAGGGTGTGCAGTGCAGGGTGTGCAAGACTGGTGCAGGGTGTGCAAGACTGGTGCAGGGTGTGCAAGACTGGTGCAGGGTGTACAAGACTGGTGCAGGGTGTGCAAGACTGGTGCAGGGTGTGCAGTGCAGGGTGTGCAAGACTGGTGCAGGGTGTACAAGACTGGTGCAGGGTGTACAAGACTGGTGCAGGGTGTGCAAGACTGGTGCAGGGTGTACAAGACTGGTGCAGGGTGTGCAAGACTGGTGCAGGGTGTGCAGTGCAGGGTGTACAAGACTGGTGCAGGGTGTACAAGACTGGTGCAGGGTGTACAAGACTGGTGCAGGGTGTACAAGACTGGTGCAGGGTGTACAAGACTGGTGCAGGGTGTGCAAGACTGGTGCAGGGTGTACAAGACTGGTGCAGGGTGTGCAAGACTGGTGCAGGGTGTGCAGTGCAGGGTGTACAAGACTGGTGCAGGGTGTACAAGACTGGTGCAGGGTGTACAAGACTGGTGCAGGGTGTACAAGACTGGTGCAGGGTGTACAAGACTGGTGCAGGGTGTACAAGACTGGTGCAGGGTGTACAAGACTGGTGCAGGGTGTACAAGACTGGTGCAGGGTGTACAAGACTGGTGCAGGGTGTACAAGACTGGTGCAGGGTGTACAAGACTGGTGCAGGGTGTACAAGACTGGTGCAGGGTGTACAAGACTGGTGCAGGGTGTGCAAGACTGGTGCAGGGTGTACAAGACTGGTGCAGGGTGTACAAGACTGGTGCAGGGTGTGCAAGACTGGTGCAGGGTGTACAAGACTGGTGCAGGGTGTACAAGACTGGTGCAGGGTGTGCAAGACTGGTGCAGGGTGTACAAGACTGGTGCAGGGTGTGTAAGACTGGTGCAGGGTGTGCAAGACTGGTGCAGGGTGTACAAGACTGGTGCAGGGTGTACAAGACTGGTGCAGGGTGTGCAAGACTGGTGCAGGGTGTACAAGACTGGTGCAGGGTGTGCAGTGCAGGGTGTGCAAGACTGGTGCAGGGTGTGCAAGACTGGTGCAGGGTGTGCAAGACTGGTGCAGGGTGTGCAAGACTGGTGCAGGGTGTGCAGTGCAGGGTGTGCAAGACTGGTGCAGGGTGTGCAAGACTGGTGCAGGGTGTGCAAGACTGGTGCAGGGTGTGCAAGACTGGTGCAGGGTGTGCAAGACTGGTGCAGGGTGTGCAAGACTGGTGCAGAGTGTGTAAGACTGGTGCAGGGTGTGCAGTGCAGGGTGTGCAAGACTGGTGCAGGGTGTGCAGTGCAGGGTGTGCAAGACTGGTGCAGGGTGTGCAGTGCAGGGTGTGCAAGACTGGTGCAGGGTGTGCAAGACTGGTGCAGGGTGTGCAGGGTGTGCAAGACTGGTGCAGGGTGTGCAGTGCAGGGTGTGCAAGACTGGTGCAGGGTGTGCAGTGCAGGGTGTGCAAGACTGGTGCAGGGTGTGCAAGACTGGTGCAGGGTGTGCAAGACTGGTGCAGGGTGTGCAAGACTGGTGCAGGGTGTGCAAGACTGGTGCATTGACTTTACATGTGCAGATGTCACCAGGAAGTCACCAGGTCATGACTCAGCACAGTACATTCACAGATCAAGCCTAGCTTGGTCATGTTTCCTCCACAGCCCATTGGGTATTTTATACTTGGTCATATTTTCTCCATAACTATTGGGTATTTCATGCTACGTCATGTTTGCTCCACAGTCCATTGGGTATTTCATGCCTGGTCATGTTTTCTCCATAGCCATTGAGTATTTCATTGTCATCAGGCTCCAGCCCATTGTCCCCCATAGACTACATATACAAGCAGACAACTAATTGACCCATGTAGTTGAGAGTTTTACATTTAAACAACACATCAGTGTGAAGGAAAATCCCAAAATCCAAACTAAGCAAATCTCCAGGCAAGTATGGGACTTTTTCTGAACCTAAAATTAGAAGTCTCACCTTTGAGAACGGATGCCCAGGATACACCACTGTCAAACCAAATATCCAGAATGTCCTCCCCTATTGCATAGTCCTTGTTATCTCCCTTGTTCAGCTGTGGAAATGTGTGCGTAGGCATGTAAATTACTCATTCATTCAAGCAATCATTCTTGCATGCCCAAATACATCACCCCCGCACACACTCTAAACAAATAGACAACACACTCTAAACAAATAGACAACACACTCTAAACAAACAGACAGTCACACAAACTTGACACACGCACAGACACTTACACACACTCTTAATCACTCACCTTCAAAGAGGCAAATAAATATAAATCAAGAGATATTGTATGGGTTTGTTAAGGACATGGAAATCACATGCACATGGAAATCCCCATAAGTACTCCAGTTTCCCCCCATAGATCAAACAAGTTAAATTTCAGCACAGTGCGTGAACTATAGGATAGAACCTGGTGCAATGAACTAAATCCTCTTGTCTTTAACCCCTTTTCACTCCTACAACTGAGGATGTAATATAATAATTTGTTAACACATATGCTAAGAGTTAACTACACAATGTGCACGTATATCCTAATAGTTATTCACCCTTTTCAGAGAAATCTGGATATCTAATCCACTATCTTAGGATCACAGCTGAGTATCTTCTTCTTCTTTCTCCTCATGTTGCTGCTTCTTCTTTTGCTGCTGCCTTTTATCCCCCATTGGAACACAGTTCCTCAACAAACTCCAGCCAAGTCCTGTGTAAACTTGCTCAGGCCTGGTTGCATTTTGCAGCTAAACGCTTTCAACAGGATGACATAGCCAGTCTCCCATCAACGCTCTGCAGTCACCACTTACAACATGTGTTAGTAAGTTGCATATCCTTTACAGGATGTCAACACCCGCATTTTTTGCTGCTATGATCTCCCGGCAAGTTTACTTTCAGTAGTTTGCCATTGCTTTCTGAAAGACCAGCACCCATATCATTTTGTTAAAAACCAACGCGAGGCTGTCTGCTGCTAAATCGCCTGCAGTTGTGTCTCAAACGTGGGTATGTGGGATTACAAACTGCGTCCGTAACTCCTTCGCCACAAAGCCGGCACAACATGCGCGGTTAGTGTTAATTTTCTGTCGTTTTCCCTTACGGGCCCTGGTAACACACGTGCAAATGCTAACATTTAGAAAAGGTATAGGTAGTTCCGTAGAAGATACTACCTGGGATCTTCGTGATGCAAAATGTTCACAAGTTCTAAGTCTCAACACATGAGGTGGAGTTTTCAATTCAACCAGGCACCATTTCCACAATGAAGGTTGGCTGTATTGGATCTCCAACACTGTCTGTCTCTCATCTTGATTATACATTCTGTTAGATTGCTGTTCGTCCATATCTTGATGTTATCTTCCCATTTATATCATTGTCTACCTCCTGCTCACCTACCTCTTCCTCACTTTGTCTTCAACCTTACCCACTAGTATAGTTTTTATAAGAGTATTATGTCTTTTAACATACCCGGAATGTTTCACGTGCCTTTTTTTCTTTTTTTTTAAAAATTTCTTAACATCTTTTTTTTCTTCTTCAGCGTTCCGAGCCATTGAGGTTCTTTGCTGCAGATACAATCCGTCTCCATTCATCTCTCTGGTTGACCTTCTCTTGCCAGTCGTTGATTCCAAGTGCTTGTAGGTCTGTATATATATTATCTCTCCACCGTCTTCTTGGTCTACCTCGGGGTCTACGGTCATTTATTTCCTGAGTGTAAGCGAGTTTTGTTTCCCTATTGTCTTCCATTCTTTCTATATGCCCCAGCCATTGTAGTCTATTAGCCTTCATGATACCAGTGATTAGCGGGGACTTAAACAGATCATAAATTTCTTAACAAACCCGGAATATTTCACTTGCCTCTTTTTTATTTCTTTCATCATTGTTATAGCTTACTGAGACTAAATAGAGACTTCTCCTAAAATATACATACATTAACCAACCAGGACTATGGATGCTCACCTTTGCCAGCAAGTGATTAGGAAGCAGTTCTTCTATGGGCAGCTTCCACCAACAGTCAGAGCCATGTGTGTGCACCAGGTTGATGACATGGTCTATTGTCTCTCTGGTGGAAATGGTTTTTGTTGTAAAAAAACAAACACACAATTAATAACACTGAAATGTGATGCAAATAAAAACAAGAAATGAAAATAAGATCGCTCAACATATGAAGAACAGAAAAATAACTTGTGACCCACACTGTGTAGTTTACAAGAGACAACACAACAAAAAACAGACACATTGAAATTTGCAGAGGCTGCAGCAATACAACGTATAACACCTAACTATGCAGTGTAAAAGATATGATAGTAATTTAAAACTGCAATGGTAGCCCATACATTAAAACATAGGACTACATGTTCCATATTTCAGTTATTAGGATTCATTGTTCTGTTTTATTCTATGTTGTTTTAATTATGTAGAAACATCTGGCAAAATACATTAAAATATCATCATCATCATCATGTGCCATGTCGATAGATTTGGGTAGTCATGGTTCCCCGTCTTACACAATCATCAAAGATTCTGTGTTCTTGTCCCGATAATGCCACGTGATGGAGCCATCTAGGTATTTATTCCATTGTCTTTCCCTTGCTCATTTCCCATAAATTTTTCCAGCTGTCGCAAAGTTTTCTAGTTTACTTCTCCTCAAAACATGCTCAAAACCCTTAAACGATGTGCGAGCAGGCGTTGAAATGCTGCTGTCGCTTTGGGTAGTGAATTTATCTAACCAACCTACAGTCTTCATTTTTTTCTTGAAGGTCTGTCCTATTTGACTAGGATTCACAGACATATGTTAAAACCTGTTTTATGTAACATTCACAAATTCCTGTCCTACTGTATAATGATAGGGACTTACTGCATAAGACATTCTTCATGTAATAAAATACATTTAAGCTTGTCCTATGCTGTTCTTTATTTTTTTTAAACATCTCCCATCTAATGTTATCTAATATGGTTACACAAGACTATTTTAATATTATCATCAGGATTTTAAAAAATAAACCAAAAAGCCTGCTGGAGGCTATCAGCCATGAATATTGGTCTCCCAACACAAAAAGTTAAGTAATACTGGCCTCCCAGCACTAAAAGTTAACCCTTTACAGGGTGTAACGGCCAGAAGCAGCTTTACCCATGGACAGGGAAAACGCCCGTGAATCAAAGCATTTTAAAAACGTGATCTCGCGGCTTTCCGAGACTTCCAGTTGTCTACTTTCGGTTTTGCCGATAGCTTGACAACGTGGCCGCCATCTGCAAGCGTGTACTTTGAATTTGAAAGGATTGTTTTATAGTTTTGGGAGGTTTTACGCTTTGTATTTCAAAATGAATTTTGACGATTCTTCAAGTGATAGCAGAGATTTCGCTGGGTTCAATTTAACCCTTTACAGGGCAGACGCTTGTCCGTTTTGTAGCCCTGAACGGGCAAGATTCTTTTCAGGTTCTGTAAAATTTCGGGTCGCGTTAGTAAAAACATCACAAATAAGGTGTTAGTCAACCGATTTTAGTTAAATAAACAACACAATGAAGAGAAAAGCATGCAGAATATGTTACTCACGTGATTGTTGCCGGTAATCCATATATGAACACAAATATTTACGAAATACGGCATGTTGTTTGTGATTTTCCGTCACCTATGCGGCAATTTACAAACACATTTTCAGAATCATAATCACTTTCTTTAAAGTCCGACTCACGACTGCTAATGCAAAGTAACGCTTTGCACTGATATCTAGCTCCGATTAATAATCAACTTCGTGCCCTTTAATGTCATTTAAATTGAACAGAGCGAAATCTCGGCTATCACTTGAAGAATCGCCGAAATCCATTTGGAAAAACAGCTTAAAAATCCTGAAAACTATCAAAAAAAGTCCGTTCAAATTCATTGTAGCGCATTTACAAATGGCGGCCACGTTGTCAAGCTATCGGCGAAAGTGAAAGTAGCCGTCGGAAGTGTTGGAAAGCCGAGAGATCACGTTTTTACAATGCATAATAGTATCGGCCAGAATCGGCCGCTACGCTCGTTTTAAGCGATCGGCCGGTAATGGCCGCTATGCCCTGTAAAGGGTTAAGTGACACTGAAGTGCATGAAGATGACTTTGAAATGAAGCTAGATATCAGTGATACCAGCATGGGCAGTGTGCACACTTGGCATGTATCAGACTTTGAAGAAAATGATTCTGATTCTGAGTGTTTGTAAATAGTGTATAAGACTGACAATCACAAACAATATGTTGTATTTTGTAAATATTTGTGTTCCTGTGTGGATTACTGGCAACATTCAAGTGAGTAAAATAATCTGCATGCTTTTTCCTTCATTTTGCTTTTTATTTCACTAAATTCTGTTGACTAACACCTTATATGTGATGTTTTTTCTAACGAAAAAAACTGAATTTTACCAAACCTGAAAAATCTTGCCTGTTCAGAGCTAAAAAATGGACAAATGTCTGCCCTGTAAAGGGTTAAATAATACTGGCCTACCAACACTAAAAGTTAGGTAATACTGGCCTCCCAACACTAAAGCTTACCCAACACTAAAAGTTACCCAACACAAAAAGCCTCCCATGTATAAAAAGTTAAGTAACACTGGCCTCCCAAAACTAAAACTTACCCAACACTAAAACTTACCCTACACTAAAAGCCTCCCATCTATAAAAAGTTAATACTAGCCTACCAACACTAAAACTTATCCAACACTAAAAGCCTCTCATCTATAAAAAAGTTAAGTAATACTGGCCTCCCAACACTAAAACTTACCCAACATTAAAAGCCTCCCATTTATAATACTGGCCCTGCCATCTTCTACCTATAGTACCTAGCGGTGTAGGACAGGGAGGGTCTTGAGCCGGAGGAATTAAGGCCATCTGGCTAGTTCAGTCGCCGCGAGCTGTGCAGGTTAGGGTTTTCTTTTTGCTCCTGACATATAAAAATCCACACCTTACCGAGGATTCGAAACCGGGGCTCCTGAAGAAGAACCCGGCGTGTCTTAAAAGAAAAAGTTAAGTAATACTGGCCCTGTGTCTTGAAAAGGTTCAGTAATACTGGCCCTGGTGTCTTAAAAAGGTTCAGTAATACTGGCCCTGTCTTGAAAAGGTTCAGTAATAATGGCCCTGTGTCTTGAAAAGGTTCAGTAATACTGTCCCTGTGTCTTGAAAAGGTTCAGTAATACTTATCTCCCATCTTTAAAAAAGTTAAGTAACAACCAAATGTACTGATAAAACAAAAAACAGACCATACCTTGTAATTAAAGGATCCCCTGAAATCTTGTGATAAAATATGGGAATGGGAACACCCCATGACCTCTGCCTGGAGATGCACCAGTAGGGTCGAGACATCAGTTCTGCGATCATGCCATTTTCAGCATACTGAGGCGTGATCTTCACTTGAGATAAGCATTCCTAGGTTCACATAATAGCGATAAGTAAAATTTGTGAAAGCGGTGAATTTGACTGCAGACATAGACAACATTGCAGAGATAGACACATTTAAAGTGAGCGAAAGAAGAAGGAGTGACAGCAGGCATGAGGGAAAGATCATGACCGAAACATGTAGAGAAGTAAAATAATGAAACCACGCAATAAGAGGGCAACAAAACTGCCATGAACAATAAACAACAAGTATATTACAAAGACGTAATTAAATTCCCACATAAAGTTAATTTCTCTATTCCAACTATTCTGTTGATACAGTAAGTAAAGGACGCCTATACAAACCTTAAGGAATAAATGAAGACAGGCACACAATTCAAAAATGAAATATGTTGGATTTTTTCCCCAGGACATGCTGGTGTGGTGAGAAATGAACAGCGGACAGATTGGGAGGGTCTGTACCGTTCGGTGGGATATTGGTGCATAAGGTAGATGTGGTTGGGGCTCTTTTGGATCCTGTGTACAGTGCAGATGACCAGATAGATCATCACTTTCTAGAGAGATTTGTGCTGCAGGGGGTGACCAGAGGATCTGGCAGAAACCCAAAACTCTGAGGAAAGGCTAGATGGACACATAATCAGATGCTACTGGCACCTTTAGTATTGGGACTCTCCGCTGGCTGTTGAAGATGAGGACGGAGCACGTATGGGAATGTCCCAAGTGCTGTGCTGTCAGCTCTTGGCTCACCTCAAGAAATATTGGGCAAATTTGGCTAGCCCTATATTTGTATAGATTAATCAGCGACTCTGTGGCGAAGGGGTTTGTAATCCCGCATACCCACGTTCAAAACACAACTGCGTGCAATTTGACAGCAGACCACCTCGCGTCTGTTTTTTTTAAAATTAAATGGCATGTATAAGCGCCAGTCGTTCAGAAAGCAAAAGCAAACTACTGAACGTAAACATGCCAAGAAATCACAAACAGCAAAAAAAAAAGGCTGGGGTTGACTGCGACGTCCTGTAAAGGATATACAACTAATTGAACCAATCAGCACTAGACGGGTCATGTGGTCAACATCAAACCAGCAATCTTTACTTCCCAGGCTTTTCCTTGTACTGGCTTTTGGTTGAGTTGCCTGGGAGCCCAGGTCAATGTTTACAAATCTCCTTGTGATGGGGATTCTAACACTTAACCTCCAGGCAAGCATGCTAACTACTGCACTACCATAGCTGCTTCTTCTGTTGACATGTCCCATAAATTACATTTGTCTTGTCCTTATTTATGATGAGTCATCTAGTGACCCTGCAGATCTCAAAACCTCCATCTTTGTTTTCTTCTCTACCCATGATGTGTATAGATTTTAATTCCACAGACTAGCCATAGTTAATATCATGTCATCATCATCATCAAGTGCCCTGCCAGCTGGCATAGGCGTTCATGTCTCCCCACAGATCTCAGTCTTTGGTTTTCTGGATCAACTCTGCTAATGATATTCCTCCATGCCACCATCTCAATCCATCCAGCATCATTTCTCTTGATCTACCTCTGCCTCTCTTCCCCTTGATCTTTCCAGTCGTCACAAAGTTCTCCAATGTCTCTCTTCTTATCACATGACCAAAGAAAACTGTTTGTCTCTTTCTTTCTGTTGATGCAACATTCTAGTTTCATTAGCCTCTTTCAGGCAATTGTTTTTACTTACTTTGGCAGTCCAAGGAATTCACATTTGTCTCAGGAACCACATCTCTGTTGCTTCCAAGTTCTTCTTAATTTGTTCATTTACATTCCAGGATTTACTGCCATACAGCAAAATAGTTTTTATATACCACTTCAGCATTCTCTTTCTTACATTCAATGATAATGACTTATTGCATACGAAACTCTTTATTTTCTTAAATTCTGCTTTTGCTTGCCCTATTCTGCTCTTAATCTCTGTTGTGCATCATCCGTCTGATGTTATAAATGCTGGCTTATAAATGTCATTTAGCTGTAAACAAAATGTCAGACGTAGCAACCTACCAAAGCCTGTTGTTTCAAGGCTTGAACATTGAGGAACCACTGCTTGCTGGCTCGGATGATGACGGGTTGCTTGGTTCTCCAGTCGTAAGGATAACTGTGTGTGAAGTCCTCAACTTTCACCACATGAGGTCCAAAGGCCGCGATCACTGTAGAAAACATGTCACAGATGTTAGAAGTGTCACAGACATGGTGAGATGATCATCATTGAAAACATGTTACAGATGTTAGAAGTGTCACAGATGTTAGAAATATCACAAGTTATCTAGATATGATGGGATGATAATAGTAGAAAACATGTCACAGATGTAAGAAGCGTTGCAGATGTCAGAAGTGTTACATGTTATCTAGATATGGTGGGATGATCACTGTAGAAAACATATCAAAATTATTTAAAGGGTCACAGACATGGTGAGATGATCACCACTGAAAACATGTTACAGATGTTAGAAGTGTCACAGTTGTTAGAAATGACACAGTTTATCTAGATACGGTGGAATGATCACTGTAGAAAACATGTCACAGATGTTAGAAATGTCACAAGTTATCTAGATATGGTGGGATGATAACAGCAGAATATGTGTCACACATGTTAGAAATGTCACAGCTTATCTAGATATGGTGGGATAATTATTGCAAAAAACATGTCACAAATGTTAGAAGTGCCACAGCTTGTTAGAAGTGTCACAAAGACAAACTACTGAACATAAACTTGCCAAGAAATCACAAACAGCCAAAAAATGACTGCGACGTCCTGTAAAGGATATGCAGCTAACTAACTGGTTCCACAGACCCATGCAAGACTTTTGTCTTACATCTACCCTGTACACCAAGAATATATGGCATTTCACAAAACCTAAACTAAATAGTGGACAACCCCCTGGCCAATGGTACATGCTCTGGCATTTATCAATTCACTCCCAAATCATGGGTTACTTGATCAAGCAAGACTCCTGGTCTGTGTTCTAAAAATTAAGGTACTGACAAACAGAGGCCAGAAGACGCACTGTAACAAACAGACTGCCACATACAACCATAAATGAATTCAGAAGAAGAGACTTGTCCGGAAGACATGCAGCACTGAGAACAGAGATCATAGCTGAAGCATGATAAGTAAGTGGCAAAATTAGCCCAGTAACCCAGTATGCTTTCTGTGATGTCAACTCAACACCCACATCAACTTAACAACTACCTCTGAAGTTGGAGTGGGTTCGCCTGACGGAGAGGGACATTGGTAACTGGGAAAGCTGACCTACACACAAAAATTAGTCCAGTGCACTTGTAGTAGTAGCATGCGTATGGACTACACTTGAGTTCAAAAGAGAGCAAACACAAGAAATAAAATAAAAACTTCACAATTATTGTAATCGATTACCTGCGTCATCAGCATCGACTCCAACAGTTTTTCCAATTAAGTCACTGCTGACTCCTGAGATGTAAGCCCCTCGCTCATCGACATGGCACTCCTTGAAGAACACAAACATGTTTTACTTTTACTCATGATTACAACAAACCATGTGTACCATAAGGTGTGGGATTTTTTTCTGTTGGGGGCAAAAAGAAAATCCTAACCTGCGCAGTTCGCGGCGACTGTACTAGCCAGGCGGCCTTAATTCCTCAGGCTCAAAGACCCCTCTGCCATACACCGCAAGGTACTATATTGGCAGTAAATGACAGTTTTTTACAGTTACAACAAACCATTGTGATACTGCTGATATTTCCCTGGCTTCCTTGTCTTCTCCTTCTTTTTCTTCTTCAGTTTTGTTGGAATGTTTGTTTAGTGCTCTCCAAAAGATTCCCATTAGTGATTCTGTTATATCATTTTAGTCCTCCTAGTCTGCACAGACACCAGTTATTGAATGTCTTTATTCTATAGTAATTGTTAAAGTTGTCCCCCATGTTCCTTATCCTACAGCAGGAGTGATTTGACATTTTTAGTATTATATTTAGTTCTTTTGACTTCCACAAATTTCATAG
Organism: Cepaea hortensis; assembly: GCA_963921405.1. Classification (NCBI taxonomy): domain Eukaryota; kingdom Metazoa; phylum Mollusca; class Gastropoda; order Stylommatophora; family Helicidae; genus Cepaea; species Cepaea hortensis. Next base: position 17,722,185 of record OY992894.1, read on the forward strand.
TGCTAAGAAAGCTCCTCTTTGCCTTGTGTATTCTTTTTTGGCAAGATAGGCAAGATAGAGGGGAAGAGAACAAGGGGAAGGCAGAGAAGTAAATACCTGGATAGCTTGGCCCAATTATATGGTCAGGACAAGAACAAAGAGCTGATCCACAGTTCTGGTGATCGTATGAGATGACGAAACATGACCTCCCATGCTTATCGACAAGGCACATGATGATGATTCTTATTTTAATAATTTTGTTTCCCCCATCTTTATCTACAATGCTACTTAAATAGGTGTATGATTCCATCTCTTGAAGTGAGAATTCATCAAAAGAGATCAGGTTGTTATTTGCTTTCACCTGCCTGTACTTCTAAACATTCATATTCAAACTTACTTTCAATCATGTCCATGATGATTTACAGTGTTTTGCTAGCATGACTTATCAGTATGACAGTACAATGCTTGGTGCGCAGTTTTAAATTACCTTTCTTTGGGAGAGGGTTGTGGATGGTTCTTTTCCTTGCTTTGGGCCAAATAGTATTATTCCAAATGTTAATACATAGTCCAAGTTAGATACGTACATATATATATATATACGAGACATGGTAAATAAGTACATATGTATATATGAGACATGGTAGATAAGTATATACGTATATATGAGACATGGTAGATACATACATATATATATATATATGCGATATTGTAGATAAGTACATATGTATATACGAGACATGGTAGATAAATATATACGTATATATGAGACATGGTAGATACGTATATATGTATATACAAGACATGGTAGATATGTACATATGTATATATGATATATGGTAGATACGTATATATGAGACTTGGTAGATACGCACATATGTATATGAGACATGGTAGATATATAGTAAAAGAACAACAATCAAGCAGGTAAATAGTTTTCAAAATCCAGGATACGCAGTGACATTTGGTAAAAATGTGACACAAAGATAAAGAAAAGAATTATCATATCCTAAAATTCTGTTACAGGAATTAGCGAAGTCATGACAAACAGCAAAATCACGACAAGTAGATAAATTATTTTATAGAAAAGCTGTCTACGTCCTGTTCTTTTGTATGGATGTGGATGCTGGACAATAAGTAATAAAATGGTGAATTAACGAACTTTATTTTCAAAGGGTCACAAATTGGGCATGCAGGCCTGTCTTACATTCGGCCCTTCCAATCACTCATCTTTCACACAATAATTATCTGTTGTGTATGTTACATTCACATAGTGAGGAGACTGGAGGCAGTGGAGATGTTGTTTTTGAGAAGAATGTTGAGAATATTGTGGACAAACTACAAAGCAAACAATGAGGCATTGCGTACTGCAGTTACAACGAGATGATTCATCAAAATCATACGGAGAAGACAAAGAGATTTATGGTACATATCAACAGACGAGGTGAAATATAGGAATTAGTTATATGGGGGGAGGGGGGGGGGGGGAATATTTGATAAGCGAGGCAGAGGAAGTCAAAGAAACATGTATGCGGAAATCTTAAACAGCTGAGCATCAGATAATCATATAAGCAACACCAACTTCGAGAGTTTTGATCATTGACTGTTGCTCCAGACCTGTCACCCGAAGAAGAAACATTCAAGTTTGTTACATATCCTTTACAGGACATTGCAGTCAACACCAGCATTCTTTGCTGTTGTGATCTCTAGGCAAGTTTACGCTCAGCAGTTTGCCATTGCTTTCTGAATGACCCGCACCCATACAATTTTATAAAAAAAACAATGCATTGTGGTCTGCTGCCCAATCACCCACAGCTGTGTTTCAAACGCGGGTATGCGAGATTACAAACTTGCGTCCGTAACCCCTTCGCCAAGGAGCTGGCACCCAAAGAAAAAGAAACTCGTAATCAAAGATGACAATCTTACTGTTTTTAAACCGTGTCCAACGGCCACATCAAAGACCTGTCACTTAAAGAAGAAGAAACTCATAATCAAAGGTGACAATCTTACTGTTTTTAAACCGTTCTAACGGCCACATCAAAGACCTGTCACTTGAAGAAGAAGAAACTCGTAATCAAAGATGACAATCTTACTGTTTTTAAACCGTGTCTAACGGCCACATTAAAGTCATCATGTCCATGAGCAGGAGCTGTGTGAACTAGTCCTGTACCTTTCCCAGACGTCACATGATTCGACGGAAGAAAAGAAAGCTCATCATTCCTAAGAGGGTGCTGGTAGACTATTCCTTGCAGGGTGGAACCTGAGTTTGATGTCAAGTAAAGTAAATCCATTGATATGATATTATGATAATAAGAACATGCTGTTAAGACCATATTAATTGTGACATTAAGAAAATGCTGTTATGACAAGATTTATTGCGATATTAAGAAAATGTTGTTATACAAAATTGTTTGTGATGTCAAGAAAATGATGTTATGACCATATTTATTGTGACATTAAGAAAATGCTGTTATGACAAGATTTATTGTGATATCAAGAAAATGCTGTTATGACCATATTTATTGTGATATTAAGAAAGTGCTGTTATGACCATATTAATTGTGATATTAAGAAAATGTTATTACCATATTTATTGTGATATCAAGAAAATATGTTAAGAACATATTTATTGTGATATTAAGAAAATGTTGTTATGACCAAATTTTTTGTGATATCAAGAAAATGCTGTTATGACTATATTTATTGTGATATCAAGAAAATTTGTTAAGACCATATTTATTGTGATATTAAGAAAATGCTGTTATGACCATATTTATTGTGATTAAATGGTGCAATGAAAGCTAGCATGGCCATCTTGACTTTTCATATGGAATCTCTGCTTGCAATTGTATGGCCCATGGTTGACCCAAGAGTGGTGGTGGTCAGAATAAAACATCAGCAAATGGGTTTAACAATTATGATTAAGAACGATTTGACTACACTTAGGACAAGTTAATAAATGTTCAGTCTCTTGTAGCAAGTAAAATTGACTTGTCAAAACACAGGATTTGAGAATATACACACTAAGTGTATGAAAAGAAACTCTGTAGCATAACATACCTTCTACTGTCAGCAACGTAACAGGTGGAGTGGATAACAGAGATGTCAGTTGTTCTGTAAATCCTTCCTCACATATATAAACATCCTGTGACTTCTCATCACGTACAAATGAATACCTGACGTAAACAAGTTGCTAAAGTCAATCAAATACTAAAGAAATATAAGAAACTAAGTAAGCAGTTAGTATAAGACTATATAAAGCTGATGTGTGGTAAAGGTGAGGGAGATAATTAATATACAGAAAATGGCAAGATTCTACTCAGAGTAAGCAACCTTGCAAACTGTGACAGCTCAGAGTAAAAGAACAATTTAAAATAGATATGTCACGACATTGCAATCAAACTTTCACATTTTCTTTAGGGAAGAAAAATGTTATATCCAAAACCTAAGAAGCCAAGGTATATTTCTGTACAATATCAGTTGCTAATGTAAAAGGTTAAAGTAATGTTAAACATTCAGACAATATTTTACATTTTATACTAAAATTATTTATAAGTGGTTTTATACTGAAATATATATTGTTTTTCTTTTTGTTTGTTTCACACATGTACTGTTTAAAACAAAATTTACTAGCATCAAATATGCATACGTAGAGCATACACCCACATGTGCACAGACTTACATATGTATGTACATGACTCGCAAACGCATTTTTTTTTTTTTTGCATATCCTTTACAGGACATCGCTGTCAACACCAGCATCTTTCAGCTGTACGTTGATTTCTTGGCAAGATTACGCTCAGTAGTTTGCCATTGCTTTCTGAGCGGCCGGCTCACACACCCCGTAAGTTACCGATGCGATTTGAACCACTGCTGATTCTCACCGTCATCATGTTACCGACGAGAGTATACGAGATTACAGAGAAAAGTCATAACCTCTAAGCCACGAAGATGGCCACAAACGCATATGTTGATATAAACGAGTGTACTATGTAATAATTGCCCAGAATCAGTTTACTGCCATGGATATGTGAATGTGATATCGCCATCAGGTGACCAATCCTTCCCTCACTTTACCAAGCGATGAGTCCAGGCATCAAACCCACGTTTGACTGTGCTCATGACATTACCAGCCCAGTTTGCTATCAGCTTTGCTAGCACACCCACCAGTGTACTATTTGAATGTGAATGAAGCTACACACCTGAGTTTAGGGTTGTAGCAGATGGCCTGATTAAATGGAAGAGTCCATGGAGTTGTGGTCCAAATCAATGCATAAACATGAGATTCATGACCTGAAATAAAGAGATTAAAAAATATACACAACTTGAAATGAATATCAAGTTATTAATCTGAAATGCTGCTGATCCTTGGCAGGGAACCCCAACCTCAGGTTGATTTTCTAGGCAATTTTACTTACAGCAGTTTGCTATTGCTTTCTGAATGGGAAGTCAATATTAAAGTTCGACTGACTGGTTTAACGGCTGAACCCCATATGCCGTCATCAGCGTAATGGAAGTTTAAGCATAAGTGCATTAACCTCCACAATAAAGCAGACACATCACATTATAATGTTCGCTAATATATACTACTTCTTCTTTTGTCTGGTGTAGGGTGGTGCTTGTGTTGCATCTGTTTACTTGTCTGGTGTAGGGTGGTACATCTGTTTACTTGTCTGGTGTAGGGTGGTGCATCTGTTTACTTGTCTGGTGTAGGGTGGTGCATCTGTTTACTTGTCTGGTGTAGGGTGGTGCATCTGTTTACTTGTCTGGTGTAGGGTGGTGCATCTGTTTACTTGTCTGGTGTAGGGGGGTGCATCTGTTTACTTGTCTGGTGTAGGGTGGTGCATCTGTTTACTTGTCTGGTGTAGGGTGGTGCATCTGTTTACTTGTCTGGTGTAGGGTGGTGCATCTGTTTACTTGTCTGGTGTAGGGGGGTGCACCTGTTTACTTGTCTGGTGTAGGGTGGTGCATCTGTTTACTTGTCTGGTGTAGGGTGGTGCATCTGTTTACTTGTCTGGTGTAGGGTGGTGCATCTGTTTACTTGTCTGGTGTAGGGTGGTGCATCTGTTTACTTGTCTGGTGTAGGGTGGTGCATCTGTTTACTTGTCTGGTGTAGGGTGGTGCATCTGTTTACTTGTCTGGTGTAGGGTGGTGCATCTGTTTACTTGTCTGGTGTAGGGTGGTGCATCTGTTTACTTGTCTGGTGTAGGGTGGTGCATCTGTTTACTTGTCTGGTGTAGGGTGGTGCATCTGTTTACTTGTCTGGTGTAGGGTGGTGCATCTGTTTACTTGTCTGGTGTAGGGTGGTGCATCTGTTTACTTGTCTGGTGTAGGGTGGTGCATCTGTTTACTTGTCTGGTGTAGGGTGGTGCATCTGTTTACTTGTCTGGTGTAGGGGGGTGCATCTGTTTACTTGTCTGGTGTAGGGTGGTGCATCTGTTTACTTGTCTGGTGTAGGGTGGTGCTTGTGTTGCATCTGTTTACTTGCAGAGCTCCAGTTTTTGTGCCTTTGAGCCATCACTATCAAGTGCCTTGCCTACCGGTGTAGGCAATCATTCTCCTCCACATCTTGCAATCTCCAACTGCACATACTGCTTAATGTGCTGACTCCTTTCCATGCCATGGCATAAAACTGTCAAGAATATTCTCTTGCAGTATTTCCATAATCTCCATAATCTCTTTTTCTAGTTGTCACAACATGTTCCAGATTTTTGCTTCTCATGATGGCCTAAAAATGATGACTGCCAATTGCTGATGTCTGTGATAAGATGTCTTTGTGTCTTAGTCTCCTTTAAAAAATTTGGATGACTCATTTTGACTGTCCTAGGAATTATCAGTGTTCTTCTGTTAAATCACATCTCTGAGACATGTGTACGGTCATCTCCCAATTGTCTGTAAAATCATATCTCTCAGACATTTGTATGATCATCTTCCAATCGTCTGTAAAATCACATCTCTAAGACATCTCTATGGTCATCTCCCAGTCATCTGTAAAACTACATCTCTTAGATATCTGTATGATCATCTCCCAATAGTCTGTAAAACCACATCTCTTAGACATCTGTATGATCATTTTCCAATCGTCTGTAAAACCTAATCTCTAAGACATCTGTATAGTCATCTCCCAGTCATCTGTAAAACAACATCTATGAACCCCCAGTCATCTATAAAACAAATCTGAGACATCTGTATGGTCATATCTCTCTCTCTCTCTCTCTCTCTCTGTCTCACACACACACACACACACTCTCACTCTCTTGCATGCATGCACACACACACACACACACTCTCTCTCGCATGCATGCACACACATACACACACATATTTAAGGCTTTCACTTGAAGCCCCCTCATACTTCTAGCGCATTGGTCTTATTTTTGCTCGAGGGCTAGCTTTCCCTATTACGAGTGCTCCTTGCCATCAGATGAACCCACTCTGACTTCAGAGGTACTTGTAATTTATGACCCCAAGGCAAGGACGAGAATTCAACATTTTAGTTCAGCTGGCCTGTGTAGGAGATGAACCCGCTACTGCAGTAAGAGGATTCGCATTTTGAGACTCCCGTCTTCAAACATAAAGGAACAAATAACATAAGGTGCTACGTGACTAAATTTAACAGAGACCACATTTCAGTAGCAAGATTTTTAAAAAATACCTACCAATGGTTTGCCTAAGTTGCTCTGCCAGATTGGTCACAAGAAACTTAACATGGACTGATTTGCTGACATGGTCAGATTTATACTCTAGCTCCGCTTCTGCTAATGCTGAACTGTGGGAGGTTTAATTTCAACAAACTATAACACATCAAGCAAATAATCATGTTGATCAAATAAAGTTTTAAAACAAAAGAAGAAGAAGCACAAAAACATGCAACAACAAACTTATCATTGTGAAATTACTGAATGTAAACTTGCCAAGAAATCATAAACAGCCCAAAAAATTATGGGGTTGACTGCAATGTCCTGTAAAGGATATACAACTAACTTTTAACTTTAATTTCCATTGTGCCCAATATCATCATTACTACTATCATTCTGAATGCAAGATTGTGGCATTTCTAATATCATTATACATTCCAGATAATGTTATTACTACTACTGTTAATTATAAGTAAAGTGTGAGTAAAGGACCCTTTTACAAACCATAAGGTGCACTGGGCATATGATTTTAAAAAAGAAGCAAAGTTATTTTTACATGTGTATGGACACATGGGATTAGACTCTTACTTTTATAGATCAAATGTGAACAGTATGGCGCCAATTGCCTTCACTTCCAAAGACATTTCCTGGTGCCCATGTCAAACCACATAAACCCTTAAGCTCTGGTCAATTATTCAAAAATTTGCAACCAAACTTGATGGCCAGAAAAATGTGAACTACTGCCCTCTAAGACCACCGGCAGGTGAGCATCTAGCCACTACATCGCAGCAGCTCCCTCGTCACATGGTGCTGGACCCATATTTGCCTAGACCAATCAGCAATGGCTGGGTGATATGGTCAGTATAACACCTGCCACCTTCACCCCACAAGCCATTTCCTGACATCTATTTGATGCTGTGACGACCTGGGAGTCCAGATCAATTGTAACAATCCTTTCCAATGTGAATTTTAACCTATGACCATCATGCCAGCAGTTGAGATTTTATGGTACCTTTTATTTTAAAATTCTGTTTTCATTTTTAGGGTATATTTTGATATTTATATTATAATTATTGATCATATCTTTGACCAATGTCAAATTGACCAATGTCAAATTGACCAATGTCAAACTTGCACATTATCCAAATCACACTTATGCAAAATTAACACCTCTGAGATGAGATGCTTGAGGAGAGCTGCCAACTTAACTATCTGAGACAAATTAAGAAATGATGTTGTTGTCAGAGAGACAGTGGTATCAACACCTTGTGCCACATATATTGAAAAGCAGAAGATCAAATGGTTTAGCCATCTCGTTAGAATACAACATCATCAACTACCAGCACTGGCCCCACATCATAGAAGATCTTATCACAGAAGAGCGCCCGAGAAGAAAATGGACTGTTGACATCAAAGACATTGTACAACAACATGAAATGACAAGGAAATATGACAGTATGTGGGAACTTATATCAAACATACAAGACTGTAAGGCTGTATTTACTTTTACATTTTATGTTAGTTAGAAGAGAAGTAATAAACAGGAAGAAAGAAGAAATCTGTAATGAAAATAAAGTACAGGACCCATCTGCCAGGTGTGAGTATATGCCATTCATTCGTTGCCTCTTGACACTGATTTTCTTTATTTCACTCGCTTAAAATGAAGATCAAATGTTTTACTTACTGAGATGATGGGGACCAGTACACAGGCATGTAGCTTCTATATAAGTAACCCTGAAATAATTGTTCATAAAATCATGGTATTAGCTGAGTAGAAACATTCGAAATGACATACTTATGAGACAAACAAAAGCAAAGAGAGTTGCATCATCATAAGAAAGAATGCCTTAAAATTATACTTTAGCTGAAATACTTAAAACACAAGATCACTGATATTGTTTGAATGTGGAGAATTTGTTAGCCCCCCACAGTAAAAGCAAATTTAAAACAAAGTTTTTCTGTCTGCACAAAATTGAATAGAACCATCAAAATGCTAATGTCTAGGTATATTTGGGTAATCTTTTATTGTTTTCTGAATACAATGTATGAATCGCCTTTTCTTTATTAACTTTATGACAACATTTTAGCAGGTCTGGAGAGATGGCTGAGCTTAGAGTTTGATAGCCTGTCAACTGCACAGGGGTTGCTACAGACTGTTTAACTCTATTTTGTACCCACACTGGTATGTGTTCGGTTACTCGATATGATAATCTGTCTAAGTTGTCTGGCACTCACACTGGAATTTATATATACAGTTTGAGTTGGTGTGCGGAAACAATAGTTCTTTCATAGATGGAGTAGGTATCGGAGTGCTTTAAAAGCTGCAACGTAACACATTCATGGCTTTTCAAATCATCTCTATCTAATAATTGTTCTCTTAACAGAGATCTCAGATTCTCTAGAACTATATGCAGTCATTATTGAAAGTTCTGGTCACAGCTTGTCTTCTTTGCATACATCTTAATAGCATATAAAGACTAGCCTAAATTGCTTGTTAATACAAATATCATCAATTTGATTTTGTGCATTGTGGTATGGTGACACCCATGTTGCTTCATGTATTATTTTTTGTGTGGAAATACACTACCGACTACGGCGCAAGTATTTATGGATAATTTTCCTTTTTTTTTTAAATGAACCGAAGTGCAGGTTTCCTATGATTGCTTCATAACCCATGTTATCCAATCCTATCTTGACATTTAAGTCACTGATTTAAAAAATAAATGTGACATTACAGTTTCTTTGATCACCTATACCTTTTTTAAAGCTTCATGTAAATCTTCATTAAATGATTCATCCTTATTATTTATTGGTGCATAAAACTGGATCCCATTCACATGTTTCTTTTTGTGCTTCTAAATGATGCTATTTATCTAGAACTCACTGCTTCCCATTTTATTAATGCTTTCTCTGCCTCTTTAGATTGCATTAAAGCCATTCCTTCACTATGAGAGGCATTCCCTCCATCAGGTCTGAGAGCAGCAGTTTCACTCGTGTTTAGAAGCCGTTATTTTGTCCACTGACATAGGAACCCACGTCGACCCAGTCTAAAATGGCTACCATGAAATTTTCTGGGAAGTAAAGATGGCAGTGTGATATTGACCACCCATCAATTATCAATTGGTCCAAAAATGGGTTTGCGCCATATACCTATTTTTGCCTCATGCCAGGAAGAGGACTCCTATATCTAATGTTTTATATCAAGAGAGTACACGTAGGTAAGCATGGCCGAATGGATGAGAGCACGTGTTCTTAAACATCCAGTGTACTGATGCAGAGGTAAGGGGTTCAACCCCTACACCGGGCAGTTGACAAAAATGTCGACCTATCGTCCTTGACTTGGGGACGTAAATTACAAGTACCTCTGAAGTCGGAGTGGGTTTCGCCTGATGGTGAGGGACACTATTAATATGCAAAGCGAATCCACACACACAATTCAGCCCAGCACTACTAGAATTAGTGTGTATGGACTACGCTTGAGTTCAAAAGCAAGCGAGCAGAAAAAACAACAAGAGTACACAGGAGAGCCAATGTCGCAACATATTATTTCAGAACATCAAAAGATTACACAAGAAAGCCGTTCTAACCTTTTCATATATTTTGTAGAATACTTCCAGCTGCTTCGCCTCATAATCTGGTGCTAAAGTTCGATACGCGTTTTCCCAGTCACCCATCACACCCCAACGCTGAAATGATAACTTCTGCTCCTCTAGCGCCTTTTCTGCAAACTGCTTTGCTATTGTTGAATGAGAAAAAAGACATCATTTCAAACAGCACAACACCTGTCTATTATCTCAAATCTAACCTTATATGAAACAAAATCTTAATGAAAAGTTATGTGTAGCATGTTTTTCTGAACGGATGTGAATGCGAGACAATAAGAAATGAAATGATGGGGAAAATGGAGGCAGAGGAGATGTGGTTTTATAGAATATCAATTAGAGAGGTATACCAGCACTGGACTTAGATCAGTGGGCATTACAAGATCACTCATTAACTCCACAGGGAAAAGACAAATGAAATAATGGGGCACACCAACAGAAGAGATGGAATAGAGAAACCTTATGTGGAAACATAGTAATCCAGAGAGGCAGAGAAAGACAGAGAAATGTGTATGTAGTAAGCTTGAACATCATCATCATCATGTGCAATGCTGATAATTATGGGCGGTCATGTTTCGCCATCTCACATGATCACCAGAGTCGTGGATCAACCGTGTTTTCTTGTCTCAAACATGCCGCACGGACAAGTGAATTGGTCTGATCAATCAGATTCACTACTGCCATGGGTTGTAGTTATTATGTCTGTTTTTAAGTACAATATAATACACTATCGTCTATCAAGATGGCAAGGTATCAGTAGTAGTAAGGTAAAGGTGTGAGGTAAAAGTCTTTTATTGAAGAGATTTTTACAGCTTTACCTCAATTCACCCCACATAACTGTTTTAATAAGGAAGACACAAACAATGTATTGCACAATTTATTGTCTGCCATATTTCATTGTATCTCATCAAATGCATGCTACACAAATAATTCAAACTATATTAAAACAACATAATGAATCATTTCAGCTGAAATACATAAAACAGACTGTCATACATTTCAATGCTATTAATAGTAGTTTTAAAGAGACTGTCATGTTTTTTTTTTGTTTTTTTTTTCATTAATCAGTTTATATCTATCTACATAATTGTTTCCATAAATACAGCAAATGCCAGGAGACAAGCAGTTTACCTTTAGCTCTAATCTCTAATGGCTGCAAAGTCTGATATTTCCCAGACAGGTTAGTGATGGCTTTTGTTTCAATTGGCATTCCATGACAATCCCAGCCAGGCACGTAGTGGACTTTGTGTTTTTTCAGGACCTTATAGCGATTCATGATGTCTTTTAATACCTGCCAAGGATGGAATATTAACCTGGAATATTAACATTGCATTACATATGTGGCAGCCTGACACGGCTCCACATGAGAATAAAACAGCCATTTCTTGAATGAGAGTAATATAAGAGATCGCCACGCCACAGCGTGATGATGTTGATCTGATGTAACCTCCAGAATTGTTGCTTGGCTGGAGCACTATGAGTAATTTTCCCCAGCCAGAATTGGCGCACTATTTACTCCGGGGAGTCAGTTCTGGAACAACCACCGATACAGGCGGGCGGATGGTCCCAAGAGGAGAAGACCCAAACTGGTCTCCTCAACTCATCCTCACCCATGGAGAGGCCTGAATGCCTCCAGCATGACCTGGATGAGTCTCTGTATTCCATACCAACAGATGTACAGATCTGTGAAGAAGTAAAACCAGGTCGACTAACTCACAAAGCATAGCCTGCAGGGACATCAGTGCACGATTTTTGAGGATATGACTCCTCAATTGTAGTTATGGGGAGGAAACATTCCTGGGTTTTCCCTCCCTCCCCCCCCCCCATTTTTCCTTTTCCTCTATTTTCCCTCTTCCTCCCAACTAACCCAATAGTTGAGCTTTCCATACCTTAGCATATGCCTGTGTGGTTAGGGTTGTAGTTTTTCTTTTCTGCTTGATTGGTTGGTTGAGTTTTCCCACCAATGCTGGCGTCCCTAACAAAGACTGTAATTATGTTTTTGTTTAGGTTATGGCTTTTTCTTGCCCTTGTCCCAGTCAGCTTGTGGATGTGAGTGTCCCAGGTGGGTACTGAGGGTACCCACAGACTCGGCTGGACATGGCTGGGGTCTCTCTATCAACCAGAGACCACTCACTGTTGGTGATGCCAGGCACCAGTTATCCTTACAGTGGGATTGTTGAATTCCATATTCTGGAGGCATTAACAATTCGCAAGCCCTGGGGTTTGATTAATAGAGAGTCCGTCCCTGTTACAACCATTATTGTTAGGCCTTAAATTCCTTTATTGTGTTCTTATTGATCTGTGGGGTGGGTACTCTGTCATGTGATCATGGATGTTAGGCAGCAGTGACTCTCACTGTGGGAACATAGGTTCCCTGTACTGCAGGCACTGATCATGTGTTGTGCCTGGGTACTCATTTACTTTCAGACCATGAGCTTCACTCAATAAAAATTTCATTATAGTTGTTAATGATGAGTTATGTTTAATCTCTGTTATTCAACTTGTGCCAGTCTATTGTTTTTCCTCATTGAGTCTGATAAGCCCTACACTACAATCTATTAAAAGGAAGCAGTAACATTATGCTGAATCCCTGTGCAAGGACCTTCTGATATCTTTAAATCTTTTCTTTTCTTGTTTACCGTGGAGATAAGATGAGATTCTCTTGTTAAAAGACTTGATACTCTTATAAAAACCATACTGGAAGGCAAGGTTGAGGGCAAGCGAGCAAGAGGTAGACAACGATACAAGTGGGAAGATAATATCAAGAGATGGATGAACATCAGCCTGACAGAATGTACAGTCAAAGCGAGAGACAGTGTTGGAGATCCATTGCAGCCAACCTTCATTGTGGAGACGGCACCTGGTTGATTGATTGACAGAGATGGCCACAATTTATATTTTCCTACAATTTAATTCTAAATCTAGATGCTCACTGTATACAATAACAGCATCCAATGAATGCTGAAAATCTGGCTCACTGTGTGCAATCAATACTGTATCATCTGCATGTCTTATATTGTTGATGTTATGTCCTTCGATGACATATATCTACCAGAAATGTATTATCCATTAACTCTTATACTTCCATGTAATACGTGATGTGTGATTGGCTTTTTCCTGTGTGTCCCAAACATCGTATCATTGTGTCTTACTTTTACATTGGGTCAGCACATACTACAGACTTCTGTCCAGCCTAGTGGCAACTTTCACTTTTATATTGGGTCAGCACATACTACAGACTTCTGCCCAGCCTAGTGGCAACTTTCACTTTTATATTGGGTCAGCACATACTACAGACTTCTGCCCAGCCTAGTGGCAACTTTCACTTTTATATTGGGTCAGCACATACTACAGACTTCTGCCCAGCCTAGTGGCAACTTTCACTTTATATTGGGCCAGCACATACTACAGACTTCTGCCCAGCCTAGTGGCAACTTTCACTTTTATATTGGGTCAGCACATACGACAGACTTCTGCCCAGCCTAGTGGCAACTTTCACTTTTATATTGGGTCAGCACATACTACAGACTTCTGTCCAGCCTAGTGGCAACTTTCATTTTCTTTTTGCTCCCACATCACACATGGCATGTAGTAGTCTATTTCTGTGGGACTTTGTAATAAAAAATGAACATTTGTGTACAAAACTTTTCAGATTTGAAAAAGTTAATGCACTTCTTATTAATAATAAAGTATGTATAGAATGAGAAAATGTCCATGCTTCATTGTTTTCTTTGTTCATCTTGAAAACAATGCTGGAAGCACTGTGTTTTGTTTACAACCAAACGGCAGTCAATACAAAAGGGAAAGCACTCAGTCACCCATTTCTCTAGCAAGTGAATACCTTCTTCTAATAGTCAACACCATGTGGCATTGGTTATCATCCATCCACAGCCTTCAGTCTCGTGTATTGCCAATCATTTCCAACACAGATGCTCCTTCATACCATAATATAAAGTTGTCTAGCATTTTCTCTTTAGGTCTCTCTTCCCCTCCTGCTTTCCAATTGTAACGAGATACTTCAGCTTTCCATTGTCATGAAGTGCCTAAAGAAAGTAATCAACAACCGAGATAAATACCTTGTTCACCACATGCCCAACATGAGGCTTTCCATTTGCATAAGGGGGTCCATCATGCAACACAAACATCTTGTCCCAGTTCTGTTGACGCTGCCACTGATAGAGGGACTGAAAGCCACTTGTCTAAAATTCACACAATGAAAATAAGCAAATGATTTCCATACAAGTAACTATAAACACAATAGCTTAATATCTATAGGTTATATGTTATCAACATGTGCACCTCAACAGACTCCAAACACAGTTCATTATGGTGTGTCTGCTTTGTTCATATCTTGGCGATCCTATCGAACATTACCATCCTTGAATATATCATCATCAAGTGGCAAAGGTATTCATGTCTCTCCACAGATCTCAGCCTGTGGTATTCTGGATCAACTCTAAGGATGATATCCCTCCATGCCCTCATTTCCCTCTGTCTACCCTCACTTCTCTTACCACAGTTGTTTCCAGTTATCACAATGTTCTCCAGTGCCTCTTTTCTCATTACATGCCATTGAACCCTCTTAGCAGATCTCCTGGCCGCTAAATATCCTGATAAATAGCACACCTCTGAAACAAGTGAAAGAATTGAAATATCTTGGAAATGTGATTAGAGAAGATGGCAGAATAGACAGAGAAATCAAACTCAGACGTCAAACAGCAAGTGTGCTTATAAATCAACTATCACCATACTGCAACATCCAAATATACCTCAGCAAAGCAACAGCTAATAAATATTATATTCACACCAACCCTATGCTACCAATGTCAAGCTTTGACATTATCCAAATCACATTTATGCAAAATCAACACATGCAAGATAAGATGCTTGAGGAGAGCTGCTAACTTAAGTATGCAAGACCGAATAAGAAATGATGTTGTTAAACAGACAGTGGGATCTTGCGCCACATATATTGCAGAAGATTAAATAGTTTGGCCATCTCATTAGAATGCAACACCAACAACTACCAGCACTGGTGCTACATCAAAACAGATATGATACGAGAGCAAGTAGAAGCCCAAGAAGAAAATGGATTGATGACATCAAAGACATTGTACAATAACACAGAATGTCACCTTCCAGTGCTACCCACCGGGCACAAAAACGTAAACTATTCCTCTCCATAAAGTTCGACAGCAAAAGAGGAGGATGATGATGGGCATTCTTTGGAAGCTAAGACCAATTTAAAAACCAACCTCAATGAGGATTCAAACACATGACCAGTGGGTAAGCATGCAAGCATGCTACCTGTCATGGCTACCTACAACTCCAGTGGCACTACTGAGGATTTGTTATCATCCAGTTACCATGGGCATGGTATGCAGGAGTAGCATGATTAAAGGATCCGTATTCATCCAGTAACCACAGGCATGGATTGTAGGAGTAGCATGATTGAAGCATCAGTTATCATCCAGTAACTCCGGGCATGGATTGTAGGGGTAGAATTATGGAAGCATGAGTTATAATTCAGTAATCCCGGGCAGGGATTGTATGGGTAGCATGATTGAAGAATCAGTATCCAGTAAGCCCAGGCATAGATTGTAGAGGTGGAATGATGGAAGCATCCGTTATCATCCAGTAACCCCGGGCAGGGATTGAAGGGGTAGGTGACTGAAGCATCAGTATCCAGTAAGCCCAGGCATGGACTGGGGACATTAATTACAAGTACCTCAGAAGTCTGAGTGGTTTTGCCTGACGGCGAGGGACACTGGTAATAGGGAACGCTAATCAACATGCAAACATCAATCCAGTGCACTTCCCAGTAGTGACAACTGCTAGAAGTAATAGCAAATGTATGACAATGCTTGAGCTCAACGCTAGCAAGTGTAAACAAAAATGACATTTGCTGGAAGAGACAGGTTGACTGATGGACTGAGGGAGATAGGCTGATGGACTGAGGGAGATAGACTGATGGACTGAGGGAGATAGACTGATGGACTGAGGGAGATATGCTGATGGACTGAGGGAGATAGACTGATGACAGGTTGACTGATGGACTGAGGGAGATAGACTGATGACAGGTTGACTGATGGACTGAGGGAGATAGACTGATGACAGGTTGACTGATGGAGATAGACTGATGACAGGTTGACTGATGGAGATAGACTGATGACAGGTTGACTGATGGACTGAGGGAGATAGACTGATGACAGGTTTACTGATGGACTGAGGGAGATAGACTGATGACAGGTTGACTGATGGACTGAGGAAGATAGACTGATGGACTGAGGAAGATAGACTGATGGACTGAGGGAGATGGACTGAGGGAGAGACTGATGACAGGTTGACTGATGGACTAAGGGAGATAGGCTGATGACAGGTTGACTGATGGAGATAGGCTGATGACAGGTTGACTGATGAACTGAGGGAGATAGGCTGATGACAGGTTGACTGATGGACTGAGGGAGATAGGCTGATGACAGGTTGACTGATGGACTGAGGGAGATAGGCTGATGGAGAATCTATGGGTTTGCTTGGACTTATGTATGATGATCTTAAAATGAAGTAACAATAAAACCGCAACTACTGGGGACTGAATCTGAATGACAGTAAGCAAGCGTACTGTCATTTTAATAATGCTAAGGATATAAAAATTAATGGTAGTCCCTAGCAGACACTACCTTTTACTTTTAGGGTGTTGTTAGGCTAATGCTTATTTAACTTATTAGTATTAGTCCCTAAGCTCCTAGGTTTCCACAAATGAGATGAGATATCCGGCACTCTTCAGAATTCCGGTCCCAAATAGTTCTGCAGTGAATAAGTGATTAGGGTTAGGGTTAGTTATATAAAATTATCCACTTCCCTTCCTCGACATTTTTCCTTCTCCTACAATTCCCATACAATTCTGAAAGTTTCTGGTTCCCTTATGAGAGTGAGTCGATCTCTCCTACTCCTACTTATCTACTATAATCCAGCCCCTTGTTGTAAAGTTATTAAATTAAAGTTATGAGGATGGAGACCAAATCCATGTGTTAGCAAGCAAGTGTACTAGCCACTATTCCATCAAATTGTGAGAAACCACTAATTCCATTAACAATTACAAGTAAACCACCTTTTGTATTTCCAGCTCCCGTTGCGCTGCAGCGCCATTCTTCATAGACAATGGGAAAGACGTTTGTGGTAAATTCAAAGTATTGCTGTATTTTTTGCTTTTCGTGTTTGACTTTTCATTTTTTGGAACACTATTCTTCTGCCTGGTATACGTATTTAAAACTGTCTGAACACACAATAACTGCTTGCTACGCACGACACGATTCATTATTTCTAATGTGAGTCAGTATCTTAAAAGGTGTCTGGGCACTAACATACTACAGGGTCAGAGCACCCTTATTGTTTACAACGTAAAGGGCGCTGACATCTTGTAGCGCCGCATAAACTGTTTACCTCGGAATTCAAAAGTAACTCTGCAGTATATGATTTGCATGATATATTTAATAACATGTAATATCAATATTATATGTGTAAAATATTCACTATGATTATGGTATCTTTAACTGTGTAGAATCTTAGAATATAAATTTAAAGTCTTCTTGCCCAGGTAATGACGTATTGTTTAGGGTAACAGGTAATGGGTTAGAGGTCGAAGGTTATAAAGGTCATCCATCTATTTCCGTATTCCCATGTTTTCATCATTACAAACGACCAGCTCAGCTGAGGCTACGCCTTTTGTGCTCGATCAAAACAACACCTCATGCTTGACATTCGACCAGCCAGTTCAGGATAATCCGTTTGTGCTTTTATATATCATGCGATACGTTTCTTCTCCGGTAAACGGCGCTAGTTAAATAAGTGCTGTGGTGTATATTAATTAATAAACGTGTTTACATTTTGTTTAATTTAAAAACGTGCTGAACTTCTCCTTCTGGAATGAAGAAAGATGAAACTTCAACTAGTACTACAACTTTAACTTTTAATAGAGTTTATTTATATTTATCCCTCCTGTGGTGACTCTAAGTGCTTGATTTTGCACCTTGTCCAGCTCTTGTAGTGTGGTATTTGATGCTGAACACCACGCAGTTGACCCATATTCCAGGTGTGGTCGTATGCTCTGTTGGTAAACTTTGCTAAGTATTTTCGTACTGGCTCCCCATGTGGTTCCACTTAGCTTTCTCAGGATGGCTATTTTCCTTCTGGCTTTTGCTACTGCTTTGTTGATGTGCTTTCTCCATGTCAGCTTGCCATCAAATGTTACTCCAAGGTATATAGACGCTGTGATTGTGCTTTCGAACAAGGACGTGTTTTTCTAAGGATCTGTGTGAGGTGACCTCTGGACGCGATGATATGAGCGTGAGACAGCTATGAATCAGGAGAGGGATCTGTTGATGATAATACGGCAGTGAAGTAACCGGGCGGGAAAAACCTAGAGTGAAATTACAGCTTAAATGGAATCAGTGGATTAGGGCGTCAAGCAGAGCGCAGTAGACTGAACACTCATCGGTGGATTAGTAAAGTAGGTGCCGACCCTGTCTATAGGGGTCAACCTACAGGTCTGCGTGAGTTTAATGTTCACATGTCTGCTACAGAATAAACTTCTGGTAGCGTTTTGATATCTTGACTTTTGCCGTTATCATTATATTCAAGGTAAGGACGCAAGTTTAATTCCTCGTCCTTCGTTTTGCTGTTTTGCATTATTACGAGTTGATACCTCGACGGTTGCCGGTGAAGGCACTTCGAGGCATATGATCAACTCCTATAGTGGAAATGGAGAAGATGGGGAGGACACAGGCACTGAGTGAGCGCAGAGATACGAAAACGCTAATACAAGCAGAAAAGTTCCTCAGCTTGCCAGGCCACCCTATGAAGAACAGATTTGAAAACCTAGCTATGGGGCGGTTGAAAAGAAGTAGTTTTATCCACCAGGCCAAACGACTCTGCAGAGAAACCACTGATCTGCCCACAGTTGGTATCCCCCTAACAACTATTCCAGAGCGAACTCCATGGAAAGATGAGCATAGACTATCGTTACAAATCCAGACAAAAGTGAGAGGAATATTTGACAAGGAAGAACAGAACAGTGTGCAGCACAGAACAGCCACTCTCAGCTTCCTTGATGAAGAATACCCACAGGACCTCTGGATCCGAGTCTACACAGATGGGTCAGCACAAAATGCTGTTCGAAATGGAGGAGCGGGAGTGTACATAGAATACCCAAATAATACTAGGGACACAGCCAGAGTACCGACAGGAAAGTACTGTCATAACTATGATGCCGAAATTGAGGCAATCAAGATAGCAACAGAGAAATTACTAAATAACAGCAATGGTACACAACCTGTGGTGCTACTAACAGATGCAAAATCAGTACTCGAGGCGCTCCTCTCTGGGAAATTGCCAGTATTAAGGACACTACTTTCTGAACTTAGCAGTCAGCATAAAGTCACCATACAGTGGATACCATCCCACTGTGGAGTACCCGGAAACGACAGAGCTGATCAATTGGCTAAGGAAGGAGCCAAAGAGGAACAGCCTGATGTGCCCGTTACATACCACCAAAAGAAAAGAATGATCAAATCAGTCAGAAAGCCACCAAAACCTGCTCAAGATGACTACCACATTATGGACAGACCAGAACAAGTCATTATTCTGCGCCTCAGAACAGGACACAATAGATTACGCAACCACATGTATACAAAATTCAAGATTGGTGAAACAGCCATGTGCACATGTGGATTGGCGTCGCAGACAGCAGAGCACATACTCCAAGACTGCCCAAAATATAACATATCTAGGCAAACCTTCTGGCCTAGAGAGACGACAGTGGAAGATAAACTCTATGGACCACTGTGTGAACTGAAAAAACAGTTCAATTCATGCAAGAGACGACATTGCAGATATAGACATATTTCAAGCGAACGAAAGAAGAAGAAGATTTATATTTATCTTAACACACAAAGTTAAATATACTTTTAAAATAATAATAATAATTAATAATTGGTCTGTTTAAGTACATAAATAATAGAAAAAATATGCGCTACATAGCAGCATCGACTGATGGCAGTGATGGTTGTGCACGTAGGAAATAATTACAAATTAATAAATGGTTGCTCAAATCTCATGGGATAACATTATTTTACTGTTAAATTCACGCTGAAATTGATTTTCTTGTGTATCGCGTTACGTGCTTATCGATATAAGACACGTCTCTCTCTCTCTCTCTCTCTCTCTCTCTCTCTCTCTCTCTCTCTCTCTCTCTCTCTCTCTCTCTCTCTCTCTCTCTCTCTCTCTCTCTCTCTCTCTCTCTCTCTCTCTCTCTCTCTACTTTTTAGAATATAAGTTTAACCTCTTGTGAATACTAGAATAGTATCCTTAAAATATTGGCTGTGTGATGTAAATCTCATTTTTCTTTTATTCAAGCCAGGAATAGATGTAGTTTACACATCGAAGGAAATCCATTTTGTGCCCATGAACAAAATTGAACAATTTCAATTATGTTAATTCAACTCTCAAGTGCTCACCAAACAAGTTCAGACAAATACAATACTGATGACGAAGTTCACCCTCCAACTGGAGTACATCATGGATTTACTCATCCAGCATTTATTTTCAAAAGTTTTGAAACATTTCAACAAGCCAGTGGTGAATCATCTTCGGTAGCTCCTGCAGTTATGTATGACGCCCCTGAAGTCAGCAACCTGCAGTCGGTATCAACAATAGTATCAACCATGCAGCCACTCCAGCCACCTCTACCGCCTTCCATTCAGATTAGCTTGACTGTGATATATATTTTTATGTTTTCAGTACTTTTTCTGTTGGTTTATGTTCAACTGGGGATGATTTGGTACTACAGGCACAAACGCTTGAGTCACCAAACACTTTTCCTCTTCTTGTGTCTAGTTTGGGCAGGTTTGAGGACAGTATTATTTTCATATTATATCAGAGATAGAGTTGCAGTAAATAATTTGAACACAGCCCTATACTGGTTGTTGAACAGTTTACCAGTGTGTTTGCAGTTTGGCATGCTGTGTTTGCTTCTGCATTTTATTTTACAGGTAAGTGGCATGTTCCGTTTGTTATGTGTCAAGCAACTCACCATATATTAATTATTACTTTCATGACCATGGCTTTTTTCCTTTCTTTTCTTTTTTTTTTTTTTTTTTTTAAACAATCCCGGACAGTTACTCCGTTTAAGCAGTTTTCATAATTATTGCTGTTTTTATGCTAGACATTACTTTAGTAATGAAGTAAACTCCATCAGTTCCATACAGTTTTTCTGTTCAAGCAATGTTTTATACATATTGCCGTTTCTCTACTAGATATTACTATATTAGTTAATATTACATTAACCCCCTCTGTCTCATTGTCCATGTCATCCATGTGGCATTAATGATCATGTCAGTCCTCAGCCTTCTGTCTCTTGTACTGTCAATCATTTTTCATACTAACTTTCCTCTGTGCCATGATGTCAGACTGTCCAGCATCTCTCTCTCTCTCTCTCTCTCTCTCTCTCTCTCTCTCTCTCTCTCTCTCTCTCTCTCTCTCTCTCTCTCTCTCTCTCTCTCTCTCTCTCTCTCTCTCTCTCTCCCCCCCCCCCCCCCCCCCCCGACTCTTCATTCAATCCAGTCTTCTCATTTAACTCCTCTCCTTCAGTTATTTATAATCACCCTTTCATAATTATTGTTAGTTTCTATACTTCTAATTCCTTGTCCCAGATAGTTATTTCTTTTAACCAATCTGTTCATAGTTATTGTACTAATATGATAGACATTATTTTAGTTCCCACCTACAGTCTGTTATTATTTCTAATTACTCTCTCATGCCGGTCTCTCTGGCCGAGGGGTTACAACACTTTCTCCGTAATCCCGTTTATCACGCAGAGTCTCGTAGCGGACGAGAGCTGGAAGCGGTTCGACCCCCGCTGGTGACTTGCGGGATAACTGAGCCGGCCGCTCAGAAAGCAATGGCAAACTACTGAGCTGAGCGTAATCTTGCCAAGAAATCAAAATACAGCTGAAAGATGCTGATGTTGACAGCGATGTCCTGTAAAGGCTATGCAAAACATTTATTTACTCTCTCATAGTTATTAGTTATTGCTAGTTTCTGTCCTAGACGTTACCTTACTTCAGTCTCCAACAGTTCTTTCTTTTAACACCAATCTTTCATTGTTGTTGCTATTTCTGCCATGCTAGTTATTATTTTAGCTCCATTAGTCTATCATTCCATCTATCATTCTATCTTTCATAGTTGTTGCAATGTTTCTGCTAGTCCTTGTTATGTTAATTCCATTAGTCTCGTAATGTATTACTTTAACCTTCAGTCTTCAATAAGTCCTCAATAACCTTCAGTCTTATTATCTGAAAATAATTGCCTGTGACAGAAAAGAGTTAGAAAAAGAATATCATTCAATGGTTGGGGAAATTTTGAGGTTCTTGGTTTCAAGAATCTACATCATATCACTCTGGTCTACCCCATAGATGCTTCCATCTCTCTCAGCAAGTGTGATAAGGTATAGATGATGATTGTCCAGTAGCACATCGATGTGTGACATAGGAGTCTACAAATACTTATTTAAAGTATATTTTCTTTACTTCCTTTTTAAATAAACTTCAACTGTTCAAAAATTACAAATCTACCTTCAGTGAGTTAGTTTATTAGTTACTGGTTTTGTATTCCAGTGTCAAGCATTTACTTCTTTTTCAAATATCTGTCTTATGATCATCAGTCCATTTAGAAATATCGATCTGTTGAAATACACTTGTTTCTTTAGAAAGTTAAACTTTTTCATCTTACATGATGTGACTGCATACCAGTGTAATATTTATGTAGTGTTATGTCCTAATTCTGTATTTCGTTTGTCCATGGTGCTTTCTTGCTTCTCCTACATCTGGCTTCTTTTCCCCATTTTCTACCATGTGAGATGTTAGCAGCCTGTATGAGACATTTTATCCAACAGTTATCATAGATATTTTCCTGTGTCTTGGTGTTCATGTGTGGTGTGGCTAGAATAATCTATCAATCAGCAGTTATGCTTCAGATAACGGCCACTTAAATTGTAGGATTATCTGGTAAGCTGACCGCTTGACATCCTTTTGTTTATCTATTCATTCTGCTATCTTTTTATCAGCATACTTCTTGGGCATTTGAACTCTTTGACATGTTAAACCTATATATTCTTATCTGTAATGCTTAATGAAAATTAATGGTCTTGTCTTCATGCTGCTTTAAAAGCGTGAATTTTGTGTATTTAAAAAAAATTATCATAGTGAATGTTTCCTCTTTTGTATTACGCTCTTTTTGATCTGTGTTGAATGCAGATTAAAAGTATAAAAGTAATTTAGATGATTTAGGTTGTTCACTCACTCATAAGGGATTTTTACATTTGTGGACCTTAATTAGAGCTTGTATATAATAATGAGTGTTTAGAGCATGAAGTCGTCTCAAAATAAGTATTTTTGTCTCAGTGCAAATGCTAAATTGTAATTTATGATTATTTAAAGCAGTTTTTCCATCTGTGATTACTAGTTTAGTTTAGTCAACTGATCAACATCACGGCACACAGGTGTAATCCATAAGTGCTCTGCTCTACTCCTAACTCAAGCCTGAGTCTGGAGAATCTCAACTTGGTGCATGAACTCTGTAGCACCGGCGAGAATCCTGAAACACTTTGGATATATGTTTAATTTGACATTTTGTCCGGGCAGCGTCGTTAGGCTACTCTTTTTCGATTTCCAACTGCCAGGGAATTTTTTTACGTGCGCAACAATACACACGGGCGTCTGATTTCACTACCCAGGGACCAGGGGGAATATTTTTTACTAGAAGTCCACATGAAAAAAATCCCGGCTCCCCCCCCCCCCCCCCCCCCCCAATCTGTTATTACTATACTGTTTTATCTGACATTGGCAAGGCAATTAACATCCTGCCTTTTGACTTCCTTCTTGATTTGCATGTTTATTACAAATGGGGCTATCCCAATTTTCTTCCTGTTTATAAACAACAACCTCAAAATTTAAAGGGAGAGAGGGGTAGTTTGTCCTTGACCCAGTTGGGTCTCTTCTTTGTGTTAATTGTTTACTTTGTAGTAAAAGTAAAATTACTGTCTTTTACAAACGTGCATGTCATCCAACATCTCTGTCATATAATCACACATAGAGTGGATAGTCTTGTTATATGTGGATTTTCTAATTTTACATTAAACCTGGGCAGTGACCTATCTGCCTGCTCTGTTCTTTTTCCAACTTCTGGGGGAATTTTTGACGTGCATACAAATTTCTATCCCGGACACACACACAAAAGTGGGACATACATTTGTTTCCTGATTTTATAAAAATCCATGCATTGAATTAAACCAAGGTTTCTTTAATTAGAGGGCATAGTCTTCTAATTCATTTCTCCCTTTACCACCTAGCATATGTGTGTACATCACATCCCTTTGTGACCTATCATGTGTGTATTTAATCACAATGACTGTATCTGTGGGATTAAGCTTATCATCACTTTCACTTTCAGTGAATCAGAGAGTAATGCACCACCTATCTGATTTCTCTATGCTCTTGATTTTTAACAAAACATTTTCCTGTAATGGCCTTTTGTGTTGCTCTGATGTTTCAATTAGCTCTTGTTGACTTTGTTACCTGTACTGGTGACTCACCATTCCAAGAATTTGGTTAATATTTCATATCAAATGTTGTTTAGTTATTAGGGAACATATTTAATTTATTTTCGTTGCCGCTAGTATACCTAGGGGCATTTATAACATCAGATGGAGGATGTACAACAGAGATTAAGAGCAGAATAGGGCAAGCAAAAGCTGCATTTCAGAAAATGAAGCGTATCTTTTGCAATAAGTCACTATCATTGAATGTAAGAAATAGTGCTGAAGTGCTATATAGAACCTGTTTTGCTGTATGGCAGTGAATCTTGGAATGTAAATGAACAAATTAAGAAGAAATTAGAAGCAATAGAGATGTGGTTCCTGAGATGGATGTTGCGAATTCCTTGGACTGCCAAAGTAACTAACAATGATAGTCTGAAACAGGCTAATGAAACTAGAACATTATATACAACAATAAGAAAGAGACAAACAGCTTTCTTCGGTCATGTGATGAGAAGAGAGGCATTGGAGAACATTGTGACAGCTGGAAAGATTGAGGGGAAGAGAGGCAAAGGTAGACCAAGAGAAATTATGCTGGATGGATTGAGACGGTGGCGTGGGGGAATATCATCAGCAGAGTTGATCCAGAACACCAAAGACCGAGATTTGTGAAGAGCCTTGAACGCCTACGCCAGCTGGCAGGGCACTTGATGATGATGATGCCGCTAGTGGGTTTTATGTTGCCTTAGTACCAAGTCCTATTGCCGGCTCTAGCGAAGGGGTTACAGACACAATTCATAATCCTGCATACTACGTTTGAAACACAACTGCAGGTGATTTGCCAGCGGACTGCCTTGCGTTGGATTTTTTTAATAAAATGGTATGAGTGCCGGTCGTTCAGAAAGTAATAGCAAACTACTGAACGTAAACTTTCCAAGACATATCAAACAGCCAAAAACTGCTGGGGCTGACTGCAACGTCCTATAAAAGATATCTAACTAACCAAGTTTTGGAAAGTTTACGTTCATAGTTTGCCATTGCTTTCTGAATGACCGGCACTCATACCATTTTATAAAAACCAACACAAGGTGATCTGCTGTCAAATCAGCCACTGCTGTGTTTTGAACGTGGTGGGAGTCGCAGTGGCTAGCATAGTGGCCTGGTGGTCATGTGTTCAAGTCCCCACAGAGATTTTTAAAAAACTGACCTGGGCTCTTAGGTTTGTCCACCCTGAAGTGAGTACCAGGATATTTACCACATCACCCATAAGTGTTGGTTAATTACAAAAAAGGTCTACATTATCCTGTGGAGAAACAACAAATCATCTTCATGAGCTCTGACATATTCCATAGGTGTTCTTGTATCTCCACAGATCTCACTTCTCTGTGTTCTGGATCAATTCTATTGTTATTCCTCAGTGCCACCATCTTAGATCATCCAGCATCATTTCTCTATACCTGCCTTTGCCTCTTCTACCACTCATCTTTCCAGCTGTCATATTTTCCATTGCTTTTCTTCTCATCACACGGCCAAAGAACGCAGTTTCTTTCGTATTGCTATATATAATGTTAAAGCTTTTGTTTCTCTCTTCTTGTTGTATATAATGTTCTAGTTTCATTAGCCTTTTCCAGACAATCAAGAAATATAAACTTATAATTTTACCTAACAAATTCCATTCACTTTGCCTGTTGTCTTTGTGAAGTCTGCTATGGGTTTGTATTGTTTCTCAATATACCTTTATTTTTGGGGTATCATCTTACATTTATATGACAAGTGATGGCTGTCATAGTAAAGTTGCAGAGTTCTATTGCAGTGAGTTATCTCATTAGCCCTTGTTCTGCAAATCAGGATTGTGCATGATTGTGTCAGTTCCTCAGGCAGAAAAAGAAAATATGTACATTTATAACTGCAAACATACATGTATAATATCCAATGACAAATGATTTCAGATCACATAAATTTTCTTCTTGACAACTTGTGTGTTTATTTCTGCTCTTCTGCAGGTTATGTTAAAAGCTAGGGCAAAATATGAACCAAGGCAGTACATGTAAGTTGTGATATTTTTGTGAACGTCAGATCATTTGCCATCTTCATAATGAAAATTTGCTGCATTGGAACTCCAGAATTCACTATTATTAAAGATGACACAGGTAGATAGAACCTGTTAGCTTGGATGGAATCTGACTAGGAGAAGCAAACCTTAGACAAATGCATGCTAAAGTTTGATATGCTGATCTTTGATGTGCATAACTTCCCTTCAAAAAAGAAGATTCACCATGATACTGCAGTCTAGCTTCCTCTATCCAGTCCATATCTTGATGTAGTCTGACATCCTCTACAAAGTACTTTTCCTCTTGTGCTTTTGCTCTTGAGATCCATAGCAGGGTATAGACCCACAACCAGCCTTTGTAGGCCAGTTCATGGTGGCTAGATGTTGGCTGATTAATTTTTCTTATGGTAAGACATCTGACCTCCGACCAACACTCTTTAGTCAACTTTTACGTCATGCATGTGGAAAGTCCTTGAAGTTCAGAAATGATCTTTGTGCATTCATTTTTTTGTAAAGAGAACTTTACATACAGACAGATTTTATTTTTTTCCTTTAGAATCATGAAAACTAAATTGTGATCACCCTGCAATACCATGGGATTATGATGTCACAATAAATCCATGGCCACATGCTCAGACATTAAGAACCACTGAAGAGAGTACTTGAAGGCCAAATACTATACATGAAAAAAAAAGTGAAAGACAAAAGAAAACATTTGTAAATCAGGCATGTACAAATATAATTAATGCAGAGATACACACAATTAACAAGAGTAGCATATGACTTATGAGAGTATGGAGCCAGTCGCTCAGAAAGTTGTGGCGTGCTGTTGAGCGTAATCTAGCCTAGGAATCAACATACAGCTGAAAGATGCTGATGTTAACCGCAATATCCTGAAACAGGATGGAAACGCGGCCAAAAAAAATATATATATAATGGAAGATCAGGAAGATTTTTTATGATCTGCCCAGGGGCTGAATTATTGGATGACGATGCAGTGTCAAAAGAATTTACATACTCTAGGTCATCGTTTCCTTCTGAGGCTCTGGTGCCCATTTAACATGGCCAGGTAGACTCAAGAGTGTGGTATAAAATAAAGACCTTTCATTGGTTCAAAATTGAACCTGCCCTATATTTTACAAAGGTTCCTGCAAAATAAACAAATTTTTTCCCTGAAAATTAATTAAAACATGCATCTGAGTGTTGATCGGTAATGTTACCATTGTTTGTTTGTTTCTTTCACAGGTATCCTCTGCACTTGTTTATAGTGTTATCTGTGCTAATTTTTACTTCCGTGAGCCTGGCCTCTGCTGTTATAACTAAGAAATACAAGTTTGCACTCTCTACAGTGCCTAATTACGTGATTTATGTCCGCGTGATCATATCAGAGGTCATGTTTTTTATCTATGGGGTTCTTTTATCAATTTCACTCTACAAGATGGCAAAGATGGCATCAACTCAAAAAGTGCTAGAAGCAAAGGTTTGTGATGTTTGTAATTGTTTATGTGAAGTAGAGATAGTTTATGTTTTCACAATAGTCTAGACCACTGCGCCGGCATGGTAGGGGGTTACAGATGCAATTTTGTAATCTCGCATACCACGTCTAAACACAACTGTGTTGGTTTTTTATGAAATGGTATGGGTGCCAGTCGTTCAGAAAGCAATGACAAACTACTAAACATAAAACTTGGCCAGGGATCATGAACAGCCCAAAAAATGCTGGGGTTGACTGCTGCGTCTGTAAAGGATATGCAATTAACTTCAGACCACTGCATAATGAGGTGGGATGACCACTTCCTTGCTGTATTTTCTTCCCTCTAGGCGGTATTATTGTTTTCCTCATTGTGTTTGGTCTCAACAATGAAATGCCTGAATCCTGTGAAAGAAACATGATCAACCTAGGCCTAATCCTGGCCAGTTTATGCTGTGCTAGCCTCGCCTAATCATGACCCGGTTACATCCTGTTTCTCGTTTCGTTTAACGTGCCAGTACAGGTCTTGCACACCCCCCACTGGTTTCTGAGCTTGGAGGGGGGAGAACTCACTTTGGTAGATGCAAGAAGGCTTAGATGATCTGAATATGAGTGCTTTGAACTTAAAAACTCAGTTTTCCAGGGGATTTACCAATCAACTGTATTTCCTTCCTAGAAAATTCTAACATTAACTGGTACCTTTTTTAAGTCGTTTTATTATTTTGAGTAAAATCGCATATATAAGGAAATTGAACTAATATTTCTTCATGGGGAAGAAACTCGTTAACTTAATTTTCATAAATATTTGTTTTTATTTAGTAGAATTTATTGTGTGATCTCTAGATTTTATTCCCTCATTAGAAATCTTTAGTCCCTGAAATTATGTATAGTTAATAATGATGTCCAAGGGGAAAAAATTGAAGAGACTGACTGCATTTGGATCCCATGTCATACACTTAACAAGAGTAAAGGACCCTTTTATACACCTTTGGCGCATTGGGCACATCGTTCTGAAGCCATATTCTTACAGCACTATCGGCACTTGGTGGGTGATTGGTCAGTATCACGGTGGTCACCTTTACTTCCTAGGACATTTCCGGGTACCAACGTGGAAACCCAGACCAAATTTAAGCATCTGCCCCCATGACGTTTCACCCACAACCACCAGATTGGCAGGTGAGCATCTAGCGACTACATAATCATGGCTTCCTAGGCCGTCTATACAGGGATTATAGGTTCTTTGTTCGCTGGCTGTTGAAGATGAGGACAGCACTTGAATGAGAATGTCCCAATTGCTGTAATGTCAATTCTTGACTCACCTAAACCCTATGTTAATATCTCTTTTATATTTTTGAACCTGGTTTTGGCAGTGTTATATCACAGTTATTACACAATTATATTACATATAATTATACCTTTCATTATAAAATATCTCAAATCAATTCTGCTATGTGGTTTTTAATCTGGTAGTTAGTTTATTGACTAGATTTAATTTCTACTCATGTCAAATACTTTTTTTTTTCCAAACAGGGAACAACTATTCGTAAGGCGCTTGTGGCAGCCATCTTGATAACACTTCTTTTCGTGTCACGTACACTGTATAACTTTATTTCAATGTGTCCTACTGTGAAAAAAATACCAAACTTGGGTTTTGACTGGATCAATATCAGTAACAAGGTATGTCATTTTAAGATGTATTTTTTTCTCAAGATGTTTAAATTATTTTAGTTAGTTAGTCGTAACTCCAACTTCACGGCAATGGGTCACTCGATTATTGCTCCTCATTGTCCCATGTGAAAAGTGAAATAGAAAGCAGTCCCGACAAAACCAACAGCATCTGCCAGAATGCCAACACAAGTATAGACGAAAACACATTCCACAAGAAATTCACAGCTCATAGTGTTGCACCAGGCACTTAACTTAGCTGTGTGATGGAACCATGTAGTACAAGTCTGTTGAGGGAAATGCATAAGCAAATCATGACCAGAAGCAAAACAACACTCCAAGGCCTTAACGGAACACCCATCTATCCACCATATTGGACCAGAAGTCCCAAGTTATTTTAGGGGGTGGTAGAACTGCCCATGTGGCAGCTCAATCATGGAACAATCTTCCATAGCAAATCATATGTATTACCAATCCCCATAATACAATCACAGACGCACTACATAGTAGTATTTGGAGAAAGTTTTAATTGTCCTGAAGCAGTTTCTTGTTATGAATCTGTGATGTGACAGGGACGTCACATTTTGTAGGCCTGAATGCACGGAGAAATAGTTGGCCAGTCTTTTCCTCACTTAGTAAGGTACAAACTCCTGTCCAACCACGCTCGTATAGCATTATCAATGCAGTTCTCTGTTAACTGTGTTAACATGTCCACTACAGACCACCTGCCATCTTAGCAATCCTAGTATACTAAGCATTCATCCATCTTGTTCTTTGTTGTACACTTGTATTTCCCTTGGTTTTGTTACAATTAGTGGTGCACTGGTCAGGGCGTTTGACTGATGATGTCATAAGGGTTTGAAAACAGCTCTTGACACTTGTTTCAAGAGGGAAAGACGCCTATTTTCCTTCCTACAGGGCTTGTTTTTTTTTTTTTTTTTTTTTTTAATTACCATATTACCATAATAATTAATATTTATTAGTCATGTGTATTGATATTTGCACATTTCCATTATATACATACATTTAGTATTGTTGATTAAGATTAGCTAAATGAGATATATGCGCGTTTAAAATGTCTTTGCAGTTGCATATCATAACTGCAATGATGAAGTGTGCCATAGAGAGCCTGTACTGTGCATGTGAGAAGTGAGCAATAAACAGATAAACTGAGAAACATTTGATGCAGCAGAAATATACTTTCTGAGGAAGATGGGAAATAATACCATGGATGGGTTGAAAATAAATGAGCTCACTCTTCAACAGATGAAAATTGCAATTGATTACACAAATTAGATGCCGTCTGTCATGATTTTTTGGGGCCTGTAATGAGGCATAAATTTGAAAGCTAGTGACAATAGACAAAGGAAAAGAGAAAGGCAAAGGGATAAATATCTAAATAGCTTGGCAAAATGGCATAATCAACACTAAAACTGAGCCCATGTTTATTGCAGAGGCATATGATGATGGAAATTGCTGCTTCCCTTGCAAAATGTCCAGAATAATGTTTGGCTTTTGCTGATATATGTTAAGTTTCTCTGTGAAACGGTGTCTATTGTTCAACATTCAAACATATTGTTTATTATGTTTCAGCCTGAAGTCACTGTCAAGTTGCCAGAAACCCTTGCCTATGTGTCATTTGGCGTGGTGCTGTTTATATGGGAGGTTCTCCCTATTTCTATTGTTGTGATCTTCTTTCGAGTGAAGAGGCTTAATACTGGTCAGGTATGTTTTCAGAATGTGGCCAAAACTAGTAACATAAAAAGAAAGTAAATGACCCCTTTATAGACCTTGCGCTCTATGATGCTAGCCCCCCCCCCCCCCCCCCCCCCTCCTCTCACATTCTATAATTCTTTCACTGCAGAATTTATTTAGGGATGATATAATACTAGTAATGATTATCTGATAGACTTTTACATATCCATTATGATAATCTCTAAAACATTTTATATGAACTAATTCTTCTAAAGTACTGAAGAGTATGAGAACTATCGTTGAGTCCTTAGCTTGGTGAAACTCAACTGCACCTGCTATTGGCAGTGGATGGACAATGCATAAGAATGTGGCAAGCTCAGTCCAGAGGACTAAGTATGCATCAGAATAAGTGGATAGCCACTTGTCTTGAAGACACAGGTTGTGCTGTCAAAGGCGATGTTCAGAAAATGTTCATGTAGATGGGGAAGACAGGTAATCTACCACATTAATCAATAAATTATTGCTCATGTGGCATCTAGTTTATTCATATGACTGAAAGGCCAAAATATTTCCAGTATACTTCATTTACTGGGTTGCCATCAAAATATGAATGTATTATTGCAATTATACATTGCCAGTTTGCACTGATTGTTTTGTTTCCTTGTGTTCAGTGAACTTTCACGTGATTGGCTTCATATATGTTGTTGCTTTATATCAGAAAATTATCAAACTGTTCTTAGAGTACTGTAGATCAAGAAGAAAGGAAATGCAGACTTTCTACAAGATTGAACATCTAAGAAAACTGGTTTATAAATAGCTTCATATATCAGAGACTACAATAAACATCACAATGGTTTAGCAAAAAGAACAATGGATGTCATGGTTCCTGGAAGAAGAAGAGCCAGGGGGACACCAGCCCATCAGTGGGCACGGGACATTGAGGACACTTTGTGCCACACGGGAGACAACAACTCTAGGCTAAGTCAGGATAAAAGGCTAGTGCTGACGAATTTCCCACCCTAACTGTCCAATTTGATCTTGTGTTAATTCAGCGGCATGTGGTCTAGCATTGGAGTACAAAGGGGCATGAGGCTGGGTAGCTGGATGAAGAATCTGTCCAGTGTGCTATGATGAGAGCAACATTCTGCAAATGCCTTGCTACATCATGATGAAGTTTGAAGTACACGTGTCTTATCAGTAAATTTGAGTTTTTTCTCTCTCTCTCTCTCTCTCTCTCTCTCTCTCTCTCTCTCTCTCTCTCTCTCTCTCTCTCTCTCTCTCTCTCTCTCTCTCTCTCTCTCTCTCTCTCTCTCTCTCTCTCTCTGTCTCTCCCTCCCTCCCCCCCCCCCCCCTCATTATTTCACTTGTTACTTGGAGCTTCTTTCTAGTTTTCTTGTAGATCAATAAGGAGGCAAGCTGAGAAACATCTAATACCAATGGAAATGTTGTTTCTGTGGGAAATGCAAAGAATACCATGGACAGACATAAATGAAAGCATCCATCAAGAACCAGATGGAAACCATAAACTGATAGAGAAATTCGACATCGTCAAAATTTTTTGAGGATATTATGAGGAGAAATAAATATGAAAACATAGTGATAGGTGGCTTGGCCACATGCATAACCAGGACAATATCACAGATTTGATCCAAGGTTCTGGTGATCATGTGACATGCGAACCATGACCACCCACATGGTGATGATGATGTGATCAGTTTCTTTGTTGTTACCTAACTTAGATTGCATTGGGTCTTATATTTGTATGTTTGTTCCATGTAAACAAACAACATTTTTTACCATTCACGTTTTATCTCTTTTTATTGTCCTGCAGGTATTAACCAATTTCTCCACACAAATCAGTGGGTCGCGGGTGTTTTTCTTTGACAACCCACGACGTTATGATAGTGATGATGATCTGAACTCCCAGCCTAGTTCCAGCTAGTAAGTGTCTCGGTATCTGAATAACACATCTGATGTTTACTTAATAACAAATTTAATGCTGCTACCATTGGATACAATTGATGATGATGCCTGCTACCATTGGATACAATGCAGGTCTCCGTGGTGATATATATATATATGCGCTTGCTCGCATTGAACTCAAGCGTAGTCCATACACACTATTTATAGTAGTGGTGGACTGAGTTTTGCGTGTGGATTAGCTTTCCCTATTAACAGTGTCCCTCGCTAACAGGTGAACCCACTCCAACTTCAGAGGTACTTGTAATTTACATCCCCAAGCCAAGGGCGACAGGTCAACAGGGGTTGAATCCCTAACCTCGGCATCAGCACACCGGATGTTTAAGAATGCGCGTTCTTATCCAATCGACCATGCTGACCTGCATAATTACCGGTCTCCCTGGTGTAGAGTGTAAGGACGTTGTTCGTAATCCTGTATACTCTCGCACGAAACACAGCTGCACGAGATTCGTCAGCAGATCGCGCCATGTTGGTTACTTGCGGAGGTTTGTGAGCCAGTCGTTCAGAAAGCAATGGTAAACTACTGAATGTAAAACTTGCCAAGACATCAACAGCAGCTGAAAAATACTGGTGTTGATTGCAATGTCCTGTAAAAGGATATGCGAAAGAAAAACAAACTATATATATATAATAATTAATACAAATATTCTCTGGTTCTCAGACTTAAACTCTTGTTACTTCCCTTGTTTCAGCAATGACGCCGTAGGTTCACATTCCTACAGTAGTGACAGCTGTTTCACACCATGCTCAGAACGAACACCAATCAATAGCTCTTTACGGGCTATCGTGGGTGCTTCCCCTTCATTGATGAATTTTCCTAGAGCAGCCTCAAGTTTACCCGGCAGCAGTCCATTTCCAAGTTTCAAAAGAGGCAACAATTACGGAGCATTGTCTGGAGAAGGGTCTATTCACACGAAGCCAAGCGCAGCTTATGGCACACACAGCAAGTGATGACATACCTGTGATATTTTATTGTTTACTCATTTGCATTATAAAATTATGAAGCAGGTGTAAGATATGTACTATACCAAAAGAATACTCTGTGATGTGTTCACTTCTACTGTTATTTCTCTTCCACATTGTTAATGTTTATATACTGGTTTATACAGTTTTAATTATTATAAAGCAAAATATGGGGGAGAGTTAATAAGTAAGTCACACAGTTCTGTGGGATGGCAGGTAAATATAGTTGGTGTTTTTTACTGGTGTTATTAGGTGACAGCAACATCGAACTTTATATTCCCGTTCGTCAGGTGGCGCTAGGTGTTTCATGCGCATGCGCAGCACATAAACAAACTGGCGACTGTACTTAACGGAGTGTACAACCACAGAGCAACATGCTGTTGTGCGTTATATGTGGCAAAAGGACTGCCTGCAAAGGACATTCATAAGGAAATGCTTCCTGTTTATGCAGACAAATGTATGTCCTGTAAAGCAGTGCATAGCTGGGAAGAAAAATGTTCTCAATGACGCTCTAAAATTGTTGATGAAATCCGATCTGGTCATCCTGTTGAGATTGCAACAGAAGCATCCGTCAGCGGATGGAGGAGATGATTAGAGGTGACAGGCGAGTAATGATAGACTCTGTAGCATCTGCAGTAGGGTGCTCACATGGTTCAGCATGCAGCATAATGCATGATCAATTGAAATTTAAGAAAGTGTGCTCAAGTTGGGTACCCAGAAGTGAAAACGTGGTTTAGAAAACTGAGCATGCAGTTCTATGCAGCCAGTTAGGGAGGACTGATAAAACGATGGGATAAGTGCATCAGTGTTGGTGGAAATTATGTTGAGAAATAAAGGGACAATGTATGTATAAAAATAAACTGGTTTCAAGTTGTTATCATATTTAGTTATTTTTTTACAGCCATTTGTGACTTATTTATTGACTTCCCCCATATTTACTGCTGCTTCAAACCAAGATGAGAAAAATGTTGCTTGATTTGAGGCAGAGAAAATAGAGTTGATAAACTAGGACATCTTAATCTTATACATCTCAGCTTGTTGTATGAAGTTGTTTGTTCTTGCAGAACTGACAGAATCCTGATGATTTAATTCCATCTCTCACTCATTCTTAGTAAGCTTTTGAGATCTCCGAGAAGGTGTACAAGATGTGAGTTTTGCTTATCTGTCATCATCATGGAGAATTGCTGTGCCTCTTGCAAACTTCTGAATAATCTCTTAAACATGATTTTTATCTGTTCCTGTTATTTGGGACTTCTTCTTTGGCCATTTTAGTATTTGCCTTGTAGCATCAGCATATAAAATGAGCTCATGTATACACCTCGTATATTGTGGTGTTGCTATTTGGGTCTTTTCGGACATGGCTAGTTTCTCAGGAGAATCTGTTTGGCATGCTTGAATGACTTTGCATAAGTTAAGTCCTTGCACAAGTTATACAGAAGTAAATGTTAAAGTGTTGGTGAAAACAATGATCAAAATCTTGTTGGAGAGGGGTCACGTTACAAGATGCAACTAATGTATGTTTATATTTTGAATAAAGTTTGATATTACAAAATAAAACTAGTTTAATATATTTTCCTATATTGAGTTAAAGTGATACATTCATTGCCAATGTGTGTTGCTAAACAACTAACGAAATGGTACCCAGGGTCAAACTATAAGTACATCGTTCACCCAGCTTGACATATGCTGTTTCTATAGGACACTGGTTTTGTGCCTGTCTGCATGATTTCTTTTGCATTGTTTCTTTCACTGCTACAGTTAACTCTGAATGTTCATCATCATGTGCCCTGCCAGCTGGCCTAGGTGTTCATGTCTCTCCACAGATCTCAGCCTTTGGTGTTCTGAGTCAGGGAGTCTCTGTGGCGAAGTGGTCAAGCCGTTTGACTCGGGCTCCGAAGGTTGTGGGTTCTATTCCGGGCTGTGTCCTTCGGCTCACGATTGAAATTTTTCGGAGACTCCTGTGGGTCGTTGCTAGAGCTACGGAGTTTGTGCATTGTGCAACGCTTTCCGCGCTGCGGAAAGAGACAGAACTATATGGGATAAAATCCCGGTGCAATGAAGTTGACCCTGATGACTTTTAAGCGACTTTAAGTTCTGAGTCAACTCTGATGAAATTTCACCATCTCAGTCCACCCATCTTTCTCTTGGTCTGCTGCGGTCTCTTTTCCCATTTGATCTTTCTAGTTGTCACGATGTTCTCCATTGCCTCACTTCTCATCACATGACCAAAGAAAGTTGCCTATTTTGTTGTATATAATGTTTAATGTACATTTTTTTTAAAGAAAAGATAATATAAATGTAGTCCAATTTTGTGGACTCAATTAAATCATCAGTATTATAACCATCTTCCTGTTCTTTATCTCTCTGTAGAGCTTCTTCTTTCATTTATTTACATTTGTCAATAGCTGCAATGTTGTCTCTTGTATGAATTTAAGTCTTTGTGGTCTATAGAGTTCTTCCACTGTTGTTTCTCTAAGCCAGAAGGTTTGCCTAGATATGTCGTATTTTGGGCAGTCTTGGGGTATGTGATCTGCTTGAAATGTGTATACATGTAGTTGCATAATTTTAGAAATGTTGCACTTTAGAGCTATATTGAGCCAATCCTGATATACGGAAATGAATCATTGGCAGTCAGCAGATTAGTGAGGGATTGTGTGGAAGCTGTAGAAATGTGTTTTTTTTAGACATCTGAAAGAAGTTAACCCACAAAGAGAACTGGTGATGGGAATTAGAATAAGACAATCCACATTCTTTGGATACATCAGAAGGAGAAAGCTGGAGTATGTCACGGCAACAGGAAAATTCAAGGAGAATCACTGGGAGATGCTAGTGAGTTTAACATCATCACATAGAGGAACATCTGTATCAGACATTTTTATAGTTTTTTTTTTTTTTTTGCACTCGCTTGCTTTGAACTCAAGCGTAGTCCATGCACACTATTTATAATAGATGTCAAGGAGTTGGTAAGGTATGAATGGAACTCACGCCAGCACGAGTGTTTGTTGGTGCGTAGAGCACATTTTGTAACGAGGGCCAGGGGAAGACAATTCTC
The DNA here is from genome assembly GCA_963921405.1 of Cepaea hortensis. Lineage (NCBI taxonomy): Eukaryota > Metazoa > Mollusca > Gastropoda > Stylommatophora > Helicidae > Cepaea > Cepaea hortensis. The sequence continues at coordinate 17,759,867 of OY992894.1, forward strand.
AATGTTGAATTGGGGATTACTAGTGGAAACACGGTCCAGGTCGGGCGTGTCGGAACGAGTGCCAGAATGGCACAAGCCTAGTGACATTTGTATAATATATTTTATAACACTCATGCAGATGTGAGTTCCATTCATATCTTACCACTCCTTGACATTGGTGATGGTCTGAATTTTGTGTGTGGGTTTACTATCCCTATTAACAGTGTCCCTCGCCATCAGGCGAACCCACTCCGACTTCAGAGATACTTGTAATTAACGTCCCCAAATCAAGGATGACAGGTCAATATTTTAGTCCAGCAGTCCATTGTAGGGGTTGAACTGCTTACCTCAGCATCAGCACACTGGATGTTTACGAACACACATTATCCATTTGGCCATGCTGACCTGCATCTTGGTAGTACGAGGCAGAAGGATCAGGACCGACTTGTCACATGGCATAAACCATGAAGAAGAAGAGATATTTATAAATGTAATATGCAGAGAATGCTGTCAAAAACAGTTGTATGCACCTTTTATTGGAAATTTCTCATAAGGGTTTCTGGGGAAATTTATTTCCCACTTTTCCTTATTTATTTTTTTTCAATTGTTATGTATAGTCAACACTTTAGTTGCAAAATCTAACCAATCATGAACAAATATACAAACAGCTCAACAAGTGTTGGTTGGGGGAAAATGCTCCAATGGGAGTTGAAAGACTAGAAAAAATGGTGTAGAAGCATGGACAAAGAACAGGCAATTGAACTGAGGCTCTAGAAATGTGGATATATATATATATATGAATATGTCATATTCCATGCAAAAAAATTTAATTCTAGAGAAGATGGACGTGAAAAGAGTGCTGATGTAAATATTGTTGCCATTAATGGACATGTAATAAAAATCACACTGGAGAGACAAGTACAAATCAGGCAAGCAAGATGGACATAGAAGAATAATTTCAAAAGATTGATAAACAGCTGTGATAACGTGCCACATTCCAAAATTGCAAGTATCTATATTTTTTATTCTTGATGATTTGATTCTTGTATGTATCTTAACAATTTTTAAGTAAATATACAAGATTCAAGCTAGTAGAAGAAAATGAGAATCTGTAGGGGCCATATTTAAGTGACGTTGGGTTTATGGGACTACACTGCCACATAGCGATTGCAGAAACACAGGATGCAAAGAGGGTAAAAGGAAAATCCCGAAGTATATATCAAAGTGGATAGTGCGCCAAAAGCCAGAGAGACGAGATACGTCATACAGATGAAAAACATAACCAAGCATACGCTGTGGAGCCATCTTAATAACTGGTCGTGTTTTTCGATTGTGGAATCGAATTCGTGTGGCAGTTGGATGTTTGGATGCAATGATACAATGATCTTCAAGTGAATAACGAGGAGGCATTTGTTGATAAAAAGCCATGGATAGAAGAACAGGGGACCGAAAATTAGATGAATCTCTGACGAACATAACGGCAAGGATCTAAAAGAACTGTGGAATGAAATAGGCCGAGCGTCAAGGTGAATGATGCAAATGTAGATAGGATGATTCGTGGATGCTTTAAGTAGATGTTGTCCCTGCGTCAAGCGAGCTCTATGATGCCACTTGAATTGTATCTTAGAATTCTGTAACTCCGAATTAAAGGTGTGGAACTGTTTGCCGAGCTACGTGCTTTATTTCGCATTCCCAAGTTTATTAGATGAGACTTGTTATTGTTCCAAGTTGATGAGTTAAATGCTTCTTTGTAGATTCTCAATACGTTATTATGGCGCAGCAAACATGGATCTACGACGCGGCATACACCCTATTTTAAAGACCAACTAGGACTTAATAGCTGACCTAGTCAATATTACATCAACTGGGGCTCGTTAGCTGATTTAGTCAATATTACATCAACTGGGACTAGGTAGCTAATTTAGTCAATATTACATCAATTGGGACTAGGTAGCTGATTTAGTCAATATTACATCAACTGGGACTAGGTAGCTGATTTAGTCAATATTACATAAATTGGGACTAGGTAGCTGATTTAGTCAATATTACATCTACTGCCTTTACTTTCCAGGACATTTCCTGGTACACATTTTCGACTGGGTCAGTATTGGAACTCAAGTCAGTTAAAAACATCTACCCTCATTGGGATTTGTACACATGGCCACCAGACCCACAGACAAGCCTGCTAGCCACTGCAATACCACAGTGTCTGGGGGTATATTAGTGAAAGACTAAAGGAAGCACCGGTCTCCGCAGCAATGGAGTTGCGGGCGCGATTCATAATGTCACTTACCGAGTTCAAACCACAGCAGTGACAGATTTGGCAGCAGACCGTGTCACGCTGGTTTTAACATGTTGGTATGTGAGCCGGTCGTTCAGAAAGCAATGGCAAACTACTGAACGTAAAACTTGCCAAGACATCAACAATGGCAGTAAAATGCTGGTATTGACTGCAACATGGGATACAACTTTTAAAAAAAAACATGAAGCGCAGACTTACAGCTCAATATGGCTTGAACCTGAATCCCTCAAGCATATGTGTGAGTCAAGAACTTTTTTATAGGATGAATAGAAATGTCAAGGATATAATATTTCATGAGTGTTGTTATGGGGTTGTGCCAAACACATCAAATACAGATGTTAAAGTGGTATAATTCTTTACACGAATTAACTATGTAACCATCAATAGATGCTTGTACTTATCTTACCATTGTCACAAAGTTACTATACTTTACCATTATGTTACATTAAATTACTATCTTTTTTTTTTGTATTATGTCACAGAAATTACTATTCTTTACCATTATGTGAGAAGTGACTAATCTTTACCAGTGTGTCGCATGAAGTAACAATTCTTCACCATGTGTCTTATAAGGTGAATATACTAAAAAATACTTTAGTATTATGTCAGATGAAGTGTCTATACCACAAGTCACATTAAATGACTTTTTTTTATATCATGTCACAAAAATTGCTATTTTTTTCTTTAGTACTGTTCTTCACAATATGTCAAATGAAATTACTATTATTTTATCATTTTGTCACTTCATTTATACCACATAGTTTTCTGTGATGTGTATAATGAGAAGGTTTTTCCATTGCTTATGACTTTACAATGAACCATGTGTCTACTCAATGTTCACTGTGTTACGAATAATTTTTTATTCCAAACATTACATTTTATCGTTAATTTTGGTGATTAGGATTTATTTGGTAGGAGTGCATATTTTTGTTTTCAAAATTATGTATTTGCTGGTCCCACTTCATGTATTTCTAGCCTGACAAAAGTGCATGGTACTTACATTTGTAAATGTTACATTTGTAGAGCATGAAATAAACATTTCATATCTATCCTATAAGATACCAATATATAATAAATTGTTTGTTGGCTGAATTGAGTGAAAAATAAAGTGCATTGTTTATGCATACCAGATACCCTTAGTTCACATCTGTTACTATTTCCACCTCCTCTGTTTTCTTGTTTGCCTTGCAATTTCATGATATGAATAGAGGTCTCTCATTAGCTCTGCTATGTGCCACATACATTTGATGTTTTTTGCCTCAGTTATGTCATTTATCCTTCTTTTGAATTTACTTTATCTCTCTATTCTATGGATTTTTATAGTTATTTTGTCTCTTCCTACTTGAATGTTCAACAGTGTACTTCTGAATCATCTAAAAACATGATTAGTGCTATCTTTTAGGATAGGAATGAACTGTTGTTGTTTTTTTATTTTAGTCAAATTTACCTACATACGAGGGGACTTCAAATGAAAACCTTAAATGTTCTTTTAATTGATGAATATATTCTGAACAAGTAAAGAACACATTTATCATTTTTCAATGTAGTCATCACTGTGTTCAGTGCAAGTCCTCAGCACTGATCAAATGCTTGGATTCATGTCGAAAAATCGACTCTGGGCACACTACACACAGTTCTGAAACTTTCTATTCCACTCATACACTTGCTGGACTGACAGGCATGCATCACCATACTAGACATTCATTCGCACATTAATTATTAGTGGTATCTTGTAGGATCTCCAGTTCTTTTTTCCCGGTACACTGAAAATATTTTCAGAAATGTACAAGATATGAAAGGAATCATCAATGGAGGAAGAAACATCAATAACATTAGATATGCAGATGATACAGTATTGATTTCAGACAATGAGCAGGATCTGCAACATTTAGTAGATGTGGTTGTTGAACAACTAGGGTTAGAATTACATTGTAAGAAGATACGAATTATGGTCGTCACTAGGAAGAACAAAATACCACAATGTAATATACAAGTAAATGGGAATATTTTTAAGCAAGTGAATCAGTACAATTATCTTGGGACAGTCATAATATCTGATGGGAAATGTCTTGAAGAGATTAAAACAAGAATCGTGGTGAAGGTAGCCTTTTGCAAGATGGAAAATATACTGACCAATAAAAAGATGTCATTTGCAACGAGAAAAAGAGTGTTGAGGTGCTACATAGAGCCTATTCTTTTGTATGGATGTGAAGCGTGAACAATGAGCAAACAGGCTGAAAAACATCTGATGGCTGTGGAAATGTGGTTTCTGAGGAAAATGCAAAGAATACCATGGACAGACAGAAAAACCAATGACCAAGTCCTACAAGAAACAAATGAAAATCGTAAACTGATTAGAGAAATTAGATGTAAACAGTCAACATTTTTTGGTCACATTATGAGAAGAAATAAATTGGAGAACTTGGTGACAACAGGCAAGACTGAGGGGGAAAAGAATCAAATCAAATCAACTTTATTAGGGTCACAAATTGGGCGTGCAGGCCCGTCTTACATTCGGCCCTTCCAATCACTCGTCTTTCGTTCATCAAGAGCATTATACATTTACATTTTTTTTTTTTTTTTTTTTTTTTGCGTATCCTTTTACAGGACTTAGCTGTCAACAGCAGCATCTTTCAGCTGTCTGTTGATCTCTTGGCAAGATTACGCTCAGTAGTTTGCCATTGCTTTCTGAGCGGCCGGCTCAGTATCCGCAAGTCACGAGCGGGGGTCGAACCACCTCAGTTCTCGCTCCGCTGCGAGACTCTGCGTGATAAACGGGATTACAGAGAGAAAGTGTTGTAACCCCACAGCCAGAGAGACCGGCATATACATTTACATAGGAAGAAAAATAAACATTGTGAAATGAATGTTGTAAACATAAACAAGGCTAATTACCATGATATGAGGCCCATCTCCCACCTATCCATACATCACCCCACCCACACAACACGCCCACCTACCCACACACACACACACCCCACCTACCCACAAACACGCACACCAAGGGACACATACATACCCCACAAACCGACCCATCCCCCTCCCGCACACACTGCCCTCACCTGATCCCCCAACCAAAACACACTCGCCACCCACGAACATTCCCCCACCAACCCACACATCCCACGCCCATCCACATACACATCCTAACCCACACATCCTCTCCCCACCCACAACTCAAACCACCCATCCCCCAGCCACATCTCTATCGACAACATATTCCCCACCCATGCACACAATCCCCCACCAACCCACACATCGCACATCCACTCACACATCCCCAAACCATACACACACATCCCCACCAACTAACATGTCCCCCCCCCCACACACACACACATCTCCCTAACCACCCATACATCCCCAATCCACTCACACACACCCCACCACCCACACATACAACTTCCACCCACCCACACATGCCATAACCTAATCCCCCACCACACAATCCCCCACCCGCACATCACATACACCCCCTACCACGCACTATTCCCAACCCATGCACCACACACACACACATCCCTCACCAACACATCCCCACTTACACACCACACACATATCCCCCACCCAGATACCACACAATATTCCCACCCACACCCACACAGATACCCTTACCCATCCACCCCACATACCCCCACTCACACACCACAAAATCCCCCACCCACACACACATACCTCACCCACACAATATCCCCAACCAACACACCACACATCTCTCCCCACCCACACATGCATTCCCTACCCGTCCACCAACAGACACTCACTCACGCAAATATCCTCCACTATGCACCCACACACCCCCACCCAACCAAACATCTCTCGATCACAATACCCCTACCCACACACACCCTCCACCCACTCACACATCCCACCCCAACACATACAACTCCCTCACCCACCTACACATCCCTAAGCCACTCACACACCCCCACCCACACATTCCCCATCCACACACACACATCTCCCACCCACACACCCCACAAACTTCCCCCAACCACCACAATCCCCTACTCACCCACACATATACCCCACCCATACGCACATTCCCCGCACCCATCACACACATCCCCCACACCACACACTATCCTCCACCCATACCACCACAAACATACCCTCCACCCACACATCATTCACACATCCCCCACCAACACACCGCACGCATATCTCAAACCCACACACCATACACTTCTCCCCACCCGCCCTTGCATCCCCAATCCACCCAACACAATCCCCTACCCACACAACCCCGCCTCCCACACATACTTCCTCAAACCATCCACACATCTCCACCCACATAAACACACATCCCCCGCATCCGTCCCATACACATATCCTCCACCCATACACACATCCCCCACACCCATTCCAACACCCCTACTTTCACCCCCACACATCCATCCACACATCCCACCAACACCCACAAATACCACTACCCACCAAAACCCACACACCCCAACCCATCCAAACGCATACCCACACCCACACAACCCCCACCCACACATATCCCCACACTCACACACATCCTCCACATACACTCACACTTCCTCACATCTAGACACATACAAAATGTCTCACGTTAGTATTGAAACTAGTATGAACAAACTCCCACACTTTACTCACACACATACACTGACACTTGTCATGAGCAGTCTCATAAAAATGTTAAACATGGAGAAAAATGTGTACATAAAATGTATGTGATGTAAAAATAGTGATGCTCTCTCTCTCTCTCTCTCTCTCTCTCTCTCTCTCTCTCTCTCTCTCTCTCTCTCTCTCTCTCTCTCTCTCTCTCTCTCTCTCTCACACACACACACACACACACACACACACACACATTCACTCTCGCGCTCACACATTCACTCTTCCGCTCATTCACTCTCACGCTCACTCATTCACTCTCACGCTCACTCATTCACTCTCCTGCTCACTCATTCACTCTCCCGCTCACTCATTCACTCTCCCGCTCACTCATTCACTCTCACGCTCACTCGTTCTGTCTCTCATTCACACTTACTGACTCTCTCACTCAAACTACAGTAATGAACATGAGTTTATATTATGCATGATAAAATCAAATGGTATTTAACTGATAATATGACAGATGAGAATACACAAACATATGGATTCGCGTGTTACATAACATGCGTGTTACACGACATGCATCAGCTCAGCTCTCTCTCTCTCTCTCTCTCTCTCTCTCTCTCTCTCTCTCTCTCTCTGTATTCTTTCATATACACACACTCACACGCATGCGCACGCTCACACACACACTAACACATCAACTCTCCCACTGTCTCACTCTCTAACACACAATCCTTCACACACACACACACAAACACACTCACTCTCTCAATCACACTCTCTCACACATACACATGCACATGAACGCATGCACGCACGCACACACTCCCTCACTCACTCTCACACATACACATACGAATGCATGAACTGACACATTCCCCCACCATTTCTAGCTCAATCACTCTCTCCACACACGCACGCACGTGCGCACATACTCTCTCCCTCTCTCTGACACCCACTTTCTCTTCTCTCTCTCTCTCTCTCTCTCTCTCTCTCTCTCTCTTCTCTCTCTCTCTCTCTCTCTCTCTCTCTCTCTCTCTCTCTCTCTCTCTCTCTCGCTCCCACACGCACACACATATATAGTGAACAATTATAGTTAAACAATTATAATGAACAATTATACTGAACAATTATACCAGTAAATGAATTATGGTGGCATATAGTCGGTATGGATTAAGTATTGAAAGAGTTTTCGGTTAAATGTGTAGGGACTCATTGGAGTTTTCAGATCTGGAGGCAGATCATTCCATAAGTGAGCACCAGAATAGGCGAAACATGTTTTGTATAGGTCCAATCTAGGCTTTGAGACATGTAACAAATTTAGGCGCTTGCTGTTCATTGCATTAGATTGAATCAGCGGCAGAAGATACTCTGGGGTATTTTGAGATATAATTTTATTCACTAATTTGGCTTTGTTGAAAAGGAAGCGCTTTTGTAGTGGTAGAAGTCTTAGATGACTGTACAAAATATTACTTTCAACGTGTTTTATGCCAGAAACCAGACGAATAGCGCGGTTTTGTTGAGAACATAGTCGTTTTAAATTAGATTTAGGGCAACCATCCCAAACTGTGGAACAGTAATCGAGATGTGATTGGATATAGCATGTATAGAATATTTTTCGTGTGCTTTCGTCCAGGAAGTGCTTAATTTTAGCAAGTTGGTAAACTTTTTGTGCTATTTTCTTGGTAAGAGCGTGAACATGAGAGCTCCAGTTCAAATGGCTGTCTATTAAAAGCCCTAGTGTTTTATGTTCAGTCACATTAACTATAGGTAACATGCCCATGCGGAGTTCGAGCGGTGATCCAGTTATGGCTAGTGTCTGTAGTTTTTGTCTGGTCGTTATTAGCATGGATTTGGTTTTGTCGATGTTAATTTGCATGCGGTTTTCATTGCTCCATCTAGTAAGATTATCAAGTTCCTTTTGTAAAGAATTCTCTAATTCACTACGGTTTTCTTGACTAGTATATATAGTACAGTCGTCTGCAAATAGATCACAAGTTGTATTGATATATAAAGGAAGATCATTAATATAAACTGCAAAAAGCAGCGGACCTAGTATTGAGCCCTGAGGCACACCAATATTAAGCTGTGTGGGTCTTGATAGACAGTTGTTGAAGGACACGACTTGTTGCCTGTCGGATAGAAATGACGTAATTATGTTCACCATGTTGGTGCTTGTCTTCATTTGCTTTAGTTTTCTAATTAAAATATCGTGATCTAACATATCAAAAGGAAGGCAGAGAAGTAAATACCTGGATGGCTTGACCATGTGGCATGGTCGAGACAAGAACACTGAGCTGATCCACGACTGGTGATCGAGTGAGATGGCGAGACATGACCGCCCAAGCCTACCGACATGGCACATGATGATGATGTAGGATAGAAATTTAACGTTTACTTTTCACCTAAATCGGCCAACAAACAGTTGACTAGTGGTATTTTATAAGATAGAAATGTTTATTTCACACTGAAATCTACAAATGCTATTAATTAGTGGTATAGAATAGGCGTGAATTAAATGTTTATTTTCAAAAATAAATTTATAAGTATGGCATAGCTGAGAAGTTATGGTGTCAGCCTCAAGCACTGAGCTCCATCCCTGCACATGGCTGGGAGTTTTTCCAAGGACCATTACAATCTAATATCACACTACCCCCTGATCTCATGGGTAGTGAAATCAGATGCTTGGCCTTCTCAGACAAAACAGGACAACCTTGGGTGCCAGTTGTGCATGCTAAACATCCCAAGGCAGTTGGAAATAGCAAAGAGTAGGCCGTAAGGTCACTGCCACAACAAAATTGTTACGAAACATCTGCCCACAGATAGATGGACCCTGTTACTTTGAATGGAATCTATCTACGGGAAGAATATTTTACACACATGCTTGAGAACATGACACATTCCCCTCAATAAAGAAAAAATGGGGGGGGGGGGTGTCTATGTAGGATTTTGTTTTTGCATATACCTTACAGGACGTTGCAGTCAACATCAGCATTTTTCAGCTGCTGTTGATGTACTAGGCAAGATTAAGTAGTTTGCCATTGCTTTCTGAGCGACCGGCACACATACCCCTAAGTTACCAACGCTGCGAGAACCGCTACCTATTATCGCGCAGGTTACGTTACTTACAAGAATATACGACGGAGAAAGACATTAACCCCTAGGCCAGGGAGACCGACTATGTAGGATAAGAATGAATTATTTTTCGCCAAAAAATGACCCATAAACACTGTTGAGTAGTAGTTAGGGAGCAATGATCTTTTATTTTTCACTTAGTATAAGCTACTTGTCATATAGTGCCCAGATGCCATCTACTTTTATTCACTACAACCACCAGTTACCCACCACCTCTTTGTTTGTATGAGTTTTTATTTCATCTTCCAATTGGTGTCCATAAGATGACAGTTGTAGTGGCAACATTGGGATCTCTTGTCATTCATTATGCAAATTATCAAGTATATACTGCAGGACATTACTTGAGATGGAAATAAGAGAAACGCCTAAACGGCAACTGTGAAGGAACCAGGTTACGGTTGATTTAATATATCTGCAGAGAATTATAGACAATTATGAAGTTACACGCGACATATTATGATTTTAGATTCTAATGCATTTACACTGTTGAATTGTACTATGACAGAAAAGTATCACACTGTGTTTCTGTTGTAACTAAAAAAATGTCTTGTCACATGGATTTTCCTTCCCCATAAAATTAAAACTACATTAATTCAAGTCAATGCTACAACACACTCAGAGCGGTTGAGTAAGAAAATATCAAGGCTCATTGTAGAATGGTCATAAGTATCTTTTTATTTAGGAGTTACATACGACGCTAAAATCATTCAGTTTTGTTTATACTTTTTGTATGATCCATCCATTTATACCATATGATACATACAGTATTCTTTTCTTTAAAAATGCAGGACAGTTATACAATGGTAAGCATAGAATTAATAATAATTCAGCGTGCTCAACAAATTCAGCAGATGATTTAACAATTTTTCTGATAAACAAAAGTAAACAATAAAATGACAACAAATATATATCTTTTCAAAATAGAGATATATTTGTAATTACTATTATACATATAAATGTTGTAGTTCTTCATGCTGTTTTTAACGGATTTTATTCTTAAAAAGAACCTTTTGTTTTGTACATCTACAGAAGATATAATTATATTGTCTATTGTTTTTTTTTTTTTTGCATATCCTTTACAGGACATCGCTGTCAACACCAGCATCTTTCAGCTGTATGTTGATTTCTTGGCAAGATTACTCTCAGTAGTTTGCCATTGCTTTCTGAGCGGCCGGCTCACATACCCTGTAAGTTAACCGATGCGATTCGAACCACCGCTGATTCTTACCGTCATCACGTTAACCCACGAGAGTATACGAGATTACGGAGAAAAGTAATAACCTATAAGCCACGAAGTCGGCATCTGTTTATTGTAGATCCGCAAATTCTTTTTGCCTGTTTACAGATATAAGACTTCAGTTTAGCTAGTTTATAGCAGATATTATTTATCTGTGTTGTCTCTAGAACTAACAGTCTCAACTGTCAAGTAATTCATGCCTCGCAGCGCGCTGCTCCAACAGTCATACACGCGATCTGTAATTTCGGATGGACCACGAACGATGTCATTCTTATTATCTATGCACATCTAAATAAATTTATCTACCATTAGAATTTGGTGCACGGGGTGGATTTGACCGCTAAGACGGGAGCAAATAGTTTGATGTATATTTCTTCGGGCATATCCTCGATAGCTTTAATCATTTCTTCAGACACGACATGTCTTAACATTGACGTTGTTTCAATTTTGGTGAAGCCGGATACGAGAACTCTTAAGTTATAGGTTGATCATAATGTCCGGAGTGCAATGAAGATACCCCAACTGATAACAGGTTGATCATCTCTGGACATCATGTTAGAAGCAATACCCCACAAAAACGCCTTCATTTCTGTCGCATTTTTGACAGTACAACCTGGGAAAGCAGATGTCATCCATTCTTCCAATTCTTTATTATGTGTGTCGTTCGTACAATTTTCAAGTAGGGTAGCGGGATATTCCATGGTTGTATACAATCTAGTTGCGCAGGTGGTAACACATTATATCGAGTTTATTGGGTCTATCAGGCGAGCCGATAATTACCAGAGGATCTTGTTGATATCCCAGTTTTAAGCCGAGCCACAGAGAGTCTATTTGATCTTCGGTGAACACGCTGCAGTCATCGTTGTCGGGATGAAATGTGGTCTTAAATTGATCAAACTCTATAAAATCAGATGGTTGTCGATCTCCGCACATCAACTCAAAAGCTACGTCTAACCACTCGACGATTCGCGGGATATCCGCAGGCGATGACAGCGCGTTTAAATCTACGCAATTGCTGAGATATTGAGTTGGAGACGTCCACATTTCATCTCGTTCGGCGTGTCGAATTCCCATGCCCAGACATATTCCAAACTGCATGACATTCGCGTCGTGCAATCATCATTACGTATCCAATCTGTACCCATTTCCATCCAATTTCTCACTTGTTCTTGATCGACTCGGGAAGACAGCGCGTCCCACTTGGGATTCAGATAATCATACAGGCTCGGATGGCGTGAGTCCCAAACGGTCTCGGCGTATCGAATGTCCATGCCCATACACATGCCGTATAATTCTGTACTGCTTTTATTCTTTTAAATCGAGATGGGGGAACCATCCTTCTAACAAGGTCGCCAACTCATCCGGATAATCCGCTTCACCGTCTAACGCGTACAATTCTTTAAACGTCTGCAAATCTAGAAACTCGTCGGCCGTATGGCAGCAAGCGATGACTTCACCGGGCGTATCTAACCAAGACAACAATCTTATTTTATCATCCCGAGAAGTCAAGCGGTTGATGCGTTTGTTGTAAGGATCCAGATAATCTGATAATGTTTGAGATAATTGCCCGGGTTTTTTGGCCAGGCTGGCATGTTTGACGCCCAGACCCATGCAGAATCCGTAGACCTCTTTGTTGAACGCGGACATATGGAGATCTGGAAACCACTCTTCCATCAATGCCGCCAATTCTTTCGGATGGTCCATTTTATCGTCCAAAACTGTAACGCCATAATCAGAATCGCTGCTGCTGCTGGTGGTGTTGTTGCTGGCCATTTCTAATAATCATATACTTAGTAGGTCGGGAGCTTGATTTGGGGTGTTAACCGCGCGGGACTTTCTATGTTCTGCAGACACCCGATTCGCAGTCCCATCCACAACGATTTTAATTGATCGTCGGTCAGGTTGGTGAAATCCGAATGGACCTGTCTGATATTAGGAAACTGACCCGAATTCAAGAACCATGATAGGGGATATCGATCCGCCAAATCCATGGGCAGATCCAACCACTCCGTCACGCGGGCCTGATCTTTCTCCGACGTCAAGATGTGCCGGCGAAGTTCTTCCTGATCTATATAATAGCTCAAAAAGTATCGACGATCCGTCGAATGCCGACCCATGTCTTGTTGCGTATAATGAATTCCCAAAACCAAACAAGATACCGTACAGCTCTAAAGGATCTTTCTGGTTCAGCTCTTTCGGTGATGGAACCAACCTTCTATTACTGCGGCCATCTCGTGGGGATAATTCATATCTAACATAGAACTGTCTTTCAGAATGATGTGATTGTTCGTCATGATGTATACAATATGATAGCTAACAACTGACAACACATAACAGATTAAATAATGGTCGCATCTACATTTTGTCGGTATCCCAACGTCAAACCTTTCCACAGCAGCTCAATTTGTGACCCGATTAGATCATTGAAATCTTTGTCCATAGTCTTGATGTGGTCGATGACGAGATGAAAATGATCCAGTTCTAAAAAATCCGCCTCGTCGAACCGACTCATCAGAGAAACGGGCACGTCTAACCATTCCTCCATTCGGAGCCAGTCCTTGGATGAAGACATGTTATATCGATGCTTGTATTCGGGATCTAAGTATGTGCTCAGTGACATATGCCTGGGTCATTGACATTGAGGTGAGTGCCAGAGTGTTACTAGGGGTTATGTTGTATGCACCCTGACAACTTAAGAATGAACACGTCCAATAGCACAAAGAATAGCAGTTCCAAAAGCCGACCGAACGAATAAATGACTTTATTCATAGCACCATTAATTAATAATACATTGGAACAATTCATCAACTTACAGTTCGTACCGCGTCATTACCGGGCCCTCAATCCAGCGAGCGACACGGCTCACCCAGTTTTCTGTACTGCCGTGTGTTTACAAGCATGATGTGTACCGGCTATCGCTCTAGCTGTCACACAGATTCTACAACACTCCACCGCGGTCCATGCCGCTTGACTCGTAGGCTTTCCTCTTCACCTTTGAAACACTGCCTACATCTTCATATGATACAGCTGGTCTTGTCAATTTCCACGATGTGAACCTGGCTGTGTTTCCCGGACCAACTGCCTTCTCCACTGTCCGCCCACTCTGTTCAAACCACATCACGTGCCCTTAGTCATGCCGCTCGATTGGCTACTATCTTTAGCCCGTTACCGGTGTATTTTTCTTATAGCTCTCCGTGATTATTTATCACTCTTAATGTCTCAACAATCTATGTTGCTGTTACTCAGGTCTTAAGTAATCCGACTCATGGCATATGCCCCCCGCAATTTCAAAAATGTTCTACATTTTTGGGTTCCTCCTTATCTCTACACTTGACATGAGTCAGCTTGGTCGCACATGCCTGTCCCCTGGTCGCACATATCTGTCTACTGCCTCATGTCTTTGAGCTTGCGTCTCAGTTCCCTTTAACTTCCCTCTGTGTTACGTTGATATTCTGCCATACCTTCACACAAATTATAATGTCGGACACGAATATCCGTCTATTCCCAAATAGACCTTGTGTGGCCTCAACCCCCTTTGTGTTCGGCAAGTTGAGGACCAACCTACTATGAGTCCCAATGTCCCACCCCGGACATTCCCATAAGGTTCCTCATTTATACCTCGGTATAAGCAACTGACACCCTCCCCAGCCCTTAAGCCCTGGGTGCAGGAACGTGTGTATTGCAGACATATCAATTTCACCCATATTTTGTTTAAGCTCTATCTTGCTCCTGAGTAGTCTATGCTACGACTGTGGATCTCTTTGGTGCGGGTACCTATGACTCTTATATTTGTCTTGTCAACGTGTGTGCGTGGTCGGCTGCCATTAGTTACTTGTGCTCTATGGCTATCTATTCCCTTCATTTGCCTTATGTTTATCCCTGGTGTTCTTGCTACTAACTTTTTCCTTGTAGTGTTCCTAATACCATGACCCTTATATACCTTTATATACATCTACTGCCATGCCGAAGTACTACATGTTAAAATCTTATATGTACACAGTACTACCACTTGGTACTATTATCAATGGTACTACTAATAATCCTACTACACTATCCTTGTATCCTTTCCTTCAATTTCACGTGTACTCTGTTCTCTCTCTCTCTCTCTCTCTCTCTCTCTCTCTCTCTCTCTCTCTCTCTCTCTCATTCTCTCCCTTATCCTTTCATCATTTGTCTTTCTCTCTCTTTTTTTTTTTTAAATTGTGTTTAATTTTTTTTTTTATGTACTCTGTCTCACAACACGCATACTAGAACCTCAAATGCTCCCTCTATGCCTGTACGCTTCCTGTGCACGTATCCAGGTTGTGTTCAAATTGATTCTCATTTGCACAAGTTCCTACTCTCAGTCTTCTCGTCCCCTTTCTCTCACTTCACTGTCACTCAACCTATTCTTATGTTATATACATGTTACCACCATCACATAAATTTCTCCTACCAATTGTACATGTCTGTCTCTCCAATATACACTATTGTCATAAAACCTGAATAATATATAAAATTGGACTCACATGTACTATCGCAAGCACTATTCAAACTTTCACTCGCCCATCATTATCATCCTTGTGACATCAATATGTATCACTGGTAGTAGTGTCTCAATTACCTTATTCTTCTTTTTCTTTTATGTTATAGGTGTCATCTGTGATGTATCGTGGTTTTAGACCCACTGTTAACCTTCCTGCTTTCACAGATGTCGATTTTACCAACATCTCATCTTACACGTCCTGTGTTACAATCAAGTACTAGTACAATCAATAATGTTACAATTATTGTTACAATTACATGCATACTGATTACAAATATACATGGCATGATGATCATGATCATAAAAATGTACTGATGTTTATGTATTTACTTAAAGCCATTAAAATGATATTTTTCATGATAATTTTGTTATTTGGCCATGCCGTCTATGAGATCGTCAATGTTTGGCATGGGTTCCGCATCTAAGAGGGTTAATGCGTTGATCTTTCTATAGTCAACGCATATCCTCAGGGTGTTATCTTTTTTCTTTACTATGACCAAAGGTGAGCAGTAATTTGAAGTGGATTTCCTAATGATACCACACTGGTCAAGGTCAGATATTTCAGATGTTATTTTCTCAAGGAAGTGGACCGGAATAGGATACGGTTTCACCCTTACTGGCACATTAGATAATAGGGTGATTTTATGAGTTATGAGATCAGTGCTTCCAGGTTTGTTGGAAAATATGTGTCTAAATTTTTTTCTGTGTGTATTATGAGTTTTGTTTATTGAATGATTGTGAATGTTATTAACTATTACTCCCTTAATTGGTTCTGGCTGGTATGTCTTCTCTGGCTGTATCACGTAACATTCAGATTCTCAATCGTCACTTGCGTCTGTATGTCTCAGCCTCTTCAGTCCGCTAGTGAGGTAACATCTTTGAGGTCCCTTTGACACTATCTCTTCTGCTCAGTCATTTATACCCCTTAACTATCTGAAATTAATAACAGCCTTGGGTGTATATATCCATACATTGCTGTTGCTACTCTATGTGGGTTCCACTGCTGTGGTTGATAACCGTAATTGTTTGCTTCGCTGATACTCATTTTGACCAGTATTCACTTTCCATAGTCATGCTTATTTTCACTGTCGGCACTGTTCTTGACGAGAGCAGATAACGTCTGCAGTATTCACACAATGTTTTCACTACTGCTGTTAAACAACACCTTCTCGAGCACCCTCATATCGTTGTGATAGTCTTATTGTTCAAGCTCACTTTGACCCTCACCCGAATCAAGTCGGCACGCATTATTACTTTTGCTTTTCAACATCCCTTTTCCATGTTATTTGATATTAATCACTGCTTCCTATTTGACTACTAATGTTCTTTGGTTTTAATCACATTCCACACTTCACCTTTCAGTGTTATTTGATACTAGCGATCACTTTCCCGAGTTGCTGAATATCGCTCACTGCGAGTCAATTTCTTGCAAATCGTGTTGCCATGTTCAACCGTGCAATGCTCTACCACTAGCCATGATTCATAATTCGTAAGCTTCTATTCTGGCTTTTACTCATAACTCTTTCTACGATATTATTGAGCATCGCTCATTGTTGCACCTATTCCTTATTCCACACCGATCTTTGCGACACGGCTCACCCAGTTTTCTGTACTGCCGTGTGTTTACAAGCCTGATGTGTACCAGCCATCGCTCTAGCTGTCACACAGATTCTACAACACTCCACCGCGGTCCATGCCGCTTGACTCGTAGGCTTTCCTCTTCACCTTTGAAACACTGCCTATATCTTCATACGATACAGCTGGTCTTGTCAATTTCCACGATGTGAACCTGGCTGTGTTTCCCGGACCAACTGCCTTCTCCACTGTCCGCCCACTGTGTTCAAACCACATCACGTGCCCTTAGTCATTCGGCTCGATTGGCTACTATCTTTAGCCCGTTACCGGTGTCTTTTCCTTATAGCTCTCCGTGATTATTTATCACTCTTAATGTCTCAACAATCTATGTTGCTGTTACTCAGGTCTTAAGTAATCCGACTCATGGTAGTGAGTGACCCCAGTAGCGAGACTACGAGAAAAAAACAACCAGCCATGAAAACTAATGGTGAGGGTGGGTACAGAACCCCAGGGTGGATGGGGCGAGAGACAGTGTATTTTGTGTGAAGTCAGGGGACTTCAGGACAGTTGATGTTTTGGCGCCGAGCGGATCGGTGGGCTAATAAGTGGGAGCTTAGACTGACTGCGGTCAGATCGGTTGTTGTGTTGTTCTCCCAGTTGTGAATGCAGGCCTAAAACCCAGTGGGGGTTGGATAGTTCATGGAGGCCTGAACCCAGAGTGGGTTGAATAGCTAGTGGAGGCTAGACCCAGTGTGTGGGTGTATTGTGTGAGGTCCAGCGGTGGATAGTAGCTGGATTAACTGTCTTATGGATATAAGATGAAGAGGGCCGTGAGAAGACAGTGATGTGTACGGATTAAGTTGTGAGGAGGATATTTATATTCTATGGATTATATTGTTTCTGGATATAGAGTTGTGTTCCGTTTGTCCGTGTTCTTTCTGCAATAAAAGATTATGTGCTCAATCTTGTTTACTGACTGGTGAAGGTGCACTGCGGGGGGTGAGTTATATTGTGAGACAGTTAGATAGCTCAATTGACACTCCATGACATACCAGGAGCAACGTTATCTAGACAACGACCATATCACGCACTTATCATAACGAACATCGTGATTTTATCTGGAGGCTCTCAGGTTAAGACACCCTTTGCAATATAGACATTGTTGTCATTCTGAGATCTATGAGCTCGTCGCTTAGTAAAGATTTGCTGACAGCTGCATTCGGTCAAGGAACACCGTGTAATATTGAGATATATGTGGGCTCTTCGCTGAGAGAGGAGTTATTATCTGGTGACTTCGTTCCATCAAACTAACAAACCCTTAACCATTTGAATTTTGTTGCTTCAAGAGGTTAATGTGAACTCTTTTGTGTGTGTGCCAGGTAATTAAAAGACAGACGAAGTGAACACCCAAGCTAGCAGACAGTTAACGGAAAACCAGGATTAATCCAGAAGGTGGCGAGAATATCGTGCGTGTATGTGTAAGGACAGCGGAGCGTATCCATGATATAAAGACAGGCTAGCGGGGACGTCATAGAATTAACGCACACAGGTCAAAAAGAGGACAGCGCACTAGAGAAGACATGTCACAGATCAACCGAGAGAGTGTACTACGGTGACGGGTTAGTCACTAGTCACAAACAGCCCAGAGACAAAACTCTCGGGGGGGGGGGGGGACAGGAGGCGCTTGTGTTTATGCTCTGTGGCGAAGTGGTCAAGCCGTTTGACTCGTGCTCCGAAGGTTGTTGCCACATAGTGGTCACGCTCACACGCACCACATTATGGGAATTAGGAGATTCCCAGTCTAACAATAGAATGACTTGACCACTAGGGCAAACTAAGGACGACGTAAGCATCGTCAAGACAGCAACAGAGGTCACTTCGAGAAAGGAGATCAAGACGGCTGTGCGTATTCTTCCCTGAAAGCTCCGTGAGCAAAAGGTTTGATCATCTAGGGCAAGGCATTGTTACTGAGGAAGGGATATCGCCTGTTTGGATATAGCATTCTTGTCATACTCAGGACCGGGACATATATCAAGTATAGACAACGAGTTATTTTGGACATTAGCTGCAATATGCTTTAGGAGATTGGGTAATTATAGAATTAGATGAACGGCCAAGTTGTATTAACATATATAACGTCCCGTGCCCGTGTTAGGGCCCCGTTATATGATACAGCAGTGTTGTGTTCATTTTGTCTAAAAGAGAGCAGATCCGAAATAAAAGGATTTATCTCAAAATTATATCAGTCTTCAAGGTGAGCGACTTTTGTTACATACATTCATTCAAGTTTGAGTTTTAATACTTCGGCGGTTGAATGCACGTCGAGACACGTGGGGACTTCGATCCGAGGAAACAATGGTGTAATGCAAACAAGCGACGATTGATTCCCGCTATATCAGAAGTAAAGATACAATGAATGCGCGCCACAATGATAAATTCCTTTGCACGATAAGACATCAGGAGTACACAGAATGCGCCAACATGGCAGTTGCCGAAAGATCGTGAGTAACGCCAACATACTTATTGTTTGACGATTATCTGCAGGTAAAGTGACTAAATAATTTAATTAAACTAGTCCTTCATAAGTGCCACAGTTTGAGAAGTTTAACAGTGGAAAGAAAGGAATAAAGATTTTTTTTTTTTTTTTTTTTTTTTTTTTTTGTTGCGTATCCCTTACGGGACGTTGCAGTCAACACCAGCATTTTCAGCTGCTGTTGATGTACTAGGCAAGTAGTTACGTTCAGTAGTTTGCCATTGCTTTCTGAGCGACCGGCCCCTATACCTTTTTCGAAAAAACCAGCACCGCCGTGTTTCGAACCCGGGTATACGGGCTCACAAACCGCGTTCGCAAGCCCTTAGCCACAGAGACCGGTGAATAAAGATTACACTATACTATATTAACTGGTCTACATACATGGTGCGCACGAGCAGAAACAGATAATGAACATTACGTGTATCTAATAACAGCAAATTATATACTATCGTTTGAAACAATAGTAAATAGTTAAATACGATCATAATATTGTCCAAGTTTGGGAAAGTGAAGCACAATACAGTAATGGAGAAGTAAACACAACTGATATATTTGGTTTACGGATCGTTTGAGTCCACACTCGACTTATAATGTGTTGTTGGTACAGAAGAAGGAGGCGTTAGCTTCCTACACGACATTTCCACTCTGTTAACAAAGCAGTGAATCAAACTTATAATAGGAGAAAGAACACTTACTTTCACGCTTATGACACTGATATAACTACACACAAGAATGGTACGATATTGCCAGTACCCACACATTTAACATACGAGTATCAAGAATAGGAGGACACATATGAAGATTAAGTTGACAAAGTACCACTTCATTACTTTGAACTTTACTCTTCACGGGAAACTTCAATATATATTTACGAGTTACAACGGGATATCTGACAGAATACATAGAGACACGTTATCATTACATCTCAGCAGGCAGGAAATCTAACACGTGTACACTCACTTGATTTGAAGTCGAAGCATACAGATAGACTTTAATGTCACATAGTACCCAATTGTTCAAGGTATTTAATCGATAACGATTCACATTGGGACAGTTATATTTATTATATCGGGACATTAAAGGACATTATACACATCAAGATACTACTGGACACTACACTGCACCTGAAACGCATCGAAACGTTACCTGTTCCTCAAGACTCTGACACCAGGGCAGACGTACACTATCACACGGATTGACAACTACCATTTTTCATCGTGACACCAGACACAGTCAGCTTGTTCACGCATTGGACTTTATGTACCAGAACTGGATGCAAGCAGATCTACTGATTTCACTGTGGGCATCATTCATTCGGATACCTTCAACAGCCTAAACTTATCACAATAAGGCTGCAGAAAAATTCAAACGTCGTCGTTACACTACAGCCAACTACGTGTTATGGGTTGGTTACGGACTTCCTGAGTCCAGGGTGAAAGTAGTACAAGTTAATTGTACTATCGTTCAAGCCAGGAGCAACAGTCTATTGTGGACACAGCTTCTCGGGTATAAATCAACAAACATACCAATACTCGAGTGGTGACCACGGATCAATTTCTTAATGAACTGATCGACACAATTCTATGTCAAAATTTTTGAACGACAGGAACTCTACTCGGTTATCTATGTACAAGAGAGCCGGAAAAAGGCCAGAAATTGTTATTCATTGTTGATTGATGTTATGTTGACTCATAATAAGGCTATTTATTTTATTTGCTGGTGGTTAGAAGGCCTTGATGAGCTAATGATATCTGATATCTTGATTAGTTCGTGAAGTGATTTGTGGGTTGACAAGCGCCAGGTCATTACGAATTAATTTTGTTTGGTTTTGATCTTGCGGGCGTCACCACAATATTATAGTCTCGTCTTTACGTTAGTAGTATAGTAAGAACATTATCCGTCAAAAATGGGGATAAAATTTTGTTATCGTTTGTAAACAGTAATATGTATTTACGTCAGTCATCGATCGTCTCTTACGATTATTAGTTGTCTTGCGTCACACATATTGTATATTAGACATATTTCTTTATATTTATTTTATAATTTAGATCTGTTTCGTTCATTATAGATATATTTGATTGATTCTTTTGTTGTGTTCGAATTTACACTACAAATTTAATTGAGTCTATATTTTCTCAACGGTGATACGAGATTTACCTTACTATCTAAGTGATAGTGAGTTGAGACAATATCACAATTCTTGTCGATTCATTTCTTCTCTTACCTACTACTATATTTATTTCTGCCAGATAGCATTTTACAGGTGGGAAAAGAAGAGAAGATGTCTACGCTGCAATATTTTTTTGAAATGGGTGAGAAGTCTGGTCTAACTGGTGCTGAGCTTCGAAATTGGGCAAAGCTTGAGTTCAGTGAACAACAGAAACGTGACAAGGAGGAAAGACAACTTCAAGCCACACGTGAGAAGGAGGAAAGACAGATTGGCATCGGAAAAGGAAACCAAACAACTTCAGATGGCTCTTGAGAGAGAACTGAAAGAAAAAGAGATGGCTATCAGACAAAATGAGATAGTTTTGGAACGAGAACGAATGGAGGCTAGAGAAAGAGAATTAACTGTGGAACGCGAAAAAATTGCAGCAGAAAAAGAGAAGTTAATTATGGAAATGCAATTGAAAGAAAAACAATTGGCGTTTGATAAAGAGCGACTTGCTACAGAAACACCCTGGAAGGACAAGGAGGTTGAAGGTAACATATAGGTCAAGACGCTTGAGATGGAACGTGGAGCTGAAATCGAACGAGAGAAAATGCTGGCTAAACAGAACGATCCTGTGAAAAAGTACCAAGGTTTATTCAGGAATTTTCAACAGGGTGATTCTGTTAGTTCATGGATAACCAACTTTGAGGTGCTCGTAAAGTATTACAAGGTACCGGAGAAGGACGTACCGATTTTGTTTCATCGTCACCTCGCGTTAGAGTCGTTGAAAGTGATAGAGTTAATTCCTGAGGATTTACGTACGAACTACAAATATATGCGCGATCGGGTGCTATCACATTTTTCTTTGGATGAATCTGGTTTACGGACTAAGTTTAAAACACTTACACCGAAATCGAATCAAACATTCCTGGATTTCGCTTCGGAAATGTCTTCTAGTTTTGATAAGTGGTGTAAGGCTGCGGATATTAATGATAGTTATGAGAAAGTGAGAGACTTAATTATCAGAGATAGAATGTTGTCTGCAATACCAGAACCTATGTCAGTATTTCTTATGGAAAACAAATGTAAAAGTTTAAGTGAAATGGAGAATAAGGGTGAATCTTATTTCAATGCACATAGGGATATTTTTGTTAACTGTACACAACCTGAATTAGTGATAGGAGCAAGTGCAAAATTTCAAAGAGGAAACAGTAAGTTTAGAAAGTTTGGTAGTAGTACTAATAGAAATAGTCCGCACAATAGAGAAGGTGATAGACCAAGGAAAGGCCAATTCACCAGATGTCAGTATTGTAGATTATCGCACGGAAACTTAGAGATGTGTGATAAACATCCAGGTTATTCCGCATATCTAAAAGATATTACGGCGAAGAAGAGAAATAAGTATGACTCTTTTAAAAGAAGTATAAAATGTTTCTCATGTAGGGCGTACGGACACACTAGTAGGTCTTGTCCGATGAGAAATTCCTGGAAGGAAGCGAGTATCGCATATATGTTGTCTAGTAGTAGTAGCGATTCAGATGATCTAGAGGACACACACGCAGCCATAATAGAGTCATACAATAACAAAACAGGTAAAGAAGGTCATAATAGTAATGATGACCTTACATCAGCCAATAAGAGACATATTCATGAAGCAAATGCAGCATACACTCGTCAAGGTACTCTGACGATACACCAAGCGTTGGTGAATTTGTTTACCAACAACCTGTTGTAGAGACACAGGGTCCGATATTACAGGTGTTAATCACAAACTCATAAGAGAAAGTGATTATACAGGTAAAAGTATTGAGTGCAGGACATTTGGGGGTACAATAGAAATGTACAAAACTGCATGGGTCAGTATAAAATGCCCATACTATAAAGGTCGAGTGTGCGCAGCAGTACTACCAAACCCATGTGCTGGGTTGATAATTGGTAACATCGCAGATGTCAAAGATTACGCTCAAACTATAGAATGCAAACCTGGTGTGATACTCACAACAACACAAGAAGAAGGAATTACACATTCATTAAAAGTTCAACTGACTGGTAATAACAACAGTGTGGCACACAAAGATAGAACAAAAGTTAAACACAATAGTTACAAACAACAGATGAAATTGGATGTTGTAACCATATTTATGACAAACATGTTGAGTTGGCTTAAATTGACTTTATCTCAGGTTACATCCATAGTCACAAACACAGCCTCACAAAGAAAGGCATATATTGATGATATTGCGAATAAAAATACAGTCATTCAATCACTCAAGAAAATTTACACACAAGTCAATAATAACAAACAAAATTACGATGCATTAATTAATGCGTACTTTATTTGCTTGGCTTGTTTCTGCTACAAATTAATCAAATATACTTTATTGTCGTTATATATACGAGTGAAAGTTATGACAGTGTTCAATTTAACAAAGTTGAAAAGTACAAATATGAACATACGTTCAGTACGGAAACACCATAAGTATGAAAGAAAGAAAGAGAGAAAGAAATAGAATAAAAGGGAAGAATAAAAGAAAAATAGAATGGGATGAAAGTGTTAGGTTCATATTAACACAAAATACATTACAGACACATTTACAGTCTTATTACTTAGAATTCCAAATTTTTTAGATCTAAATCTATATTTGTTCAAAGTGTTCACACTATCTCATATCTCCACACTTGGGTGTGTGAAAATATTTTAGTTCTCTATTTTACAGATAATTGTTAGTAAATATATTGTTATTTTATGATGATGAATTGGTTAGGGATTTATTCTTGTTGAGTCATAATATTAGAATATAATTCTGAGTTATTTTCTTAAAAAGTTTTAAATCTTTGAAATGTGTGGTTTTTCACATGTATATATCTATATTACAGACCTATAAAAATAGTTGGACAGAGGATCATGAGAAATTATTACAACAAATAAAAACTCTATTTAGTACATATCCTATTTTGAAATTACCTGATATTTCAAAAGATTTTGTTTTACAAACGGATGCTAGTTTACATGCTATTTCAGCTGTATTACTTCAATTGCATGAGGGGAAACTACATCCTATTCTTTATTTCAGTAAAAAGCTATCTGAAACTCAAAGAAATTATGCTGTTACTGAATTAGAGGCTCTAGCTTTAATTGAAAGTATTGAGAAGTTCTCTAGATACTTAATAGGTAGGAAATTTCTGGTTCTGTCGGATAACAAACCGTTACAAATTTTCAAATCGGGTCATCCGAAGGATTCTAGAATACATAGATGGTCATTACTATTACAGGACTATGAATTTGACATTTGCCACATTCCTGGAAAAGACAATAATCTTGCTGACATTCTGAGTCGATTATAGAATTATAGAATTTTCATGTTGATTAGTTATAGTTGAATTGTTGAATTATAGTTATAGTTCTTGTTGATATAAATTGAGTTCATAGTTCATAATGATAGTTATATACAAAGCCTTATTAGAAGGTCAACATGACAATAGACAACATGATAATATAGTTTGTTAGATTAAATATTATAAATAGAGTGAAGGTACATTTTATCTGATATGTGTTCAAAACAGAGACATGACAAGGATGAAATTTATGAACGGACACAAGTGCTTGCTGGTGAAAAATCAGAAGACAGTCATAAAGAGACTTAAGTATCAAAATGTGATGTTGAAAGACATGTGATGTTAATTGTTTATTAATTAGAGTTACACAAGAGTAATTAACGTTTATTTTAGTTCATTATGAATTTTGGGTCCACATTGACAAGATGATATGTTTTATGTTATATATATATATATATATATATATATATATATATATATATATATATATATATATATATATATATATATCTATATGTTGATAAATCAGCATAACAGGAGCTAAACAAGGAGATATAATTGAATGATAGTTCAAATCCCAAAGGAAATATCGGTTAAGTTAAGGTGGAGTCACAAACAAGCACCCTACCCATTAAATGAATGATTAAGTATATCATGACAATACAACAACAAGTAACGACTACGACTAACATGGTGACTGGGAAATCTACATTATTACCCTCGTCCGAAACTCATGGTAATACCTAGAGTTAGGACACACTTGTCATTAGGACAAGGTAGGGACTAATATGGTTATTAGTTGAGCTGAATCCATAGGATCAGCCACACGACGTCCGACGTAAGGTTCGGACAGGTGGGCGTGCCCGTTATGTTGCATTTATAATTTTTTTTTTGAGGGTTAAGGATGTGGTAAATCCTAGAACTATGTGGTGGTGGGTAAAAGAAAATTATGGTTACAGTTGTAAGTATCATATATGATGATTATGAAAGGAAAACATGACATAGAATTTTTTTCTGGGAGGGGGCATTATGCCACATAGTGGTCACGCTTACACGCACCACATTATGGGAATTAGGAGATTCCCAGTCTAACAATAGAATGACTTGACCACTTGGGAAAACTAAGGACGACGTAAGCATCGTCAAGACAGCAACAGAGGTCACTTCGAGAAAGGAGATCAAGACGGCTGTGCGTATTCTTCCCTGAAAGCTCCGTGAGCAAAAGGTTTGATCATCTAGGGCAAGGCATTGTTACTGAGGAAGGGATATCGCCTGTTTGGATATAGCATTCTTGTCATACTCAGGACCGGGACATATATCAAGTATAGACAACGAGTTATTTTGGACATTAGCTGCAATATGCTTTAGGAGATTGGGTAATTATAGAATTAGATGAACGACCAAGTTGTATTAACATATATAACGTCCCGTGCCCGTGTTAGGGCCCCGTTATATGATACAGCAGTGTTGTGTTCATTTTGTGTAAAAGAGAGCAGATCCGAAATAAAAGGATTTATCTCAAAATTATATCAGTCTTCAAGGTGAGCGACTTTTGTTACATACATTCATTCAAGTTTGAGTTTTAATACTTCGGCGGTTGAATGCACGTCGAGACAGTTGTGGGTTCGATTCCAGGCCGCACCCTTCGGTTTACGAGTTAAATGTTTCGGAGACTCCTGTGGGTCGTCGCTAAAAGCTACGGAGTTCGTGCTTTGTGTGACGCTTTCCGTGCTGCGGAAAGAGACTGAGCCATATGGGATAAAACCCGGTGCGATGAAGTCGACCTTCTCGACTTTTAAGCGACATTTTTGTGTTTATAGGTCAACCGAACAACACAGGTGAAATGTCGCGTGGACAAAAAGGTGTTTGCGACAAGAGAGGGGGAAGCATAGTTGGGTAGTATCGCTGTCGGTGATAAAGACAGGATTGAAAATCAAAGATATTGACAATCGTGTGTGTGTTGAGGACAACGCACGGTGTGGTCGCAAGTCGACAGGTTAAGAATGTCACCACAGGTAACACGACGGGGGAGGACGGTGGAAATTGTGAGTCTCCAGGACAAATCGGGTTGACAGAGGGTCAGCGCTGTTTTGGAGGTCGGTTAAAAGAGCAGCCGTGTTGGGGCTGAAAAGGTTGTGTGGAAATAGTGACTGAGGTACTGACTGAGGTTGACTGTGGGGTCAAGGTCACGGACGGTGATAAAGAGAAATTGAGATGACATTGTGAGGCGGGGGTGGATAGGGAGTAAAGGTACACAGGAAATTTCCACAGCCTGTTGATGTAAGATTACTCATGTCACCGTGAAAGTGAATCGCGGGTGAGGAACAAAACAAATTGTTTTGAACGAAAACCAGACTTTATGTTTCGTCTTTGGTGAACTGTTCTACTGTCGTCATCATATCACTAAGCAAACATGCTACAATAGATAATCAAGCGCCGTCACCACAAGAATGCCACAAAGGACTGATTATACGGATTTAAAGTGCTGGGGATTCGTTGCCAATCTTTAACTTTCGGGCATAAATCCATGCCATCACTATCACGTGCCAGCTTTGCAAGCAGGGTACAAAAACGTCACAGACTGTG
Organism: Cepaea hortensis; assembly: GCA_963921405.1. Classification (NCBI taxonomy): domain Eukaryota; kingdom Metazoa; phylum Mollusca; class Gastropoda; order Stylommatophora; family Helicidae; genus Cepaea; species Cepaea hortensis. The sequence continues at coordinate 17,787,808 of OY992894.1, forward strand.
TTGAGGCAGGACATTTTGGACAATTACTATCACCGTCAACGTTTCCGACAGATGGAACTTGTGATCACAACGCGAAATTAAGTAACCACTCAACAAAACAACAAGTCGTTTTGGAATTTAGCGTCGTAGACATTTCGGAACTTTAGCCAATAGGCATTTCCAGCCGATTGTGCACAACTATTAACAGCAAAATAAGAACTTTTGGCGACGGATTAATAAGCACATATTTGTCGGCCAACCTATTGGACATTTTGTTTGCTCCCATCGTCATATTTATTGTTGTCGGGTGTTACGCAATTATTTGTATGTGGTCCAGTGTTTGTCAGGAATAGGAGCTTTTTGTGTGTTTCACGAAGGTCGTGAGACAGAGCAAAAAGGAATTGTCTTAGGTGCACCATATATTTTCTGGGAATTAAACCGAAAGGTCGGTTTGTTTGGTTCTGCAGTGACGCAGTGTTGGTCCTGGATTATATACCGTGCCTTTTTGCGTCTAACGTCAGATCTGTGTATATTTTGGTGTTATATTTTTTTTCTTTTCTTTCTCTTCTCTTTTCATAATATTTACATATGATATTTGTTGTGTTCGGATATATGTTATTATTGTGATCTTTCCTCATTTCTACTGTCTAGTGGTCGGGGTCAGTTTATATTATTACGCGCACTGTGGTCGTCTTACACAAGCTTATGGATGTTACTGTGGTTTACTTCTGTGTGATCACCGTCTCCGTGTACTTGGCTTGTGCGTCTAGCGTTTTATAGACATCACTTAGTGTGGATCATCCATTCGTTTGTATATGTATTTATATGTATGTTTAACAATGTTTCCAGAAATTTTCTACAGCTAATGGATATATATATATATATATATATATATATATATATATATATATATATATATATATATATATATATATATATATATATATATATATACGAGGGAGTATAGGTGATATCCCCCCTCACTACCTAGTACTTGTAGAGTGACTGGGTGAGTAAAGAGCGATATTATTAGTACTACGAATTTACGTACACAGGGAGTGGTGGGGCACTTAGGGAAAGTACACAAAGACTCGCAGAAGAGTCTTTACATTTATAGTGGCTGACAGACAGCAACGTGTCTACAAGTACTAGATGCCTACTTAATGGAATATATTGAAGCAGGTGAACGAATAGGCCTGAAAGGTAAAGAGTTACAGGAGTTTGCAGAAGCAAAATTGAAAGAAGTTCAACACTGGGAAAGAGAGTAGAGGCATAATGAACGCGAGGCAAAACGCCTACAGGAAGAAAAGGTAGCTGAGGACAAGCGCCTACATGAAGTAAAGTTAGCTGAAATGGAAGGCAAGCGTCTACAGGAAGAGAGAGAGACACAAATGAAAATAGAAATTGAGAAAGAAAAGCTCAAAAGGGAAACTGAAATTGAAATAAAAAAAAATTAGAACTATCTTCGAAGGGTCAAAGTGAGGAAAGCAGAAGACCTTCTCAGTCGTCACAGAGATTAAAACTGCCATATTTTACAGATCGGGACCATCTTAAATCTTATCTTGGGAGATTCGAAGCATCAGCGAAAACGTTAGGCATTCCAGAAGGAGAGTATGCCATGAGGCTGGGCGAGTTTCTTACGGGTAAGGCCCTAGATACCATGTTTAATTTACATGTGGAAGAAAGAAACAACTACACTATTTTGCGTCAAAGTCTGCTTAATAAATGGATGGAGCTTGCAGAAGTAGGGACAGATTTTAATAAATTAGTGGATTTAGTGTTAAGAGACAAGGTTTTATCATCATTTAATACCAACTTAGTGGTTTTCTTTGAAGAACGTAAGCCAAAGGACATAGACACAATGTCATAGTTAGGGCAAAATTACATGACTGCACATCCTAACAGTTCTATTGGTAGGCAAATGAGTGAGGAAATAGTCTGTGCAGCGTACACTAAACAGGACCAGAATCCAGTTATCAGACCAAGAGCGAAAAGTGTGGATTTAGCACAGAAAGGTGAGCAGCAAGAACCTCAAGATAATGGTTTCCGTGGCAACCATGTTGGTAGAGTAGGACGTTACCCATACAAAAGGGGGAATTTCCAGAGACGTCCAAATAGTTATGCCGGATGTTGGAATTGTGGGAGCTGGAGACACAAGGCAGCATAGTGTGATGTGCAACCAGCCAGTGGGCCAACAAATAATAGGAAGAAGGACATTATTTGCTTCAAATGTGGTGGGACAAGGCACGTTAGTTATGAGTGTACGATGGGAAAAACAGAGCACTCTAATGCAGCGCAAGAAATTGAGACGCTTAACAACGAGAATTGTAGTGGATGCATACCTCTATTTGAAAAAGACGGTCAGCCAGTCTCAATTTGTGGTCACACAGTGAAAGCAGGATCAGCAGTGCATGAAGGAGGAAGTCTGAAGCTGCACCATGGAGTCGTTAATGATAGGCCAGCGTTAACAATTAGGGATTCCGGATGTACGTCTATCGGAGTGAGGAAAAGTTTAGTAGATACCTCAGAGTACACAAGTAGTATATAGGGAATTAGAAAGAGTACACTTCCCCACAGACCCCGCGGTGGGGCCGAATCGCCCCCTAAGGGGGTCAAATAAGGGTCCGAACAGATGCGCGCCCCCCTAAGGGTCCGACCCCCCTAAGGGCTCGAACAGAGGGTCCGAACCGACAACAGCAAGAGGTCGTCTGACTATAGCGTAATTTTCAGCAGGGCAACAGCGGGCAACCATATTTTGTTATAGAGGGTGACTATACTGCGTTACACAATTAGAGCCTTACCAACCAGTCATATCACGATGGGCACCGCTACGCAAATACGCACGGGAGCACTCGGCGAGCGGGCACGCTCTCTCACCGAGCACCACCAACACAAATTGCAACAGCCAAGACCCCCTCCCAGAAATATTAGGGGGCGCCGGGCAGCGCGTCGAATTAGAGGTTGACTTATTGGGCACATACAGATGGAGACCTATGGATGTGAGTGGCCGAAGCTCGACACAGAACTTCACTGCGGCCGCCCAGCCATCGACCTTTATTGTTCTTGGCACGATGAAAAGGCAAAGCGGGGCGAGGTGATAGAAGAGTGTATATTCTGTGAGAGGGGTGTTAGGAAACCATATGAGATGTGTGAGCGTTGCACGTTAGACGCGCTTCATAAGATGTTTCTGAAGTGTGAAAAGACGACCGGCATCAAGCTGGTACTCTATAAAGGGATGAAGCTAAGTCCTTAATATGAACCAGAGGGGCCGCCCACCATACCAACGATAAATAGGTGTATAATGGGGCACATACATCCACACACGCACACATACGCACGCATACACACACATACGCACGCATACACACACGCCCCGATAATCAAATATGCGCGCCAGACAACGCCACTTCCGGCTAAAATGATCACGCTAGAAGTACCGTGATCAAAACATAGAAGCGTGATCAATTTGTCTTTGCGTGACGAGTTTTATGAACGCGTGCTGCGCCGTGATTTTTGTTCTCGCAACAACAAAAATCCCACGCGTACCGCCCGGTGATTTTTGTTCTCGTGAAAAATCCCACACGTAAGCGCCAGAGACGACACTTGAATGAGTCAGCTGAAAACATATTTCATGGTGGGTGTGTAATGAGCGTTTTGTTAGAATAACACTTGAGATGTTAAGTGTAGTGGGCATTAGTGGCATCCGCCGCTCTTAGTATTCTTTCATATTGATTACTTCCATATAAAGTTTTACCAAACAGAATTACATCACATGCGCAATAAACTTGATACATGTTGTTGCGGTGATTAGCCTTCATCAAGAAACAAAACACAACATATAGAACAGGAGATCTCTTCATTCACATGTGACAATAGGATGAGAAAAAATGGAAAAGCAATGAATGGAAAAAATGTTCATACATACCTCAGAATTTTATATTCTTTATCTGAGGAGTATATCCTTCCGCGCATTACTGAAATCCAGTGGCGGATCATTCAGTGGAGTAGGGGGGTGGTTCCAAACTGTCCTGATCGCGTATACAGGTTATTTCGATCCTATAGCTTTGACGAATTCTGCCCGTGCATGGTCACGCCCTTTCAGAATGAGAGACTTTTTTGTCTCTTCGTCTAGATCCGCCGGCGCCTTGCTCCGAATATCTTTTTTCAACTGGTGAAATTTATTTTCTTCAGCTGTAATTATTTTATACTCCACGTCTGTAATTCTCCCATCATCCAAAGCTTTTGAAACAAGGTCGGCTATACTAGAAAGCTTAGCCGTTGCCAGAGTGCAAATTTCATCGTGTTTCTTAGCTTTCGATGTTAGTTTGCGGAACGCTAGCTTGCTCCCAGCGGACATGATTCCACAAGCTAGGGCAGCTATCTCGAGCCCGACAACTATAGGGGCAGCGATAATGGTGGTGAGAAGCCCAACACCCCCCACCCCCATACCAAGGCTAGCCGCCAGCATCGCGCTGTCCACAGCGTCTAATGCATTAACGGCACGCCGATATTTTTTATACAGTGCAGCCCGTTTGTCCCTTTCATCTTCCAGAGACTTCCGAAGACGGGTAAGCTCTTGAATACGATAGGCACCGCCGTCACTAGTATCGATTGTAGGATAGAGCGACATTATTCTTTGCACGTCAAACCTACTTCTTCAACTGAGATATTAAATGTTCAATGCGAACGGTGCTAATCGGCCCTGTAGTGAACAAAAGCCGGACAAAAGCAGTAACGGTAGTAAAAATGATTTCATCTACCGCAACCTCACCGAGCTCTACTATAATATCCGTCTCTGTTGCCCGGGCCGCCCACGTCCCGTCGGCCGCGGAAGTAATGACGAGAGCAACATGCCTGGGGAGTGATGACGCACTCCATTTAATAGAGACCACAGGAAGGACTGGGGCAAACTCTGTCTGTGCCACAGGCCCAATAGCTAACTCGAGATAGATGGTTGACTCCTTAGGAGGCTTACCTAGCATATCAAGGTCAGATTTACACTCAGTAACAGCCTTCAGGCAATATTTAGTCCCCTGGGCTTTAGCCTCAGTCGCCGATACGGCATAGAAGAGAGCCCTGGCGCACTGCATTTTCAGAAATGACTGGTAGGTCACAACAGGAGACTTGTTGGGGCGTGTGACTGTCCTGCAGGCTTGATAACTCACAAACACCTTGCCCATGTTGGTTAACCTGATAAGTATCCCATTGGGCTCGAGGTGAGTATATCCTGTGCGAAGCTCAAGCTGCAGATCCCAGTCATCGTCGTCGGGATGGTCTATGGCGGCACGAGCATAGACCCCCTGGGGAGTGAGCTGGAGGCCATAGATCTTGTAGCTATGACCCGGCTCCCGCCACCCAATAGTGTCGGCCAAATCAGCAAAGGTTAGGGTAGAGCATGCTCTTGGGCGATGCCTTCCTGGACCTTCTGAATCAGCCATTGTGTTTTCTGATGTGGAGTTCACAACTTAGATATGCTAGTGGCACAGCTTTGTCTTGTTCATCACGGACCGAAAGTCTAATATCGTTTAGAGTTCCAGTCTCCAACTTCTTATAACGAGGCACAGAGAAAACCTCGTGTCTCCCTTGATTACATTCCACATTTTTAACGGGCACAACCCTGAGGAGTGTGGAGGGAAGCGAATTATGACGGTTCTCATACGATGATAGACCCTCGAGATGAATGTACAACTCCTTATATAAGAGGAGTCTGGGAAACTCTTTTCCAACCGTCCCGGTATCATACAATTCCCACTCAGAACCCCCAAGAGTGTAGGATAAGCCTACTCCCAATATATCGGCGTAGTCATATATACCATCGAGGCTTACAAGACCAGTTGCGGGGTTCAGTGTCAGAGAAAACTTGTGAGGCTCAAAGAATTGCTTGTTGAGGGTACATACGTCGTAGTACCCATCGGGGATAACAATCTGTTTACCCCCCACATAGAATTTATTATTGTCCAGCTCATGGGAAATATTAACCCACGCTGGATAGAACAATAATTCCACAATAGCTACCTCAAGGTCACCATCTCGATTGTCTATGACCGGGTTGAGGGGGATGGGTTCCCCATGCTGAATGTTGGTTAATGTGATGTACATTTTAGCATGCCTGATAATTTACGAGTTCAATAAGGACGGTAAATTCCCAACAGAGCAGCCATGTCTGATGTGGAGTACACAGCTTAGATATGCCAGTGGCACGTCGTTACCCTTTTCATCTCGGACTGAAAGTCTTATACTCCCTACAGTTCCAGTTTCCAGCTTTTTATAATGAGGCATAGAGAAAAGCTCATGTCTTCCTTGATTACATTCCTCTTTTTTAACAGGTACAGCCCGGAGGAGTGTGGAGGGAAGCGAATTATGACGGTTTTCATATGATGATAGGCCCTCGAGATGAATGTACAACTCCTTATATATGATAAGGTTAGGAAACTTCGCCGCATAGAATGTAAACACCTCATTGAACCGCTCACTTCTGTAGTCTATGCCGAACCCAAGAACCCCACCTAGCCCTCCGAACCCTAAGACCACCCCCGATTTTATACCACCGAGACTTACAAGGCCAGTTGCGGGGTTGAGAGAAAGAGAGAGCTTCCGTGGCTCAAAGAATTGCTTGTTTAGAGCACAGACATCATAATACCCGTCGGGGATAACAACATTCTCGTCATCAAGTTTGAACCAATTGTTTTTCAGCTTCTCGGAAATATTAACCCACGCGGGGTAGAAAAACAATTCCACGATAGCCACCTCTAGGTCACCATCGCGATTGTCTAGGACCGGGTTGAGGGGGATGGGTTCCCCATGTTGGACGTTGCTAAGTGTGAAAAACATATTAGCACAGCTAATAATAATGACTGCTTACGAGTTCAATAAGGACGCCAAATACCCGACGGGTGGGGTATACCCGTTTGCACAAATAAAGGATCTCACAAAGGTGGACATACAGGTCAACCTCCAAGGAGCCTTTCCGACACAGTTCCCCAACATGTTTGAAAAATACCGGTTGCCATACGTGGAGTCAGACCAGATCGTGCAAGCCTGGTACAACAATCCGATGCAATTCTGGCAAAACCAACTCAACTTCGCAGTATGGTGTGCCACGGCGGGGTGTGGGGTGTCCGCGCAGGAGCATCTGTCCGGCCCTGACCCACTAACGCGAGCCGTCTTCATATTCCATGTCTACTACCAGATTCGCCGAATCCTCAAAGAGATGCGTGTGGCTCTACCACAAGACCAGGGTTGGAACGCCTTTGAAAATCCCTACGATGTAAGAGCCTATCAGCGTATATGCGCGGAATTTGGAATTCCCCAGAATGATAACTGGAGACGGCTCGGGAGGAATAACGGGTTGGGGAGTGTATACATTTACTGGACGAACACTGGTTATCGCGTCCTGCCTGATGGACATGATGGTGTATATGACCCAAAGCGCCATTCATTCACACAACAAACCACAAATGACATACTACACATAGATTATATCTCGCAAGACGATATTCACGCTGATTCTGGCTGGCAGGCTTTCATTCTTAACAAGTCACAGGGCTTCACACGCCCCGGTGTTGAGCGAATAAATGACAGCATTCGAACCTATGTGTGGGCCATCTTAGGGGCCCAGGCTCAGACTAGAACACGAATTCTGGGAACCGGAACGGCGTTTGATGCCCAGAAGCAATTCCTGGTATTAGTAGAAGACGCCATCTCTGCGCCCGTCGATCTCGCGGCGGCCATCAAAAGATATCAGGATGTGCTACAAAACGCGAGCTCAGAAGTTAATTATGTCTTTGGAACGGGGTTGTATATGTCCCCCAGCGACATGCTGCTCCGCATTGGCCAGATAGCTGGATATAACAACATGATCGTCATCGCAGAGCCAGGCCTAAAGCGTGGCCTGAATACAACCATTAATGCCCCTAAGCTGCCCACCATTGCACAGCCGACGGTAGAGCTGCCCAGCATTGCTCAGCCAGCGCAGCCGACCACTAGCATAGCTGATAAGGCAGCTGGGCTGCAGCATCAAAATGAAAAGATAGCACTCATTGCTGGGGGTGTCGCAGTCGGTCTAGTGGTCCTATGGTTTGTTCACCGCAATTAGCCGCTCTCTGATAGCCAGCAGCAGCAAGCCACCGGGTGCAACCACTAATGCCCAGAGATTTCCAGCCAGCCATCCCACACCCTTACTCAAGAAGTTAAGAAGCCAGGAGATAATACCGCCTATGATTCCTGGGAGTGCCTCCGCAGCCTTACCTGCTAGCCTGGCTAGAAGGCTCGCTAGGTCTTTCAGTTTCTGCCGAATCCATTCCTTAGCCCCAGGGCCAGGTGGCGGGCCAGGTGGTGGGATAGGTGGTGGGCCAGGCGGTGGGATAGGTGGCGGACCAGGCGGTGGGGTAGGACCACCACCACCACCAGTAATGGCTAGGGTGATAGTGGAAATTAAGAGGCCGATCGCTGTGAGAATGCTCGCTATGGTGATACCCTGCTCTCGGAACAAAGTCCGCAGCCTCGCACCCAGTGTGGTGTCTTCATTGACCACCCGATGAATGGTTTCACGGATCCGACTGAATTGGGTGCGTAAGTCTTCGTGTAACTCAGCGACCTCTATTAAAAGCCTCTTCTTAGCTTCTTCAATATCGGCAATCTTTTGCTCTTAAAAGTCCCTACTCTCCTCATTGGGTGCTATCAACATTTTCCGCCGCCTTATGGCGATCTCTTTATCTTGCTGGTCGAGAATAACCAGATAGTTTGTGAGTTTACCTTTAATCGTTGTCACCGCTTTGTCAAGCGCCATGAGCCCCCGGAGTTCTCTCACTGGAGGTAAGCCTTTCTCTCCCAGGTATTGGTCTACGTGTGAGGTTTCTAAAACCCGCTGCACTTCTGGACTCGACATAGCCCGTTCTAAGATATTGCCAACATTTGAAGCTATTTGTGGGACAGCCTGAATATCTGCACCACTTAGAGCAGCTTCTTCCTCCGCCAGATCACTAGCAGTCTCCTCAAGGATGGTGACAACCTTTGGTGGTATTTTGTCCACAAACCCCAACACCTCTCTGGTACTCACTCTGAGGTTATTCACAGCTAACGGCATGCCATATCATACTGTGTAATCCTTTGGTGGTTAACATAGAGAGCATTCCGGCGACCCAAACGAATTTTTTATAATCTATACCAGTTATAGGTTTGATACCCCACATCTTCTCCACCCTTTTAAAATAGTCCTTAATAGCGCTATTTTATAGTTCTATGAATAAGTTGCGCTCCCCCTGTGACGTCTCCTCCTGTGACGTCTCCCCCTGTGACGGCCACTCGGTATTAACAATGCGGGGATTATCGACATCAAAATCGTCGTCGATGAAGCCTGTCTCTTCTTCCTCGCCCGTTTCAGGCCCCCCCCTCTTCACCACCAAAATCAGTCAGATCAACTCTATCCATATTAGATATTGCTACAAAGCAACAAACAACTAGCCATGTCTTCAAGTGCATATGGTCGTAAGCTTAACCCTTACCGCCGTCTCCGGGAGCCGCTCGGTGTGAAAGGATTGCGGCAAACGATAATCGTGACCAACAATCCTTCTACGATCGGTCCGAAGCAGCAGTTACTAGTTCGTTTTCCCAATCTCGGTGCACACGATGTTATCGTGCCTGGGTCAGTGCGGCTGGCATTCAATGTCGACCTCAGTTCCCCTGATGTCAACCGGTTCGTGGTCCAGAACCACGGCCGAGCGCTGGTTCAAAAGCTGACCGCCAGGCTCTCTGGCAATGAAGTCTTCTCTCTTGTGGACAGTGATGTCTACAACGTCTACCTGGATCTTTGGAAGAGTCAATCGGAGCGGGCGAGCGCTGTGTATCAAGGCATCGAAACAAGCACCGGCATGAATGTGACCAAGGCGCGTGTTGGTGCAGCGGATGCTGTTGTTCTGCCCCTCGCCAATGCGAGAGACGTGGCCATCGCGAGGCCTTCAAAAACAGGTACTACATACCACTAGACTTTGAGCTGCTTGAAACGAATGCGCCCTTCTACCAATCTGCTCTTAGTGATCGGCTGGAGATTGAGTTGACCTTTAACGACGCTTCCCGCGTGATTCGCGCAACTGGTAAAGATGCCGGCACCTCCTCATACTCCCTAGAAAACATCTGTCTCGAGTACGAAGTAGTCACTGAACCCACGTTGGCCCGGCTAATTCGCAGCATGTATGAGAGCCGTATGGTGGTGTTATACGAGCGGGTCCTACGACATAGACGGATCCCTCAGAAAAAGGAGGACTCGATATGGAACATCAATCTGAACACACCCTGTAAGTCTTTGAAAGGCATTCTCCTATTATGGGAAGATCCCGCCAACCAAAAGGATTTTGCACGCCAACCAGAGTTGTTTTACAACCCGCAGATCACCAAAGTTGAAGTCATCGTAGAAGGACAAGCCAATCAACTTTTTGCGCACGGCTTAGCACCACACCAGCTCTGGGACGAAGCCAGGAAATTCTTCGCTGGTGGCCTCAAAAGGCACCCTGAGACAAGCGCAGTCGCCAAAGTGCTAGGATTGTTCGATGTCAGTCTAGGCGAGTACTTGACGACAAAATTCTGCTTGTGGCTGGACTTCCGGACCTCTGACGATGACCATCTTCACGGCAGCGGCCGGCGTATAGAGAACGGCTCTGAGGGCATCACTCTCCAGATCACGAAAGAGGCCGAACCGGCGGGGCCCCTGTACTGCTACGTTTATTTGGTTATGGACGGACAGCTGAACATCGACACCGGGAGATTCGTTAGTGCTGTTTATTAATGGAGTTCCCACTTAAGCCACACTCGGCCATCATCACAGGCCCCACATCGTGTGGTAAAACAGAATTCATTCTCGACCTCCTGGAAGACCCGTACAGGGGCGTTTTCGAGCATATTGTAATTGCTTGCCCTTCGTTACGATACAATGAATCATACCGGGCCCGGCCGTGGGTGTGGTCAGATCCCGAGGTCTTCATATTTGACCCCGGTGATCGGCTGCTCAAATGGCTAGAGGCCTTCTATAAAATGTTTCAGGGGACACCAACGTTATACATCATTGATGACTGCAGCGCAGAGGACGCTATTGCGCAGAAGCGGACTATGTTGACTTATCTAGCTTTTAGCGGGCGACATGCCCAGCAAAGTATGTGGGTTCAAACCCAGAAGTACAACGCTGTTGCGAAAGGCCTCAGAGCGCAGACACACTGGGTGGCGCTCTTCCATTCCAAGGATAAGGATAGCTTTGAAGACTGCCTGGACGAGAACTACATCATCCACTCTAGGGAGGAACGTGATGGGGTGCGAAAGCAACTCGAAGCTAATGAGTTCTCAAAGCTGGTACTGAGGACCAAGTTCCCATTTTCTTATAAAGTGCTCAAAGCTGGTGAGGTTTGTTAGATACTAAGCATATGTTAAGCATCAGCTAAGCATATGTTAAGCAACAGCTAAGCATATGTTAAGCATCAGCTAAGCATATGTTAAGCATCAGCTAAGCATGTATGAAGCAGTGCTTTGTTACTCCGTAACAGCCTTAGTTGTATTACAACTTATATGCACATGTTGTGTGCTTGGATGGGCTGTGCATTCCTATATTAGAGTTAGACGTTGGGTATTTGCAAACGCTGTGATGGATTGTGACACCATACTCGACCAGCTGTTACGTGAAGAGGCAAAGCCGGTAGAGTCTGCTCCGGAACCTACAACAACACCACAGTCCGGACATGCATCACCACCTGCCACAACACCACAGTCCGGACATGCGTTGCATCGTGAAAGGCTGGCATCACTTGCGGCTGGGGGACGTGCCGGGCAGTACATAGGAGGTAAGTACTCCAAACTTACAGTGGAACAGGTTGAGGCCTTGCCTGATCAAGAAATTGAGAAGCTATATGCGAGACACGAGGCGAGGCTTGGAGCGGCAATAACAAAGACCCTGGGCACGGCTATGCTACAGATGTACGCACAAGTGGCAAGTATGTTCCTCCCCATTGCTGATAATCAAGCTTTGGTGACAGAAATGGAGGCCGACCCGTTTCTAGGGCATGCGCTAAACACAGTTACATGTGAACTCTACCATAAGTTCGGTATGTGCTTAGCACCTGCATCTGTCGCGCTTGCAACTTTTAGGCACTGCCATTTGGACATATCTGTCCTAAGCAAGAACAAGATGGAGGAGGAGACCCCCGAAATTGCTCCACAGGAGAAACTAGTGACGAAGGACCCCAGAAAAGTTGCTGCTGGGAAGAGAGGAGCTGCTGCTCGAAAGAGTCGTGAAGCAGAGAGGCTGTCTCTAGCTCTGCAGCAGGCTGTTCGTGAGAAGAAACGAAAGTTAGCCCCCGAGCATGAGCAGGCCCCACCACCGCTGTTTCCAATGGTGCCAGTTGATTACCGTGGCTGGACTCCCTGGATTATCGGAGTGGCTGGCGTTGTCGTTGTCGTCGGAGTAATTAGGCAGAAAATGCGGCGGACTAAAGCATCTGCCCCACCTGCGCCCTCCAAGCGGCCGGAGACTAACATATTAAAGAATAGAGATCCATTTTATATGGAATACTGGCAGGCGTTGACGGGAAAGCTATTGTTAACGCCGTTTACCACGGCGCTGTGGTGGCCGCGCTTACGGTAGGCACCGCAAAACTGACCAAGCTGATATTCAAAGGGGCAACCTTGCCCAAGCTAGACGCTGATATGTATGACATTGGGATGATGATTTTAGACACGTCCACCGCCTTAGCACTCCGAGATTTGCTTTTCAAAGAGGGCTTGATCCCCGCTGATATATTGCATAAACCCTTACAGTATCAATCCCGCTAGCTATGGCCTCTGTCGCAATGATGATAGGGGGCGCTGTTGTCAATGCCCTCGCGTTTACGGGGGGCAACTACCTCTTTTCCAAGCTAGGGCATGCGGATGCCCATGAAGAAATGAGGCGGCACGATGAGGCTGTAGAGCTACAGGCGGCCCAGGCTGAGTGGATGAGAAAGAGAACCGCGCGGCTGGACTGGCACAACGATGAGCTACAGCGCGAAGGCCACGCCGTTCACTCTTTCCAGGATGTCGACCAGGCCATGCGGGAATACAGCCTGATCTCTGGCAAACGTGTCGAGCCCCTCGAGCCTGAACCTCGCCTGTCGGATTTCTATGTGCCATCCGAGCCGCAGAAAGACCGCGAGATCACTTTTATCGTTCTTGGGCTGGCAGCGACTGGTATTGTTGCTTATAAGTTGCTTTAGAGATTGACCGCTGCTACCAAAATGAAAGATCTGGAGGATATCTACTACAGCCCTCAGGGCTACTGGAAAGGCTTGGCGGCCATTAAGAAGCTAGCTGCGGCAGCTAATGTTTCGGAGGATGTTGCCCGAGACTGGCTCAAGAAGCAAGCTATTTTTCAGATCTATTTACCCGCTCCTCGTTACATTCCACGGCCATCTATTGATGAAGATAGACCGAATGCCGTCCATCAGGCTGACTTGCTCTACCTACCACATGACCGGGTTGGTCGTAAGACATTTAAGTATGTCTTGACAGTTGTGGATGTTGCCTCACGGTTTAAGGAAGCAGAGGCTTTGACAGACAAGAGCAGTGAAGGGGTGGCTTTGGCCCTAGAGCGAATTTACAAACGCGGGCCACTCAAATTGCCACAGCTTCTGCAGATTTACCCGGGGCGTGAGTTTATGGGTGCTGTGAGCCAGCTGGCAGCAAAGCATAAGACACAGATACGGCGTGGAGAAGCTGGGAATCACCGGCAGCAGGCGATCGTCGAGAGGTTCAATCGCACTCTGGCGGAGAGACTGTTCGGTGCCCAGTACGCCCAGGAGTTACTACTGGCAGCTCGAGGGTCCTCTGAACGATCGGTTGAATGGGTTCAGGCTCTTCCTCAGGTGGTCGCGGCTCTTAACGGTGTGGTGACTCGCTTGACGGGTCGGAAGCCGGTTGACGCCATTAAGGACACTTCTGTATCCCATGCGCCGACCGTTCCAGCTCACCGTACTATCGGCCTCAAGGAACCTGTGATTCCGTCTGATGCGCTAGTTCGGTATCTGTATGCAAGCTCCCCTGGGGAGCATGAGCTTGAAGGTGGCCGGCGCCGGGCGACTGATCCTTCGTGGTCATTAACAGTACACGAGATTCGTAGAACTGTATGCCAGGATGGGCGGCCTGCGCTGTACTACCTGGAGGATGGGCCAGCGCGGGGCTTCGTTCGCGAAGAGCTGATGATTGTTCCTCCCGACACCCAAATGCCTCCTGATCGGATCCTCCCTAAACAGTGAGGGCTCACTCCGCGGCGTCCTTGAGGTACTCGAGGGGCTGCGTGTGGATACCGTCGGGTAAGACATACCGTTTGTCATAATACGCGCTGAGGCCCAGCTTGCCTTGATGGTAGCTGGCCATCTGCCCGTTATGCATGCGCATCCCTCGGTTCTCCACTCTATCTACGGTCCCCTCTAAGGTGGCCTTGTATCTCCCCCAGGTCATGGTGTTCTGCCTTTTCCCCACCCCCTTGCACGAGAACTTCGTGTTCACGTCCCCGTCGAAGATGTAGCATTTGCTGCAGAGAGCGATGCCTCGACTCCCCTCAAACTCAGTCTTGAAGATGCCGGGTGTTCGCCCGCTCCATTTGTCCCAGGCAAGCCACTCCCTCTTCACACGGTTGAACTCCTCTTTCATCTCAGGCTTTACCGCCTCCTCGAGGTTGAGGGTGCTCAGCGCGATGTACAGGCTGTCGGTGTCCATCTGCATGACCTCATAGTCCCTGCGATCCACGAACCGGTCAAGGAAGTCGTGGTAAAATTCTAAGATGCGGAGCTTGGCCAGTTGATACACGGCGATGGCTACCTGGAAAGGAAGCTTGATGATCACACGGGGCTTACGCGATTTGATCACGTATGCGTCGCCTATCTCTGTGAGGTCGTCAAACCAGGCGGAACGTAGTGCCTGATCCACTGTTTTTTCGTCTCGGGTGTAGCTGGTGTTGGTGTGGCGCTCGAGTGCCTCGATGAGCTTTCCGTATGCTGAATTGCCTAGAAGCTTCATAGCCTCGGCCAGCATCGCCTTCGTTTTGTCCACATCCCCGAGGCGGCGCGCTTCGGTTACTTCCTCAACAAACCACGTGAAGAGTTTCTTTGGCTCATACTGGATGACTGTATAGACCGCCTCCAGCTCGAGTCCGTGTTCTAGATACCATTTCAACAGCGGGGTGTACAGCAAGATTCCGTCGGCCTCAAGGAGGCCCAGCAGTTTCTTACACCCCGACCGCTGGCGGCCGGTGCGTTTCAGGTATTTCAACATCTCCTGTGCTACTAAGGCCTCCGGTACTGCCTGGTTCATAAAGAGGGGTGCCATTGCTTCGAACTTTGGCCACAAGGCTTTGGGGGTTGAGATTTTACACTTGACAAATCCAAACAGCTGGCCATTTAACACCTGCTGCGCAACCTTGGGGGCTACCTCTTGGGGGTTTTCTGCGTGGAGCACTCGCTCTTTCCCGCACGGCATGCCCATAGCCATGGTGCTGAGGTAGAGCGCGTTAGCGTCGTACCCTTTTGCGGTCCTGCACAGCTCCCCCTTTGGGTATTGATGTGACCGAATTCTGGTGACCCCCGCTTCATGGTACCGGGTGAAGACTAGCGACGGCCCTCCCGTCACTGCTGCCTTTAGGAGTGGATAGGCCTCCTCTCCTGGGGCATACAGCTCACCACCCTTGGTGCCCCTGAGGAGGTATTGTAGGGACACCCCAGGGAGGCTGCACGCATCTTTGAATATGTCGATTCCCCGCTCTCCGTAGAAGGCCTTCATCTTCCCTAAGGCCTCGATGCCTGGACCGACGTCGAGGTTGTTGTAGTACCTCAACCAGTCGGCAAACGTGGTCATTCCTTTTTCCTTGAAGAGCCGCTTGCAACTCCTCCACTCCTCCAGCGTGAGCACGTATCCACCCTTTAGGCTGGAATACCACGCGGGGTAGTCGGGAAGACCTGGATAGTTCAGCTTCTCAGGTGTGTCGAGCCATTCATACGGCAGCCACGACTTGGTTGCTGTGCAGCCATAGGCGCGCACCCATGCATCGTACGTGGTGCCGGGGGCCAGGTAGTTGAGAATATCAAGGAACTTGAACTCGGGTGTGACGAGGAACATTATCTTTGTCCCTTGGGCGGCCACGTTGATCTTCCGGCAGGTGCCTGCTAGCTCCGCTACGAAGTGTTCCTTGATTAGGTTTAGGTCGTACCGACCTGAGTTGAAGCCCAACACAGGGACTTGCCCACACCACTCACGCATTTTCTTCTGCAGTTGTGGCTGCAGCTTATCCAGGTCTACCGGGAGGTAACCCGCTTCCATCTCGGCTCGTATCACGGGAGCTCGCCGACGCAGGTCTGCCATGAATTCGGCTATCAAGGCTTTTGGGTCTGCGTTGCTCAGGTGGGTCGGCTGCTCCTCTACGGTGTCCCCCACCGAAACAGATATCGCAATCTGATGGCTCTCATAGGTGAGGTCGGGGGTGGGGCGCTGGGCTTGAGCTTTGTCGTGCCAGGCCTCGAAGTCATAAAAGATCGCATGAGGGTAGACCACCGTCTGCACCTGAGGCATTGGGGCGCGAGACAGAGGCGGTCGCTCACACTCCCACACTACCACCAGATTTTAGCGAGAGGCCTGTATTTTCTCTCCGCGGCGGAGGGTTTTCTGATACAGCGCGTCGGCGTTGGGGGCGTCACTGTGGGTGGGACACCCATGCCAGTAGCAGCCGTGATATTGGTACACCGTGTGGGTGGTGGGGTCGTAACCATCCACCAAACCGTCAACGATCCACCGCTCTCCCCCGTGCCCGCAGTATGCGTGGTGGATATGGCGCCCTAATTGTTCAGCCATGTGCTCTAACCATAGGATGGAGCTGCGGCTGTCGTTGCTTTGGGGGTAGAAAACTTTCTCGTATGCCGACTGCGGCCGCTCCACCTCCTTCCCTGGACAGAGAATCTTGGTTTCCCCTCTGCTGCAGTGGTCAGCGTGGCGCTGGAGATTACAGGCCTGGGTGAAGCGCTGATTGCATTGCTGGCACTGAAAGAGCTTCGCTAGCTTTGGCAGGTCAGTTATCAGGAAGGCGTGATTTTCATAAACCCCGATCGTCATCGGCTTGGTGCCGACGCGATCGTAGTTCGCAGGCCGCCTTACCAACCGCCATACCCCCTCTTCGGTTGGCTCGTAGACGCGGATCCCTAATTTTAACTTCTCAAACACTTTTAACGAATCCAGGCCTGGCTTGTCTGGGGTGTCGGTGCCACACACCTTTCGCGCCAGCTTCCTGGCTTCGGCGGTGCAACGTTGTGGCCTCGCGCCGTTGTGGACAGCTAGACATCGGAACAGACAGAGGTTGTCGTCGTATGTGTCCAACGCGTACAGCCCCTGCTTGTACCGCAGCCAGTCCGGCAGTCGTCCTTCCCCTAACAGAACCTGGGGAGTGAGGATCGCCTTCACTTCGACTTGCACCCAACTTACAAAGACCCACTTGGTGCTGGGGCGGTCGATTTGGCTGGTGTCAAAGCGGCTCTCATCACGATCTGCCAACCACTCTGTGGCTGTTGCAGTGTCTTGCATCAAATCGCGGGACCCGCGTAGGGTTTTGTGGTACAATATGACGTCTCCGTTTTCGATGTTTCGGATTCGGTAAGTGTAGGCGTACCGCAGATAGAAGGCTGACCTCAATGCCTCGAGGTGGGACAGGAGCCTCTCTACGATCGGACCGTCTAGCCATCGGAAGAGCTTCCATGTGATTGTTCGCCTCCCCCGCTCTTCCCTATCCTTGGGGGTTACCTCCTCTAGGAGTTGGGGACCGCGCTGGGTGATGAGTCGAGCTAGTGGCTCCGGGTGTAGATAGCGCCAGTGGCGCCTTTTTGAATTGGCGTCCAACACAGCGAAGCGTTGTAACGGGTGCGCTCGGGCCCTGGCGGCGTATTTACGTGCTCGCAGGGCGGCGGTGACCTCGTCTTCCAACCGCGCAGCCTCCCGCGAGTGCTGCGCTGCGTCCTGGACTAACCCCCGAAGAGCTGGATACCGCCCGGTGGTGGCGGCTCGCTCGAGTCGGGTGGCGCGGACTGCGTCTCTCGCCTGAGCTATCTCCCGAGCAAAGACGACCTTGCTGCGGTGACTGTATGGCATCCCATACTGGCGAGCTTGATTTTTCAACTGATTTACGGTGCCCATGATTACTGCTGGACTCGTACAGGTAACACTCCACTTCTCTCTAAATGAAAATTTCTTTTGCGGGAATTTAAATATTTATTCTTTTCAGGCGCCTCCATTCACAGAGAAACGGACCCTCCTGTTGGTATCGCAGTTTGTGGTATTTAATGTTGGCTCCGCACGGCCGGCACAGGGCTAGGGTGGTTTTCACCCCGATGCCGCAGCTCGTACAGGCGACTGTGAATCCCCCCTTCTTGAGATGAGCGTTATGCTTCCGACAGAATTCCCCCCTACACCGCCTCTCACACTGGCGCGTCGTCCCCAACAGTAGCCACCGACACGTGTTCATGGTGCGTACCCCTATATCTCATACAGCTTTAATTCCAAAATAATATGTCTGGGTATCGAGTCAGACCGAGCCTCTCTTGCCGGGGTCGGTTCGGACCCTCTGTTCGACCTATTAGGGGGTCGGTTCGGACCCTCTGTTCGAGCCCTTAGGGGGGTCGGACCCTTAGGGGGGCTCGCATCGGTTCGGACCCTTATTTGACCCCCTTAGGGGGCGATTCGGCCCCACCGCGGGGTCTGTGGGGAAGTGTACTCTTTCTAATTCCCTATATACTACTACACAGGCAAACATATTAGATGCATACCATTTAACGGAGCAGTAGAATTCTACCCATTAGCCGTAATAACAGTGAAAACACCATACATCACAGGAAGGGTGACAGCGTGTGTGCTAGACTCACCAGTGGCGGATCTGATCATCGGAAATGTGCCAGGAGTAAAAGATTGTACAGAAGAGGAGGTAGCTTATTGGGACCAAAAACATAGTGTTAGCAGTAACGAGGTAGGTACCAAAAGAAAACCTAAATTAGAGAGTATAGCTGAAGTAGAAGAGGCACTTGAAGCAGACATGGGGACTGAGAAAAGGGGTAGTAAAATTGAGCAGGTGAGAAGGGAATCCCAGAGACAAGATACTACTCTGTAAAAGTGTGTCCAAGGGTGTAGTAGAGTAGAAAATAGGCAGTCAAAGAAGGGTAGATGGTGCTTCGAGAGGAAGAACAATGTTCTCACTCGTGGGTTTTCATATGGCGGAACTGCACGTGGGCAAGTAGTAGTACCTGTCGTGTGTATAAAGAATGAATGTCGTAGTAGTTATTTGTTCTTCTTTACCACTTTATTTTCGTCCATGGAGTGAGGGGAATCAACACCCACATTTGTTTGAATTCAATATCTCTATCCTGGAGATATCCAGCAGACGCCGTCCACAAAACTCCCTTAATCTGAAGACACCTTCTTCTCACTCTTGCTCACTCCTGGATCATGCCCCCTCTCATTCTTCCCCAACATAACATACGTGACAACTCTAGCTTCAACAAATAAAAACAAGAAATTTATTAAAGCAAAGAGTATATGTAGGAGAAGTGTGTGTGTGTGTGTGTGTGTGTGTGTGTGTGTGTGTGTGTGTGAGGTGTAGAATGTGTTACGTATACTCTAAAGTGTATATAGACTCAGATCAGTGTTCAGGAGTATAGTGATTCACATCACTGTGCTGAGAACACACTAGCACCATGTATTCCAGACAAGCAACCTCACCAAGGTGATGCTCCTCCGGTCACGTGAAGACTTCCTCCGTTGTCTCTTGAACCACTAGGATGCGTGGACACCCATGACAAACACTGTCTAATAAGAGTCTTCAATCTGATTCCCACTATGAATTTCCTCTGTTACTTAACTGATTGTTAATCAGAAAAATTCTAACCCTATTGTCACTGTTACTGGGGAAATCTTAATGGATCTAGTGTCACTGGTTTTAAAGATTCCCCATATTAACACCAAACTCTGAATGTTCTAGGTATCAGTATAAATTTTGTATGAATGTTCTTGGTATCAGTAGTGTATATCTACAATGTTCTGACTGTTTAGTGATACAACTATCACTTGCTAAACATAAATCTCATCAGCATGTCATGCTCAGCAGAAGCCAGGTTCCCGCAAACCAACTTGGGTATAAGCCCAATGTAGCGGCCTCTCAGCAACTTCTGTCTTCAAATTCTGAGCCATCATCTTCTAAAATGTGTTAGCTTCACTGTTGAAAATCATAGCACACATACGTGGACCTGTAAATGGAACCTGTAGAAAAGAGAATACTATGGTGAGGGCAACTCAATCCTGGCCGGAATTAGGTGAGTGTAGGCCAATAGCAGCACTCAGATCTATAACAGAGATCCGATCTCTGTCATACGGCCAAATAACTCATCATATGATCTGAGACATGGCAACACCAGGAAAGAATAAAGGAACGGGTAGAAACCCAGCAGATGCCCTACTGGAAGATCCTACCATTTCACATTCCTCCCCCCCCCTCTCAACCATCTTTAATCTCTCTAATTATTATTCCACTACATTGTCCTCAACTCCCTGAGTAAAATGATATATCACTCAAGCTAGTTGAAGCCACACAATAGGATACTAGTGCCGACGCTCCTATGATACTTTCTAGCACCGCACTTATAGAACATTCTATCACCAATCATAATACATTATATCACCACACCTATAATACATTATATCACCGCACCTATAATACATTATATCACCGCACAGTACTGTACTCTATTCCTAATCATATTCTAAGTTAGCTTTGATTATTAGCCTACCATATGCCTATTCCGGTTGCTAATCGAAACTAGGCAATCACAGACTGGATCTATGTCCGCCTGTCGCTTGTCGTCCTTGGAGGAAAGTGGACTCCACAAGCACACCTTTAATATCCTTCTACTATTGGAACTATTGAATGACTTTTGTCTACACTCCTCCCTTCCGTCTTCCATACACTATATATATATATATATATATATATATATATATATATATATATATATATATATATATATATATATATATATCAAAACATCAAACGTCTGTGAAGTCACGTATACGTCAATTGCTCGCGCTATTCTGTTCCTCCGCTGTTTCCGTCGTTCATCACTTCAAAGAGATTACACCGTCTTCGTGTGTTTTCCCCGTTCCGATGTATTCGTGTCTCCGTCTTGTCGGCCGATAAGATCGGCAGTCACTGACCTCTGCGAACACCTGTCCCTGAATTCTCTACCTTTCGGTCAATGACCAGCCCTTTGTCCTCGTTCAAGACAGAAAACTCGATTGTTAACCTTCCTCATACATTGTAATTAATCTTACTCGTTTATCAGGGAATCATTAACTGACAGTATCCCGTGACACCGCCGATAAATATCAACAATTTGACACCCTAGTTTCTTTCATTGAACACAACTCGGAAAACTGCACCGATCTTTCCCACTTCAGAAATCTTGATCGACTAACTCCACTTGTTTATCGCAACGCTTTTTATATTGGGCTGGAGTGACGTCACCAAAAAGTCTAGACGCTGATCCGTCCAGAATCTGGTTTCCTCCTCCTGTTCTAGACTAAATGGAGTCAATCCGCCGTCAAATGTGCTTTCATTTGGGGAAATTCTTTGTCCCGTACAACAATAGTTCAACCTGAGAATTCCCCACATCACAGAATCCATCCCGCGTCTGTCCAGACTTTCCGTCTAGCACTTCAAAGGCTACTACCGCCTTGGCAGACGTTTGGCGTTGTTATTCGTTTCTCGAACAACCCACATCATACAGATTCTCCGACCAGGGGTAGACATTTTGACAGTGGCCAATCATCACAGAGTTGATGGCAGTGGCCACAGAGTTGATGGCAGTGATCACAGTGTTGATGGCAAAGATCACAGAGATGACGGCAGTGGTCACAGAGTTGATGGCAGTGGCCACAGAGTTGATGGTAGTGGTCACATAGTTGATGACAGGGGTCACATAGTTGGTGACAGTGGTCCAGAGTTGATGGCAGTGATCACAGAGTTGATGGAAGTGATCACAGAGTGGATGGCAGTGATCACACATTTCATGGCGGTGATCACACAGTTGATGGCAGTGGCCGCAGAGATGATTGCAGTGATCAAAGTCGCCACATAGTTGATGGCAGTGGCCACAGAGTTGATGGCTGTGATCACAAAGTTGATGGCGTTGATCACATAATTGATGGCAATGGCCACAGAGTTGATGACAGTGATCACAGAGTTGATAGCAGTGATCACAGAGCTGATGGCCGTGGTCACAGAGTTGATGGCAGTGGCCACAGAGTTTATTGCGGTGTCCAAAGCGTTGGTGGCAGTGATGACAGAGTTGATGGCAGTGATCACAGAGTTGATGGTAGTGATCACAGAGTTAATGGCAGTGGAGACAGATTTGATGGCAGTGATCACAGAGTTGATAGCAGTTATCACAGAGTTGATGGCAATGATCACAGCGCTGATGACAGTGGCTACAGAGTCGATGGCAGTGATCACAGAGTTGATGTTAGTGATCACAGAGTTGATGGCAGTGGCCACAGATTTGATGGCAGTGATCACAGAGTTGATGGCAGTGATCACAGAGTTGATCGCAGTGGCCACAGAGCTGATGGCATTGGCCACATAGTTGATGACAGTGGCCACAGAGTTGATGGCAGTGATCACAGAGTTGATGGCAGTGGCCACATAGGTGTTGGCAGTGATCACAGAGTTGAATGCAGTGATCACAGAGTTGATGGCAATCATAACAGAGTTGATGGCAGTGAGCATATAATTGATGGCAGTGATCACAGAGCTGATGGTAGTGGACACATATATGATGGCATTGGCCACATAAGTGGTGGCAGTGATCACAGAGTTGATGGCGGTGATCACAGAGATGATGGCAGTGGTAACAGAGTTGATGGCAATGATCACAGAGTTGACGACAGTAATCACATATGTGATCACAATCATCTCAGAGTTGATGGCAGTGAGCAAAGAATTGATGGCAGTGATCACAGAGTTGATGGCAGTGATCACAGTGTTGATGGCAGTGATCCCAGAGTTGATGGCGGTGATCACAAAGTTGATGGCAGTGATCACAGTGTTGATGGCAGTGATCACAGAGTTGATGGAGGTGATCACAGAGTTGATGGCAGTGGCCACAGAGATGATGGCATTGATCACAGAGTTTATGGCAGTGATCACAAACTTGATGGCAGTGGTCACATTGTTGATAGCAGTGATCACAGAGTTGATGGCAGTGATCACAGATTTGATGGCAGTTATCACAGAGTTGATGGCAGTGATCACAGAGTTGATGGCATTGATCACAGAGTTATTGCAGTGATCACAGAGTTGATCGCAGTGGCCAAAGAGTTGATGGCAATTTCCACAGAGTTGATGGCAGTGATCACAGAGTTGATGGCAGTGATCACAGCGTTGATGGCGGTGATCACAGATTTGATGGCAGTGATCACATTGTTGATTACAATCATCACAGAGTTGATGGCAGTGAGCAAAGAATTGATGGCAGTGATCACAGAGTTATTGCAGTGATCACAGAGTTGATCGCAGTGGCCAAAGAGTTGATGGCAATGGTCACAGATTTGATGGCAGTGATCACAGAGTTGATAACTGTGATCACAGCGTTGATGGCGGTGATCACAGATTTGATGGCAGTGATCACATTGTTGATTACAATCATCACAGAGTTGATGGCAGTGGCCACAGAGTTGATGGCAGTGATCACAGTGTTGATGGCAGTGATCACAGAGATGACGGCAATTGTCACAGAGTTGATGGAACTGATCACAGAGTGGAAGGCAGTGATCAAAAATTTCATGGCGGTGATCACAGAGTCGATGGCAGTGGCCACAGAGATGATTGCAGTGATCAAAGTCGCCACATATTTGATGGCAGTGGCCACAGAGTTGATGGCTGTGATCACAAAGTTGATGGCGGTGATCACAGAGTTGATGGCAATGGCCACAGAGTTGATGGCAGTGGCCACAGAGCTGATGGTAGTGGTCACATAGTTGATGACAGGGGTCACATAGTTGGTGACAGTGGTCCAGAGTTGATGGCAGTGATCACAGAGTTGATGGAAGTGATCACAGAGTGGATGGCAGTGATCACACATTTCATGGCGGAGATCACAGAGTTGATGGCATTGGCCGCAGAGATGATTGCAGTGATCACAGTCGCCACATAGTTGATGGCAGTGGCCACAGAGTTGATGGCTGTGATCACAAAGTTGATGGCGTTGATCACAGAATTGATGGCAATGGCCACAGAGTTGATGGCAGTGATCACAGAGTTGATAGCAGTGATCACAGAGCTGATGGCCGTGGTCACAGAGATGATGGCAGTATCCACAGAGTTTATTGCGGTGTCCAAAGCGTTGGTGGCAGTGATTACAGAGTTGATGGCAGTGGCCACAGAGTTGATGGCAGTGATCACAGAGTTGATGGTAGTGATCACAGAGTTAATGGCAGTGGCCACAGATTTGATGGCAGTGATCACAGAGTTGATGGCAGTGATCACAGAGTTGATGGCAATGATCACAGTGCTGATGACAGTGGCCACAGAGTCGATGGCAGTGATCACAGAGTTGATGTTAGTGATCACAGAGTTGATGGCAGTGGCCACAGATTTGATGGCAGTGATCACAGAGTTGATGGCAGTGATCACAGAGTTGATGGCAGTGGCCACAGAGTTGATAGCAGTGATCACAGAGGTGATGGCAGTGATCACGGAGTTGATGGCAATCATAAAAGAGTTGATGGCAGTGATCACAGAGTTGATTGCATTTATCACAGAGTTGATGGCAGTGAGCACAGAATTGATCGCAGTGATCACAGATTTGATGGCATTGATCACAGAGCTGATGGCAGTGGCCACAGAGATTATGGCAGTGGCCACAGATTTGATGGCAGAGATCACAGAGCTGACGGCAGTGATCAGAGAGTTATGGCAGTGGCCACAGAATTGATGTCAGTTATCACAGAGTTGATGGCAATGTTCATAGATCTGATGGCAGTGGCCACAGAGTTGATGGCAGTGGCCACAGAGATTATGGCAGTGATTACAGAGTTGATAGCAGTGATCACAGAGCTGATGGCAGTGGTCACAGAGTTGATGGCAGTGGCCACAGTGTTTATGGCGGTGGCCAAATCGTTGATGGCAGTGATCATAGAGTTGATGGCAGTGATAACAAAGTTGATGACAGTGATCACAGAGTTGATGGCAGTGGCCACAGAGTTGATGGCAGTGATCAAAGAGTTGATTGCAGTGGCCACAGAGTTGATTGCAGTGAGCACGAATATTATGGCAGTTATCATAGAGTTGATGGCAATGATCACTGAGTTGGATGCAATGGCCACAGAGTTGATGGCAGTGATCACAGAGTTGATGGAAGTGATCACAGAGGTGATCG
Organism: Cepaea hortensis; assembly: GCA_963921405.1. Taxonomy (NCBI): domain Eukaryota; kingdom Metazoa; phylum Mollusca; class Gastropoda; order Stylommatophora; family Helicidae; genus Cepaea; species Cepaea hortensis. The sequence goes on from OY992894.1 coordinate 17,813,253, forward strand.
CAGTGGCCACAGCGTTGATGGCACTGGCTACATAGTTGATTGCAGTGGCCACAGAGTTGATGGCTGTGATCACACAGTTGATGGCGGTCATCACAGAGTTGATGGCAGTGGTCAAGGAATTGATGGCAGTGGCCACAGAGTTGAGGGCTGTGAACACAGAGTTGATGGCAGTTATCACATAGTTTATGGCATTGACCACAGAAGAGTTGATTTCAGTGATCACAGTGTTGATGGCATTGATCACAGAGTTATTGCAGTTATCACAGAGTTGATCGCCGTGGCCACAGAGTTGATGGCAATGGTCACAGAGTTGATGGCAGTTATCACAGCGTTGATGGCGGTGATCGCAGATTTGATGGCAGTGATCACATTGTTGATTACAATCATCACAGAGTTGATGGCATTGAGCAAAGAATTGATGGCAGTGATCACAGAGTTGATAGTAGTGATCACAGAGCTGAAGGCAGTGATCACAGAGTTGATGGCAATCATCACAGAGTTGATGGCAGTGAGCACAGAATTGATGGCAGTGATCACAGAGTTGATGGTAGTGATCACAGAGCTGATGACAGTGATCACAGAGTTGATGGCATTCATCACAGAGTTGATGGCAGTGAACAAAGAATTTATGGCATTGATCACAGAGATGATGGCAGTGATCACAGTATTGATGGCAGTGGCCACAGAGTTGATGGCAGTGGCCACAGAGTTGATGGCAGTGGCCACATAGTTGATGGCAGTTATCACGGCGTTGATGGCGGTGATCACATAGTTGATGGCAGTGATCACATTGTTGATTACAATCATCACAGAGTTGATGGCAGTGAGCACAGAATTGATGGCAGTGATCACAGAGGTGATGGTAGTGATCACAGAGCTGAGGGCAGTGATCACAGGTATGATGGCAATCATCACAGAGTTGATGGCAGTGAGCACAAAATTGATTGCAGTGATCACATAGTTGATGGCAATGATCACAGAGCTGATGGCAGTGACTACATAGTTGATGGCAGTGATCACAGAGCTGATGGCAGTGGTCACAGAGATTATGGCAGTGGCCACAGATTTGATGGCAGTGATCACAAAGCTGACGGCAGTGATCATAGAGTTATGGCAGTGGCCACAGAATTGATGTCAGTTATCACAGAGTTGATGGCATTGTTCATAGATCTGATGGCAGTGGCCACAGAGTTGATGGCAGTGGCCACAGAGATTATGGCAGTGATTACAGAGTTGATAGCAGTGATCACAGAGCTGATGGCAGTGGTCACAGAGTTGATGGCAGTGGCCACAGAGTTGATGGCAGTTATCACAGAGTTGATGGTAGTGATCATAGAGTTGATGGCAGTGATAACAAAGTTGATGGCAGTGATCACAGAGTTGATGGCAGTGGCCACAGAGTTGATGGCAGTGATAAAAGAGTTGATGGCAGTGGCCACAGAGTTGAAGGCAGTGATCACAGAGTTGATGGCAATCATAACAGAGTTGATGGCAGTGAGCATAGAATTGATGGCAGTGATCACAGAGTTGAAGGCAGTGATCACAGAGTTGATGGCAATCATAACAGAGTTGATGGCAGTGAGCATAGAATTGATGGCAGTGATCACAGAGCTGATGGTAGTGGACACATATATGATGGCATTGGCCACATAAGTGGTGGCAGTGATCACAGAGTTGATGGCGGTGATCACAGAGATGATGGCAGTGGTAACAGAGTTGATGGCAATGATCACAGAGTTGACGGCAGTAATCACATATGTGATCACAATCATCTCAGAGTTGATGGCAGTGAGCAAAGAATTGATGGCAGTGATCACAGAGTTGATGGCAGTGATCACAGTGTTGATGGCAGTGATCCCAGAGTTGATGGCGGTGATCACAAAGTTGATGGCAGTGATCACAGTGTTGATGGCAGTGATCACAGAGTTGATGGAGGTGATCACAGAGTTGATGGCAGTGGCCACAGAGATGATGGCATTGATCACAGAGTTTATGGCAGTGATCACAAACTTGATGGCAGTGGTCACATTGTTGATAGCAGTGATCACAGAGTTGATGGCAGTGATCACAGATTTGATGGCAGTTATCACAGAGTTGATGGCAGTGATCACAGAGTTGATGGCATTGATCACAGAGTTATTGCAGTGATCACAGAGTTGATCGCAGTGGCCAAAGAGTTGATGGCAATTTCCACAGAGTTGATGGCAGTGATCACAGAGTTGATGGCAGTGATCACAGCGTTGATGACGGTGATCACAGATTTGATGGCAGTGATCACATTGTTGATTACAATCATCACAGAGTTGATGGCAGTGAGCAAAGAATTGATGGCAGTGATCACAGAGTTGACAGTAGTGATCACAGAGCTGAAGGCAGTGATCACAGAGTTGATGGCAATAATCACAGAGTTGATGGCAGTGATCACAGAGTTGATGGCATTGATCACAGAGTTATTGCAGTGATCACAGAGTTGATGGCAGTGGCCACAGAGTTGATGGCAGTGGCCACAGAGTTGATGGCAGTGGCCACAGAGTTGATGGCAGTGATCACAGTGTTGATGGCAGTGATCACAGAGATGACGGCAATTGTCACAGAGTTGATGGAACTGATCACAGAGTGGAAGGCAGTGATCAAAAATTTCATGGCGGTGATCACAGAGTTGATGGCAGTGGCCACAGAGATGATTGCAGTGATCAAAGTCGCCACATATTTGATGGCAGTGGCCACAGAGTTGATGGCTGTGATCACAAAGTTGATGGCGGTGATCACAGAGTTGATGGCAATGGCCACAGAGTTGATGGCAGTGGCCACAGAGCTGATGGTAGTGGTCACATAGTTGATGACAGGGGTCACATAGTTGGTGACAGTGGTCCAGAGTTGATGGCAGTGATCACAGAGTTGATGGAAGTGATCACAGAGTGGATGGCAGTGATCACACATTTCATGGCGGAGATCACAGAGTTGATGGCAATGGCCGCAGAGATGATTGCAGTGATCAAAGTCGCCACATAGTTGATGGCAGTGGCCACAGAGTTGATGGCTGTGATCACAAAGTTGATGGCGTTGATCACATAATTGATGGCAATGGCCACAGAGTTGATGGCAGTGATCACAGAGTTGATAGCAGTGATCACAGAGCTGATGGCCGTGGTCACAGAGTTGATGGCAGTCACCATAGAGTTTATTGCGGTGTCCAAAGCGTTGGTGGCAGTGATGACAGAGTTGATGGCAGTGGCCACAGAGTTGATGGCAGTGATCACAGAGTTGATGGTAGTGATCACAGAGTTAATGGCAGTGGAGACAGATTTGATGGCAGTGATCACAGAGTTGATAGCAGTTATCACAGAGTTGATGGCAATGATCACAGCGCTGATGACAGTGGCCACAGAGTCGATGGCAGTGATCACAGAGTTGATGTTAGTGATCACAGAGTTGATGGCTGTGGCCACAGATTTGATGGCAGTGATCACAGAGTTGATGGCAGTGGCCACATAGGTGTTGGCAATGATCACAGAGTTGAAGGCAGTGATCACAGAGTTGATGGCAATCATAACAGAGTTGATGGCAGTGAGCATAGAATTGATGGCAGTGATCACAGAGCTGATGGTAGTGGACACATATATGATGGCATTGGCCACATAAGTGGTGGCAGTGATCACAGAGTTGATGGCGGTGATCACAAAGATGATGGCAGTGGTAACAGAGTTGATGGCAATGATCACAGAGTTGACGGCAGTAATCACATATGTGATTACAATCATCTCAGAGTTGATGGCAGTGAGCACAGAATTGATGGCAGTGATCACAGAGTTGATGGCAGTGATCACAGTGTTGATGGCAGTGATCCCAGAGTTGATGGCGGTGATCACAAAGTTGATGGCAGTGATCACAGTGTTGATGGCAGTGATCACAGAGTTGATGGAGGTGATCACAGAGTTGATGGCAGTGGCCACAGAGATGATGGCAATGATCACAGAGTTGATGGCAGTGATCACAAACTTGATGGCAGTGGTCACATTGTTGATAGCAGTGATCACAGAGCTGATGGCCGTGGTCACAGAGTTGATGGCAGTCACCATAGAGTTTATTGCGGTGTCCAAAGCGTTGGTGGCAGTGATGACAGAGTTGATGGCAGTGGCCACAGAGTTGATGGCAGTGATCACAGAGTTGATGGTAGTGATCACAGAGTTAATGGCAGTGGAGACAGATTTGATGGCAGTGATCACAGAGTTGATAGCAGTTATCACAGAGTTGATGGCAATGATCACAGCGCTGATGACAGTGGCCACAGAGTCGATGGCAGTGATCACAGAGTTGATGTTAGTGATCACAGAGTTGATGGCTGTGGCCACAGATTTGATGGCAGTGATCACAGAGTTGATGGCAGTGGCCACATAGGTGTTGGCAATGATCACAGAGTTGAAGGCAGTGATCACAGAGTTGATGGCAATCATAACAGAGTTGATGGCAGTGAGCATAGAATTGATGGCAGTGATCACAGAGCTGATGGTAGTGGACACATATATGATGGCATTGGCCACATAAGTGGTGGCAGTGATCACAGAGTTGATGGCGGTGATCACAGAGATGATGGCAGTGGTAACAGAGTTGATGGCAATGATCACAGAGTTGACGGCAGTAATCACATATGTGATTACAATCATCTCAGAGTTGATGGCAGTGAGCACAGAATTGATGGCAGTGATCACAGAGTTGATGGCAGTGATCACAGTGTTGATGGCAGTGATCCCAGAGTTGATGGCGGTGATCACAAAGTTGATGGCAGTGATCACAGTGTTGATGGCAGTGATCACAGAGTTGATGGAGGTGATCACAGAGTTGATGGCAGTGGCCACAGAGATGATGGCAATGATCACAGAGTTGATGGCAGTGATCACAAACTTGATGGCAGTGGTCACATTGTTGATAGCAGTGATCACAGAGTTGATGGCAGTGATCACAGATTTGATGGCAGTTATCACAGAGTTGATGGCAGTGATCACAGAGTTGATGGCATTGACCACAGAGTTATTGCAGTGATCACAGAGTTGATCACAGTGGCCAAAGAGTTGATGGCAATTTCCACAGAGTTGATGGCAGTGATCACAGAGTTGATGGCAGTGATCACAGCGTTGATGACGGTGATCACAGATTTGATGGCAGTGATCACATTGTTGATTACAATCATCACAGAGTTGATGGCAGTGAGCAAAGAATTGATGGCAGTGATCACAGAGTTGACAGTAGTGATCACAGAGCTGAAGGCAGTGATCACAGAGTTGATGGCAATAATCACAGAGTTGATGGCAGTGATCACAGAGTTGATGGCATTGATCACAGAGTTGATGGCTGTGATCACAGCGTTGATGGCGGTGATCACAGATTTGATGGCAGTGATCACATTGTTGATTACAATCATCACAGAGTTGATGGCAGTGGCCACAGAGTTGATGGCAGTGATCACAGTGTTGATAGCAGTGATCACAGAGATGACGGCAATTGTCACAGAGTTGATGGAACTGATCACAGAGTGGAAGGCAGTGATCAAAAATTTCATGGCGGTGATCACAGAGTTGATGGCAGTGGCCACATAGATGATTGCAGTGATCAAAGTCGCCACATATTTGATGGCAGTGGCCACAGAGTTGATGGCTGTGATCACAAAGTTGATGGCGGTGATCACAGAGTTGATGGCAATGGCCACAGAGTTGATGGCAGTGGCCACAGAGCTGATGGTAGTGGTCACATAGTTGATGACAGGGGTCACATAGTTGGTGACAGTGGTCACAGAGTTGATGGCAGTATCCACAGAGTTTATTGCGGTGTCCAAAGCGTTGGTGGCAGTGATTACAGAGTTGATGGCAGTGGCCACAGATTTGATGGCAGTGATCACAGAGTTGATGGTAGTGATCACAGAGTTAATGGCAGTGGCCACACATTTGATGGCAGTGATCACAGAGTTGATTGCATTTATCACAGAGTTGATGGCAATGATCACAGCGCTGATGACAGTGGCCACAGAGTCGATGGCAGTGATCACAGAGTTGATGTTAGTGATCACAGAGTTGATGGCAGTGGCCACAGATTTGATGGCAGTGATCACAGAGTTGATGGCAGTGATCACAGAGTTGATGGCAGTGATCACAGAGTTGATGGCAGTGGCCACATAGGTGTTGGCAGTGATCACAGAGTTGAAGGCAGTGATCACGGAGTTGATGGCAATCATAAAAGAGTTGATGGCAGTGATCACAGAGTTGATGGCAGTGATCACAGAGCTGATGGCAGTGATCACAGAGTTGATGGCAATCATCACAGAGTTGATGGCAGTGAGCACAGAATTGATCGCAGTGATCACAGATTTGATGGCAGTGATCACAGAGCTGATGGCAGTGGCCACAGAGATTATGGCAGTGGCCACAGATTTGATGGCAGAGATCACAGAGCTGACGGCAGTGATCAGAGAGTTATGGCAGTGGCCACAGAATTGATGTCAGTTATCACAGAGTTGATGGCTATGTTCATAGATCTGATGGCAGTGGCCACAGAGTTGATGGCAGTGGCCACAGAGATTATGGCAGTGATTACAGAGTTGATAGCAGTGATCACAGAGATGATGGCAGTGGTCACAGAGTTGATGGCAGTGGCCACAGTGTTTATGGCGGTGGCCAAATCGTTGATGGCAGTGATCATAGAGTTGATGGCAGTGATAACAAAGTTGATGGCAGTGATCACAGAGTTGATGGCAGTGGCCACAGAGTTGATGGCAGTGATCAAAGAGTTGATTGCAGTGGCCACAGAGTTGATTGCAGTGAGCACGAATATTATGGCAGTTATCATAGAGTTGATGGCAATGATCACTGAGTTGATGGCAATGGCCACAGAGTTGATGGCAGTGATCACAGAGTTGATGGAAGTGATCACAGAGTTGATCGCAGTGGCCACAGCGTTGATGGCACTGGCCACATAGTTGATTGCAGTGGCCACAGAGTTGAAGGCTGTGATCACACAGTTGATGGCGGTCATCACAGAGTTGATGGCAGTGGTCAAAGAATTGATGGCAGTGGCCACAGAGTTGAGGGCTGTGAACACAGAGTTGATGGCAGTTATCACATAGTTTATGACATTGGCCACAGAAGAGTTGATTTCAGTGATCACAGTGTTGATGGCAGTGATTACAGAGTTGATGGCAGTGATCACAGAGTTGATGGCAATCATCACAGAGTTGATGGCAGTGATCACAGAAATGATGGCAGTGATAACAGAGTTAATAGCCGTTATCACAGAGCTGATGACAGTGGCCACAGAATTGATGGTAGTGATCACATAGTTGATGACAGTGGTCACATAGTTGATGACAGTGATCACAGAGTTGATGGTTGTGGCGACAAAGTTGATGGCAATGATCACAGTGTTGATGGTAGTGATCACAGAATTGATGGCGGTGATCACAGAGTTGATGGCAGTGGCCACAGAGTTGAAGGCAGTCAGCATAGAATTGATGGCAGTGATCACAGAGCTGATGGCATTGATCACAGAGTTATTGCAGTGATCACAGAGTTGATCGCAGTGGCCAAAGAGTTGATGGCAATGGCCACAGATTTGATGGCAGTGATCACAGAGTTGATGGCTGTGATCACAGCGTTGATGGCGGTGATCACAGATTTGATGGCAGTGATCACATTGTTGATTACAATCATCACAGAGTTGATGGCAGTGGCCACAGAGTTGATGGCAGTGATCACAGTGTTGATGGCAGTGATCACAGAGATGACGGCAATTGTCACAGAGTTGATGGAACTGATCACAGAGTGGAAGGCAGTGATCAAAAATTTCATGGCGGTGATCACAGAGTTGATGGCAGTGGCCACAGAGATGATTGCAGTGATCAAAGTCGCCACATATTTGATGGCAGTGGCCACAGAGTTGATGGCTGTGATCACAAAGTTGATGGCGGTGATCACAGAGTTGATGGCAATGGCCACAGAGTTGATAGCAGTGGCCACAGAGCTGATGGTAGTGGTCACATAGTTGATGACAGGGGTCACATAGTTGGTGACAGTGGTCCAGAGTTGATGGCAGTGATCACAGAGTTGATGGAAGTGATCACAGAGTGGATGGCAGTGATCACACATTTCATGGCGGAGATCACAGAGTTGATGGTAGTGATCACAGAGTTAATGGCAGTGGCCACAGATTTGATGGCAGTGATCACAGAGTTGATTGCATTTATCACAGAGTTGATGGCAATGATCACAGTGCTGATGACAGTGGCCACAGAGTCGATGGCAGTGATCACAGAGTTGATGTTAGTGATCACAGAGTTGATGGCAGTGGCCACAGATTTGATGGCAGTGATCACAGAGTTGATGGCAGTGATCACAGAGTTGATAGCAGTGATCACAGAGTTGATGGCAGTGGCCACAGAGTTGATAGCAGTGATCACAGAGGTGATGGCAGTGATCATGGAGTTGATGGCAATCATAAAAGAGTTGATGGCAGTGATCACAGAGTTGATGGCAGTGATCACAGAGCTGATGGCAGTGATCACAGAGTTGATGGCAATCATCACAGAGTTGATGGCAGTGAGCACAGAATTGATCGCAGTGATCACAGATTTGATGGCAGTGATCACAGAGCTGATGGCAGTGGCCACAGAGATTATGGCAGTGGCCACAGATTTGATGGCAGAGATCACAGAGCTGACGGCAGTGATCAGAGAGTTATGGCAGTGGCCACAGAATTGATGTCAGTTATCACAGAGTTGATGGCAATGTTCATAGATCTGATGGCAGTGGCCACAGAGTTGATGGCAGTGGCCACAGAGATTATGGCAGTGATTACAGAGTTGATAGCAGTGATCACAGAGCTGATGGCAGTGGTCACAGAGTTGATGGCAGTGGCCACAGTGTTTATGGCGGTGGCCAAATCGTTGATGGCAGTGATCATAGAGTTGATGGCAGTGATAAGAAAGTTGATGGCAGTGATCACAGAGTTGATGGCAGTGGCCACAGAGTTGATGGCAGTGATCAAAGAGTTGATTGCAGTGGCCACAGAGTTGATTGCAGTGAGCACGAATATTATGGCAGTTATCATAGAGTTGATAGCAATGATCACTGAGTTGGTGGCAATGGCCACAGAGTTGATGGCAGTGATCACAGAGTTGATGGAAGTGATCACAGAGTTGATCGCAGTGGCCACAGCGTTGATGGCACTGGCCACATAGTTGATTGCAGTGGCCACAGAGTTGATGGCTGTGATCACACAGTTGATGGCGGTCATCACAGAGTTGATGGCAGTGGTCAAGGAATTGATGGCAGTGGCCACAGAGTTGAGGGCTGTGAACACAGAGTTGATGGCAGTTATCACATAGTTTATGGCATTGACCACAGAAGAGTTGATTTCAGTGATCACAGTGTTGATGGCATTGATCACAGAGTTATTGCAGTTATCACAGAGTTGATCGCCGTGGCCACAGAGTTGATGGCAATGGTCACAGAGTTGATGGCAGTTATCACAGCGTTGATGGCGGTGATCGCAGATTTGATGGCAGTGATCACACATTTCATGGCGGAGATCACAGAGTTGATGGCAATGGCCGCAGAGATGATTGCAGTGATCAAAGTCGCCACATAGTTGATGGCAGTGGCCACAGAGTTGATGGCTGTGATCACAAAGTTGATGGCGTTGATCACAGAATTGATGGCAATGGCCACAGAGTTGATGGCAGTGATCACAGAGTTGATAGCAGTGATCACAGAGCTGATGGCCTTGGTCACAGAGTTGATGGCAGTATCCACAGAGTTTATTGCGGTGTCCAAAGCGTTGGTGGCAGTGATAACAGAGTTGATGGCAGTGGCCACAGAGTTGATGGCAGTGATCACAGAGTTGATGGTAGTGATCACAGAGTTAATGGCAGTGGCCACAGATTTGATGGCAGTGATCACAGAGTTGATTGCATTTATCACAGAGTTGATGGCAATGATCACAGTGCTGATGACAGTGGCCACAGAGTCGATGGCAGTGATCACAGAGTTGATGTTAGTGATCACAGAGTTGATGGCAGTGGCCACAGATTTGATGGCAGTGATCACAGAGTTGATGGCAGTGATCACAGAGTTGATGGCAGTGGCCACAGAGTTGATAGCAGTGATCACAGAGGTGATGGCAGTGATCACGGAGTTGATGGCAATCATAAAAGAGTTGATGGCAGTGATCACAGAGTTGATTGCATTTATCACAGAGTTGATGGCAGTGAGCACAGAATTGATCGCAGTGATCACAGATTTGATGGCAGAGATCACAGAGCTGACGGCAGTGATCAGAGAGTTATGGCAGTGGCCACAGAATTGATGTCAGTTATCACAGAGTTGATGGCAATGTTCATAGATCTGATGGCAGTGGCCACAGAGTTGATGGCAGTGGCCACAGAGCTGATGGTAGTGGTCACATAGTTGATGACAGGGGTCACATAGTTGGTGACAGTGGTCCAGAGTTGATGGCAGTGATCACAGAGTTGATGGAAGTGATCACAGAGTGGATGGCAGTGATCACACATTTCATGGCGGAGATCACAGAGTTGATGGCAATGGCCGCAGAGATGATTGCAGTGATCAAAGTCGCCACATAGTTGATGGCAGTGGCCACAGAGTTGATGGCTGTGATCACAAAGTTGATGGCGTTGATCACAGAATTGATGGCAATGGCCACAGAGTTGATGGCAGTGATCACAGAGTTGATAGCAGTGATCACAGAGCTGATGGCCTTGGTCACAGAGTTGATGGCAGTATCCACAGAGTTTATTGCGGTGTCCAAAGCGTTGGTGGCAGTGATAACAGAGTTGATGGCAGTGGCCACAGAGTTGATGGCAGTGATCACAGAGTTGATGGTAGTGATCACAGAGTTAATGGCAGTGGCCACAGATTTGATGGCAGTGATCACAGAGTTGATTGCATTTATCACAGAGTTGATGGCAATGATCACAGTGCTGATGACAGTGGCCACAGAGTCGATGGCAGTGATCACAGAGTTGATGTTAGTGATCACAGAGTTGATGGCAGTGGCCACAGATTTGATGGCAGTGATCACAGAGTTGATGGCAGTGATCACAGAGTTGATGGCAGTGGCCACAGAGTTGATAGCAGTGATCACAGAGGTGATGGCAGTGATCATGGAGTTGATGGCAATCATAAAAGAGTTGATGGCAGTGATCACAGAGTTGATTGCATTTATCACAGAGTTGATGGCAGTGAGCACAGAATTGATCGCAGTGATCACAGATTTGATGGCAGTGATCACAGAGCTGATGGCAGTGGCCACAGAGATTATGGCAGTGGCCACAGATTTGATGGCAGAGATCACAGAGCTGACGGCAGTGATCAGAGAGTTATGGCAGTGGCCACAGAATTGATGTCAGTTATCACAGAGTTGATGGCAATGTTCATAGATCTGATGGCAGTGGCCACAGAGTTGATGGCAGTGGCCACAGAGATTATGGCAGTGATTACAGAGTTGATAGCAGTGATCACAGAGCTGATGGCAGTGGTCACAGAGTTGATGGCAGTGGCCACAGTGTTTATGGCGGTGGCCAAATCGTTGATGGCAGTGATCATAGAGTTGATGGCAGTGATAACAAAGTTGATGACAGTGATCACAGAGTTGATGGCAGTGGCCACAGAGTTGATGGCAGTGATCAAAGAGTTGATTGCAGTGGCCACAGAGTTGATTGCAGTGAGCACGAATATTATGGCAGTTATCATAGAGTTGATGGCAATGATCACTGAGTTGGATGCAATGGCCACAGAGTTGATGGCAGTGATCACAGAGTTGATGGAAGTGATCACAGAGTTGATCGCAGTGGCCACAGCGTTGATGGCACTGGCTACATAGTTGATTGCAGTGGCCACAGAGTTGATGGCTGTGATCACACAGTTGATGGCGGTCATCACAGAGTTGATGGCAGTGGTCAAGGAATTGATGGCAGTGGCCACAGAGTTGAGGGCTGTGAACACAGAGTTGATGGCAGTTATCACATAGTTTATGGCATTGACCACAGAAGAGTTGATTTCAGTGATCACAGTGTTGATGGCATTGATCACAGAGTTATTGCAGTTATCACAGAGTTGATCGCCGTGGCCACAGAGTTGATGGCAATGGTCACAGAGTTGATGGCAGTTATCACAGCGTTGATGGCGGTGATCGCAGATTTGATGGCAGTGATCACATTGTTGATTACAATCATCACAGAGTTGATGGCATTGAGCAAAGAATTGATGGCAGTGATCACAGAGTTGATAGTAGTGATCACAGAGCTGAAGGCAGTGATCACAGAGTTGATGGCAATCATCACAGAGTTGATGGCAGTGAGCACAGAATTGATGGCAGTGATCACAGAGTTGATGGTAGTGATCACAGAGCTGATGACAGTGATCACAGAGTTGATGGCATTCATCACAGAGTTGATGGCAGTGAACAAAGAATTTATGGCATTGATCACAGAGATGATGGCAGTGATCACAGTATTGATGGCAGTGGCCACAGAGTTGATGGCAGTGGCCACAGAGTTGATGGCAGTGGCCACATAGTTGATGGCAGTTATCACGGCGTTGATGGCGGTGATCACATAGTTGATGGCAGTGATCACATTGTTGATTACAATCATCACAGAGTTGATGGCAGTGAGCACAGAATTGATGGCAGTGATCACAGAGGTGATGGTAGTGATCACAGAGCTGAGGGCAGTGATCACAGGTATGATGTCAATCATCACAGAGTTGATGGCAGTGAGCACAAAATTGATTGCAGTGATCACATAGTTGATGGCAATGATCACAGAGCTGATGGCAGTGACTACATAGTTGATGGCAGTGATCACAGAGCTGATGGCAGTGGCCACAGAGATTATGGCAGTGGCCACAGATTTGATGGCAGTGATCACAAAGCTGACGGCAGTGATCATAGAGTTATGGCAGTGGCCACAGAATTGATGTCAGTTATCACAGAGTTGATGGCATTGTTCATAGATCTGATGGCAGTGGCCACAGAGTTGATGGCAGTGGCCACAGAGATTATGGCAGTGATTACAGAGTTGATAGCAGTGATCACAGAGCTGATGGCAGTGGTCACAGAGTTGATGGCAGTGGCCACAGAGTTGATGGCAGTTATCACAGAGTTGATGGTAGTGATCATAGAGTTGATGGCAGTGATAACAAAGTTGATGGCAGTGATCACAGAGTTGATGGCAGTGGCCACAGAGTTGATGGCAGTGATAAAAGAGTTGATGGCAGTGGCCACAGAGTTGAAGGCAGTGATCACAGAGTTGATGGCAATCATAACAGAGTTGATGGCAGTGGCCACAGAATTGATGGCAGTGATCACAGAGTTGAAGGCAGTGATCACAGAGTTGATGGCAATCATAACAGAGTTGATGGCAGTGAGCATAGAATTGATGGCAGTGATCACAGAGCTGATGGTAGTGGACACATATATGATGGCATTGGCCACATAAGTGGTGGCAGTGATCACAGAGTTGATGGCGGTGATCACAGAGATGATGGCAGTGGTAACAGAGTTGATGGCAATGATCACAGAGTTGACGGCAGTAATCACATATGTGATCACAATCATCTCAGAGTTGATGGCAGTGAGCAAAGAATTGATGGCAGTGATCACAGAGTTGATGGCAGTGATCACAGTGTTGATGGCAGTGATCCCAGAGTTGATGGCGGTGATCACAAAGTTGATGGCAGTGATCACAGTGTTGATGGCAGTGATCACAGAGTTGATGGAGGTGATCACAGAGTTGATGGCAGTGGCCACAGAGATGATGGCATTGATCACAGAGTTTATGGCAGTGATCACAAACTTGATGGCAGTGGTCACATTGTTGATAGCAGTGATCACAGAGTTGATGGCAGTGATCACAGATTTGATGGCAGTTATCACAGAGTTGATGGCAGTGATCACAGAGTTGATGGCATTGATCACAGAGTTATTGCAGTGATCACAGAGTTGATCGCAGTGGCCAAAGAGTTGATGGCAATTTCCACAGAGTTGATGGCAGTGATCACAGAGTTGATGGCAGTGATCACAGCGTTGATGACGGTGATCACAGATTTGATGGCAGTGATCACATTGTTGATTACAATCATCACAGAGTTGATGGCAGTGAGCAAAGAATTGATGGCAGTGATCACAGAGTTGACAGTAGTGATCACAGAGCTGAAGGCAGTGATCACAGAGTTGATGGCAATAATCACAGAGTTGATGGCAGTGATCACAGAGTTGATGGCATTGATCACAGAGTTATTGCAGTGATCACAGAGTTGATGGCAGTGGCCACAGAGTTGATGGCAGTGGCCACAGAGTTGATGGCAGTGGCCACAGAGTTGATGGCAGTGATCACAGTGTTGATGGCAGTGATCACAGAGATGACGGCAATTGTCACAGAGTTGATGGAACTGATCACAGAGTGGAAGGCAGTGATCAAAAATTTCATGGCGGTGATCACAGAGTTGATGGCAGTGGCCACAGAGATGATTGCAGTGATCAAAGTCGCCACATATTTGATGGCAGTGGCCACAGAGTTGATGGCTGTGATCACAAAGTTGATGGCGGTGATCACAGAGTTGATGGCAATGGCCACAGAGTTGATGGCAGTGGCCACAGAGCTGATGGTAGTGGTCACATAGTTGGTGACAGTGGTCCAGAGTTGATGACAGTGGCCACAGAGTCGATGGCAGTGATCACAGAGTTGATGTTAGTGATCACAGAGTTGATGGCTGTGGCCACAGATTTGATGGCAGTGATCACAGAGTTGATGGCAGTGGCCACATAGGTGTTGGCAATGATCACAGAGTTGAAGGCAGTGATCACAGAGTTGATGGCAATCATAACAGAGTTGATGGCAGTGAGCATAGAATTGATGGCAGTGATCACAGAGCTGATGGTAGTGGACACATATATGATGGCATTGGCCACATAAGTGGTGGCAGTGATCACAGAGTTGATGGCGGTGATCACAGAGATGATGGCAGTGGTAACAGAGTTGATGGCAATGATCACAGAGTTGACGGCAGTAATCACATATGTGATTACAATCATCTCAGAGTTGATGGCAGTGAGCACAGAATTGATGGCAGTGATCACAGAGTTGATGGCAGTGATCACAGTGTTGATGGCAGTGATCCCAGAGTTGATGGCGGTGATCACAAAGTTGATGGCAGTGATCACAGTGTTGATGGCAGTGATCACAGAGTTGATGGAGGTGATCACAGAGTTGATGGCAGTGGCCACAGAGATGATGGCAATGATCACAGAGTTGATGGCAGTGATCACAAACTTGATGGCAGTGGTCACATTGTTGATAGCAGTGATCACAGAGTTGATGGCAGTGATCACAGATTTGATGGCAGTTATCACAGAGTTGATGGCAGTGATCACAGAGTTGATGGCATTGATCACAGAGTTATTGCAGTGATCACAGAGTTGATCACAGTGGCCAAAGAGTTGATGGCAATTTCCACAGAGTTGATGGCAGTGATCACAGAGTTGATGGCAGTGATCACAGCGTTGATGACGGTGATCACAGATTTGATGGCAGTGATCACATTGTTGATTACAATCATCACAGAGTTGATGGCAGTGAGCAAAGAATTGATGGCAGTGATCACAGAGTTGACAGTAGTGATCACAGAGCTGAAGGCAGTGATCACAGAGTTGATGGCAATAATCACAGAGTTGATGGCAGTGATCACAGAGTTGATGGCATTGATCACAGAGTTGATGGCTGTGATCACAGCGTTGATGGCGGTGATCACAGATTTGATGGCAGTGATCACATTGTTGATTACAATCATCACAGAGTTGATGGCAGTGGCCACAGAGTTGATGGCAGTGATCACAGTGTTGATAGCAGTGATCACAGAGATGACGGCAATTGTCACAGAGTTGATGGAACTGATCACAGAGTGGAAGGCAGTGATCAAAAATTTCATGGCGGTGATCACAGAGTTGATGGCAGTGGCCACATAGATGATTGCAGTGATCAAAGTCGCCACATATTTGATGGCAGTGGCCACAGAGTTGATGGCTGTGATCACAAAGTTGATGGCGGTGATCACAGAGTTGATGGCAATGGCCACAGAGTTGATGGCAGTGGCCACAGAGCTGATGGTAGTGGTCACATAGTTGATGACAGGGGTCACATAGTTGGTGACAGTGGTCCAGAGTTGATGGCAGTGATCACAGAGTTGATGGAAGTGATCACAGAGTGGATGGCAGTGATCACACATTTCATGGCGGAGATCACAGAGTTGATGGCAATGGCCGCAGAGATGATTGCAGTGATCAAAGTCGCCACATAGTTGATGGCAGTGGCCACAGAGTTGATGGCTGTGATCACAAAGTTGATGGCGTTGATCACATAATTGATGGCAATGGCCACAGAGTTGATGGCAGTGATCACAGAGTTGATAGCAGTGATCACAGAGCTGATGGCCGTGGTCACAGAGTTGATGGCAGTCACCATAGAGTTTATTGCGGTGTCCAAAGCGTTGGTGGCAGTGATGACAGAGTTGATGGCAGTGGCCACAGAGTTGATGGCAGTGATCACAGAGTTGATGGTAGTGATCACAGAGTTAATGGCAGTGGAGACAGATTTGATGGCAGTGATCACAGAGTTGATAGCAGTTATCACAGAGTTGATGGCAATGATCACAGCGCTGATGACAGTGGCCACAGAGTCGATGGCAGTGATCACAGAGTTGATGTTAGTGATCACAGAGTTGATGGCTGTGGCCACAGATTTGATGGCAGTGATCACAGAGTTGATGGCAGTGGCCACATAGGTGTTGGCAATGATCACAGAGTTGAAGGCAGTGATCACAGAGTTGATGGCAATCATAACAGAGTTGATGGCAGTGAGCATAGAATTGATGGCAGTGATCACAGAGCTGATGGTAGTGGACACATATATGATGGCATTGGCCACATAAGTGGTGGCAGTGATCACAGAGTTGATGGCGGTGATCACAGAGATGATGGCAGTGGTAACAGAGTTGATGGCAATGATCACAGAGTTGACGGCAGTAATCACATATGTGATTACAATCATCTCAGAGTTGATGGCAGTGAGCACAGAATTGATGGCAGTGATCACAGAGTTGATGGCAGTGATCACAGTGTTGATGGCAGTGATCCCAGAGTTGATGGCGGTGATCACAAAGTTGATGGCAGTGATCACAGTGTTGATGGCAGTGATCACAGAGTTGATGGAGGTGATCACAGAGTTGATGGCAGTGGCCACAGAGATGATGGCAATGATCACAGAGTTGATGGCAGTGATCACAAACTTGATGGCAGTGGTCACATTGTTGATAGCAGTGATCACAGAGTTGATGACAGTGATCACAGATTTGATGGCAGTTATCACAGAGTTGATGGCAGTGATCACAGAGTTGATGGCATTGATCACAGAGTTATTGCAGTGATCACAGAGTTGATCACAGTGGCCAAAGAGTTGATGGCAATTTCCACAGAGTTGATGGCAGTGATCACAGAGTTGATGGCAGTGATCACAGCGTTGATGACGGTGATCACAGATTTGATGGCAGTGATCACATTGTTGATTACAATCATCACAGAGTTGATGGCAGTGAGCAAAGAATTGATGGCAGTGATCACAGAGTTGACAGTAGTGATCACAGAGCTGAAGGCAGTGATCACAGAGTTGATGGCAATAATCACAGAGTTGATGGCAGTGATCACAGAGTTGATGGCATTGATCACAGAGTTGATGGCTGTGATCACAGCGTTGATGGCGGTGATCACAGATTTGATGGCAGTGATCACATTGTTGATTACAATCATCACAGAGTTGATGGCAGTGGCCACAGAGTTGATGGCAGTGATCACAGTGTTGATAGCAGTGATCACAGAGATGACGGCAATTGTCACAGAGTTGATGGAACTGATCACAGAGTGGAAGGCAGTGATCAAAAATTTCATGGCGGTGATCACAGAGTTGATGGCAGTGGCCACATAGATGATTGCAGTGATCAAAGTCGCCACATATTTGATGGCAGTGGCCACAGAGTTGATGGCTGTGATCACAAAGTTGATGGCGGTGATCACAGAGTTGATGGCAATGGCCACAGAGTTGATGGCAGTGGCCACAGAGCTGATGGTAGTGGTCACATAGTTGATGACAGGGGTCACATAGTTGGTGACAGTGGTCACAGAGTTGATGGCAGTATCCACAGAGTTTATTGCGGTGTCCAAAGCGTTGGTGGCAGTGATTACAGAGTTGATGGCAGTGGCCACAGATTTGATGGCAGTGATCACAGAGTTGATGGTAGTGATCACAGAGTTAATGGCAGTGGCCACACATTTGATGGCAGTGATCACAGAGTTGATTGCATTTATCACAGAGTTGATGGCAATGATCACAGCGCTGATGACAGTGGCCACAGAGTCGATGGCAGTGATCACAGAGTTGATGTTAGTGATCACAGAGTTGATGGCAGTGGCCACAGATTTGATGGCAGTGATCACAGAGTTGATGGCAGTGATCACAGAGTTGATGGCAGTGATCACAGAGTTGATGGCAGTGGCCACATAGGTGTTGGCAGTGATCACAGAGTTGAAGGCAGTGATCACGGAGTTGATGGCAATCATAAAAGAGTTGATGGCAGTGATCACAGAGTTGATGGCAGTGATCACAGAGCTGATGGCAGTGATCACAGAGTTGATGGCAATCATCACAGAGTTGATGGCAGTGAGCACAGAATTGATCGCAGTGATCACAGATTTGATGGCAGTGATCACAGAGCTGATGGCAGTGGCCACAGAGATTATGGCAGTGGCCACAGATTTGATGGCAGAGATCACAGAGCTGACGGCAGTGATCAGAGAGTTATGGCAGTGGCCACAGAATTGATGTCAGTTATCACAGAGTTGATGGCTATGTTCATAGATCTGATGGCAGTGGCCACAGAGTTGATGGCAGTGGCCACAGAGATTATGGCAGTGATTACAGAGTTGATAGCAGTGATCACAGAGATGATGGCAGTGGTCACAGAGTTGATGGCAGTGGCCACAGTGTTTATGGCGGTGGCCAAATCGTTGATGGCAGTGATCATAGAGTTGATGGCAGTGATAACAAAGTTGATGGCAGTGATCACAGAGTTGATGGCAGTGGCCACAGAGTTGATGGCAGTGATCAAAGAGTTGATTGCAGTGGCCACAGAGTTGATTGCAGTGAGCACGAATATTATGGCAGTTATCATAGAGTTGATGGCAATGATCACTGAGTTGATGGCAATGGCCACAGAGTTGATGGCAGTGATCACAGAGTTGATGGAAGTGATCACAGAGTTGATCGCAGTGGCCACAGCGTTGATGGCACTGGCCACATAGTTGATTGCAGTGGCCACAGAGTTGAAGGCTGTGATCACACAGTTGATGGCGGTCATCACAGAGTTGATGGCAGTGGTCAAAGAATTGATGGCAGTGGCCACAGAGTTGAGGGCTGTGAACACAGAGTTGATGGCAGTTATCACATAGTTTATGGCATTGGCCACAGAAGAGTTGATTTCAGTGATCACAGTGTTGATGGCAGTGATTACAGAGTTGATGGCAGTGATCACAGAGTTGATGGCAATCATCACAGAGTTGATGGCAGTGATCACAGAAATGATGGCAGTGATAACAGAGTTAATAGCCGTTATCACAGAGCTGATGACAGTGGCCACAGAATTGATGGTAGTGATCACATAGTTGATGACAGTGGTCACATAGTTGATGACAGTGATCACAGAGTTGATGGTTGTGGCGACAAAGTTGATGGCAATGATCACAGTGTTGATGGTAGTGATCACAGAATTGATGGCGGTGATCACAGAGTTGATGGCAGTGGCCACAGAGTTGAAGGCAGTCAGCATAGAATTGATGGCAGTGATCACAGAGCTGATGGCATTGATCACAGAGTTATTGCAGTGATCACAGAGTTGATCGCAGTGGCCAAAGAGTTGATGGCAATGGCCACAGATTTGATGGCAGTGATCACAGAGTTGATGGCTGTGATCACAGCGTTGATGGCGGTGATCACAGATTTGATGGCAGTGATCACATTGTTGATTACAATCATCACAGAGTTGATGGCAGTGGCCACAGAGTTGATGGCAGTGATCACAGTGTTGATGGCAGTGATCACAGAGATGACGGCAATTGTCACAGAGTTGATGGAACTGATCACAGAGTGGAAGGCAGTGATCAAAAATTTCATGGCGGTGATCACAGAGTTGATGGCAGTGGCCACAGAGATGATTGCAGTGATCAAAGTCGCCACATATTTGATGGCAGTGGCCACAGAGTTGATGGCTGTGATCACAAAGTTGATGGCGGTGATCACAGAGTTGATGGCAATGGCCACAGAGTTGATAGCAGTGGCCACAGAGCTGATGGTAGTGGTCACATAGTTGATGACAGGGGTCACATAGTTGGTGACAGTGGTCCAGAGTTGATGGCAGTGATCACAGAGTTGATGGAAGTGATCACAGAGTGGATGGCAGTGATCACACATTTCATGGCGGAGATCACAGAGTTGATGGTAGTGATCACAGAGTTAATGGCAGTGGCCACAGATTTGATGGCAGTGATCACAGAGTTGATTGCATTTATCACAGAGTTGATGGCAATGATCACAGTGCTGATGACAGTGGCCACAGAGTCGATGGCAGTGATCACAGAGTTGATGTTAGTGATCACAGAGTTGATAGCAGTGATCACAGAGTTGATGGCAGTGGCCACAGAGTTGATAGCAGTGATCACAGAGGTGATGGCAGTGATCATGGAGTTGATGGCAATCATAAAAGAGTTGATGGCAGTGATCACAGAGTTGATGGCAGTGATCACAGAGCTGATGGCAGTGATCACAGAGTTGATGGCAATCATCACAGAGTTGATGGCAGTGAGCACAGAATTGATCGCAGTGATCACAGATTTGATGGCAGTGATCACAGAGCTGATGGCAGTGGCCACAGAGATTATGGCAGTGGCCGCAGATTTGATGGCAGAGATCACAGAGCTGACGGCAGTGATCAGAGAGTTATGGCAGTGGCCACAGAATTGATGTCAGTTATCACAGAGTTGATGGCAATGTTCATAGATCTGATGGCAGTGGCCACAGAGTTGATGGCAGTGGCCACAGAGATTATGGCAGTGATTACAGAGTTGATAGCAGTGATCACAGAGCTGATGGCAGTGGTCACAGAGTTGATGGCAGTGGCCACAGTGTTTATGGCGGTGGCCAAATCGTTGATGGCAGTGATCATAGAGTTGATGGCAGTGATAAGAAAGTTGATGGCAGTGATCACAGAGTTGATGGCAGTGGCCACAGAGTTGATGGCAGTGATCAAAGAGTTGATTGCAGTGGCCACAGAGTTGATTGCAGTGAGCACGAATATTATGGCAGTTATCATAGAGTTGATAGCAATGATCACTGAGTTGGTGGCAATGGCCACAGAGTTGATGGCAGTGATCACAGAGTTGATGGAAGTGATCACAGAGTTGATCGCAGTGGCCACAGCGTTGATGGCACTGGCCACATAGTTGATTGCAGTGGCCACAGAGTTGATGGCTGTGATCACACAGTTGATGGCGGTCATCACAGAGTTGATGGCAGTGGTCAAGGAATTGATGGCAGTGGCCACAGAGTTGAGGGCTGTGAACACAGAGTTGATGGCAGTTATCACATAGTTTATGGCATTGACCACAGAAGAGTTGATTTCAGTGATCACAGTGTTGATGGCATTGATCACAGAGTTATTGCAGTTATCACAGAGTTGATCGCCGTGGCCACAGAGTTGATGGCAATGGTCACAGAGTTGATGGCAGTGATCACAGCGTTGATGGCGGTGATCGCAGATTTGATGGCAGTGATCACATTGTTGATTACAATCATCACAGAGTTGATGGCATTGAGCAAAGAATTGATGGCAGTGATCACAGAGTTGATAGTAGTGATCACAGAGCTGAAGGCAGTGATCACAGAGTTGATGGCAATCATCACAGAGTTGATGGCAGTGAGCACAGAATTGATGGCAGTGATCACAGAGTTGATGGTAGTGATCACAGAGCTGATGACAGTGATCACAGAGTTGATGGCATTCATCACACAGTTGATGGCAGTGAACAAAGAATTTATGGCATTGATCACAGAGATGATGGCAGTGATCACAGTATTGATGGCAGTGGCCACAGAGTTGATGGCAGTGGCCACAGAGTTGATGGCAGTGGCCACATAGTTGATGGCAGTTATCACATTGTTGATTACAATCATCACAGAGTTGATGGCAGTGAGCACAGAATTGATGGCAGTGATCACAGAGGTGATGCTAGTGATCACAGAGCTGAGGGCAGTGATCACAGATATGATGGCAATCATCACAGAGTTGATGGCAGTGAGCACAAAATTGATTGCAGTGATCACATAGTTGATGGCAATGATCACAGAGCTGATGGCAGTGACTACATAGTTGATGGCAGTGATCACAGAGCTGATGGCAGTGGCCACAGAGATTATGGCAGTGGCCACAGATTTGATGGCAGTGATCACAAAGCTGACGGCAGTGATCATAGAGTTATGGCAGTGGCCACAGAATTGATGTCAGTTATCACAGAGTTGATGGCATTGTTCATAGATCTGATGGCAGTGGCCACAGAGTTGATGGCAGTGGCCACAGAGATTATGGCAGTGATTACAGAGTTGATAGCAGTGATCACAGAGCTGATGGCAGTGGCCACAGAGTTGATGGATGTGGCCACATAGTTGATGGCAGTGGCCAAAGAGTTGAAGGCTGTGATCACAATGTTGATGGCGGTGATCAAAGAGTTGAAGGAGTGGCCAAGGAATTGATGGCAGTGACCACAGAGTTGAGGGATGTGGCCACAGAGATTATGGCAGTGATTACAGAGTTGATAGCAGTGATCACAGAGCTGATGGCAGTGGTCACAGAGTTGATGGCAGTGGCCACAGAGTTGATGGCAGTTATCACAGAGTTGATGGAAGTGATCATAGAGTTGATGGCATTGATAACAAAGTTGATGGCAGTGATCACAGAGTTGATGGCAGTGGCCACAGAGTTGATGGCAGTGATCAAAGAGTTGATGGCAGTGGCCACAGAGTTGATGGCAGTGGCCGCAGAGTTGATGGCAGTGAGCACGAATTTTATGGCAGTTATCACAGAGTTGATGGCAATGATCACAGAGTTGATGGCAATGGCCACAGAGTTGATGGCAATGATCACAGAGTTGAAGGAAGTGATCACAGAGTTGATCGCAGTGGCCACAGAGTTGATGGACGTGGCCACATAGTTGATGGCAGTGGCCAAAGAGTTGAAGGCTGTGATCACAATGTTGATGGCGGTGATCAAAGAGTTGAAGGCAATGGCCAAGGAATTGATGGCAGTGGCCACAGAGTTGAAAGCTGTGAATACAGAGTTGATGGCAGTTATCACATAGTTTATGGCATTGGCCACAGAAGAGTTGATTTCAGTGATCACAGTGTTGATGACAGTGATCACAGAACTGATGGCAGTGATCACAGAGTTGATGGCAATCATCACAGAGTTGATGGCAGTGAGCACAGAATTGATGGCAGTGATCAGAGAGTTGATGGCAGTGATCACCGAGCTGATGGCAGTGGCCACAGAGATTATGGCAGTGGCCAAAGATTTGATGGCAGTGATCACAGAGCTGACGGCAGTGATCACAGAGTTATGGCAGTGGCCACAGAATTGATGTCAGTTATCACAGAGTTGATGGCATTGTTCATAGATCTGATGGCAGTGGCCACAGAGTTGATTGCAGTGGCCACAGAGATTATGGCAGTGATTACAGAGTTGATAGCAGTAATCACAGAGCTGATGGCAATGGTTACAGAGGTGATGGCAGTGATCACAGAGTTGATGGCAGTGATCACAGCGTTGATGGCGGTGATCGCAGATTTGATGGCAGTGATCACATTGTTGATTGCAATCATCACAGAGTTGATGGCATTGAGCAAAGAATTGATGGCAGTGATCACAGAGTTGATAGTAGTGATCACAGAGCTGAAGGCAGTGATCACAGAGTTGATGGCAATCATCACAGAGTTGATGGCAGTGATCACAGAGTTGATGGCAATCATCACAGAGTTGATGGCAGTGATCACAGAAATGATGGCAGTGATAACAGAGTTAATAGCCGTTATCACAGAGCTGATGACAGTGGCCACAGAATTGATGGTAGTGATCACATAGTTGATGACAGTGGTCACATAGTTGATGACAGTGATCACAGAGTTGATGGTTGTGGCGACAAAGTTGATGGCAATGATCACAGTGTTGATGGTAGTGATCACAAAATTGATGGCGGTGATCACAGAGTTGATGGCAGTGGCCACAGAGTTGAAGGCAGTCAGCATAGAATTGATGGCAGTGATCACAGAGCTGATGGCATTGATCACAGAGTTATTGCAGTGATCACAGAGTTGATCACAGTGGCCAAAGAGTTGATGGCAATGGCCACAGATTTGATGGCAGTGATCACAGAGTTGATGGCTGTGATCACAGCGTTGATGGCGGTGATCACAGATTTGATGGCAGTGATCACATTGTTGATTACAATCATCACAGAGTTGATGGCAGTGGCCACAGAGTTGATGGCAGTGATCACAGTGTTGATGGCAGTGATCACAGAGATGACGGCAATTGTCACAGAGTTGATGGAACATGATCACAGAGTGGAAGGCAGTGATCAAAAATTTCATGGCGGTGATCACAGAGTTGATGGCAGTGGCCACAGAGATGATTGCAGTGATCAAAGTCGCCACATATTTGATGGCAGTGGCCACAGAGTTGATGGCTGTGATCACAAAGTTGATGGCGGTGATCACAGAGTTGATGGCAATGGCCACAGAGTTGATAGCAGTGGCCACAGAGCTGATGGTAGTGGTCACACAGTTGATGACAGGGGTCACATAGTTGGTGACAGTGGTCCAGAGTTGATGGCAGTGATCACAGAGTTGATGGAAGTGATCACAGAGTGGATGGCAGTGATCACACATTTCATGGCGGAGATCACAGAGTTGATGGCAATGGCCGCAGAGATGATTGCAGTGATCAAAGTCGCCACATAGTTGATGGCAGTGGCCACAGAGTTGATGGCTGTGATCACAAAGTTGATGGCGTTGATCACAGAATTGATGGCAATGGCCACAGAGTTGATGGCAGTGATCACAGAGTTGATAGCAGTGATCACAGAGCTGATGGCCTTGGTCACAGAGTTGATGGCAGTATCCACAGAGTTTATTGCGGTGTCCAAAGCGTTGGTGGCAGTGATTACAGAGTTGATGGCAGTGGCCACAGAGTTGATGGCAGTGATCACAGAGTTGATGGTAGTGATCACAGAGTTAATGGCAGTGGCCACAGATTTGATGGCAGTGATCACAGAGTTGATTGCATTTATCACAGAGTTGATGGCAATGATCACAGTGCTGATGACAGTGGCCACAGAGTCGATGGCAGTGATCACAGAGTTGATGTTAGTGATCACAGAGTTGATGGCAGTGGCCACAGATTTGATGGCAGTGATCACAGAGTTGATGGCAGTGATCACAGAGTTGATAGCAGTGATCACAGAGTTGATGGCAGTGGCCACAGAGTTGATAGCAGTGATCACAGAGGTGATGGCAGTGATCATGGAGTTGATGGCATTCATAAAAGAGTTGATGGCAGTGATCACAGAGTTGATGGCAGTGATCACAGAGCTGATGGCAGTGATCACAGAGTTGATGGCAATCATCACAGAGTTGATGGCAGTGAGCACAGAATTGATCGCAGTGATCACAGATTTGATGGCAGTGATCACAGAGCTGATGGCAGTGGCCACAGAGATTATGGCAGTGGCCGCAGATTTGATGGCAGAGATCACAGAGCTGACGGCAGTGATCAGAGAGTTATGGCAGTGGCCACAGAATTGATGTCAGTTATCACAGAGTTGATGGCAATGTTCATAGATCTGATGGCAGTGGCCATAGAGTTGATGGCAGTGGCCACAGAGATTATGGCAGTGATTACAGAGTTGATAGCAGTGATCACAGAGCTGATGGCAGTGGTCACAGAGTTGATGGCAGTGGCCACAGTGTTTATGGCGGTGGCCAAATCGTTGATGGCAGTGATCATAGAGTTGATGGCAGTGATAAGAAAGTTGATGGCAGTGATCACAGAGTTGATGGCAGTGGCCACAGAGTTGATGGCAGTGATCAAAGAGTTGATTGCAGTGGCCACAGAGTTGATTGCAGTGAGCACGAATATTATGGCAGTTATCATAGAGTTGATAGCAATGATCACTGAGTTGGTGGCAATGGCCACAGAGTTGATGGCAGTGATCACAGAGTTGATGGAAGTGATCACAGAGTTGATCGCAGTGGCCACAGCGTTGATGGCACTGGCCACATAGTTGATTGCAGTGGCCACAGAGTTGATGGCTGTGATCACACAGTTGATGGCGGTCATCACAGAGTTGATGGCAGTGGTCAAGGAATTGATGGCAGTGGCCACAGAGTTGAGGGCTGTGAACACAGAGTTGATGGCAGTTATCACATAGTTTATGGCATTGACCACAGAAGAGTTGATTTCAGTGATCACAGTGTTGATGGCATTGATCACAGAGTTATTGCAGTTATCACAGAGTTGATCGCCGTGGCCACAGAGTTGATGGCAATGGTCACAGAGTTGATGGCAGTGATCACAGCGTTGATGGCGGTGATCGCAGATTTGATGGCAGTGATCACATTGTTGATTACAATCATCACAGAGTTGATGGCATTGAGCAAAGAATTGATGGCAGTGATCACAGAGTTGATAGTAGTGATCACAGAGCTGAAGGCAGTGATCACAGAGTTGATGGCAATCATCACAGAGTTGATGGCAGTGAGCACAGAATTGATGGCAGTGATCACAGAGTTGATGGTAGTGATCACAGAGCTGATGACAGTGATCACAGAGTTGATGGCATTCATCACACAGTTGATGGCAGTGAACAAAGAATTTATGGCATTGATCACAGAGATGATGGCAGTGATCACAGTATTGATGGCAGTGGCCACAGAGTTGATGGCAGTGGCCACAGAGTTGATGGCAGTGGCCACATAGTTGATGGCAGTTATCACATTGTTGATTACAATCATCACAGAGTTGATGGCAGTGAGCACAGAATTGATGGCAGTGATCACAGAGGTGATGCTAGTGATCACAGAGCTGAGGGCAGTGATCACAGATATGATGGCAATCATCACAGAGTTGATGGCAGTGAGCACAAAATTGATTGCAGTGATCACATAGTTGATGGCAATGATCACAGAGCTGATGGCAGTGACTACATAGTTGATGGCAGTGATCACAGAGCTGATGGCAGTGGCCACAGAGATTATGGCAGTGGCCACAGATTTGATGGCAGTGATCACAAAGCTGACGGCAGTGATCATAGAGTTATGGCAGTGGCCACAGAATTGATGTCAGTTATCACAGAGTTGATGGCATTGTTCATAGATCTGATGGCAGTGGCCACAGAGTTGATGGCAGTGGCCACAGAGATAATGGCAGTGATTACAGAGTTGATAGCAGTGATCACAGAGCTGATGGCAGTGGTCACAGAGTTGATGGCAGTGGCCACAGAGTTGATGGCAGTTATCACAGAGTTGATGGTAGTGATCATAGAGTTGATGGCAGTGATAACAAAGTTGATGGCAGTGATCACAGAGTTGATGGCAGTGGCCACAGAGTTGATGGCAGTGATAAAAGAGTTGATGACAGTGGCCACAGAGTTGATGGCAATGGCCACAGAGTTGATGGCAGTGAGCACGAATTTTATGGCAGTTATCACAGAGTTGATGGCAATGATCACAGAGTTGATGGCAATGGCCAAAGAGTTGATGGCAATGATCACAGAGTTGAAGGAAGTGATCACAGAGTTGATCGTAGTGGCCACAAAGTTGATGGATGTGGCCACATAGTTGATGGCAGTGGCCAAAGAGTTGAAGGCTGTGATCACAATGTTGATGGCGGTGATCAAAGAGTTGAAGGAGTGGCCAAGGAATTGATGGCAGTGACCACAGAGTTGAGGGATGTGGCCACATAGATTATGGCAGTGATTACAGAGTTGATAGCAGTGATCACAGAGCTGATGGCAGTGGTCACAGAGTTGATGGCAGTGGCCACAGAGTTGATGGCAGTTATCACAGAGTTGATGGAAGTGATCATAGAGTTGATGGCAGTGATAACAAAGTTGATGGCAGTGATCACAGAGTTGATGGCAGTGGCCACAGAGTTGATGGCAGTGATCAAAGAGTTGATGGCAGTGGCCACAGAGTTGATGGCAGTGGCCGCAGAGTTGATGGCAGTGAGCACGAATTTTATGGCAGTTATCACAGAGTTGATGGCAATGATCACAGAGTTGATGGCAATGGCCACAGAGTTGATGGCAATGATCACAGAGTTGAAGGAAGTGATCACAGAGTTGATCGCAGTGGCCACAGAGTTGATGGACGTGGCCACATAGTTGATGGCAGTGGCCAAAGAGTTGAAGGCTGTGATCACAATGTTGATGGCGGTGATCAAAGAGTTGAAGGCAATGGCCAAGGAATTGATGGCAGTGGCCACAGAGTTGAAAGCTGTGAATACAGAGTTGATGGCAGTTATCACATAGTTTATGGCATTGGCCACAGAAGAGTTGATTTCAGTGATCACAGTGTTGATGACAGTGATCACAGAACTGATGGCAGTGATCACAGAGTTGATGGCAATCATCACAGAGTTGATGGCAGTGAGCACAGAATTGATGGCAGTGATCAGAGAGTTGATGGCAGTGATCACCGAGCTGATGGCAGTGGCCACAGAGATTATGGCAGTGGCCAAAGATTTGATGGCAGTGATCACAGAGCTGACGGCAGTGATCACAGAGTTATGGCAGTGGCCACAGAATTGATGTCAGTTATCACAGAGTTGATGGCATTGTTCATAGATCTGATGGCAGTGGCCACAGAGTTGATTGCAGTGGCCACAGAGATTATGGCAGTGATTACAGAGTTGATAGCAGTAATCACAGAGCTGATGGCAATGGTTACAGAGGTGATGGCAGTGATCACAGAGTTGATGGCAGTGATCACAGCGTTGATGGCGGTGATCGCAGATTTGATGGCAGTGATCACATTGTTGATTGCAATCATCACAGAGTTGATGGCATTGAGCAAAGAATTGATGGCAGTGATCACAGAGTTGATAGTAGTGATCACAGAGCTGAAGGCAGTGATCACAGAGTTGATGGCAATCATCACAGAGTTGATGGCAGTGAGCACAGAATTGATGGCAGTGATCACAGAGTTGATGGTAGTGATCACAGAGCTGATTTCAGTGATCACAGAGTTGATGGCATTCATCACAGAGTTGATGGCAGTGAACAAAGAATTTATGGCATTGATCACAGTATTGATGGCAGTGGCCACAGAATTGATGGCAGTGGCCACAGAGTTGATGGCAGTGGCCACATAGTTGATGGCAGTTATCACAGCGTTGATGGCGGTGATCACATATTTGATGGCAGTGATCACATTGTTGATTACAATCATCACAGAGTTGATGGCAGTGAGCACAGAATTGATGGCAGTGATCACAAAGTTGATGGTAGTGATCACAGAGCTGAGGGCAGTGATCACAGATATGATGGCAATCATCACAGAGTTGATGGCAGTGAGCACAAAATTGATTGCAGTGATCACATAGTTGATGGCAGTGATCACAGAGCTGATGGCAGTGGCCACATAGTTGATGGCAGTGATCACAAAGCTGATGGCAGTGGCCACAGAGATTATGGCAGTGGCCACAGATTTGATGGCAGTGATCACAAAGCTGACGGCAGTGATCATAGAGTTATGGCAGTGTCCACAGAATTGATGTCAGTTATCACAGAGTTGATGGCATTGTTCATAGATCTTATGGCAGTGGCCACAGAGTTGATGGCAGTGGCCACAGAGATTATGGCAGTGATTACAGAGTTGATAGCAGTGATCACAGAGCTGATGGCAGTGGTCACAGAGTTGATGGCAGTGGCCACAGAGTTGATGGCAGTTATCACAGAGTTGATGGTAGTGATCATAGAGTTGATGGCAGTGATAACAAAGTTGATGGCATTGATCACAGAGTTTATTGCAGTGGCCACAGAGTTGATGGCAATGATCACAGAGTTGATGGCAATGGCCACAGAGTTGATGGCAGTGATCACAGAGTTGAAGGAAGTGATCACAGTGTTGATCGCAGTGGCCACAGAGTTGATGGATGTGGCCACATAGTTGATGGCAGTGGCCAAAGAGTTGAAGGCTGTGATCACATTGTTTATGGCGGTGTCCAAAGCGTTGATGGCAGTGATCACATAGTTGATGGCAGTGCCCACAGAGTTGGTGGCAGTTATCACAGAATTGATGGTAGTGATCATAGAGTTGATGGCAGTGAAAACAAAGTTGATGGCAGTGATCACAAGGTTGATGGCAGTGGCCACAGAGTTGATGGCAGTGATCAAAGAGTTGATGCCAGTGGCCACAGAGTTGATGGCAGTGATCACGAATTTTATGGCAGTTATCACAGAGTTGATGACAATGATCACAGAGTTGATGGCAATGGCCACAGAGTTGATGGCAGTGAGCACAGAATTGATGGCAGTGATCACAGATCTGATGGCAATGATCACAGTATTGATGGCAGTGGCCACAGCGTTGATGGCAGTGACCACATAGTTGATGGCAGTGGCCACAAAGTTGATGGCTGTGATCACAAAGTTGATGGCGGTGATCACAGAGTTGATTGCAGTGGCCGAGGAATTGATGACAGTGGCCACAGAGTAGAGGGCTGTGAATACATAGTTGATGGCAGTTATCACATAGTTTATGGCATTGGCCACAGAAGAGTACATTTCAGTGATCACAGTGTTGATGGCATTGATAACAGAGTTATTGCAGTTATCACAGAGTTGATCGCCGTGGCCACAGAGTTGATGGCAATGGTCACAGCGTTGATGGCGGTGATCGCAGATTTGATGGCAGTGATCACATTGTTGATTAAAATCATCACAGAGTTGATGGCATTGAGCAAAGAATTGATGGCAGTGATCACAGAGTTGATAGTAGTGATCACAGAGCTGAAGGCAGTGATCACAGAGTTGATGGCAATCATCACAGATTTGATGGCAGTGAGCACAGAATTGATGGCAGTGATCACAGAGTTGATGGTAGTGATCACAGAGCTGATGACAGTGATCACAGAGTTGATGGCATTCATCACAGAGTTGATGGCAGTGAGCAAAGAATTTATGACATTGATAACAGAGTTGATGGCAGTGATCACAGTATTTATGGCAGTGGCCACAGAGTTGATAGCAGTGGCCACACAGTTGATGGCAGTGGCCACATAGTTGATGGCAGTTATCACAGCGTTGATGGCAATGTTCATAGATCTGATGGCAGTGGCCATAGAGTTGATGGCAGTGGCCACAGAGATTATGGCAGTGATTACAGAGTTGATAGCAGTGATCACAGAGCTGATGGCAGTGGTCACAGAGTTGATGGCAGTGGCCACAGTGTTTATGGCGGTGGCCAAATCGTTGATGGCAGTGATCATAGAGTTGATGGCAGTGATAAGAAAGTTGATGGCAGTGATCACAGAGTTGATGGCAGTGGCCACAGAGTTGATGGCAGTGATCAAAGAGTTGATTGCAGTGGCCACAGAGTTGATTGCAGTGAGCACGAATATTATGGCAGTTATCATAGAGTTGATAGCAATGATCACTGAGTTGGTGGCAATGGCCACAGAGTTGATGGCAGTGATCACAGAGTTGATGGAAGTGATCACAGAGTTGATCGCAGTGGCCACAGCGTTGATGGCACTGGCCACATAGTTGATTGCAGTGGCCACAGAGTTGATGGCTGTGATCACACAGTTGATGGCGGTCATCACAGAGTTGATGGCAGTGGTCAAGGAATTGATGGCAGTGGCCACAGAGTTGAGGGCTGTGAACACAGAGTTGATGGCAGTTATCACATAGTTTATGGCATTGACCACAGAAGAGTTGATTTCAGTGATCACAGTGTTGATGGCATTGATCACAGAGTTATTGCAGTTATCACAGAGTTGATCGCCGTGGCCACAGAGTTGATGGCAATGGTCACAGAGTTGATGGCAGTGATCACAGCGTTGATGGCGGTGATCGCAGATTTGATGGCAGTGATCACATTGTTGATTACAATCATCACAGAGTTGATGGCATTGAGCAAAGAATTGATGGCAGTGATCACAGAGTTGATAGTAGTGATCACAGAGCTGAAGGCAGTGATCACAGAGTTGATGGCAATCATCACAGAGTTGATGGCAGTGAGCACAGAATTGATGGCAGTGATCACAGAGTTGATGGTAGTGATCACAGAGCTGATGACAGTGATCACAGAGTTGATGGCATTCATCACACAGTTGATGGCAGTGAACAAAGAATTTATGGCATTGATCACAGAGATGATGGCAGTGATCACAGTATTGATGGCAGTGGCCACAGAGTTGATGGCAGTGGCCACAGAGTTGATGGCAGTGGCCACATAGTTGATGGCAGTTATCACATTGTTGATTACAATCATCACAGAGTTGATGGCAGTGAGCACAGAATTGATGGCAGTGATCACAGAGGTGATGCTAGTGATCACAGAGCTGAGGGCAGTGATCACAGATATGATGGCAATCATCACAGAGTTGATGGCAGTGAGCACAAAATTGATTGCAGTGATCACATAGTTGATGGCAATGATCACAGAGCTGATGGCAGTGACTACATAGTTGATGGCAGTGATCACAGAGCTGATGGCAGTGGCCACAGAGATTATGGCAGTGGCCACAGATTTGATGGCAGTGATCACAAAGCTGACGGCAGTGATCATAGAGTTATGGCAGTGGCCACAGAATTGATGTCAGTTATCACAGAGTTGATGGCATTGTTCATAGATCTGATGGCAGTGGCCACAGAGTTGATGGCAGTGGCCACAGAGATAATGGCAGTGATTACAGAGTTGATAGCAGTGATCACAGAGCTGATGGCAGTGGTCACAGAGTTGATGGCAGTGGCCACAGAGTTGATGGCAGTTATCACAGAGTTGATGGTAGTGATCATAGAGTTGATGGCAGTGATAACAAAGTTGATGGCAGTGATCACAGAGTTGATGGCAGTGGCCACAGAGTTGATGGCAGTGATAAAAGAGTTGATGGCAGTGGCCACAGAGTTGATGGCAATGGCCACAGAGTTGATGGCAGTGAGCACGAATTTTATGGCAGTTATCACAGAGTTGATGGCAATGATCACAGAGTTGATGGCAATGGCCAAAGAGTTGATGGCAATGATCACAGAGTTGAAGGAAGTGATCACAGAGTTGATCGTAGTGGCCACAGAGTTGATGGATGTGGCCACATAGTTGATGGCAGTGGCCAAAGAGTTGAAGGCTGTGATCACAATGTTGATGGCGGTGATCAAAGAGTTGAAGGAGTGGCCAAGGAATTGATGGCAGTGACCACAGAGTTGAGGGATGTGGCCACATAGATTATGGCAGTGATTACAGAGTTGATAGCAGTGATCACAGAGCTGATGGCAGTGGTCACAGAGTTGATGGCAGTGGCCACAGAGTTGATGGCAGTTATCACAGAGTTGATGGAAGTGATCATAGAGTTGATGGCAGTGATAACAAAGTTGATGGCAGTGATCACAGAGTTGATGGCAGTGGCCACAGAGTTGATGGCAGTGGCCACAGAGTTGATGGCAGTTATCACAGAGTTGATGGAAGTGATCATAGAGTTGATGGCAGTGATAACAAAGTTGATGGCAGTGATCACAGAGTTGATGGCAGTGGCCACAGAGTTGATGGCAATGATCACAGAGTTGAAGGAAGTGATCACAGAGTTGATCGCAGTGGCCACAGAGTTGATGGACGTGGCCACATAGTTGATGGCAGTGGCCAAAGAGTTGAAGGCTGTGATCACAATGTTGATGGCGGTGATCAAAGAGTTGAAGGCAATGGCCAAGGAATTGATGGCAGTGGCCACAGAGTTGAAAGCTGTGAATACAGAGTTGATGGCAGTTATCACATAGTTTATGGCATTGGCCACAGAAGAGTTGATTTCAGTGATCACAGTGTTGATGACAGTGATCACAGAACTGATGGCAGTGATCACAGAGTTGATGGCAATCATCACAGAGTTGATGGCAGTGAGCACAGAATTGATGGCAGTGATCAGAGAGTTGATGGCAGTGATCACCGAGCTGATGGCAGTGGCCACAGAGATTATGGCAGTGGCCAAAGATTTGATGGCAGTGATCACAGAGCTGACGGCAGTGATCACAGAGTTATGGCAGTGGCCACAGAATTGATGTCAGTTATCACAGAGTTGATGGCATTGTTCATAGATCTGATGGCAGTGGCCACAGAGTTGATTGCAGTGGCCACAGAGATTATGGCAGTGATTACAGAGTTGATAGCAGTAATCACAGAGCTGATGGCAATGGTTACAGAGGTGATGGCAGTGATCACAGAGTTGATGGCAGTGATCACAGCGTTGATGGCGGTGATCGCAGATTTGATGGCAGTGATCACATTGTTGATTGCAATCATCACAGAGTTGATGGCATTGAGCAAAGAATTGATGGCAGTGATCACAGAGTTGATAGTAGTGATCACAGAGCTGAAGGCAGTGATCACAGAGTTGATGGCAATCATCACAGAGTTGATGGCAGTGAGCACAGAATTGATGGCAGTGATCACAGAGTTGATGGTAGTGATCACAGAGCTGATGGCAGTGATCACAGAGTTGATGGCATTCATCACAGAGTTGATGGCAGTGAACAAAGAATTTATGGCATTGATCACAGTATTGATGGCAGTGGCCACAGAATTGATGGCAGTGGCCACAGAGTTGATGGCAGTGGCCACATAGTTGATGGCAGTTATCACAGCGTTGATGGCGGTGATCACATATTTGATGGCAGTGATCACATTGTTGATTACAATCATCACAGAGTTGATGGCAGTGAGCACAGAATTGATGGCAGTGATCACAAAGTTGATGGTAGTGATCACAGAGCTGAGGGCAGTGATCACAGATATGATGGCAATCATCACAGAGTTGATGGCAGTGAGCACAAAATTGATTGCAGTGATCACATAGTTGATGGCAGTGATCACAGAGCTGATGGCAGTGGCCACATAGTTGATGGCAGTGATCACAAAGCTGATGGCAGTGGCCACAGAGATTATGGCAGTGGCCACAGATTTGATGGCAGTGATCACAAAGCTGACGGCAGTGATCATAGAGTTATGGCAGTGTCCACAGAATTGATGTCAGTTATCACAGAGTTGATGGCATTGTTCATAGATCTTATGGCAGTGGCCACAGAGTTGATGGCAGTGGCCACAGAGATTATGGCAGTGATTACAGAGTTGATAGCAGTGATCACAGAGCTGATGGCAGTGGTCACAGAGTTGATGGCAGTGGCCACAGAGTTGATGGCAGTTATCACAGAGTTGATGGTAGTGATCATAGAGTTGATGGCAGTGATAACAAAGTTGATGGCATTGATCACAGAGTTTATTGCAGTGGCCACAGAGTTGATGGCAATGATCACAGAGTTGATGGCAATGGCCACAGAGTTGATGGCAGTGATCACAGAGTTGAAGGAAGTGATCACAGTGTTGATCGCAGTGGCCACAGAGTTGATGGATGTGGCCACATAGTTGATGGCAGTGGCCAAAGAGTTGAAGGCTGTGATCACATTGTTTATGGCGGTGTCCAAAGCGTTGATGGCAGTGATCACATAGTTGATGGCAGTGCCCACAGAGTTGGTGGCAGTTATCACAGAATTGATGGTAGTGATCATAGAGTTGATGGCAGTGAAAACAAAGTTGATGGCAGTGATCACAAGGTTGATGGCAGTGGCCACAGAGTTGATGGCAGTGATCAAAGAGTTGATGCCAGTGGCCACAGAGTTGATGGCAGTGATCACGAATTTTATGGCAGTTATCACAGAGTTGATGACAATGATCACAGAGTTGATGGCAATGGCCACAGAGTTGATGGCAGTGAGCACAGAATTGATGGCAGTGATCACAGATCTGATGGCAATGATCACAGTATTGATGGCAGTGGCCACAGCGTTGATGGCAGTGACCACATAGTTGATGGCAGTGGCCACAAAGTTGATGGCTGTGATCACAAAGTTGATGGCGGTGATCACAGAGTTGATTGCAGTGGCCGAGGAATTGATGACAGTGGCCACAGAGTAGAGGGCTGTGAATACATAGTTGATGGCAGTTATCACATAGTTTATGGCATTGGCCACAGAAGAGTACATTTCAGTGATCACAGTGTTGATGGCATTGATAACAGAGTTATTGCAGTTATCACAGAGTTGATCGCCGTGGCCACAGAGTTGATGGCAATGGTCACAGCGTTGATGGCGGTGATCGCAGATTTGATGGCAGTGATCACATTGTTGATTAAAATCATCACAGAGTTGATGGCATTGAGCAAAGAATTGATGGCAGTGATCACAGAGTTGATAGTAGTGATCACAGAGCTGAAGGCAGTGATCACAGAGTTGATGGCAATCATCACAGATTTGATGGCAGTGAGCACAGAATTGATGGCAGTGATCACAGAGTTGATGGTAGTGATCACAGAGCTGATGACAGTGATCACAGAGTTGATGGCATTCATCACAGAGTTGATGGCAGTGAGCAAAGAATTTATGACATTGATAACAGAGTTGATGGCAGTGATCACAGTATTTATGGCAGTGGCCACAGAGTTGATAGCAGTGGCCACACAGTTGATGGCAGTGGCCACATAGTTGATGGCAGTTATCACAGCGTTGATGGCAATGTTCATAGATCTGATGGCAGTGGCCATAGAGTTGATGGCAGTGGCCACAGAGATTATGGCAGTGATTACAGAGTTGATAGCAGTGATCACAGAGCTGATGGCAGTGGTCATAGAGTTGATGGCAGTGGCCACAGTGTTTATGGCGGTGGCCAAATCGTTGATGGCAGTGATCATAGAGTTGATGGCAGTGATAAGAAAGTTGATGGCAGTGATCACAGAGTTGATGGCAGTGGCCACAGAGTTGATGGCAGTGATCAAAGAGTTGATTGCAGTGGCCACAGAGTTGATTGCAGTGAGCACGAATATTATGGCAGTTATCATAGAGTTGATAGCAATGATCACTGAGTTGGTGGCAATGGCCACAGAGTTGATGGCAGTGATCACAGAGTTGATGGAAGTGATCACAGAGTTGATCGCAGTGGCCACAGCGTTGATGGCACTGGCCACATAGTTGATTGCAGTGGCCACAGAGTTGATGGCTGTGATCACACAGTTGATGGCGGTCATCACAGAGTTGATGGCAGTGGTCAAGGAATTGATGGCAGTGGCCACAGAGTTGAGGGCTGTGAACACAGAGTTGATGGCAGTTATCACATAGTTTATGGCATTGACCACAGAAGAGTTGATTTCAGTGATCACAGTGTTGATGGCATTGATCACAGAGTTATTGCAGTTATCACAGAGTTGATCGCCGTGGCCACAGAGTTGATGGCAATGGTCACAGAGTTGATGGCAGTGATCACAGCGTTGATGGCGGTGATCGCAGATTTGATGGCAGTGATCACATTGTTGATTACAATCATCACAGAGTTGATGGCATTGAGCAAAGAATTGATGGCAGTGATCACAGAGTTGATAGTAGTGATCACAGAGCTGAAGGCAGTGATCACAGAGTTGATGGCAATCATCACAGAGTTGATGGCAGTGAGCACAGAATTGATGGCAGTGATCACAGAGTTGATGGTAGTGATCACAGAGCTGATGACAGTGATCACAGAGTTGATGGCATTCATCACACAGTTGATGGCAGTGAACAAAGAATTTATGGCATTGATCACAGAGATGATGGCAGTGATCACAGTATTGATGGCAGTGGCCACAGAGTTGATGGCAGTGGCCACAGAGTTGATGGCAGTGGCCACATAGTTGATGGCAGTTATCACATTGTTGATTACAATCATCACAGAGTTGATGGCAGTGAGCACAGAATTGATGGCAGTGATCACAGAGGTGATGCTAGTGATCACAGAGCTGAGGGCAGTGATCACAGATATGATGGCAATCATCACAGAGTTGATGGCAGTGAGCACAAAATTGATTGCAGTGATCACATAGTTGATGGCAATGATCACAGAGCTGATGGCAGTGACTACATAGTTGATGGCAGTGATCACAGAGCTGATGGCAGTGGCCACAGAGATTATGGCAGTGGCCACAGATTTGATGGCAGTGATCACAAAGCTGACGGCAGTGATCATAGAGTTATGGCAGTGGCCACAGAATTGATGTCAGTTATCACAGAGTTGATGGCATTGTTCATAGATCTGATGGCAGTGGCCACAGAGTTGATGGCAGTGGCCACAGAGATAATGGCAGTGATTACAGAGTTGATAGCAGTGATCACAGAGCTGATGGCAGTGGTCACAGAGTTGATGGCAGTGGCCACAGAGTTGATGGCAGTTATCACAGAGTTGATGGTAGTGATCATAGAGTTGATGGCAGTGATAACAAAGTTGATGGCAGTGATCACAGAGTTGATGGCAGTGGCCACAGAGTTGATGGCAGTGATAAAAGAGTTGATGGCAGTGGCCACAGAGTTGATGGCAATGGCCACAGAGTTGATGGCAGTGAGCACGAATTTTATGGCAGTTATCACAGAGTTGATGGCAATGATCACAGAGTTGATGGCAATGGCCAAAGAGTTGATGGCAATGATCACAGAGTTGAAGGAAGTGATCACAGAGTTGATCGTAGTGGCCACAGAGTTGATGGATGTGGCCACATAGTTGATGGCAGTGGCCAAAGAGTTGAAGGCTGTGATCACAATGTTGATGGCGGTGATCAAAGAGTTGAAGGAGTGGCCAAGGAATTGATGGCAGTGACCACAGAGTTGAGGGATGTGGCCACATAGATTATGGCAGTGATTACAGAGTTGATAGCAGTGATCACAGAGCTGATGGCAGTGGTCACAGAGTTGATGGCAGTGGCCACAGAGTTGATGGC
The DNA here is from genome assembly GCA_963921405.1 of Cepaea hortensis. NCBI lineage: Eukaryota > Metazoa > Mollusca > Gastropoda > Stylommatophora > Helicidae > Cepaea > Cepaea hortensis. The sequence goes on from OY992894.1 coordinate 17,852,468, forward strand.
AGTTATCACAGAGTTGATGGAAGTGATCATAGAGTTGATGGCAGTGATAACAAAGTTGATGGCAGTGATCACAGAGTTGATGGCAGTGGCCACAGAGTTGATGGCAGTGATCAAAGAGTTGATGGCAGTGGCCACAGAGTTGATGGCAGTGGCCGCAGAGTTGATGGCAGTGAGCACGAATTTTATGGCAGTTATCACAGAGTTGATGGCAATGATCACAGAGTTGATGGCAATGGCCACAGAGTTGATGGCAATGATCACAGAGTTGAAGGAAGTGATCACAGAGTTGATCGCAGTGGCCACAGAGTTGATGGACGTGGCCACATAGTTGATGGCAGTGGCCAAAGAGTTGAAGGCTGTGATCACAATGTTGATGGCGGTGATCAAAGAGTTGAAGGCAATGGCCAAGGAATTGATGGCAGTGGCCACAGAGTTGAAAGCTGTGAATACAGAGTTGATGGCAGTTATCACATAGTTTATGGCATTGGCCACAGAAGAGTTGATTTCAGTGATCACAGTGTTGATGACAGTGATCACAGAACTGATGGCAGTGATCACAGAGTTGATGGCAATCATCACAGAGTTGATGGCAGTGAGCACAGAATTGATGGCAGTGATCAGAGAGTTGATGGCAGTGATCACCGAGCTGATGGCAGTGGCCACAGAGATTATGGCAGTGGCCAAAGATTTGATGGCAGTGATCACAGAGCTGACGGCAGTGATCACAGAGTTATGGCAGTGGCCACAGAATTGATGTCAGTTATCACAGAGTTGATGGCATTGTTCATAGATCTGATGGCAGTGGCCACAGAGTTGATTGCAGTGGCCACAGAGATTATGGCAGTGATTACAGAGTTGATAGCAGTAATCACAGAGCTGATGGCAATGGTTACAGAGGTGATGGCAGTGATCACAGAGTTGATGGCAGTGATCACAGCGTTGATGGCGGTGATCGCAGATTTGATGGCAGTGATCACATTGTTGATTGCAATCATCACAGAGTTGATGGCATTGAGCAAAGAATTGATGGCAGTGATCACAGAGTTGATAGTAGTGATCACAGAGCTGAAGGCAGTGATCACAGAGTTGATGGCAATCATCACAGAGTTGATGGCAGTGAGCACAGAATTGATGGCAGTGATCACAGAGTTGATGGTAGTGATCACAGAGCTGATGGCAGTGATCACAGAGTTGATGGCATTCATCACAGAGTTGATGGCAGTGAACAAAGAATTTATGGCATTGATCACAGTATTGATGGCAGTGGCCACAGAATTGATGGCAGTGGCCACAGAGTTGATGGCAGTGGCCACATAGTTGATGGCAGTTATCACAGCGTTGATGGCGGTGATCACATATTTGATGGCAGTGATCACATTGTTGATTACAATCATCACAGAGTTGATGGCAGTGAGCACAGAATTGATGGCAGTGATCACAAAGTTGATGGTAGTGATCACAGAGCTGAGGGCAGTGATCACAGATATGATGGCAATCATCACAGAGTTGATGGCAGTGAGCACAAAATTGATTGCAGTGATCACATAGTTGATGGCAGTGATCACAGAGCTGATGGCAGTGGCCACATAGTTGATGGCAGTGATCACAAAGCTGATGGCAGTGGCCACAGAGATTATGGCAGTGGCCACAGATTTGATGGCAGTGATCACAAAGCTGACGGCAGTGATCATAGAGTTATGGCAGTGTCCACAGAATTGATGTCAGTTATCACAGAGTTGATGGCATTGTTCATAGATCTTATGGCAGTGGCCACAGAGTTGATGGCAGTGGCCACAGAGATTATGGCAGTGATTACAGAGTTGATAGCAGTGATCACAGAGCTGATGGCAGTGGTCACAGAGTTGATGGCAGTGGCCACAGAGTTGATGGCAGTTATCACAGAGTTGATGGTAGTGATCATAGAGTTGATGGCAGTGATAACAAAGTTGATGGCATTGATCACAGAGTTTATTGCAGTGGCCACAGAGTTGATGGCAATGATCACAGAGTTGATGGCAATGGCCACAGAGTTGATGGCAGTGATCACAGAGTTGAAGGAAGTGATCACAGTGTTGATCGCAGTGGCCACAGAGTTGATGGATGTGGCCACATAGTTGATGGCAGTGGCCAAAGAGTTGAAGGCTGTGATCACATTGTTTATGGCGGTGTCCAAAGCGTTGATGGCAGTGATCACATAGTTGATGGCAGTGCCCACAGAGTTGGTGGCAGTTATCACAGAATTGATGGTAGTGATCATAGAGTTGATGGCAGTGAAAACAAAGTTGATGGCAGTGATCACAAGGTTGATGGCAGTGGCCACAGAGTTGATGGCAGTGATCAAAGAGTTGATGCCAGTGGCCACAGAGTTGATGGCAGTGATCACGAATTTTATGGCAGTTATCACAGAGTTGATGACAATGATCACAGAGTTGATGGCAATGGCCACAGAGTTGATGGCAGTGAGCACAGAATTGATGGCAGTGATCACAGATCTGATGGCAATGATCACAGTATTGATGGCAGTGGCCACAGCGTTGATGGCAGTGACCACATAGTTGATGGCAGTGGCCACAAAGTTGATGGCTGTGATCACAAAGTTGATGGCGGTGATCACAGAGTTGATTGCAGTGGCCGAGGAATTGATGACAGTGGCCACAGAGTAGAGGGCTGTGAATACATAGTTGATGGCAGTTATCACATAGTTTATGGCATTGGCCACAGAAGAGTACATTTCAGTGATCACAGTGTTGATGGCATTGATAACAGAGTTATTGCAGTTATCACAGAGTTGATCGCCGTGGCCACAGAGTTGATGGCAATGGTCACAGCGTTGATGGCGGTGATCGCAGATTTGATGGCAGTGATCACATTGTTGATTAAAATCATCACAGAGTTGATGGCATTGAGCAAAGAATTGATGGCAGTGATCACAGAGTTGATAGTAGTGATCACAGAGCTGAAGGCAGTGATCACAGAGTTGATGGCAATCATCACAGATTTGATGGCAGTGAGCACAGAATTGATGGCAGTGATCACAGAGTTGATGGTAGTGATCACAGAGCTGATGACAGTGATCACAGAGTTGATGGCATTCATCACAGAGTTGATGGCAGTGAGCAAAGAATTTATGACATTGATAACAGAGTTGATGGCAGTGATCACAGTATTTATGGCAGTGGCCACAGAGTTGATAGCAGTGGCCACACAGTTGATGGCAGTGGCCACATAGTTGATGGCAGTTATCACAGCGTTGATGGCGGTGATCACATATTTGATGGCAGTGATCACATTGTTGATTACAATCATCACAGAGTTGATGGCAGTGAGCACAGAATTGATGGCAGTGATCACAGAGTTGATGGTAGTGATCACAGAGCTAAGGGCAGTGATCACAGATATGATGGCAATCATCACAGAGTTGATGGCAGTGAGCACAAAATTGATTGCAGTGATCACATAGTTGATGGCAATGATCACAGAGCTGATGGCAGTGACTACATAGTTGATGGCAGTGATCACAGAGCTGATGGCATTGGCCACAGAGATTATGGCAGTGGCCACATATTTGATGGCAGTGATAACAAAGCTGACGGCAGTGATCATAGAGTTATGGCAGTGGCCACATAATTGATGTCAGTTATCACAGAAATGATGGCATTGTTCATAGATCTGATGGCAGGGGCCACAGAGTTTATGACAGTGGCCACAGAGATTATGGCAGTGATTACAGAGTTGATAGCAGTGATCACAGATCTGATGGCAGTGGTCACAGAGTTGATGGAAGTGGCCACAGAGTTGATGGCAGTTATCACAGAGTTGATGGTAGTGATCATAGAGTTGATGGCAGTGATAACAAAGTTGATGGCAGTGATCACAGAGTTGGTGGCAGTGGCCACAGAGTTGATGGCAGTGATCAAAGAGTTGATGGCAGTGGCCACAGAGTTGATGGCAGTGGCCACAGAGTTGATGGCAGTGAGCACGAATTTTATGGCAGTTATCACAGAGTTGATGGCAATGATCACAGAGTTGATGGCAATGGCCACAGAGTTGATGGCAATGATCACAGAGTTGAAGGAAGTGATCACAGAGTTGATCGCAGTGGCCACAGAGTTGATGGATGTGGCCACATAGTTGATGGCAGTGGCCAAAGAGTTGAAGGCTGTGATCACAATGTTGATGGCGGTGATCAAAGAGTTGAAGGCAGTGGCTAAGGAATTGATGGCAGTGGCCACAGAGTTGAGGGCTGTGAATACAGAGTTGATGGCAGTTATCACATAGTTTATGGCATTGGCCACAGAAGAGTTGATTTCAGTGATCACAGTGTTGATGACAGTGATCATAGAACTGATGGCAGTGATCACAGAGTTGATGGCAATCATCACAGAGTTGATGGCAGTGATCACAGAATTGATGGCAGTGATTACAGAGTTGATGGCCGTTATCACAGACCTCATGACAGTGGCCACAGAGTTGATGGTAGTGGTCACATAGTTGATAACAGTGGTTACATAGTTGATGACAGTGATTACAGAGTTGATGGCTGTGGCGACAAAGTTGATGGCAATGATCACAGTGTTGATGGCAGTGATCACAGAATTGATGGCCGTGATTACAGATTTGATGGCAGTGGCCACAGAGTTGATGGCAGTGAGCATAGAATTGATGGCAGTGATCACAGAGCTGATGGCAGTGGCCACATATTTGATGGTATTGGCCACATCGGTGTTGACAGTGATCACAGAGTTGATGGCGGTGATCACAGAGATGATGGCAGTGGCAACAGCGTTGATGGCAATGATCACAGAGTTGACGGCAGTGATCACATATTTGATCACAATCATCTCAGAGTTGATGGCAGTGAGCAAAGAATTGATGGCAGTGATCACAGAGTTGATGGCAGTGATCACAGTGGTGATGGCAGTGATCACAGTGTTGATGGCAGTGATCACAGAGTTGATGGCGGTGATCAAAGAGTTGATGGTAGTGATCACAGAGCTGATGGCAGTGATCACAGAGTTGATGGCAATCATCACAGAGTTGATGGCAGTGAGCACAGAATTGATGGCAGTGATCACAGAGTTGATGGCAGTGATCACAGAGCTGATGGCAGTGGCCACAGAGTTGATGGCAGTGGCCACAGAGATTATGGCAGTGATTACAGAGTTGATAGCAGTGATCACAGAGCTGATGGCAATGGTCACAGAGGTGATGGCAGTGATCACAGAGTTGATGGCAGTGATCACAGCGTTGATGGCGGTGATCGCAGATTTGATGGCAGTGATCACATTGTTGATTACAATCATCACAGATTTGATGGCATTGAGCAAAGAATTGATGGCAGTGATCACAGAGTTGATAGTAGTGATCACAGAGCTGAAGGCAGTGATCACAGAGTTGATGGCAATCATCACAGAGTTGATGGCAGTGAGCACAGAATTGATGGCAGTGATCACAGAGTTGATGGTAGTGATCACAGAGCTGACGGCAGTGATCAAAGAGTTTATGGCATTCATCACAGAGTTGATGGTAGTGAGCAAAGAATTTATGGCATTGATCACAGTATTGATGGCAGTGGCCACAGAGTTGATGGCAGTGGCCACAGAGTTGATGGCAGTGGCCACATAGTTGATGGCAGTTATCACAGCGTTGATGGCGGTGATCACATATTTGATGGCAGTGATCACATTGTTGATTACAATCATCACAGAGTTGATGGTAGTGATCACAGAGCTGAGAGCAGTGATCACAGATATGATGGCAATCATCACAGAGTTGATGGCAGTGAGCACAAAATTGATTGAAGTGATCACGTAGTTGATGGCAGAGATCACAGAGCTGATGGCAATGGCCACATAGTTGATGGCAGTGATCACAAAGCTGATGGCAGTGGCCACAGAGATTATGGCAGTGGCCACAGATTTGATGGCAGTGATCACAAAGCTGACGGCAGTGATCATAGAGTTACGGCAGTGGCCACATAATTGATGTCAATTATCACAGAGTTGATGGCATTGTTCATAGATCTGATGGCAGTGGCCACAGAGTTGATGACAGTGGCCACAGAGATTATGGCAGTGATTACAGAGTTGATAGCAGTGATCCTAGAGCTGATGGCAGTGGTCACAGAGTCGATGGCAGTGGCCACAGAGTTGATGGCAGTTATCACAGAGTTGATGGTAGTGATCATAGAGTTGATGGCAGTGATAACAAAGTTGATGGCAGTGATCACAGAGTTGATGGCAGTGGCCACAGAGTTGATGACAGTGATCAAAGAGTTGATGGCAGTGGCCACAGAGTTGATGGCAGTGAGAACGAAATTTATGGCAGTTATCACAGAGTTGATGGCAATGATCACAGATTTGATGGCAATGGCCACAGAGTTGATGGCAGTGATCACAGAGTTGAAGGAAGTGATCACAGTGTTGATCGCAGTGGCCACAGAGTTGATGGATGTGGCCACATAGTTGATGGAAGTGGCCAAAGAGTTGAAGGCTTTGATCACATTGTTTATGGCGGTGTCCAAAGCGTTGATGGCAGTGATCACATAGTTGATGGCAGTGGCCACAGAGTTGGTGGAAGTTATCAAAGAGTTGATGGTAGTGATCACAGAGTTGATAGCAGTGATCACAGATCTGATGGCAGTGGTCACAGAGTTGATGGCAGTGGCCACAGAGTTGATGGCAGTTATCACAGAGTTGATGGTAGTGATCATAGAGTTGATGGCAGTGATAACAAAGTTGATGGCAGTGATCACACAGTTGGTGGCAGTGGCCACAGAGTTGATGGCAGTGATCAAAGAGTTGATGGCAGTGGCCACAGAGTTGATGGCAGTGGCCACAGAGTTGATGGCAGTGAGCACGAATTTTATGGCAGTTATCACAGAGTTGATGGCAATGATCACAGAGTTGATGGCAATGGCCACAGAGTTGATGGCAATGATCACAGAGTTGAAGGAAGTGATCACAGAGTTGATCGCAGTGGCCACAGAGTTGATGGATGTGGCCACATAGTTGATGGCAGTGGCCAAAGAGTTGAAGGCTGTGATCACAATGTTGATGGCGGTGATCAAAGAGTTGAAGGCAGTGGCCAAGGAATTGATGGCAGTGGCCACAGAGTTGAGGGCTGTGAATACAGAGTTGATGGCAGTTATCACATAGTTTATGGCATTGGCCACAGAAGAGTTGATTTCAGTGATCACAGTGTTGATGACAGTGATCACAGAACTGATGGCAGTGATCACAGAGTTGATGGCAATCATCACAGAGTTGATGGCAGTGATCACAGAATTGATGGCAGTGATTACAGAGTTGATGGCCGTTATCACAGACCTCATGACAGTGGTCACAGAGTTGATGGTAGTGGTCACATAGTTGATAACAGTGGTTACATAGTTGATGACAGTGATTACAGAGTTGATGGCTGTGGCGACAAAGTTGATGGCAATGATCACAGTGTTGATGGCAGTGATCACAGAATTGATGGCCGTGATTACAGATTTGATGGCAGTGGCCACAGAGTTGATGGCAGTGAGCATAGAATTGATGGCAGTGATCACAGAGCTGATGGCAGTGGCCACATATTTGATGGTATTGGCCACATCGGTGTTGGCAGTGATCACAGAGTTGATGGCGGTGATCACAGAGATGATGGCAGTGGCAACAGCGTTGATGGCAATGATCACAGAGTTGACGGCAGTGATCACATATTTGATCACAATCATCTCAGAGTTGATGGCAGTGAGCAAAGAATTGATGGCAGTGATCACAGAGTTGATGGCAGTGATCACAGTGGTGATGGCAGTGATCACAGTGTTGATGGCAGTGATCACAGAGTTGATGGCGGTGATCACAGAGTTGATGGTAGTGATCACAGAGCTGATGGCAGTGATCACAGAGTTGATGGCAATCATCACAGAGTTGATGGCAGTGAGCACAGAATTGATGGCAGTGATCACAGAGTTGATGGCAGTGATCACAGAGCTGATGGCAGTGGCCACAGAGTTGATGGCAGTGGCCACAGAGATTATGGCAGTGATTACAGAGTTGATAGCAGTGATCACAGAGCTGATGGCAATGGTCACAGAGGTGATGGCAGTGATCACAGAGTTGATGGCAGTGATCACAGCGTTGATGGCGGTGATCGCAGATTTGATGGCAGTGATCACATTGTTGATTACAATCATCACAGATTTGATGGCATTGAGCAAAGAATTGATGGCAGTGATCACAGAGTTGATAGTAGTGATCACAGAGCTGAAGGCAGTGATCACAGAGTTGATGGCAATAATCACAGAGTTGATGGCAGTGAGCACAGAATTGATGGCAGTGATCACAGAGTTGATGGTAGTGATCACAGAGCTGATGGCAGTGATCACAGAGTTGATGGCATTCATCACAGAGTTGATGGCAGTGAGCAAAGAATTTATGGCATTGATCACAGTATTGATGGCAGTGGCCACAGAGTTGATGGCAGTGGCCACAGAGTTGATGGCAGTGGCCACACAGTTGATGGCAGATATCACAGCGTTGATGGCGGTGATCACATATTTGATGGCAGTGATCACATTGTTGATTACAATCATCACAGAGTTGATGGTAGTGATCACAGAGCTGAGAGCAGTGATCACAGATATGATGGCAATCATCACAGAGTTGATGGCAGTGAGCACAAAATTGATTGCAGTGATCACGTAGTTGATGGCAGAGATCACAGAGCTGATGGCAGTGGCCACATAGTTGATGGCAGTGATCACAAAGCTGATGGCAGTGGCCACAGAGATTATGGCAGTGGCCACAGATTTGATGGCAGTGATCACAAAGCTGACGGCAGTGATCATAGAGTTACGGCAGTGGCCACATAATTGATGTCAGTTATCACAGAGTTGATGGCATTGTTCATAGATCTGATGACAGTGGCCACAGAGTTGATGGCAGTGGCCACAGAGATTATGGCAGTGATTACAGAGTTGATAGCAGTGATCACAGAGCTGATGGCAGTGGTCACAGAGCTGATGGCAGTGGCCACAGAGTTGATGGCAGTTATCACAGAGTTGATGGTAGTGATCATAGAGTTGATGGCAGTGATAACAAAGTTGATGGCAGTGATCACAGAGTTGATGGCAGTGGCCACAGAGTTGATGGCAGTGATCAAAGAGTTGATGGCAGTGGCCACAGAGTTGATGGCAGTGCCCACAGAGTTGATGGCAGTGAGCACGAATTTTATGGCAGTTATCACAGAGTTGATGGCAATGATCACAGAGTTGATGGCAATGGCCACAGAGTTGATGGCAATGATCACAGAGTTGAAGGAAGTGATAACATAGTTGATCGCAGTGGCCACAGAGTTGATGGATGTGGCCACATAGTTGATGGCAGTGGCCAAAGAGTTGAAGGCTGTGATCACAATGTTGATGGCTGTGATCAAAGAGTTGAAGGCAGTGGCCAAGGAATTGATGGCAGTGGCCACAGAGTTGAGGGCTGTGAATACAGAGTTGATGGCAGTTATCACATGGTTTATGGCATTGGCCACAGAAGAGTTGATTTCAGTGATCACAGTGGTGATGACAGTGATCACAGAACTGATGGCTGTGGCGATAAAGTTGATGGCAATGATCACAGTGTTGATGGCAGTGATCACAGAATTGATGGCGGTGATTACAGATTTGATGGCAGTGGCCACAGAGATGATGGCAGTGAGCATAGAATTGATGGCAGTGATCACAGAGCTGATGGCAGTGGCCACATATTTGATGGTATTGGCCACATCGGTGTTGGCAATGATCACAGAGTTGATGGTGGTGATCACAGAGATGATGGCAGTGGCAACAGCGTTGATGGCAATGATCACAGAGTTGACGGCAGTGATCACATATTTGATCACAATCATCTCAGAGTTGATGGCAGTGAGCAAAGAATTGATGGCAGTGATCACAGTGGTGATGGCAGTGATCACAGTGTTGATGGCAGTGATCACAGAGTTGATGGCGGTAATCACAGAGTTGATGGTAGTGATCACAGAGCTGAAGGCAGTGATCACAGAGTTGATGGCAATCATCACAGAGTTGATGGCAGTGAGCACAGAATTGATGGCAGTGATCACAGAGTTGATGGTAGTGATCACAGAGCTGACGGCAGTGATCACAGAGTTGATGGCATTCATCACAGAGTTGATGGCAGTGAGCAAAGAATTTATGGCATTGATCACAGTATTGATGGCAGTGGCCACAGAGTTGATGGCAGTGGCCACAGAGTTGATGGCAGTGGCCACATAGTTGATGGCAGTTATCACAGCGTTGATGGCGGTGATCACATATTTGATGGCAGTGATCACATTGTTGATTACAATCATCACAGAGTTGATGGTAGTGATCACAGAGCTGAGAGCAGTGATCACAGATATGATTGCAATCATCACAGAGTTGATGGCAGTGAGCACAAAATTGATTGCAGTGATCACGTAGTTGATGGCAGAGATCACAGAGCTGATGGCAGTGGCCACATAGTTGATGGCAGTGATCACAAAGCTGATGGCAGTGGCCACAGAGATTATGGCAGTGGCCACAGATTTGATGGCAGTGATCACAAAGCTGACGGCAGTGATCATAGAGTTACGGCAGTGGCCACATAATTGATGTCAGTTATCACAGAGTTGATGGCATTGTTCATAGATCTGATGGCAGTGGCCACAGAGTTGATGGCAGTGGCCACAGAGATTATGGCAGTGATTTCAGAGTTGATAGCAGTGATCCTAGAGCTGATGGCAGTGGTCACAGAGTTGATGGCAGTGGCCACAGAGTTGATGGCAGTTACCACAGAGTTGATGGTAGTGATCATTGAGTTGATGGCAGTGATAACAAAGTTGATGGCAGTGATCACAGAGTTGATGGCAGTGGCCACAGAGTTGATGACAGTGATCAAAGAGTTGATGGCAGTGGCCACAGAGTTGATGGCAGTGAGCACGAAATTTATGGCAGTTATCACAGAGTTGATGGCAATGATCACAGATTTGATGGCAATGGCCACAGAGTTGATGGCAGTGATCACAGAGTTGAAGGAAGTGATCACAGTGTTGATCGCAGTGGCCACAGAGTTGATGGATGTGGCCACATAGTTGATGGCAGTGGCCAAAGAGTTGAAGGCTTTGATCACATTGTTTATGGCGGTGTCCAAAGCGTTGATGGCAGTGATCACATAGTTGATGGCAGTGGCCACAGAGTTGGTGGAAGTTATCAAAGAGTTGATGGTAGTGATCACAGAGTTGATAGCAGTGATCACAGATCTGATGGCAGTGGTCACAGAGTTGATGGCAGTGGCCACAGAGTTGATGGCAGTTATCACAGAGTTGATGGTAGTGATCATAGAGTTGATGGCAGTGATAACAAAGTTGATGGCAGTGATCACAGAGTTGGTGGCAGTGGCCACAGAGTTGATGGCAATGATCAAAGAGTTGATGGCAGTGGCCACAGAGTTGATGGCAGTGGCCACATAGTTGATGGCAGTGAGCACGAATTTTATGGCAGTTATCACAGAGTTGATGGCAATGATCACAGAGTTGATGGCAATGGCCACAGAGTTGATGGCAATGATCACAGAGTTGATCGCAGTGGCCACAGAGTTGATGGATGTGGCCACATAGTTGATGGCAGTGGCCAAAGAGTTGAAGGCTGTGATCACACAGTTGATGGCGGTGATCAAAGAGTTGAAGGCAGTGGCCAAGGAATTGATGGCAGTGGCCACAGAGTTGAGGGCTGTGAATACAGAGTTGATGGCAGTTATCACATAGTTTATGGCATTGGCCACAGAAGAGTTGATTTCAGTGATCACAGTGTTGATGACAGTGATCACAGAACTGATGGCAGTGATCACAGAGTTGATGGCAATCATCACAGAGTTGATGGCAGTGATCACAGAATTGATGGCAGTGATTACAGAGTTGATGGCCGTTATCACAGACCTCATGACAGTGGCCACAGAGTTGATGGTAGTGGTCACATAGTTGATAACAGTGGTTACATAGTTGATGACAGTGATTACAGAGTTGATGGCTGTGGCGACAAAGTTGATGGCAATGATCACAGTGTTGATGGCAGTGATCACAGAATTGATGGCCGTGATTACAGATTTGATGGCAGTGGCCACAGAGTTGATGGCAGTGAGCATAGAATTGATGGCAGTGATCACAGAGCTGATGGCAGTGGCCACATATTTGATGGTATTGGCCACATCGGTGTTGGCAGTGATCACAGAGTTGATGGCGGTGATCACAGAGATGATGGCAGTGGCAACAGCGTTGATGGCAATGATCACAGAGTTGACGGCAGTGATCACATATTTGATCACAATCATCTCAGAGTTGATGGCAGTGAGCAAAGAATTGATGGCAGTGATCACAGAGTTGATGGCAGTGATCACAGTGGTGATGGCAGTGATCACAGTGTTGATGGCAGTAATCACAGAGTTGATGGCGGTGATCACAGAGTTGATGGTAGTGATCACAGAGCTGATGGCAGTGATCACAGAGTTGATGGCAATCATCACAGAGTTGATGGCAGTGAGCACAGAATTGATGGCAGTGATCACAGAGTTGATGGCAGTGATCACAGAGCTGATGGCAGTGGCCACAGAGTTGATGGCAGTGGCCACAGAGATTATGGCAGTGATTACAGAGTTGATAGCAGTGATCACAGAGCTGATGGCAATGGTCACAGAGGTGATGGAAGTGATCACAGAGTTGATGGCAGTGATCACAGCGTTGATGGCGGTGATCGCAGATTTGATGGCAGTGATCACATTGTTGATTACAATCATCACAGATTTGATGGCATTGAGCAAAGAATTGATGGCAGTGATCACAGAGTTGATAGTAGTGATCACAGAGCTGAAGGCAGTGATCACAGAGTTGATGGCAATCATCACAGAGTTGGTGGCAGTGAGCACAGAATTGATGGCAGTGATCACAGAGTTGATGGTAGTGATCACAGAGCTGACGGCAGTCATCACAGAGTTGATGGCATTCATCACAGAGTTGATGGCAGTGAGCAAAGAATTTATGGCATTGATCACAGTATTGATGGCAGTGGCCACAGAGTTGATGGCAGTGGCCACAGAGTTGATGGCAGTGGCCACATAGTTGATGGCAGTTATCACAGCGTTGATGGCGGTGATCACATATTTGATGGCAGTGATCACATTGTTGATTACAATCATCACAGAGTTGATGGTAGTGATCACAGAGCTGAGAGCAGTGATCACAGATATGATGGCAATCATCACAGAGTTGATGGCAGTGAGCACAAAATTGATTGCAGTGATCACGTAGTTGATGGCAGAGATCACAGAGCTAATTGCAGTGGCCACATAGTTGATGGCAGTGATCACAAAGCTGATGGCAGTGGCCACAGAGATTATGGCAGTGGCCACAGATTTGATGGCAGTGATCACAAAGCTGACGGCAGTGATCATAGAGTTACGGCAGTGGCCACATAATTGATGTCAGTTATCACAGAGTTGATGGCATTGTTCATAGATCTGATGACAGTGGCCACAGAGTTGATGGCAGTGGCCACAGAGATTATGGCAGTGATTACAGAGTTGATAGCAGTGATCACAGAGCTGATGGCAGTGGTCACAGAGTTGATGGCAATGATCACAGATTTGATGGCAATGGCCACAGAGTTGATGGCAGTGATCACAGAGTTGAAGGAAGTGATCACAGTGTTGATCGCAGTGGCCACAGAGTTGATGGATGTGGCCACATAGTTGATGGCAGTGGCCAAAGAGTTGAAGGCTTTGATCACATTGTTTATGGCGGTGTCCAAAGCGTTGATGGCAGTGATCACATAGTTGATGGCAGTGGCCACAGAGTTGGTGGAAGTTATCAAAGAGTTGATGGTAGTGATCATAGAGTTGATGGCAGTGAAAACAAAGTTGATGGCAGTGATCACAAGGTTGATGGCAGTGACCACAGAGTTGATGGCAGTGATCAAAGAGTTGATGTCAGTGGCCACAGAGTTGATGGCAGTGATCACGAATTTTATGGCAGTTATCACAGAGTTGATGGCAATGATCACAGAGTTGATGGCAGTGATCACATAGTTGATGGAAGTGATCACAGAGTTGATCGCAGTGAGCAAAGAATTTATGGCATTGATCACAGTATTGATGGCAGTGGCCACAGAGTTGATGGCAGTGGCCACAGCGTTGATGGCGGTGATCACATATTTGATGGCAGTGATCACATTGTTGATTACAATCATCACAGAGTTGATGGCAGTGAGCACAGAATTGATGGCAGTGATCACAGAGTTGATGGTAGTGGCCACAGAGTTGATGGCTGTGATCACAAAGTTGATGGCGGTGATCACAGAGCTGATGGCAGTGGCCAAGGAATTGATGGCAGTGGCCACAGAGTTGAGGGCTGTGAATACAAAGTTTATGGCAGTTATCACATAGTTTATGGCATTGGCCACAGAAGAGTTAATTTCAGTGATCACAGTGTTAATGGCAGTGATCACAGAGTTGATGGCATTGATCACAGAGTTGATGGCAATCATCACAGAGTTGATGGCAGTGATCACAGAATTAAATGCAGTGATCACAGAGTTGATGGCCGTTATCACAGAGCTGATGACAGTGGCCACAGAGTTGATGGTTGTGGTCACAGAGTTGATGGCTGTGGCGACAAAGTTGATGGCAATGATCACCGTGTTGATGGCAGTGATCACAGAATTGATGGCGGTGATCACAGAGTTGATGGCAGTGGCCACAGAGTTGATGGCAGTGAGCATAGAATTGATGGCAGTGATCACAGAGCTGATGACAGTGGTCACATATTTGATGGCATTTGCCACATAGGTGTTGGCAGTGATCACAGAGTTGATGGTGTTGATCACAGAGATGATGGCAGTGGCAACAGATTTGATGGCAATGATCACGGAGTTGACGGGAGTGATCACATATTTGATCACAATCATCTCAGAGTTAATGGCAGTGAGCAAAGAATTGATGGCATGGGTCACAGAGTTGATGGCAGTGATTACAGTGTTGATGGCAGTGATCACAGAGTTGATGGCGGTGATCACAAAGTTGATGGCAGTGACCACAGTGTTGATGGCAGTGATCACAGAGTTGATGGGGGTGATCACAAAGTTGTTAGCACTGATACCAGAGTTGATGGCAGTGATCACAGATTTTATGGCAATTATCACAGAGCTGATGGCAGTGATCACAGAGTTGATGGCAGTGATCACAGAGTTGATGGTAGTGATCACAGAGCTTAAGGCAGTGATCACAGAGTTGATGGCAATCATCACAGAGTTTATGGCAGTGAGCACACAATTGATTGCAGTGATGACATAGTTGATGGCAGAGATCACAGAGCTGATGGCAGTGGCCACATAGTTGATGGCAGTGATCACAAAGCTGATGGCAGTGGCCACAGAGATTATGGCAGTGGCCACAGATTTGATGGCAGTGATCACAAAGCTGACGGCAGTGATCATAGAGTTACGGCAGTGGCCACAGAATTGATGTCAGTTATCACAGAGTTGATGGCATTGTTCATAGATCTGATGGCAGTAGCCATAGAGTTGATGGCAGTGGCCACAGAGATTATGGCAGTGATTACAGAGTTGATAGCAGTGATCCTAGAGCTGATGGCAGTGGTCACAAAGTTGATGGCAGTGGCCACAGAGTTGATGGCAGTTATCACAGAGTTGATGGTAGTGATCATAGAGTTGATGGCAGTGATAACAAAGTTGATGGCAGTGATCACAGAGTTGATGGCAGTGGCCACAGAGTTGATGACAGTGATCAAAGAGTTGATGGCAGTGGCCACAGAGTTGATGGCAGTGAGCACGAATTTTATGGCAGTTATCACAGAGTTGATGGCAATGATCACAGAGTTGATGGCAATGGCCACAGAGTTGATGGCAGTGATCACAGAATTGAAGGAAGTGATCACAGTGTTGATCGCAGTGGCCACAGCGTTGATGGATGTGGCCACATAGTTGATGGCAGTGGCCAAAGAGTTGAAGGCTGTGATCACATTGTTTATGGCGATGTCCAAAGCGTTGATGGCAGTGATCACATAGTTGATGGCAGTGGCCACAGAGTTGGTGGCAGTTATCACAGAGATTATGGCAGTGGCCACAGATTTGATGGCAGTGATCACAAAGCTGACGGCAATGATCATAGAGTTACGGCAGTGGCCACAGAATTGATGTCAGTTATCACAGAGTTGATGGCATTATTCATAGATCTGATGGCAGTGGCCACAGAGTTGATGGCAGTGGCCACAGAGATTATTTCAGTGAATACAGAGTTGATAGCAGTGATCCTAGAGCTGATGGCAGTGGTCACAGAGTTGATGGCAGTGGCCACAGAATTGATGGCAGTTATCACAGAGTTGATGGTAGTGATCATAGAGTTGATGGCAGTGATAACAAAGTTGAGGGCAGTGATCACAGAGTTGATGGCAGTGGCCACAGAGTTGATGACAGTGATCAAAGAGTTGATGGCAATGATCACAGAGTTGATGGCAATGGCCACAGAGTTGATGGCAGTGATCACAGAGTTGAAGGAAGTGATCACAGTGTTGATCGCAGTGGCCACAGAGTTGATGGATGTGGCCACATAGTTGATGGCAGTGGCCAAAGAGTTGAAGGCTGTGATCACATTGTTTATGGCGGTGTCCAAAGCGTTGATGGCAGTGATCACATAGTTGATGGCAGTGGCCACAGAGTTGGTGGCAGTTATCACAGAGTTGATGGTAGTGATCATAGAGTTGATGGCAGTGAAAACAAAGTTGATGGCAGTGATCACAAGGTTGATGGCAGTGACCACAGAGTTGATGGCAGTGATCAAAGAGTTGATGTCAGTGGCCACAGAATTGATGGCAGTGATCACGAATTTTATGGCAGTTATCACAGAGTTGATGGCAATGATCACAGAGTTGATGGCAGTGGCCACAGAGTTGATGGCTGTGATAACAAAGTTGATGGCTGTGATCACAGAACTGATGGCAGTGGCCAAGGAATTGATGGCAGTGGCCACAGAGTTGAGGGCTGTGAATACAAAGTTTATGGCAGTTATCACATAGTTTATGGCATTGGAAACAGAAGAGTTGATTTCAGTGATCACAGTGTTGATGGCAGTGATCACAGA
Source organism: Cepaea hortensis (assembly GCA_963921405.1). Taxonomy (NCBI): domain Eukaryota; kingdom Metazoa; phylum Mollusca; class Gastropoda; order Stylommatophora; family Helicidae; genus Cepaea; species Cepaea hortensis. The sequence continues at coordinate 17,869,630 of OY992894.1, forward strand.
GTTGATGGCATTGATCACAGAGTTGATGGCAATCATCACAGAGTTGATGGCAGTGATCACAGAATTAAATGCAGTGATCACAGAGTTGATGGCCGTTATCACAGAGCTGATGACAGTGGCCACAGAGTTGATGGTAGTGGTCACAGAGTTGATGGCTGTGGCGACAAAGTTGATGGCAATAATCACCGTGTTGATGGCAGTGATCACAGAATTGATGGCGGTGATCACAGAGTTGATGGCAGTGGCCACAGAGTTGATGGCAGTGAGCATAGAATTGATGGCAGTGATCACAGAGCTGATGACAGTGGTCACATATTTGATGGCATTTGCCACATAGGTGTTGGCAGTGATCACAGAGTTGATGGTGTTGATCACAGAGATGATGGCAGTGGCAACAGATTTGATGGCAATGATCACAGAGTTGACGGAAGTGATCACATATTTGATCACAATCATCTCAGAGTTGATGGCAGTGAGCAAAGAATTGATGGCATGGGTCACAGAGTTGATGGCAGTGATTACAGTGTTGATGGCAGTGATCACAGAGTTGATGGCGGTGATCACAAAGTTGATGGCAGTGACCACAGTGTTGATGGCAGTGATCACAGAGTTGATGGGTGTGATCACAAAGTTGATAGCACTGATACCAGAGTTGATGGCAGTGATCACAGATTTTATGGCAATTATCACAGAGCTGATGGCAGTGATCACAGAGTTGATGGCAGTGATCACAGAGTTGATGGTAGTGATCACAGAGCTTAAGGCAGTGATCACAGAGTTGATGGCAATCATCACAGAGTTGATGACAGTGAGCACAGAATTGATGGCAGTGATCACAGAGTTGAAGGCAGTGATCACAGAGTTGATGGCAGTGATCACAGAGTTGATGGTAGTGATGACAGAGCTGATGGCAGTGATCACAGAGGTGATGGCAATCATCACAGAGTTGATGACAGTGAGCACAGAATTGATGGCAGTGATCACAGAGTTGAAGGCAGTGATCACAGAGCTGATGGCAGTGGCCACAGAGATTATGGCAGTGGCCACAGAATTGATGTCAGTTATCACAGAGTTGATGGCATTGTTCTTAGATCTGATGGCAGTGGCCACAGACTTGTTAGCAGTAGCCACAGAGATTATGGCAGTGATTACAGAGTTGATAGCAGTGATCACAGAACTGATGGCAGTGGTCACAGAGCTGGTGACAGTGGCCACAGTGTTTATGGCGGTGGCCAAAGCGTTGATGGCAGTGATCACAGAAGTGATGGCAGTGGCCACAGAGTTGATGGCAGTGATAAAAGAGTTGATGGCAGTGGCCACATAGTTGATGGCAGTGGCCACAGAGTTGATGGCAGTTATCACAGAGTTGATGGCAGTGATCATAGAGTTGATGGCAGTGATAACAAAGTTGATGGCAGAGATCACAGAGTTGATGGAAGTGATCACATAATTGATCGCACTGGCCACAGAGTTGATGGCAGTGGCCACATACTTGATGGCAGTGGCCACAGAGGTGATGGCTGTGATCACAAAGTAGATGGCAGTGATCACAGAGTTGATGGCAGTGGCCAAGGAATTGATGGCAGTGGCCACAGAGTTGAGGGCTGTGAATACAGAGTTGATGGCAGTTATCACATAGTTTATGGCATAGGCCACAGAAGAGTTGATTTCAGTGATCACAGTGTTGATGGAAGTGATCACAGAGTTGATCGCAGTAGCCACAGAGTTGATGGCAGTGGCCACATAGTTGATGGCAGTGGCCAAAGAGTTGATGGCTGTGATCACAAAGTTGATCGCGGTGATCACAGAGATGATTTCAGTGGCCAAGGAATTGATGGCAGTGGCCACAGAGTTGAGGGCTGTAAATACAGAGTTGATGGTAGTTATCACATAGTTTATGGCATTGGCCACAGAAGAGTTGATTTCAGTGATCACAGTGTTGATGGCAGTGATCACAGAGTTGATGGCAGTGATCAGAGAGTTGATGGCAATCATCACATAGTTGATGGCAGTGATCACAGAATTGATGGCAGTGATCACAGAGTTGATGGCCGTTATCACAGAGCTGATGACAGTGGCCACAGAGTTGATGGTAGTGGTCACAGAGTTGATGGCTGTGGCGACAAGGTTGATGGCAATGATCACAGTGTTGATGGCAGTGATCACACAATTGATGGCGGTGATCACATAGTTGATGGCAATTGCCACAGAGTTGATGGCAGTGAGCATAGAATTGATGGCAGTGATCACAGAGTTGATGGCAGTGATCACAGCGTTGATGGCGGTGATCACAGATTTGATGGCAGTGATCACATTGTTGATTCCAATCATCACAGAGTTGATGGCAGTGAGCACAGAATTGATGACAGTGATCACATAGTTGATGGTAGTGATCACAGAGCTGATGGCAATCATCACAGAGTTGATGGCAGTGAGCACAGAATTGATGGCAGTGATCACAGAGTTGAAGGCAGTGATCACAGAGCTGATGGCAGTGGCCACAGAGATTATGGCAGTGGCCACAGAATTGATGTCAGTTATCACAGAGTTGATGGCATTGTTCTTAGATCTGATGGCAGTGGCCACAGAGTTGATAGCAGTAGCCACAGAGATTATGGCAGTGATTACAGAGTTGATAGCAGTGATCACAGAGCTGATGGCAGTGGTCACAGAGCTGATGACAGTGGCCACAGTGTTTATGGCGGTGACCAAAGCTTTGATGGCAGTGATCACAGAAGTGATGGCAGTGGCCACAGAGTTGATGACAGTGATAAAAGAGTTGATGGCAGTGGCCACATAGTTGATGGCAGTGAGCACAGAATTGATGGCAGTGATCACAGAGTTGAAGGCAGTGATCACAGAGCTGATGGCAGTGGCCACAGAGATTATTGCAGTGGCCACAGAATTGATGTCAGTTATCACAGAGTTGATGGCATTGTTCTTAGATCTGATGGCAGTGGCCACAGAGTTGTTAGCAGTAGCCACAGAGATTATGGCAGTGATTACAGAGTTGATAGCAGTGATCACAGAGCTGATGGCAGTGATCACAGAGGTAATGGCAATCATCACAGAGTTGATGACAGTGAGCACAGAATTGATGGCAGTGATCACAGAGTTGAAGGCAGTGATCACAGAGCTGATGGCAGTGGCCACAGAGATTATGGCAGTGGCCACAGAATTGATGTCAGTTATCACAGAGTTGATGGCATTGTTCTTAGATCTGATGGCAGTGGCCACAGACTTGTTAGCAGTAGCCACAGAGATTATGGCAGTGATTACAGAGTTGATAGCAGTGATCACAGAACTGATGGCAGTGGTCACAGAGCTGGTGACAGTGGCCACAGTGTTTATGGCGGTGGCCAAAGCGTTGATGGCAGTGATCACAGAAGTGATGGCAGTGGCCACAGAGTTGATGACAGTGATAAAAGAGTTGATGGCAGTGGCCACATAGTTGATGGCAGTGGCCACAGAGTTGATGGCAGTTATCACAGAGTTGATGGCAGTGATCATAGAGTTGATGGCAGTGATAACAAAGTTGATGGCAGAGATCACAGAGTTGATGGAAGTGATCACATAATTAATCGCACTGGCCACAGAGTTGATGGCAGTGGCCACATACTTGATGGCAGTGGCCACAGAGGTGATGGCTGTGATCACAAAGTAGATGGCAGTGATCACAGAGTTGATGGCAGTGGCCAAGGAATTGATGGCAGTGGCCACAGAGTTGAGGGCTGTGAATACAGAGTTGATGGCAGTTATCACATAGTTTATGGCATAGGCCACAGAAGAGTTGATTTCAGTGATCACAGTGTTGATGGAAGTGATCACAGAGTTGATGGCACTGATAACAGAGTTGATAGCAATCATCACAGAATTGATGGAAGTGATCACAGAATTGACGGCAGTGATCACAGAGTTGAAGGCCGTTATCACAGAGCTGATGACAGTGGCCACAGAGTTGATGGCAGTGATCACAGAGCTGATGGCAGTGGCCACAGAGATTATGGCAGTGGCCAAAGAATTGATGTAGGTTATCACAGAGTTGATGACATTGTTCATAGATCTGATGGCAGTGGCCACAGAGTTGATGGCAGTGGCCACAGAGATTTTGGCAATGATTAAAGAGTTGATAGCAGTGATCACAGAGCTGATGGCAGTGGTCACAGAGTTGATGACAGTGGCCACAGTGGTTATGGCGGTGGCCAAAGCGTTGTTGGCAGTGATCACATAGTTGATGGCAGTGGCCACAGAGTTGATGGCAGTTATCACAGAGTTGATGGTTGTGATCATAGAGTTGATGGCAGTGATAACAAAGTTGATGGCAGTGATCACAGAGTTGATGGCAGAGGCCACAGAGTTGATGGCAGTGATCAAAGAGTTGATGGCAGTGGCCACATAGTTGATGGCAGTGGCCACAGAGTTGATGGCAGTTATCACAAAGTTGATGGCAGTGATCACAGTGTTGATGGCAGTGGCCAAGGAATTGATGGCAGTGGCCACAGAGTTGAGGGCTGTGAATACAGAGTTGATGGCATTTATCACATAGTTTATGGCATTGGCCACAGAAGAGTTGATTTCAGTGATCACAGTGTTGATGGCAGTGATCACAGAATTGATGGCAGTGATCATAGAGTTGATGGCAATCATCACAGAGATGATGGCAGTGATCACAGAATTGATGCCAGTGATCACAGAGTTGATGGCCGTTATCACAGAGCTGATGACAGTGGCCACAGAGTTGATGGTAGTGGTAACAGAGTTGATGGCTGTGGCGACAAAGTTGATGGCAATGATCACAGTGTTGATGGCAGTGATCACAGAATTGATGGCGGTGATCACAGAGTTGATGGCAGTGGCCACAGAGTTGATGGCAGTGAGCATAGAATTGATGGCAGTGATCACAGAGCTGATGACATTGGCCACATATTTGATGGCATTTGCCACATAGATGTTGGCAGTGATCACAGAGTTGATGGCGTTGATCACAGAGATTATGGCAGTGGCAACAGATTTGATGGCAATGATCACAGAGTTGACGGCAGTGATCACATATTTGATCACAATCATCTCAGAGTTGATGGCAGTGAGCAAAGAATTGATGGCATGGGTCACAGAGTTGATGGCAGTGATTACAGTGTTGATGGCAGTGATCACAGAGTTGATGGCGGTGATCACAAAGTTGATGGCAGTGACCACAGTGTTGATGGCAGTGATCACAGAGTTGATGGCGGTGATCACAAAGTTGATGGCAGTGGTCACATTGTTGATAGCACTGATCACAGAGTTGATGGCAGTGATCACAGATGTTATGGCAGTTATCACAGAGCTGATGGCAGTGATCACAGAGTTGATGGCAGTGATCACAGAGTTGATGGTAGTGATCACAGAGCTTAAGGCAGTGATCACAGAGTTGATGGCAATCATCACAGAGTTGATGGCAGTGAGCACAGAACTGATGGCAGTGATCACAGAGTTGATGGCAATCATCACAGAGTTGATGACAGTGAGCACAGAATTGATGGCAGTGATCACAGAGTTGAAGGCAGTGATCACAGAGCTGATGGCAGTGGCCACAGAGATTATTGCAGTGGCCACAGAATTGATGTCAGTTATCACAGAGTTGATGGCATTGTTCTTAGATCTGATGGCAGTGGCCACAGAGTTGTTAGCAGTAGCCACAGAGATTATGACAGTGATTACAGAGTTGATAGCAGTGATCACAGAGCTGATGGCAGTGATCACAGAGGTGATGGCAATCATCACAGAGTTGATGACAGTGAGCACAGAATTGATGGCAGTGATCACAGAGTTGAAGGCAGTGATCACAGAGCTGATGGCAGTGGCCACAGAGATTATGGCAGTGGCCACAGAATTGATGTCAGTTATCACAGAGTTGATGGCATTGTTCTTAGATCTGATGGCAGTGGCCACAGACTTGTTAGCAGTAGCCACAGAGATTATGGCAGTGATTACAGAGTTGATAGCAGTGATCACAGAACTGATGGCAGTGGTCACAGAGCTGGTGACAGTGGCCACAGTGTTTATGGCGGTGGCCAAAGCGTTGATGGCAGTGATCACAGAAGTGATGGCAGTGGCCACAGAGTTGATGGCAGTGATAAAAGAGTTGATGGCAGTGGCCACATAGTTGATGGCAGTGGCCACAGAGTTGATGGCAGTTATCACAGAGTTGATGGCAGTGATCATAGAGTTGATGGCAGTGATAACAAAGTTGATGGCAGAGATCACAGAGTTGATGGAAGTGATCACATAATTGATCGCACTGGCCACAGAGTTGATGGCAGTGGCCACATACTTGATGGCAGTGGCCACAGAGGTGATGGCTGTGATCACAAAGTAGATGGCAGTGATCACAGAGTTGATGGCAGTGGCCAAGGAATTGATGGCAGTGGCCACAGAGTTGAGGGCTGTGAATACAGAGTTGATGGCAGTTATCACATAGTTTATGGCATAGGCCACAGAAGAGTTGATTTCAGTGATCACAGTGTTGATGGAAGTGATCACAGAGTTGATCGCAGTAGCCACAGAGTTGATGGCAGTGGCCACATAGTTGATGGCAGTGGCCAAAGAGTTGATGGCTGTGATCACAAAGTTGATCGCGGTGATCACAGAGATGATTTCAGTGGCCAAGGAATTGATGGCAGTGGCCACAGAGTTGAGGGCTGTAAATACAGAGTTGATGGTAGTTATCACATAGTTTATGGCATTGGCCACAGAAGAGTTGATTTCAGTGATCACAGTGTTGATGGCAGTGATCACAGAGTTGATGGCAGTGATCAGAGAGTTGATGGCAATCATCACATAGTTGATGGCAGTGATCACAGAATTGATGGCAGTGATCACAGAGTTGATGGCCGTTATTACAGAGCTGATGACAGTGGCCACAGAGTTGATGGTAGTGGTCACAGAGTTGAAGGCTGTGGCGACAAGGTTGATGGCAATGATCACAGTGTTGATGGCAGTGATCACACAATTGATGGCGGTGATAACATAGTTGATGGCAATTGCCACAGAGTTGATGGCAGTGAACATAGAATTGATGGCAGTGATCACAGAGTTGATGGCAGTGATCACAGCGTTGATGGCGGTGATCACAGATTTGATGGCAGTGATCACATTGTTGATTCCAATCATCACAGAGTTGATGGCAGTGAGCACAGAATTGATGGCAGTGATCACATAGTTGATGGTAGTGATCACAGAGCTGATGGCAATCATCACAGAGTTGATGGCAGTGAGCACAGAATTGATGGCAGTGATCACAGAGTTGAAGGCAGTGATCACAGAGCTGATGGCAGTGGCCACAGAGATTATGGCAGTGGCCACAGAATTGATGTCAGTTATCACAGAGTTGATGGCATTGTTCTTAGATCTGATGGCAGTGGCCACAGAGTTGATAGCAGTAGCCACAGCGATTATGGCAGTGATTACAGAGTTGATAGCAGTGATCACAGAGCTGATGGCAGTGGTCACAGAGCTGATGACAGTGGCCACAGTGTTTATGGCGGTGGCCAAAGCTTTGATGGCAGTGATCACAGAAGTGATGGCAGTGGCCACAGAGTTGATGGCAGTGATAAAAGAGTTGATGGCAGTGGCCACATAGTTGATGGCAGTGGCCACATAGTTGATGGCAGTTATCACAGAGTCGATGGCAGTGATCATAGAGTTGATGGCAGTGATAACAAAGTTGATGGCAGTGATCACAGAGTTGATAGAAGTGATCACATAGTTGATCGCACTGGCGACAGAGTTGATGGCAGTGGCCACATAGTTGATGGCAGTGGCCACAGAGTTGATGGCTGTGATCACAAAGTTGATGGCGGTGATCACAGTGTTGATGGCAGTGGCCAAGGACTTGATGGTAGTGGCCACAGAGTTGAGGGCTGTGAATACAGAGTTGATGGCAGTTATCACATAGTTTATGGCATAGGCCACAGAAGAGTTGATTTCAGTGAACACAGTGTTGATGGCAGTGATCACAGAGTTGATGGCACTGATAACAGAGTTGATAGCAATCATCACAGAATTGATGGAAGTGATCACAGAATTGACGGCAGTGATCACAGAGTTGAAGGCCGTTATCACAGAGCTGATGACAGTGGCCACAGAGTTGATGGCAGTGATCACAGAGCTGATGGCAGTGGCCACAGAGATTATGGCAGTGGCCAAAGAATTGATGTAGGTTATCACAGAGTTGATGACATTGTTCATAGATCTGATGGCAGTGGCCACAGAGTTGATGGCAGTGGCCACAGAGATTTTGGCAATGATTAAAGAGTTGATAGCAGTGATCACAGAGCTGATGGCAGTGGTCACAGAGTTGATGACAGTGGCCACAGTGGTTATGGCGGTGGCCAAAGCGTTGATGGCAGTGATCACATAGTTGATGGCAGTGGCCACAGAGTTGATGGCAGTTATCACAGAGTTGATGGTTGTGATCATAGAGTTGATGGCAGTGATAACAAAGTTGATGGCAGTGATCACAGAGTTGATGGCAGAGGCCACAGAGTTGATGGCAGTGATCAAAGAGTTGATGGCAGTGGCCACATAGTTGATGGCAGTGGCCACAGAGTTGATGGCAGTTATCACAAAGTTGATGGCAGTGATCACAGTGTTGATGGCAGTGGCCAAGGAATTGATGGCAGTGGCCACAGAGTTGAGAGCTGTGAATACAGAGTTGATGGCATTTATCACATAGTTTATGGCATTGGCCACAGAAGAGTTGATTTCAGTGATCACAGTGTTGATGGCAGTGATCACAGAATTGATGGCAGTGATCATAGAGTTGATGGCAATCATCACAGAGATGATGGCAGTGATCACAGAATTGATGCCAGTGATCACAGAGTTGATGGCCGTTATCACAGAGCTGATGACAGTGGCCACAGAGTTGATGGTAGTGGTAACAGAGTTGATGGCTGTGGCGACAAAGTTGATGGCAATGATCACAGTGTTGATGGCAGTGATCACAGAATTGATGGCGGTGATCACAGAGTTGATGGCAGTGGCCACAGAGTTGATGGCAGTGAGCATAGAATTGATGGCAGTGATCACAGAGCTGATGACATTGGCCACATATTTGATGGCATTTGCCACATAGATGTTGGCAGTGATCACAGAGTTGATGGCGTTGATCACAGAGATTATGGCAGTGGCAACAGATTTGATGGCAATGATCACAGAGTTGACGGCAGTGATCACATATTTGATCACAATCATCTCAGAGTTGATGGCAGTGAGCAAAGAATTGATGGCATGGGTCACAGAGTTGATGGCAGTGATTACAGTGTTGATGGCAGTGATCACAGAGTTGATGGCGGTGATCACAAAGTTGATGGCAGTGACCACAGTGTTGATGGCAGTGATCACAGAGTTGATGGCGGTGATCACAAAGTTGATGGCAGTGGTCACATTGTTGATAGCACTGATCACAGAGTTGATGGCAGTGATCACAGATGTTATGGCAGTTATCACAGAGCTGATGGCAGTGATCACAGAGTTGATGGCAGTGATCACAGAGTTGATGGTAGTGATCACAGAGCTTAAGGCAGTGATCACAGAGTTGATGGCAATCATCACAGAGTTGATGGCAGTGAGCACAGAACTGATGGCAGTGATCACAGAGTTGATGGTAGTGATGACAGAGCTGATGGCAGTGATCACAGAGTTGATGGCAATCATCACAGAGTTGATGACAGTGAGCACAGAATTGATGGCAGTGATCACAGAGTTGAAGGCAGTGATCACAGAGCTGATGGCAGTGGCCACAGAGATTATTGCAGTGGCCACAGAATTGATGTCAGTTATCACAGAGTTGATGGCATTGTTCTTAGATCTGATGGCAGTGGCCACAGAGTTGTTAGCAGTAGCCACAGAGATTATGGCAGTGATTACAGAGTTGATAGCAGTGATCACAGAGCTGATGGCAGTGATCACAGAGGTGATGGCAATCATCACAGAGTTGATGACAGTGAGCACAGAATTGATGGCAGTGATCACAGAGTTGAAGGCAGTGATCACAGAGCTGATGGCAGTGGCCACAGAGATTATGGCAGTGGCCACAGAATTGATGTCAGTTATCACAGAGTTGATGGCATTGTTCTTAGATCTGATGGCAGTGGCCACAGACTTGTTAGCAGTAGCCACGGAGATTATGGCAGTGATTACAGAGTTGATAGCAGTGATCACAGAACTGATGGCAGTGGTCACAGAGCTGGTGACAGTGGCCACAGTGTTTATGGCGGTGGCCAAAGCGTTGATGGCAGTGATCACAGAAGTGATGGCAGTGGCCACAGAGTTGATGGCAGTGATAAAAGATTGATGGCAGTGGCCACATAGTTGATGGCAGTGGCCACAGAGTTGATGGCAGTTGTCACAGAGTTGATGGCAGTGATCATAGAGTTGATGGCAGTGATAACAAAGTTGATGGCAGAGATCACAGAGTTGATGGAAGTGATCACATAATTGATCGCACTGGCCACAGAGTTGATGGCAGTGGCCACATACTTGATGGCAGTGGCCACAGAGGTGATGGCTGTGATCACAAAGTAGATGGCAGTGATCACAGAGTTGATGGCAGTGGCCAAGGAATTGATGGCAGTGGCCACAGAGTTGAGGGCTGTGAATACAGAGTTGATGGCAGTTATCACATAGTTTATGGCATAGGCCACAGAAGAGTTGATTTCAGTGATCACAGTGTTGATGGAAGTGATCACAGAGTTGATGGCACTGATAACAGAGTTGATAGCAATCATCACAGAATTGATGGAAGTGATCACAGAATTGACGGCAGTGATCACAGAGTTGAAGGCCGTTATCACAGAGCTGATGACAGTGGCCACAGAGTTGATGGCAGTGATCACAGAGCTGATGGCAGTGGCCACAGAGATTATGGCAGTGGCCAAAGAATTGATGTAGGTTATCACAGAGTTGATGACATTGTTCATAGATCTGATGGCAGTGGCCACAGAGATTTTGGCAATGATTAAAGAGTTGATAGCAGTGATCACAGAGCTGATGGCAGTGGCCACAGAGTTGATGGCAGTTATCACAGAGTTGATGGTTGTGATCATAGAGTTGATGGCAGTGATAACAAAGTTGATGGCAGTGATCACAGAGTTGATGGCAGAGGCCACAGAGTTGATGGCAGTGATCAAAGAGTTGATGGCAGTGGCCACATAGTTGATGGCAGTGGCCACAGAGTTGATGGCAGTTATCACAAAGTTGATGGCAGTGATCACAGTGTTGATGGCAGTGGCCAAGGAATTGATGGCAGTGGCCACAGAGTTGAGGGCTGTGAATACAGAGTTGATGGCATTTATCACATAGTTTATGGCATTGGCCACAGAAGAGTTGATTTCAGTGATCACAGTGTTGATGGCAGTGATCACAGAATTGATGGCAGTGATCATAGAGTTGATCGCAATCATCACAGAGATGATGGCAGTGATCACAGAATTGATGCCAGTGATCACAGAGTTGATGGCAGTTATCACAGAGCTGATGACAGTGGCCACAGAGTTGATGGTAGTGGTAACAGAGTTGATGGCTGTGGCGACAAAGTTGATGGCAATGATCACAGTGTTGATGGCAGTGATCACAGAATTGATGGCGGTGATCACAGAGTTGATGGCAGTGGCCACAGAGTTGATGGCAGTGAGCATAGAATTGATGGCAGTGATCACAGAGCTGATGACATTGGCCACATATTTGATGGCATTTGCCACATAGATGTTGGCAGTGATCACAGAGTTGATGGCGTTGATCACAGAGATTATGGCAGTGGCAACAGATTTGATGGCAATGATCACAGAGTTGACGGCAGTAATCACATATTTGATCACAATCATCTCAGAATTGATGGCAGTGAGCAAAGAATTGATGGCATGGGTCACAGAGTTTATGGCAGTGATTACAGTGTTGATGGCAGTGATCACAGAGTTGATGGCGGTGATCACAAAGTTGATGGCAGTGACCACAGTGTTGATGGCAGTGATCACAGAGTTGATGGCGGTGATCACAAAGTTGATGGCAGTGGTCACATTGTTGATAGCACTGATCACAGAGTTGATGGCAGTGATCACAGATGTTATGGCAGTTATCACAGAGCTGATGGCAGTGATCACAGAGTTGATGGCAGTGATCACAGAGTTGATGGTAGTGATCACAGAGCTTAAGGCAGTGATCACAGAGTTGATGGCAATCATCACAGAGTTGATGGCAGTGAGCACAGAACTGATCGCAGTGATCACAGAGTTGATGGTAGTGATGACAGAGCTGATGGCAGTGATCACAGAGTTGATGGCAATCATCACAGAGTTGATGACAGTGAGCACAGAATTGATGGCAGTGATCACAGAGTTGAAGGCAGTGATCACAGAGCTGATGGCAGTGGCCACAGAGATTATTGCAGTGGCCACAGAATTGATGTCAGTTATCACAGAGTTGATGGCATTGTTCTTAGATCTGATGGCAGTGGCCACAGAGTTGTTAGCAGTAGCCACAGAGATTATGGCAGTGATTACAGAGTTGATAGCAGTGATCACAGAGCTGATGGCAGTGATCACAGAGGTAATGGCAATCATCACAGAGTTGATGACAGTGAGCACAGAATTGATGGCAGTGATCACAGAGTTGAAGGCAGTGATCACAGAGCTGATGGCAGTGGCCACAGAGATTATGGCAGTGGCCACAGAATTGATGTCAGTTATCACAGAGTTGATGGCATTGTTCTTAGATCTGATGGCAGTGGCCACAGACTTGTTAGCAGTAGCCACAGAGATTATGGCAGTGATTACAGAGTTGATAGCAGTGATCACAGAACTGATGGCAGTGGTCACAGAGCTGGTGACAGTGGCCACAGTGTTTATGGCGGTGGCCAAAGCGTTGATGGCAGTGATCACAGAAGTGATGGCAGTGGCCACAGAGTTGATGGCAGTGATAAAAGAGTTGATGGCAGTGGCCACATAGTTGATGGCAGTGGCCACAGAGTTGATGGCAGTTATCACAGAGTTGATGGCAGTGATCATAGAGTTGATGGCAGTGATAACAAAGTTGATGGCAGAGATCACAGAGTTGATGGAAGTGATGACATAATTGATCGCACTGGCCACAGAGTTGATGGCAGTGGCCACATACTTGATGGCAGTGACCACAGAGGTGATGGCTGTGATCACAAAGTAGATGGCAGTGATCACAGAGTTGATGGCAGTGGCCAAGGAACTGATGGCAGTGGCCACAGAGTTGAGGGCTGTGAATACAGAGTTGATGGCAGTTATCACATAGTTTATGGCATAGGCCACAGAAGAGTTGATTTCAGTGATCACAGTGTTGATGGAAGTGATCACAGAGTTGATCGCAGTAGCCACAGAGTTGATGGCAGTGGCCACATAGTTGATGGCAGTGGCCAAAGAGTTGATGGCTGTGATCACAAAGTTGATCGCGGTGATCACAGAGATGATTTCAGTGGCCAAGGAATTGATGGCAGTGGCCACAGAGTTGAGGGCTGTAAATACAGAGTTGATGGTAGTTATCACATAGTTTATGGCATTGGCCACAGAAGAGTTGATTTCAGTGATCACAGTGTTGATGGCAGTGATCACAGAGTTGATGGCAGTGATCAGAGAGTTGATGGCAATCATCACATAGTTGATGGCAGTGATCACAGAATTGATGGCAGTGATCACAGAGTTGATGGCCGTTATCACAGAGCTGATGACAGTGGCCACAGAGTTGATGGTAGTGGTCACAGAGTTGCTGGCTGTGGCGACAAGGTTGATGGCAATGATCACATTGTTGATGGCAGTGATCACACAATTGATGGCGGTGATCACATAGTTGATGGCAATTGCCACAGAGTTGATGGCAGTGAACATAGAATTGATGGCAGTGATCACAGTGTTGATGGCAGTGATCACAGCGTTGATGGCGGTGATCACAGATTTGATGGCAGTGATCACAGTTGATTCCAATCATCACAGAGTTGATGGCAGTGAGCACAGAATTGATGGCAGTGATCACATAGTTGATGGTAGTGATCACAGAGCTTATGGCAATCATCACAGAGTTGATGGCAGTGAGCACAGAATTGATGGCAGTGATCACAGAGTTGAAGGCAGTGATCACAGAGCTGATGGCAGTGGCCACAGAGATTATGGCAGTGGCCACAGAATTGATGTCAGTTATCACAGAGTTGATGGCATTGTTCTTAGATCTGATGGCAGTGGCCACAGAGTTGACAGCAGTAGCCACAGAGATTATGGCAGTGATTACAGAGTTGATAGCAGTGATCACAGAGCTGATGGCAGTGGTCACAGAGCTGATGACAGTGGCCACAGTGTTTATGGCGGTGGCCAAAGCTTTGATGGCAGTGATCACAGAAGTGATGGCAGTGGCCACAGAGTTGATGGCAGTGATAAAAGAGTTGATGGCAGTGGCCACATAGTTGATGGCAGTGGCCACATAGTTGATGGCAGTTATCACAGAGTCGATGGCAGTGATCATAGAGTTGATGGCAGTGATAACAAAGTTGATGGCAGTGATCACAGAGTTGATAGAAGTGATCACATAGTTGATCGCACTGGCGACAGAGTTGATGGCAGTGGCCACATAGTTGATGACAGTGGCCACAGAGTTGATGGCTGTGATCACAAAGTTGATGGCGGTGATAACAGAGTTGATGGCAGTGGCCAAGGACTTGATGGCAGTGGCCACAGAGTTGAGGGCTGTGAATACAGAGTTGATGGCAGTTATCACATAGTTTATGGCATAGGCCACAGAAGAGTTGATTTCAGTGAACACAGTGTTGATGGCAGTGATCACAGAGTTGATGGCACTGATAACAGAGCTGATAGCAATCATCACAGAATTGATGGAAGTGATCACAGAATTGACGGCAGTGATCACAGAGTTGAAGGCCGTTATCACAGAGCTGATGACAGTGGCCACAGAGTTGATGGCAGTGATCACAGAGCTGATGGCAGTGGCCACAGAGATTATGGCAGTGGCCAAAGAATTGATGTAGGTTATCACAGAGTTGATGACATTGTTCATAGATCTGATGGCAGTGGCCACAGAGTTGATGGCAGTGGCCACAGAGATTTTGACAATGATTAAAGAGTTGATAGCAGTGATCACAGAGCTGATGGCAGTGGTCACAGAGTTGATGACAGTGGCCACAGTGGTTATGGCGGTGGCGAAAGCGTTGTTGGCAGTGATCACATAGTTGATGGCAGTGGCCACAGAGTTGATGGCAGTTATCACAGAGTTGATGGTTGTGATCATAGAGTTGATGGCAGTGATAACAAAGTTGATGGCAGTGATCACAGAGTTGATGGCAGAGGCCACAGAGTTGATGGCAGTGATCAAAGAGTTGATGGCAGTGGCCACATAGTTGATGGCAGTGGCCACAGAGTTGATGGCAGTTATCACAAAGTTGATGGCAGTGATCACAGTGTTGATGGCAGTGGCCAAGGAATTGATGGCAGTGGCCACAGAGTTGAGGGCTGTGAATACAGAGTTGATGGCATTTATCACATAGTTTATGGCATTGGCCACAGAAGAGTTGATTTCAGTGATCACAGTGTTGATGGCAGTGATCACAGAATTGATGGCAGTGATCATAGAGTTGATGGCAATCATCACAGAGATGATGGCAGTGATCACAGAATTGATGCCAGTGATCACAGAGTTGATGGCCGTTATCACAGAGCTGATGACAGTGGCCACAGAGTTGATGGTAGTGGTAACAGAGTTGATGGCTGTGGCGACAAAGTTGATGGCAATGATCACAGTGTTGATGGCAGTGATCACAGAATTGATGGCGGTGATCACAGAGTTGATGGCAGTGGCCACAGAGTTGATGGCAGTGAGCATAGAATTGATGGCAGTGATCACAGAGCTGATGACATTGGCCACATATTTGATGGCATTTGCCACATAGATGTTGGCAGTGATCACAGAGTTGATGGCGTTGATCACAGAGATTATGGCAGTGGCAACAGATTTGATGGCAATGATCACAGAGTTGACGGCAGTGATCACATATTTGGTCACAATCATCTCAGAGTTGATGGCAGTAAGCAAAGAATTGATGGCATGGGTCACAGAGTTTATGGCAGTGATTACAGTGTTGATGGCAGTGATCACAGAGTTGATGGCGGTGATCACAAAGTTGATGGCAGTGACCACAGTGTTGATGGCAGTGATCACAGAGTTGATGGCGGTGATCACAAAGTTGATGGCAGTGGTCACATTGTTGATAGCACTGATCACAGAGTTGATGGCAGTGATCACAGATGTTATGGCAGTTATCACAGAGCTGATGGCAGTGATCACAGAGTTGATGGCAGTGATCACAGAGTTGATGGTAGTGATCACAGAGCTTAAGGCAGTGATCACAGAGTTGATGGCAATCATCACAGAGTTGATGGCAGTGAGCACAGAACTGATGGCAGTGATCACAGAGTTGATGGTAGTGATGACAGAGCTGATGGCAGTGATCACAGAGTTGATGGCAATCATCACAGAGTTGATGACAGTGAGCACAGAATTGATGGCAGTGATCACAGAGTTGAAGGCAGTGATCACAGAGCTGATGGCAGTGGCCACAGAGATTATTGCAGTGGCCACAGAATTGATGTCAGTTATCACAGAGTTGATGGCATTGTTCTTAGATCTGATGGCAGTGGCCACAGAGTTGTTAGCAGTAGCCACAGAGATTATGGCAGTGATTACAGAGTTGATAGCAGTGATCACAGAGCTGATGGCAGTGATCACAGAGGTGATGGCAATCATCACAGAGTTGATGACAGTGAGCACAGAATTGATGGCAGTGATCACAGAGTTGAAGGCAGTGATCACAGAGCTGATGGCAGTGGCCACAGAGATTATGGCAGTGGCCACAGAATTGATGTCAGTTATCACAGAGTTGATGGCATTGTTCTTAGATCTGATGGCAGTGGCCACAGACTTGTTAGCAGTAGCCACAGAGATTATGGCAGTGATTACAGAGTTGATAGCAGTGATCACAGAACTGATGGCAGTGGTCACAGAGCTGGTGACAGTGGCCACAGTGTTTATGGCGGTGGCCAAAGCGTTGATGGCAGTGATCACAGAAGTGATGGCAGTGGCCACAGAGTTGATGGCAGTGATAAAAGAGTTGATGGCAGTGGCCACATAGTTGATGGCAGTGGCCACAGAGTTGATGGCAGTTGTCACATAGTTGATGGCAGTGATCATAGAGTTGATGGCAGTGATAACAAAGTTGATGGCAGAGATCACAGAGTTGATGGAAGTGATCACATAATTGATCGCACTGGCCACAGAGTTGATGGCAGTGGCCACATACTTGATGGCAGTGGCCACAGAGGTGATGGCTGTGATCACAAAGTAGATGGCAGTGATCACAGAGTTGATGGCAGTGGCCAAGGAATTGATGGCAGTGGCCACAGAGTTGAGGGCTGTGAATACAGAGTTGATGGCAGTTATCACATAGTTTATGGCATAGGCCACAGAAGAGTTGATTTCAGTGATCACAGTGTTGATGGAAGTGATCACAGAGTTGATGGCACTGATAACAGAGTTGATAGCAATCATCACAGAATTGATGGAAGTGATCACAGAATTGACGGCAGTGATCACAGAGTTGAAGGCCGTTATCACAGAGCTGATGACAGTGGCCACAGAGTTGATGGCAGTGATCACAGAGCTGATGGCAGTGGCCACAGAGATTATGGCAGTGGCCAAAGAATTGATGTAGGTTATCACAGAGTTGATGACATTGTTCATAGATCTGATGGCAGTGGCCACAGAGATTTTGGCAATGATTAAAGAGTTGATAGCAGTGATCACAGAGCTGATGGCAGTGGCCACAGAGTTGATGGCAGTTATCACAGAGTTGATGGTTGTGATCATAGAGTTGATGGCAGTGATAACAAAGTTGATGGCAGTGATCACAGAGTTGATGGCAGAGGCCACAGAGTTGATGGCAGTGATCAAAGAGTTGATGGCAGTGGCCACATAGTTGATGGCAGTGGCCACAGAGTTGATGGCAGTTATCACAAAGTTGATGGCAGTGATCACAGTGTTGATGGCAGTGGCCAAGGAATTGATGGCAGTGGCCACAGAGTAGAGGGCTGTGAATACAGAGTTGATGGCATTTATCACATAGTTTATGGCATTGGCCACAGAAGAGTTGATTTCAGTGATCACAGTGTTGATGGCAGTGATCACAGAATTGATGGCAGTGATCATAGAGTTGATGGCAATCATCACAGAGATGATGGCAGTGATCACAGAATTGATGCCAGTGATCACAGAGTTGATGGCCGTTATCACAGAGCTGATGACAGTGGCCACAGAATTGATGGTAGTGGTAACAGAGTTGATGGCTGTGGCGACAAAGTTGATGGCAATGATCACAGTGTTGATGGCAGTGATCACAGAATTGATGGCGGTGATCACAGAGTTGATGGCAGTGGCCACAGAGTTGATGGCAGTGAGCATAGAATTGATGGCAGTGATCACAGAGCTGATGACATTGGCCACATATTTGATGGCATTTGCCACATAGATGTTGGCAGTGATCACAGAGTTGATGGCGTTGATCACAGAGATTATGGCAGTGGCAACAGATTTGATGGCAATGATCACAGAGTTGACGGCAGTGATCACATATTTGATCACAATCATCTCAGAGTTGATGGCAGTGAGCAAAGAATTGATGGCATGGGTCACAGAGTTTATGGCAGTGATTACAGTGTTGATGGCAGTGATCACAGAGTTGATGGCGGTGATCACAAAGTTGATGGCAGTGACCACAGTGTTGATGGCAGTGATCACAGAGTTGATGGCGGTGATCACAAAGTTGATGGCAGTGGTCACATTGTTGATAGCACTGATCACAGAGTTGATGGCAGTGATCACAGAGTTGATGGTAGTGATGACAGAGCTGATGGCAGTGATCACAGAGTTGATGGCAATCATCACAGAGTTGATGACAGTGAGCACAGAATTGATGGCAGTGATCACAGAGTTGAAGGCAGTGATCACAGAGCTGATGGCAGTGGCCACAGAGATTATTGCAGTGGCCACAGAATTGATGTCAGTTATCACAGAGTTGATGGCATTGTTCTTAGATCTGATGGCAGTGGCCACAGAGTTGTTAGCAGTAGCCACAGAGATTATGGCAGTGATTACAGAGTTGATAGCAGTGATCACAGAGCTGATGGCAGTGATCACAGAGGTGATGGCAATCATCACAGAGTTGATGACAGTGAGCACAGAATTGATGGCAGTGATCACAGAGTTGAAGGCAGTGATCACAGAGCTGATGGCAGTGGCCACAGAGATTATGGCAGTGGCCACAGAATTGATGTCAGTTATCACAGAGTTGATGGCATTGTTCTTAGATCTGATGGCAGTGGCCACAGACTTGTTAGCAGTAGCCACAGAGATTATGGCAGTGATTACAGAGTTGATAGCAGTGATCACAGAACTGATGGCAGTGGTCACAGAGCTGGTGACAGTGGCCACAGTGTTTATGGCGGTGGCCAAAGCGTTGATGGCAGTGATCACAGAAGTGATGGCAGTGGCCACAGAGTTGATGGCAGTGATAAAAGAGTTGATGGCAGTGGCCACATAGTTGATGGCAGTGGCCACAGAGTTGATGGCAGTTGTCACAGAGTTGATGGCAGTGATCATAGAGTTGATGGCAGTGATAACAAAGTTGATGGCAGAGATCACAGAGTTGATGGAAGTGATCACATAATTGATCGCACTGGCCACAGAGTTGATGGCAGTGGCCACATACTTGATGGCAGTGGCCACAGAGGT
Organism: Cepaea hortensis; assembly: GCA_963921405.1. Taxonomy (NCBI): domain Eukaryota; kingdom Metazoa; phylum Mollusca; class Gastropoda; order Stylommatophora; family Helicidae; genus Cepaea; species Cepaea hortensis. Next base: position 17,889,481 of record OY992894.1, read on the forward strand.
GATGGCTGTGATCACAAAGTAGATGGCAGTGATCACAGAGTTGATGGCAGTGGCCAAGGAATTGATGGCAGTGGCCACAGAGTTGAGGGCTGTGAATACAGAGTTGATGGCAGTTATCACATAGTTTATGGCATAGGCCACAGAAGAGTTGATTTCAGTGATCACAGTGTTGATGGAAGTGATCACAGAGTTGATGGCACTGATAACAGAGTTGATAGCAATCATCACAGAATTGATGGAAGTGATCACAGAATTGACGGCAGTGATCACAGAGTTGAAGGCCGTTATCACAGAGCTGATTACAGTGGCCACAGAGTTGATGGCAGTGATCACAGAGCTGATGGCAGTGGCCACAGAGATTATGGCAGTGGCCAAAGAATTGATGTAGGTTATCACAGAGTTGATGACATTGTTCATAGATCTGATGGCAGTGGCCACAGAGATTTTGGCAATGATTAAAGAGTTGATAGCAGTGATCACAGAGCTGATGGCAGTGGCCACAGAGTTGATGGCAGTTATCACAGAGTTGATGGTTGTGATCATAGAGTTGATGGCAGTGATAACAAAGTTGATGGCAGTGATCACAGAGTTGATGGCAGAGGCCACAGAGTTGATGGCAGTGATCAAAGAGTTGATGGCAGTGGCCACATAGTTGATGGCAGTGGCCACAGAGTTGATGGCAGTTATCACAAAGTTGATGGCAGTGATCACAGTGTTGATGGCAGTGGCCAAGGAATTGATGGCAGTGGCCACAGAGTTGAGGGCTGTGAATACAGAGTTGATGGCATTTATCACATAGTTTATGGCATTGGCCACAGAAGAGTTGATTTCAGTGATCACAGTGTTGATGGCAGTGATCACAGAATTGATGGCAGTGATCATAGAGTTGATGGCAATCATCACAGAGATGATGGCAGTGATCACAGAATTGATGCCAGTGATCACAGAGTTGATGGCCGTTATCACAGAGCTGATGACAGTGGCCACAGAATTGATGGTAGTGGTAACAGAGTTGATGGCTGTGGCGACAAAGTTGATGGCAATGATCACAGTGTTGATGGCAGTGATCACAGAATTGATGGCGGTGATCACAGAGTTGATGGCAGTGGCCACAGAGTTGATGGCAGTGAGCATAGAATTGATGGCAGTGATCACAGAGCTGATGACATTGGCCACATATTTGATGGCATTTGCCACATAGATGTTGGCAGTGATCACAGAGTTGATGGCGTTGATCACAGAGATTATGGCAGTGGCAACAGATTTGATGGCAATGATCACAGAGTTGACGGCAGTGATCACATATTTGATCACAATCATCTCAGAGTTGATGGCAGTGAGCAAAGAATTGATGGCATGGGTCACAGAGTTTATGGCAGTGATTACAGTGTTGATGGCAGTGATCACAGAGTTGATGGCGGTGATCACAAAGTTGATGGCAGTGACCACAGTGTTGATGGCAGTGATCACAGAGTTGATGGCGGTGATCACAAAGTTGATGGCAGTGGTCACATTGTTGATAGCACTGATCACAGAGTTGATGGCAGTGATCACAGATGTTATGGCAGTTATCACAGAGCTGATGGCAGTGATCACAGAGTTGATGGCAGTGATCACAGAGTTGATGGTAGTGATCACAGAGCTTAAGGCAGTGATCACAGAGTTGATGGCAATCATCACAGAGTTGATGGCAGTGAGCACAGAACTGATCGCAGTGATCACAGAGTTGATGGTAGTGATGACAGAGCTGATGGCAGTGATCACAGAGTTGATGGCAATCATCACAGAGTTGATGACAGTGAGCACAGAATTGATGGCAGTGATCACAGAGTTGAAGGCAGTGATCACAGAGCTGATGGCAGTGGCCACAGAGATTATTGCAGTGGCCACAGAATTGATGTCAGTTATCACAGAGTTGATGGCATTGTTCTTACATCTGATGGCAGTGGCCACAGAGTTGTTAGCAGTAGCCACAGAGATTATGGCAGTGATTACAGAGTTGATAGCAGTGATCACAGAGCTGATGGCAGTGATCACAGAGGTGATGGCAATCATCACAGAGTTGATGACAGTGAGCACAGAATTGATGGCAGTGATCACAGAGTTGAAGGCAGTGATCACAGAGCTGATGGCAGTGGCCACAGAGATTATGGCAGTGGCCACAGAATTGATGTCAGTTATCACAGAGTTGATGGCATTGTTCTTAGATCTGATGGCAGTGGCCACAGACTTGTTAGCAGTAGCCACAGAGATTATGGCAGTGATTACAGAGTTGATAGCAGTGATCACAGAACTGATGGCAGTGGTCACAGAGCTGGTGACAGTGGCCACAGTGTTTATGGCGGTGGCCAAAGCGTTGATGGCAGTGATCACAGAAGTGATGGCAGTGGCCACAAAGTTGATGGCAGTGATAAAAGAGTTGATGGCAGTGGCCACATAGTTGATGGCAGTGGCCACAGAGTTGATGGCAGTTATCACAGAGTTGATGGCAGTGATCATAGAGTTGATGGCAGTGATAACAAAGTTGATGGCAGAGATCACAGAGTTGATGGAAGTGATCACATAATTGATCGCACTGGCCACAGAGTTGATGGCAGTGGCCACATACTTGATGGCAGTGACCACAGAGGTGATGGCTGTGATCACAAAGTAGATGGCAGTGATCACAGAGTTGATGGCAGTGGCCAAGGAACTGATGGCAGTGGCCACAGAGTTGAGGGCTGTGAATACAGAGTTGATGGCAGTTATCACATAGTTTATGGCATAGGCCACAGAAGAGTTGATTTCAGTGATCACAGTGTTGATGGAAGTGATCACAGAGTTGATCGCAGTAGCCACAGAGTTGATGGCAGTGGCCACATAGTTGATGGCAGTGGCCAAAGAGTTGATGGCTGTGATCACAAAGTTGATCGCGGTGATCACAGAGATGATTTCAGTGGCCAAGGAATTGATGGCAGTGGCCACAGAGTTGAGGGCTGTAAATACAGAGTTGATGGTAGTTATCACATAGTTTATGGCATTGGCCACAGAAGAGTTGATTTCAGTGATCACAGTGTTGATGGCAGTGATCACAGAGTTGATGGCAGTGATCAGAGAGTTGATGGCAATCATCACATAGTTGATGGCAGTGATCACAGAATTGATGGCAGTGATCACAGAGTTGATGGCCGTTATCACAGAGCTGATGACAGTGGCCACAGAGTTGATGGTAGTGGTCACAGAGTTGCTGGCTGTGGCGACAAGGTTGATGGCAATGATCACATTGTTGATGGCAGTTATCACACAATTGATGGCGGTGATCACATAGTTGATGGCAATTGCCACAGAGTTGATGGCAGTGAACATAGAATTGATGGCAGTGATCACAGAGTTGATGGCAGTGATCACAGCGTTGATGGCGGTGATCACAGATTTGATGGCAGTGATCACATTGTTGATTCCAATCATCACAGAGTTGATGGCAGTGAGCACAGAATTGATGGCAGTGATCACATAGTTGATGGTAGTGATCACAGAGCTTATGGCAATCATCACAGAGTTGATGGCAGTGAGCACAGAATTGATGGCAGTGATCACAGAGTTGAAGGCAGTGATCACAGAGCTGATGGCAGTGGCCACAGAGATTATGGCAGTGGCCACAGAATTGATGTCAGTTATCACAGAGTTGATGGCATTGTTCTTAGATCTGATGGCAGTGGCCACAGAGTTGACAGCAGTAGCCACAGAGATTATGGCAGTGATTACAGAGTTGATAGCAGTGATCACAGAGCTGATGGCAGTGGTCACAGAGCTGATGACAGTGGCCACAGTGTTTATGGCGGTGGCCAAAGCTTTGATGGCAGTGATCACAGAAGTGATGGCAGTGGCCACAGAGTTGATGGCAGTGATAAAAGAGTTGATGGCAGTGGCCACATAGTTGATGGCAGTGGCCACATAGTTGATGGCAGTTATCACAGAGTCGATGGCAGTGATCATAGAGTTGATGGCAGTAATAACAAAGTTGATGGCAGTGATCACAGAGTTGATAGAAGTGATCACATAGTTGATCGCACTGGCGACAGAGTTGATGGCAGTGGCCACATAGTTGATGACAGTGGCCACAGAGTTGATGGCTGTGATCACAAAGTTGATGGCGGTGATAACAGAGTTGATGGCAGTGGCCAAGGACTTGATGGCAGTGGCCACAGAGTTGAGGGCTGTGAATACAGAGTTGATGGCAGTTATCACATAGTTTATGGCATAGGCCACAGAAGAGTTGATTTCAGTGAACACAGTGTTGATGGCAGTGATCACAGAGTTGATGGCACTGATAACAGAGTTGATAGCAATCATCACAGAATTGATGGAAGTGATCACAGAATTGACGGCAGTGATCACAGAGTTGAAGGCCGTTATCACAGAGCTGATGACAGTGGCCACAGAGTTGATGGCAGTGATCACAGAGCTGATGGCAGTGGCCACAGAGATTATGGCAGTGGCCAAAGAATTGATGTAGGTTATCACAGAGTTGATGACATTGTTCATAGATCTGATGGCAGTGGCCACAGAGTTGATGGCAGTGGCCACAGAGATTTTGGCAATGATTAAAGAGTTGATAGCAGTGATCACAGAGCTGATGGCAGTGGTCACAGAGTTGATGACAGTGGCCACAGTGGTTATGGCGGTGGCCAAAGCGTTGTTGGCAGTGATCACATAGTTGATGGCAGTGGCCACAGAGTTGATGGCAGTTATCACAGAGTTGATGGTTGTGATCATAGAGTTGATGGCAGTGATAACAAAGTTGATGGCAGTGATCACAGAGTTGATGGCAGAGGCCACAGAGTTGATGGCAGTGATCAAAGAGTTGATGGCAGTGGCCACATAGTTGATGGCAGTGGCCACAGAGTTGATGGCAGTTATCACAAAGTTGATGGCAGTGATCACAGTGTTGATGGCAGTGGCCAAGGAATTGATGGCAGTGGCCACATAGTTGAGGGCTGTGAATACAGAGTTGATGGCATTTATCACATAGTTTATGGCATTGGCCACAGAAGAGTTGATTTCAGTGATCACAGTGTTGATGGCAGTGATCACAGAATTGATGGCAGTGATCATAGAGTTGATGGCAATCATCACAGAGATGATGGCAGTGATCACAGAATTGATGCCAGTGATCACAGAGTTGATGGCCGTTATCACAGAGCTGATGACAGTGGCCACAGAGTTGATGGTAGTGGTAACAGAGTTGATGGCTGTGGCGACAAAGTTGATGGCAATGATCACAGTGTTGATGGCAGTGATCACAGAATTGATGGCGGTGATCACAGAGTTGATGGCAGTGGCCACAGAGTTGATGGCAGTGAGCATAGAATTGATGGCAGTGATCACAGAGCTGATGACATTGGCCACATATTTGATGGCATTTGCCACATAGATGTTGGCAGTGATCACAGAGTTGATGGCGTTGATCACAGAGATTATGGCAGTGGCAACAGATTTGATGGCAATGATCACAGAGTTGACGGCAGTGATCACATATTTGGTCACAATCATCTCAGAGTTGATGGCAGTAAGCAAAGAATTGATGGCATGGGTCACAGAGTTTATGGCAGTGATTACAGTGTTGATGGCAGTGATCACAGAGTTGATGGCGGTGATCACAAAGTTGATGGCAGTGACCACAGTGTTGATGGCAGTGATCACAGAGTTGATGGCGGTGATCACAAAGTTGATGGCAGTGGTCACATTGTTGATAGCACTGATCACAGAGTTGATGGCAGTGATCACAGATGTTATGGCAGTTATCACAGAGCTGATGGCAGTGATCACAGAGTTGATGGCAGTGATCACAGAGTTGATGGTAGTGATCACAGAGCTTAAGGCAGTGATCACAGAGTTGATGGCAATCATCACAGAGTTGATAGCAGTGAGCACAGAACTGATGGCAGTGATCACAGAGTTGATGGTAGTGATGACAGAGCTGATGGCAGTGATCACAGAGTTGATGGCAATCATCACAGAGTTGATGACAGTGAGCACAGAATTGATGGCAGTGATCACAGAGTTGAAGGCAGTGATCACAGAGCTGATGGCAGTGGCCACAGAGATTATTGCAGTGGCCACAGAATTGATGTCAGTTATCACAGAGTTGATGGCATTGTTCTTAGATCTGATGGCAGTGGCCACAGAGTTGTTAGCAGTAGCCACAGAGATTATGGCAGTGATTACAGAGTTGATAGCAGTGATCACAGAGCTGATGGCAGTGGTCACAGTGCTGATGACAGTATCCACAGTGTTTATGGCGGTGGCCAAAGCGTTGATGGCAGTGATCACAGAAGTGATGGCAGTGATCATAGAGTTGATGGCAGTGATAACAAAGTTGAAGGCAGTGATCACAGAGTTGATGGAAGTGATCACAGATTTGTTCGCACTGGCCACAGAGTTGATGGCAGTGGCCACATAGTTGATGGCAGTGGCCACAGAGGTGATGGCTGTGATCACAAAGTAGATGGCAGTGATCACAGAGTTGATGGCAGTGGCCAAGGAATTGATGACAGTGGCCACAGAGTTGAGGACTGTGAATACAGAGTTGATGACAGTTATCACATAGTTTATGGCTTAGTCCACAGAAGAGTTGATTTCAGTGATCACAGTTTTGATGGAAGTGATCACAGAGTTGATCGCAGTGGCCACAGAGTTGATGGCAGTGGCCACATAGTTGATGGCAGTGGCCAAAGAGTTGGTGACTGTGATCACAAAGTTGATCGCGGTGATCAAAGAGATGATTTCAGTGGCCAAGGAATTGATGACAGTGGCCACAGAGTTGAGGGCTGTAAATACAGAGTTGATGGCAGTTATCACATAGTTTATGGCATTGGCCACAGAAGAGTTGATTTCAGTGATCACAGTGTTGATGGCAGAGATCACAGAGTTGATGGCAGTGATCAGAGAGTTGATGGCAATCATCACATAGTTGATGGCAGTGATCACAGAATTGATGTCAGTGATCACAGAGTTGATGGCCGTTATCACAGAGCTGATGACAGTGGCCACAGAGTTGATGGTAGTGGTCACAGAGTTGATGGCTGTGGCGACAAAGTTGATGACAATGATCACAGTGTTGATGGCAGTGATCACACAATTGATGGCGGTGATCACAGAGTTGATGACAATTGCCACAGAGTTGATGGCAGTGAGCATAGAATTGATGTCAGTGATCACAGAGTTGATGGCCGTTATCACAGAGCTGATGACAGTGGCCACAGAGTTGATGGTAGTGGTCACAGAGTTGATGGCTGTGGCGACAAAGTTGATGACAATGATCACAGTGTTGATGGCAGTGATCACACAATTGATGGCGGTGATCACAGAGTTGATGGCAATTGCCACAGAGTTGATGGCAGTGAGCATAGAATTGATGGCAGTGATCACAGAGTTGATGGCAGTGATCACAGCGTTGATCACAGATTTGATGACAGTGATCACATTGTTGATTCCAATCACCACAGAGTTGATGGCAGTGAGCACAGAATTGATGGCAGTGATCACAAAATTGATGGTAGTGATCACAGAGCTGATGGCAGTGATCTCAGAGTTGATGGCAATCATCACAGAGTTGATGGCAGTGAGCACAGAATTGATGGCAGTGATCACAGAGTTGAAGGCAGTGATCACAGAGCTGATGGCAGTGGTCACAGAGCTGATGACAGTGGCCACAGTGTTTATGGCGGTGGCCAAAGCTTTGATGGCAGTGATCACAGAAGTGATGGCAGTGGCCACAGAGTTTATGGCAGTGATAAAAGAGTTGATGGCAGTGGCCACAGAGTTGATGGCAGTTATCACAGAGTTGATGGCAGTGATCATAGAGTTGATGGCAGTGATAACAAAGTTGATGGCAGTGATCACAGAGTTGATAGAAGTGATCACATAGATGATCGCACTGGCCACAGAGTTTATGGCAGTGGCCACATAGTTGATGGCAGTGGCCACAGAGTTGATGGCTGTGATCACAAAGTTGATGGCGGTGATCACAGAGTTGATGGCGGTGGCCAAGGAATTGATGGCAGTGGTCACAGAGTTGAGGGCTGTGAATACAGAGTTGATGGCAGTTATCACATAGTTTATGGCATAGGTCACAGAAGAGTTGATTTCAGTGTTCACAGTGTTGATGGCAGTGATCACAGAGTTGATGGCAGTGATCACAGAGTTGATGGCAATCATCACAGAGATGATGGCAGTGATCACAGAATTGATGGCAGTGATCACAGAGTTGATGGCCTTTATCACAGAGCTGATGACAGTGGCCACAGAGTGAGTTGATGGTATTGGTCACAGAGTTGATGGCTGTGGCGACAAAGTTGATGGCAATGATCACAGTGTTGATGGCAGTGATCACACAATTGATGGCGGTGATCACAGAGTTGATGGCAGTGGCCACAGAGTTGATGGCAGTGAGCATAGAATTGATGGCAGTGATCACAGAGTTGATGGCAGTGATCACAGCGTTGATGGCGGTGATCACAGATTTGATGGCAGTGATCACATTGACCGAGAGGAAAATACCTGGATGGCTTGGCCACATGGCATGGACGAGACAGGAACACTGAGCTGATCCACGACTCTGGTGATCGAGTGAAATGGCGAATCATGACCGCCCACGCTTTCCGGCATGGCACATGATTGATTGATTTGATTGATCACATTGTTGATTCCAATCATCATAGAGTTGATGGCAGTGAGCACAGAATTGATGGCAGTGATCACAGAGTTGATGGTAGTGATCACAGAGCTGATGGCAGTGATCACAGAGTTGATGGCAATCATCACAGAGGTGATGGCAGTGAGTGTCAACAACTCATGTGTAAGGCATCATCAGATTACTTCTCTCGCACCACACAAGAAACTTGCAAGTCGTGTGAGAGGAAATAAATGATACATTTTATTGCCGTTGGCTCTTTACAAGTACATAACAGTCGCTATCAAAACCACACACAAAGCCACATAATTACTATCCCTAGTGTTTAAACCCTAATGCTAATTCTATCTATTTGGTTACACAGATCTCCTATCAATACTACAACGAGGTGCTTGCTACAAAGTCAGTCCCCAGTCTCACTAGCTTGCTCGCGTGGTTACACACCACGCGGAAGGACCTTGAGGTGTCCTTCGGCTTTCTGCGTGCCGTTCTGTTCGGCACGCTTACATTAGCTATTTTCTGTTGATTGGCAATCGTGACTATCATGTAGGCGCCGTGATTCTGTCGTGACCAGAGTGCTAACTATCTGGTCACCGTCTCCGTGTCTCATGAGAGAACTAGTTAATAGTTCTCCATTCTTTCTATCCCCTACTCTACCCTTATCCCGGGCAGTGTATCCCCTCTAATCTATATGAGGTTGACCGGTGGTGTTCTATCTTGAGGCAGCCCTCTGGCCTCATATGTCAGTCTTTGACACACACCCTCCCCTCCTGTGTTGCGTCATCAACTTTGACTCATTGGTTGTGACGCAAGAGGTTTCTAAAAAATTAGTGTATCTAATTTTTGTCAAAGACTGTAGATAACCTGGCTTTGGGCTACTTAATAGACTTCTACTGCCTATTTTCACAATGTCGTATCACTTTACTTGGTTACTGGCAATCGCCACAAATTTGTCTGGTTGGCGTGAGCCCTATTCTCAATCGCAATATTATATTAATTAGAGGTATGTCTGAACCGGACCGTTGTCTAATAAGACCTGCCCTCAAATAGTAAATTAACTCACTACCCATACAAAGTTGACTTTCTTAGGGTCAACACATGAATTGCTTCATGTCCCCCATATAATATTAAACAACCATTACACAAGATGTGTGCGACAGGCTTTACCTATTTCGCTTCCGCGTGTAAAGTTCTCTTTCACTGTTAAGTTAGTGTTTCGTTGTCTATTATGTCCCCTGACCCGAAGTTATCTCCCTTTGATCTACAAAAAGTGTATGCAATTTTATCTGTTTGTTTTTCTGGTTGTTTGCGTGTTTGGATTATATTAATAGTATAATCTACTCCCTAACATGTGTCTAACTATCATGTGTATGTAAGTAAGTTTTCAAGTGCCATAATTCGGTTGAATGAGGCCACAAAGAAGTGTATCACACTAATTAGTGACTATCTTTCCGTCTTATGGGACTTAAAATACTTTTTCTAAGATCTAAATTAAATTACACACAACACATTCATCACAGCACAACAAAGAAAGCACACATTTGACGCAGACACAAAATAAAAAGTCGCGTTGAGCGGTAGAAAAATCCGCTGACCGATCTCACTCTCTCTTGTATAATTTACCTTCGGTCTCACTTTCACACTTCTGTCAATCCTCTTTCACTTTCACACTTCTGTCACACATCTTTCACCTTCACACTTCTGTCACACATTTTTCGCCCTCCCAATTATTTAAAAACCTTGGAGTGACACTGTACAAGTTTGGCTCAATTTGACAGAGTTGAGCTTCATGACTGTGCGTCAATTGTTGCACAAGTCAAGTATTTACAATATATTTACATGTAAGGAAAAAAAGGGTTGATGGTTTGTACCCTGGTATTATTCACCACTATATTCTATTACAATAATATCCTAAATAATGAGATACTAATACTAGTTATATAAATAAATATTTAATGTGTTAATTATCTTAATCTATCTGTCATATTAATCCTGAAACATTACTATTTAGCTGTGGACATTATTCCTCAAACAAGCTTACATTACTCCTAATATTTATCTATTTTAAGGGCTGTAATCTAACTATTTAAAATGAAATTGATGTGAGATGAGTTATGTACCTTTGTGAAATGGGTAATGTGAAATGTAATAAGTTACGTACCTTTTTAACATGGGTGATGTTAAATCTAACACAATTATAACTAATGTTTTTAAATGAAAATAAAAAAAACTATATGATTGATATTCTTAATCTAAATGATGTGAATGATGTATGTTTAATTGTATAATCTATTTATCCTATTACGGTGTTAAACTAATTATAATACTAAATGATAATGTTTGTTTAATGGATTGGATCATTAGAATGGAATGAACTCACATGAAATGAAACAAAGTGAAATGTACTAAATTAAATGGTACTATTACTATCTAAATTTGTTATTGTAGTTTATAATTAGTTGTTATGTTTAAATTAATATCCTCTTCTACTTTTAAGCTAAATAAGTGGGTAAATTAATAATCTATCTAAAGTAAAAAAATGAAAACTATTATATTATCTAAATCTAAATCTAACTTAAATGAGATAATTTACCTATAATTTATGACTATATTAAAAAGTTATAATACATATCACAATGAGTATTTATATACATGGTATTTGAATACATCAGGTTAGTTGTTGCCCTTAATATTCAGAAAATGCTTTCAGTGGCATACTATATATCCTGGGTATATCAAATCCATTACACAGTCACACTTGTGTCTTATGGGTATTGCACCTGTAGAGTTCGCTTGTGTCGTAGACCACAGTTTTCGTGTCTGTATTTATGTAATGTTCTGACACTGTTTTTCTCTGCTTAACACAAATGATTCACTGGAACACATATGGAGCTTAGCAAGTAATGAGCTGTCCTCGTTCACAGAGTGATATATTTGTTCCCAGAGCAAAGTTATTAATTTGGATGTCTACGGACACATAGTAATCAGTGTTCTTCGTACTTAGTTCAGCACACAATGTCTATGTATTTGTAACATATTTAACATAGAATATTTTACTGTACTAAGTTAACATCTATTACTCTACACTCTTATGTGGTATCTCTGGTATTTCTACCTCAGATGGTCGACTCAGGGTATCAGCCAAGATGTTATCCTTACCCTTGATATGCTCTATACTAAAGTGTAATTTTGTAGTATTAGCGACCACCTGTATATACGGTCATTCCGATGCACACCACTCTGTATGACCGTGATTGGGGAGTTGTCAGTCTGGACAATGAAGTGAACACCTGCCAGATATCGATGGAGCTTCCTCACCGCATAGATGACGCTTAGGGCTTCCAACTCTGATATGGAATATCTGGACTCAGTTGGTGTGATCTTACGGCTCACGTAGCAAATCGGGTGGAAGATGCCATCATAAAATTGGCCTAATACTGCAGCGATGGAGATTCTGCTAGCATCTGTCCTAAGATAGTAAACGAGCCCAGGATTAGGCAAGCGGAGAATTGGAACATTACTAAAAAGGATTTTCAATTTTGACAATGCAGAAATTAATACTGCATCTTTGACATCTAATTTTACAGATGCTTTTAAAACATTGGAAAATACACTTGTAATTTCCGCTAAATTTGGTATGAATTTGTTATAGTAATTTACTAACCCCAAAAGGCTTCTGACCTGCTTCTTTGTGGTAGGCATGGTCAGGTTCATAATTTTGGTAATAATTTTATTGTCAGTCTTAAGTTGACCTTGAGAAATGACATGACCCAAAAAGTCAATTTCTTTTAGGCCCAATTCGACTTTGCTCGGTTTGACAGTGAGCCCGAAGAGTCGCAACCTATCAAAGACATGTCTTAGTTTCAGTAAGTGTGTTGTCCAGTCATCAGTATGGACACATATATCATCTATATAGGTCACTGTATTCGTCACTCCATGAAGTAGATCTCTAGTTAAGCGTAAGAAAGTGGCAGGAGCATTTCGAAGTCCGAAAGGAAGAAAACGCCACTCGTATAGTCCTAAAGGTGTTGAAAAAGCAGTAAGATGGATGGATTGAGACTCCATAGGGACCTGCCAATATCCCTTAGTCAGATCTAGTTTAGAAAAGATTTTGGAGGTGGACATGTCAAGAATAAGATCTTCGCAGGAAGGAATTGGCTCTGCGTCGATCTTAGTGACGTTGTTGAGTTTTCGATAGTCCACACACAGACGAATTGTGGAATCTTTTTTCTTAACTAGGACTATTGGAAAAGAGTACTCAGAAGTGGATTTCTGGATGATCCCACTAGCTTCTAAATTAAGAATTTCCTTATTTAGATTGTCCCTATAGCTAAGTGGGATTGAGTACGGCCTGCATTTAATAGGCTTAGAGTCCGAAAGAAGAATGGAGTGTTCGATTCTGTCCGTCCTACCTGGAATGTCAGAAAATATGTCTTTGTATTCCGTCACTAATTCTACTAATTGTCGTCGTTGACTGTCTGTTAGTCCCTGTTCTATCTGTATGCTATCTAATGTAGCAGTCTTGTCCACAATAGGAACGGGTAGTTCCATTCCGTCGTCGTCTATCTGATTCAGTAAGGTGGTGGTACTAAGTGCGTATTCTGTATTCTCGCTAGATGTATGGATATCGTCGGATCTGCCAGTCTCGCTAACTAGTGTAGTTGCGTTGTGTATGTCTGTCGTCTGATCACTAGATGTGGGTGCACTTTGTTCGTCTGTCTCTACTTCTGTCTGTTGTCGTGAAAAGTAAGGTTTCAGCATGTTGACATGGAATATCTTTAAGTGGCCGTTTATTGATATTTCATAGTCAACATCTGAAAGTTGTTGTATCACTTTGAAAGGCCCTTGCCATGAAATTAACATTTTATTATGCTTGTCTGGTAGTAGCACCATTATGTATTGACCAATTTCAAGTGTTATGGGTCTAGTACCTTTGTTAGGACTGTGATGTCCGAGGATATCTTCACTGTTTACTGGAGTGAAACCATTCTTCTTCTCCCAGACAGATATTTCTTCATCTGTACAGTGCTTTAGTTGGGGCAGACACCCAAGAATTAACTCAGCACAAGGGTTGTCTAGTATTGCACAAGTAAAGGTACCAGAAAGGAACGGGGTGTTTATACGGGCTCTTGCCAGAGGATAGGTTTCTATATTACCAGAAAAAGTGCGGCATTTTACAGAGTCACCAGTATAATCCTTTGGATTAACAAGTTCCTTTTTCACACCAATAATAGAGCTCCCACTGTCTAGCAAACATCGGCATGGCTTCTCATTGACCAACGCAGAGTGAAACAATAGATTGCCTCTGGAGGCTATAGCTGCGTTTGCATTCTCTAAGGAGGATGTTACAAAATGCCCATATTCTAATTTTCCGTCTGCATGAAATTGGTGACATTGGACACAATTGTCAAAGCTTAATACATCGCTCACACAACACACATCTTCAGATTGCTTGAAAGGTAATACATTCTCAACTTCACACTCAGTCTCACTACCACTATCAGAAGATGTATCAATCAAAATAGCATTGTTGGCTTTCATACGTTGGCGGCCCAGACACTTATTTGAATAATGGCCGTAGCTGGAACAAAAAAAGCATTTGATTGCACGCCTGTATGCAGATCTTTTGTTTTGTTGCTTCTTGATAACATTTTCAAGATGCGCCGGATAATTTGGCGATTTGTCACACATAGAATAAGTGTCATGCAAGAGTTGACAATAAATACATTTTGATACTTTCTTATCTTTCGTGTCAATTTTCTGAAAGGGTTTTCTCTTACTTTGATAATTTTGTGGTTGGTCTTTCACAAAGGAAACTATTTCAGAATCATTTGAAGTCTTAAAAATGTCTCTGTTGGAAGAAAAATATGCAGACCCTTTCTTTTCGAACTGCTCTATGTTCTCAATGTCTGACTGCTGTAGACATTTAGCAAAAGGAGATGGTATAGTGGATATGATTTTATCCATAGCTATTAAATTTTTCAGTCTATCAAAGTCTTTTCCTATGTTAGCTGCCTTCAGCCATCTATTTAGTACACTCTGAACATTTGAGACGTAGTCAATGAAAGTCTCACTAGGTGTAGGTTTTAAATTCGAGAACTGAACCTGATACCCAGGGGCATCAAGTAAAAAGTGTTGCATTATTCTATCATGGATGTATTGATAGTTAGATCTAAGATCAGTTGGTATAGTTTCTATCACTTTAAGGGGCTCACCACTTAGGTTCTTTATATAAATCATAGCCCACATGTCTATTGGAACTTGGTGATATTTAAATTGATACTCGACATTCTCTGTCCAGGCTGATATTGAATCTTCTTTACAATATGGTTTGATAATATTTTTGTATTTGTTGAACTTATTTTCTTCTTGTTGACTTTTAAGTTTAGTGGCAGAGATCTCTGCGTGTGAGTCTACATCCATACGTTTCATCTGTAACTGTGTCTCTGATTCTACTTGAATTTGTTTTTCCTTAACTCTTGCCATTTCATCTATCTCTCTTTGCTTTAGTTCTCTCTCCTGATCTAATTGCTTTAGCTTAATGTCCTTATCTAGTTGTGCCATTTCTTTTTGATGCTCTCTTTCTCGAGCGCGTTCGTCTCTTTCTGCATCCTTTGCTTCTTTAAATTTCTTATCAGCATATTCTTCTAGCTCTTTACCTGTGTATTGCATTTCTTTGCCTGCTTTTACGAAGTCAGCTAAAGTAGCCATGATGTTAGGTAAATAGCTAGTGTTGACCTATAATGAACTTTTTATTCACTTATTTTTCTTTGATATATTATGTTTCTTTATATATGAGCACTGCAAATTGTACTCTTTGTGTATAACCTGAAAAATTTAGTGCTGCAAAAAAAAAAAAACAGAGCACAAAAGTATGCTAATGCATCACAAGCTGAAAAAGAGATGCACTATTAATCACATAGCATGCCAAATATGTAGGTTTTACTCAACTTAATGTTCCCGAGAACAAGGAACACACTCCGGTAACACAGGTCACCTTGTTTGGCGCTTCAGTATCGCCACGAGTTTTCTATCTAGGTCACCTGTTTGGCACTTCGGCCTACACACCAATCTTATACTCAGCTGTTGTTCACCCTGGTTACAGAGCAGCAACAATTAACAAATAGCAAACGACATATTATTCGACAATTTGACACAATGACAAGGACATGCCCACGAACAAAACAGAATATAGTTTACTTAATATTAAATTGTCAAATGTCCTGTCTTTGTTCTAACCGTATTTGCCTTTCGTCACTAACCTAGTTTAATCTATGTAAGTGTTGTGCAGACCAGTCTAATTTGCCTGGCTGAAAATAGTGCCAGCGTGACGGTAAACACAAGAAAAAGTACAAAAACAAACTCAATAACTGCTTTGAAATAAAGAAAATATATTAATATTGTTTAAATAAACAAATATATTCAATTACTAAATCAAATAAACAAATAATGGGTAATATAAAGCACTGATTCAGGCGGGCAGCCGTTTACCGATTTGTAAAGCTGATTGCCAATGGCGTAACTCAACTGCTTGTCAATCGTGCTACGTCAGAGGCGCAGCGCTATTTTTAGTTTGCAAAAATCGATATTGTTGCTGGCTGTGTATCGCTCCGCCAAGAATCATCTTTGATAGTTATTCATAAATAAATAAATAATTACATGAATAAATAACAGAAAATAATAATATCAATACTTACAACCTTGAAGAAACACATGATTTAAGTATATAATATTTTACTACACATAAATAAGCATTATTTCGTCACGATAGGCACAGTTTCGTCAGCAACTTGTCCTAGTTCTGCACACGTTAACCGTCACTGACACAAATTAAATCACTACTTCACTATTTGTAAACTTAGTCTAGAGCCGTGGATGAGTGTATTTGCTTGGCGCTTTCGTCCAAGCACCACTTCTGACACCACATTAATCTTTCATGTGGGTATTTGCTTGGCACTTTCGTCCAAGCACCACTTCTGACACCACATTAATCTTTGCCTGTCAACAACTCATTTGTAAGGCATCATCAGATTACTTCTCTCGCACCACACAAGAAACTTGCAAGTCGTGTGAGAGGAAATAAATGATACATTTTATTGCCGTTGGCTCTTTACAAGTACATAACAGTCGCTATCAAAACCACACACAAAGCCACAGAATTACTATCCCTAGTTTCTAAACCCTAATGCTAATTCTATCTATTTGGTTACACAGATCTCCTATCAATACTACAACGAGGTGCTTGCTACAAAGTCAGTCCCCAGTCTCACTAGCTTGCTCGCGTGGTTACACACCACGCGGAAGGACCTTGAGGTGTCCTTCGGCTTTCTGCGTGCCGTTCTGTTCGGCACGCTTACATTAGCTATTTTCTGTTGATTGGCAATCGTGACTATCATGTAGGCGCCGTGATTCTGTCGTGACCAGAGTGCTAACTATCTGGTCACCGTCTCCGTGTCTCATGAGAGAACTAGTTAATAGTTCTCCATTCTTTCTATCCCCTACTCTACCCTTATCCCGGGCAGTGTATCCCCTCTAATCTATATGAGGTTGACCGGTGGTGTTCTATCTTGAGGCAGCCCTCTGGCCTCATATGTCAATCTTTGACAGTGAGCACAGAATTGATGGCAGTGATCACAGAGTTGAAGGCAGTGATCACAGAGCTGATGTCAGTTATCACAGAGTTGATGGCATTGTTCATAGATCTGATGGCAGTGGTCACAGAGTTGATAGCAGTAGCCACAGAGATTATGGCAGTGATTACAGAGTTGATAGCAGTGATCACAGAGCTGATGGCAGTGGTCACAGAGTTGAGGGCTGTGAATACAGAGTTGATTGCAGTTATCACATAGTTTATGGCATAGGCCACAGAAGAGTTGATTTCAGTGATCACGGTGTTGACGGCAGTGATCACAGAGTTGATGGCAGTGATCACAGATTTGATGGCAGTGATCACAGAGTTGATGGCCGTTATCACAGAGCTGATGACAGTGGCCACAGAGTTAGTTAGTTAGTTAGTTATCAGTTGGGGTATCTTCGTTGCACTCCGGACATGTCCATAGGTGCTCAGATCCTCCCCCCAGCATATGCATTAGCGTCCGGGGGCTAATAGTGCCAGTTCTGTGTTGGCTGACGAGGCGCTTTGTTTTCCCGATGTACCTCTCGCGTCTGGCTGTGCCGATTCTTACTCCCAGGTCTTTCATCCTGGAAAGCGATGTGGAATCACTGGCGTCAAAATCCTGTTCTCGCCATGTCTTTAAGGACGTTAATAACATCGGCACGATCCATGGGCTGGCCATCTACAGGGGGTGCAGAGCCAGCCAATTTATCAGCTCGTTCATTTCCCTCGACTCCCGCATGTCCCGGGACGAAGATGAAGGTGACTTTGCGGACAACGGACTTCCGCAGCGACTCAGTCCACTGTCTACGTACAGATCCAGCTTCGACCTTCTGAATCATGCTCATTGAATCACTTAGTACACACACGTTGGTATAATGCTGTGATTCCAGCCATATGAAAGCCTGTGTAACTGCCATCACCTCCATCGTCATGCTGCTCGTGGTCATAGAGTGGGCACCACTGGATTCTTGAACGGTTCGGCCCGCTGAACGGGCTGTAAATGCCCACGCACTTCTCTGCTGCTTTACAACAGATCCATCTGTATAGATGAGCACTTCGGGGCTATCTGAGTGATCATAGATGAGCGCGTTAACCTCTGCATTGACAGCGGCAGGGTTCTGCTCTCTGCACCGTCTGTCGAGTGTGATAATGCAGGAGAAGGTACACTTAAAAGCTGGAGGCACCGGCACCCATTCCTTGCCGGGGTTGTTACTGGTAAGACTGCAGACCTGTCCGACGACATCTTCCGCCCGACCCATCCATGATTTGCCCCTCTTTAGCCTGTCACCCTTTTCTCTGAATACAGCGTCATGCAGAGGGTGCTGCTCATCTGAACTTATTTTTAAGTATGCACGAGCTCTCCAGATCTTGATCCTGTGTTCCATTGTCGGGAAGTCAAGGAGGTATCTCATTGCTACACAGCTGGTGTCTCTCGTGCAGCCCAAAATGATGCGCATGGCTTCGTTTTGTACCTTTTCAAGTCTTCCAATCTGTGTAGGGCTGACAGTGAGGATGGCCAGGGCATACTCGATGCGTGAAAGCACAAGTCCTTGGAACAGAAGTAATAGCAGTCTTTGCTCGATATTGGCAGTCGCCATGACTCTCATTGCTGCCAAACATTTTCGAGCCTTCATTATGACATAATCGACATGATCTCTGAAGGACAGGCTACGATCAAGCCTCACGCCAAGATATGTCATTGACTGGGTTCTACTCAGAATGCTCCCATCCATTCTTACTGCCAGCAGGTCTGTTTTCACAATATGGTTGTTTAGTGAGAACCATGTAACCGTTGCCTTTGCAGGGTTGACAAGGGCATCGGCATCAGCACACCATGAGGAAATTCGATCTAGTTCGCCCTGCATATAGTTGGCAACCGCCTGTCTATCTCGACCCTGTCGATACACGAGGATGTCGTCAACGAATGATAGAGTCCTACCCCTCCCATCCAACTGTTGTTCAGTGATCGGCACCGTATACACGTTGAATAGTACTGGTGACAGTGGTGAACCCTGCGGCAATCCTGTACATATCGTTATCGGCTCAGAAGACCAACTCCCGCATCTTATCACCACCTTCCTTTGGAGTAGAACTGCAGCTATTCATCGTACAAGGTGAGGGTGCACTTTCAGTCTGAGGAGGGTTTGCATCAAGTGCTCGAAAGATACTCTGTTATATGCGTCCTCTAAGTCTATGGCGGCCGCACATGTCTCTTCTCTGACCTGAAATCCTTCGTAAACATCTTGAGCAAAGACCGCCGCATTCAGCCATGACTCTTTGTTGCGTCTGTATCCTCCAAGTGTGGGCGGGAAGCAGCCAAGCTGTTCCAAGTCCCAAGCAAGTCTGTGTGCTACAATTTTCTCCAGTAGCTGTTGATGGCAGTGATCACAGAGCTGATGGCAGTGGCCACAGAGATTATTGCAGTGGCCACAGAATTGATGTCAGTTATCACAGAGTTGATGGCATTGTTCATAGATCTGATGGCAGTGGCCACAGAGGTGATGGCAGTGGCCACAGAGATTATGGCAGTGATTACAGAGTTGATAGCAGTGGTCACAGAGCTGATGGCAGTGGTCACAGAGTTGATGACAATGGCCACAGTTTTTATGGTGGTGGCCAAAGCGTTGATGGCAGTGATCACATAGTTGATGGCAGTGGCCACAGAGTTGATGGCAGTTATCACAGAGTTGATGGTAGTGATCATACAGTTGATGGCAGTGATAACAAAGTTGATGGCAGTGATCACAGAGTTGATGGCAGTGGCCACAGAGTTGATGGCAGTGATCAAAGAAATGATGGCAGTGGCCACATAGCTGATGGCAGTGGCCACAGAGTTGATGGCAGTGATCAAAGAGTTGATGGCAGTGGCCACATAGCTGATGGCAGTGGCCACAGAGTTGATGACAGTTATCACAGAGTTGATGGTAGTTATCATAGAGTTGATGGCAGTGATAACAAGGTTGATGGCAGTGATCACAGAATTGATGGAAGTGATCACAGAGTTGATCGCAGTGGCCGTAGAGTTGATGACAGTGGCCACATAGTTGATGGCAGTGGCCACATAGTTGATGGCAATTGCCACAGAGTTGATGGCTGTAATCACAAAGTTGATGGCGGTGATCAAAGAGTTGATGGCAGTGGCCAAGGAATGGATGGCAGTGGCCACAGAGTTGAGGGCTGTGAATACAGAGTTGATGGCAGTTATCACATAGTTTATGGCATTGGCCACAGAAGAGTTGATTTCAGTGATCACAGTGTTGATGGCAGTGATCACAGAGTTGATGGCAGTGATCACAGAGTTGATGGCCGTTATCACAGAGCTGATGACAGTGACCACAGAGTTGATGGTAGTGGTCACAGAGTTGATGGCTGTGGCGACAAAGTTGATGGCAATGATCACAGTGTTGATGGCAGTGATCACACAATTGATGGCGGTGATCACAGAGTTGATGTCAGTGGCCACAGAGTTGATGGCAGTGATCACAGCGTTGATGGCGGTGATCACAGATTTGATGGCAGTGATCACATTGTTGATTCCAATCATCATAGAGTTGATGGCAGTGAGCAAAGAATTGATGGCAGTGATCACAGAGTTGATGGTAGTGATCACAGAGCTGATGACAGTGATCACAGAGTTGATGGCAATCATCACAGAGGTGATGGCAGTGAGCACATAATTGATGGCAGTGATCACAGAGTTGAAGGCAGTGATCACAGAGCTGATGGCAGTGGCCACAGAGATTATTGCAGTGGCCACAAAATTGATGTCAGGTATCAAAAAGGTGATGGCATTGTTCATAGATCTGATGGCAGTGGCCACAGAGTTAATGGCAGTGGCCACAGAGATTATGGCAGTGATTACAGATTTAATAGCAGTGATCACAGAGCTGATGGCAGTGGTCACAGAGTTGATGACAGTGGCCACAGTGTTTATGGCGGTGGCCAAAGCGTTGATGGCAGTGATCACATAGTTGATGGCAGTGGCCACAGAGATGATGGCAGTTATCACAGAGTTGACGGTAGTGATCATAGAGTTGATGGCAGTGATAACAAAGTTGATGGCAGTGATCACAGAGTTGATGGCAGTGGCCACAGAGTTGATGGCAGTGATCAAAGAGTTAATGGCAGTGGCCACATAGTTGATGGCAGTGGCCACATAGGTGATGGCAGTTATCACAGAGTTGATGGTAGTGATCATAGAGTTGATGGCAGTCATAACAAAGTTGATGGCAGTGATCACAGAGTTGATGGAAGTGATCACAGAGTTGATCGCACTGGCCACAGAGATGATGGCAGTTGCCACATAGTTGATGGCAGTGGCCACAGAGTTGATGGCTGTGATCACAAAGTTGATGGCGGTGATCACAGAGTTGATGGCAGTGAACACAGAATTGATGGCAGTGATCACAGTGTTGATGGCCGTTATCACAGAGCTGATGACAGTGGCCACAGAGTTGATGGCAGTGATCACAGAGCTGATGGCAGTGGCCACAGAGATTATGGCAGTGGCCACAGAATTGATGTCAGTTATCACAGAGTTGATGGCATTGTTCATAGATATGATGGCAGTCGCCACAGAGTTGATGGCAGTGGCCACAGAGATTATGGCAGTGATTACAGAGTTGATAGCAGTGATCACAGAGCAGATGGCAGTGGTCACAGAGTTGATGACAGTGGCCACAGTGTTTATGGCGGTGGCCAAAGCGTTGATGGCAGTGATCACATAGTTGATTGCAGTGGCCACAGAGTTGATGGCAGTTATCACAGAGTTGATGGTAGTGATCATAGAGTTGATGGCAGTGATAACAAAGTTGACGGCAGTGATCACAGAGTTGATGGCAGTGGCCACATAGTTGATGGCAGTGATCAAAATAGTTGATGGCAGTGGCCAAATAGTTGATGGCAGTGGCCACAGAGTTGATGGCAATTATTACAGAGTTGATGGTAGTGATCATAGAGTTGATGGCAGTGATAACAAAGTTGATGGCAGTGATCACAGAGTTGATGGAAGTGATCACAGAGTTGATCGCAGTGGCCACAGAGTTGATGGCATTGGCCACATAGTTGATGGCAGTGGCCGCAGAGTGGGGGCCCGTCCGGGATTATTCCAAGATCTTTGTGTGTTGTAGAACTCTCGCATAGGGATAGGGACGTATTCTATTTCCTCTACTTCAGTCTACATAAGATTCTACTACTTCTACCTATCTCCTAACTGTCTGACGGACATTTGTGTTGTGGTGATTAGTTAGTACTATTGATTATTGATTCATTGTATTGCTTCACCGACACATACTTGAGTACCCACCTCTCATAGTCAACATGTCTACACAAGAGATAGACTTAGACAAAGTTCAGGAAACTGGGCGTAAGTCAGGTCTAGAGGGAGGTGCTTTGAAATCCTATGTGCAAGAGGTGGAAAGACATTTTCGCCAAGAGGAAAGAGAGAGGAGGAGAGCAGAAAGAGAACTGGAAGCCAGTAAAGTGGCTCTTGAGGAAAAGAGGATAGCGGCTGATACTGAAATGAAACGGCTTGAGTTGGAAGCCGAGAGAGAAAAACGTGACCATGAGTATCGAATGAAGCTACTTGAGGCACAAGTGCCTGCTACAGGTGTAACTGATGGAGCTATGGGAGGAGGTGTACCTCCTGGCTCAGAGTCAATCAGTAGACGTGACTACCAGGCTATGAAGTGGCCTTTACCGCCGTTCGAACCCGAGAAAGAACGGATATACCAGTACTTAGAGAAGTATGAAGCCATGTCTATTGCAATGGGGCTAGACAAACAGAAATGGTGTTTGAAACTCTCCCAGGGACTCAGAGACGCCGGTTATGAAGTGTACGCACGCTTGCCACCGGGTTTACATAATGATTACCCGGCACTGAAAGCGGCTCTCTTGAAGAGATTCGAGATCACAGCGCACTCATATCGAAGGAAGTTTCGGACTTCTAAGCGAGAGCCTGGCGAACTGTTTTCAGCATACAGTGTGAGATTGAACTCATACCTTCTTAAATGGATGGCCTTGGCCGGATTTAATGAGGAGTATAAAAGTTTGCGTGAGTTGATGGTTGTAGATCAGATGCGAATGCAAATGTCTAAACCCTTGCGAAACTTCTTAGGTGAGAATGGGGCTGAGAGATTGGATATAGTCACCAAGTTAGCCGAAAGATACGTTGAAGTCTATGGCGAGACTGGGGATACCAGTCCAACAGATCCGCGATCGAAAGATACGGATCAAGGTAAGTCAAAGAAGAAGACAAAGAAGACCAATGGTTCGGGAGAACCAAGTAAACAGGTAAATTCTTTAGAGAAGATCTCTAACGTCAACCAAGGTAAGAATAGCCCACCTAGTTCTCCAAAGAGGAAGTGGAGTGAACGATGGTGAAAATTCTGCAAGTCCAGCACTCACAACACGAGTGAGTGCAAAAGTAAACCCAAGGACTTTCACTTTGCTTGTCTTGCAGAGGTTAGGGATAGACCATGCAGGAAAGTGAAGTCGGTTGATGGGAATGTAGAACCTAGACGACCTCCAGTGGTTGAGAGAGTAGAAGTGAACGGGCAACAGGTGATGTGCCTCTACGACACAGGGTTGCAATTTCCTGCTGTAATTACATCCCGCCTGACAGGCCCAGAGCAACTCACCGGGGAGATGACGGAGATACAGCCAGCCAGTAGGAGTGCTGTAGCGTTACGTTGCCCGATTGCCAATGTGGAGATTCGGAGCAAGTACGTTACTGGACGCATTCAGGGGGCAGTAGTACCGGATCCTCTCTATCCCCTAATTCTTGGCCGGAAGTACGTGTTTCTGGGCGAACCAGAACACCCTAGCATCCATAAGTCTAGGCAGGTCGGATATACAGAGGAAGAGGGTCTCAAAAAGGTAAGTCTCCGGAAAACTCACCCGGATGTGATGAGTAGTGCTCGGAGCAAGGATGCAGCGGAGTGTCCTTGTTCAGAAAGGTTGCCCAACAATGAAAACCCGTTAACTCAGGGGAAGTTCGAATCTGACAACCGGTCACCGTTAATTCAGACCGGATCAGAGAAGCGGCAGAAGGAACGTAAGTTGGTTCCTGAGAGCTTCAGAGCTAATCTGCTGCGAACGGTACATGTCAGGGCCCCAACCGGACATCTGACTGTAGGGACAACCAGTAAGTGTCTATCCCGGTACTATTGGTGGCCGGGAATGACAGGCGACGTGCGCAGGTATATTAGGTCTTGTCCGGAGTGCCGTAATTGCACACTTGAGAAACGGACGAAGACGAAGATATCCTTAGAGGTTGGAGACCGAGTTCTAGTACTCCTCCCAATCGAGGGGAACGAATTCGAAATCGGGTGGCAGGGCCCATTCCTGGTGGATAAAGTGGGGCTCCACAAGCACTATGGAGTGGTGATCCTGGGAAAGTCTTCTACTTTCCATTCCAGTCTCCTCATGCAATATGAGGGGAAGCCCGATGATAAGTCCACCAGCCCAAGGGCGCAGAGATTCGCTGAGAAAACGGTTCGGGGTTCAGGTCAGGTAGCGGAAAGCCTGCCACACCATAGGAAGTCCTATATGTATGTGCAGGTACCTTCTTCAGTTCAGCCCGGTGCTCGGGGGAACATGACCGGCCAAAGGAACACCCGCAGTGCTAGCTACACTGAGAACCGTGGTCGGAAGAGGTGGGTTGTGTCGGAACGGACACAGACCCCTGGTTCCTCAACCCGACCGACTGCAGTCCAGCTGGGTCCTCGAAAGGGGAAGCTGGAGTTGCAGAAGTCCAGTAAACTCTGGCAGGAACGATCGTTAAATCAGATCGAGACGGGAGCTCTGGTCCGCAAGACACTGCTAGATGCCCGATCGCAGTAGCGGAGTAGGCGTTGATCACCCGTGATACTGAATAGCTTGTCACTCCACCAGAGGTGGTAAAAGTATCCTATGAAATATTGACGGGTTAGACTTCCTCCCCCGCCATCCGGTCTCTAAGAAGGAAGAAAGAACGACATAGACAGCTTCTGCGTAGAAGTGGAACGACGGGGTCGATCCTCTTAAAGTGGGGGACTATGTGACGAAACGCGTTTATCTGTCTTGGGTCGTAAAGATCCCGCACTATTTTGGCGCGTCATCGATGGACTTTCCCAGCTAAAAATAGACTGAGGGAAGCCGATGGAGGAATTACTATCTAGAATCTTCTCGAAACACCGGAATTTGAGTGACCCGTGAGGCTGGGTATCGCACTAAATTCTCGTGCAGAGAGATCTAGAAATTCTAGGCGGGGAATGACGGTTTCCCGAGAAAGTGTCTTTTCTCAAGAAGCACTAGCTTCTCATGCGCATCGAGTTGGCACGAGTGGGGAAATTGGCTAAACCTTTGATTCACTTCCATTTTGCTCGGAGAGAGCAGACGCAGGCCTTGTGAACCAATTTTGTGTGGCGTCTCACCTCAACCATGATTCGGCTGACTGTTATGGAAAGGAAGCTGAGAAGCCCTTGAACAGTTCTGAAGCTGACTGGAAATCTGGTTCTTAACATTCAGGTACATATTTGTTTAAATCATTTAACTTTGTAAGTGTGTACCACACGCCATTGTTCTAACCTCATTACCTATGCGGATGTCCTTGCATACTAATTAGCAAACCGATCGATAACGCGGTTGATGGCTAATCGTGTGTTTGTTTACTGCGTGTTCGCGAATTAGCTGTTGGGAACGCAGGAAGGCGATGGGGCTATATAGATGTAAATTATATTTACCATATATTGTAAATCGTTGCATCTATTAGGTTGCTGTGTTAGAATAAAACATAGTTACTTGTGCCTGATAGAAACTTAGATTTATGTCAGTCAGTTGCTGAAGCCAGAAGAACGGTTAGAAAACCAGGTAAGTTGGTAGGTGGAGATTCAGACAAAATTGTGCTTAGTTACTAAGTAAAGGAAGAACGTAGTTCTGTGCCACCAGGAATGATGTAACTATTGTGTAGTAACTTAATAGTGAATTCATTGTGTGGAACACCGGATTTCTGTGGTAAGGTAAGTCTGCTTTGGTGATATATATATATATATATGATGTGACATTGTGTATATATATTAGGTCATGGCATGTGATACTTCCTGGAGTAATTCCGAACGCCGAATAGGTCGACGCGTGATAACACTGCGTGCCGTCGCGATATAAATATGCGTTCTGAATTCTTGTCTAAGCTATCCTGTTTCTTTCATACTGGCGCTAGTGCGAGTGAATGCTAAGGTGCTGGAAGTATGGAAGGAGGCAAGGAGGCTGTATGAGACAGGGGACATATAGGATATGGGGGATGTGAAAGCAAGGTATGAAAGTATAGGTTGGTAAACCAGACCAACGATGAAGTTCGGTCCGACCAAGGCTAACCCACTTGAGAGGGGGAACTGGAACATTACCCTTGGAACATGTGGGGAACATGTATTCTCACGAAGGCTTCTTGACTCTAAGGAAGAGTCTGATAAGAAGAGTTTGCTATGGCGTGGACAGGTGGTCCCACCAGCAAACAGGCTTGTGTACATATTGGATGTGATCATGTACTATTCCTATATCCCGAGGGATGGTATATTGATCAATATTATGTTTCTTAATGAACATTGATGATGTTAGGAACGAGTCCAGGGATTCTTTATCTTAGTGTTTAGTTCGATTAAATTAGAACTACGATAACAGCCTACTATCACTACTGACGTTAGCGACGACTGGTAGATGATTAGGGATAGGTGAGACCTACGATCAGACTCGTCATTCTGATTTCTTGCTCTGTTTGACGGGCTGTTCTGTGAGGCCAGCTGACATTCCTGAACCCATGCTTTACTACTCTCCATATAGAGATAATGCTTTGGTTATATGTATAACTAAGTAGCATGACTGAGGGTTGAGTAGCCATTGGTAGGATGCATGTGGACTAATGTTTGGGCCAGTATACTCTCACCGGTCGCTCTTCCTTTTCAGGAGTTTGCCTGTTGAGGAACCAGTCAACTATAATTGTCGTTGGCAGGAAACCACTTCGTGTGACACAGCGAAGGGTTCAATTCTTTACTTATCACGCCAGACACCACCACACCATGTACCCAATGTGATTCACCATGCGTGAAGGTTTGCATCAAGTAATCCAGGTGCCCTGAAGGTGCACGTGTGAGACGTGATGGTTTGTGATGATTTTCTACGTTAGAAGATATTCTATTTCAGCCAGGAACATTTCAGCATTTTGAGTAATCATGCTCAAAGAAAGGAAACACCTGACCGTATATTATTACGGTGGTTCTGCCTAAACGCGGAAATAAATGCAAGTTACCAGGTGGAAGGGACAATTGATTATAGTCCAACCTGAATTGTTTTCCGTGAAATAGATGTCTGATTCTAATAATGTACTTTCCCAGAGGGAAAATTATGAACTGTGTTCGAGGAGGACTCAGGGGTATTTCAGTTGCCATATCTGATGCTTCAAGCAGTGTTACTGTGAGGGACCATGGAATTGGTCATTGACATTCTTCAAGCAGTGTTACTGTGAGGAACCATTGAATTGGTCATTGATATTCTTCAAGCAGTGTTACTGTGAGGGACCATTGAATTGGTCATTAACATATTCTTCAAGCAAGGTTACTTTGAGGCACCATTGAATTGGTCATTGACATATTCTTCAATCAGTTTTACTGTGATGTGAGGAAGGGACCATTGAATTGGTCATTGACATATTCTTCAATCAGTGTTACTGTGATGTGAGGAAGGGACCATTGAATTGGTCATTGACATATTCTTTAAGCAGTGTGACTGTGCTATGCTTGATGGACCATTCGATTGGTCAGTGACTACTTAGGTTCATCGAAGTCACGAATACTTGGAGTCAAGTCCAGGAGAATTGTCTCCCAACCAGTGGTGTTAGAGAACTGTGTATTAACAGTGACTCCGGGAGAGTGATACAGATGCAGTTGGTCCAGTGAGTGAGGTCCAACAGTGACTCTATTGTTGTGGATCCACGCTCTGGGGACGGAGTGGTCTCCAAGGTTCTAGTCATCTCACTGGAAGGAAGCCGGGTGAGTGGCGGACCGACTGGACAGGACATCTGCATCCAATCTACTTCTCAACTCCATGATGACAACATTATCTCTGATTCTGTCTCTACTCTATCCTCCATTTGTGTAAATAGATTATTCTATCAGGATGTTCATTTCAGTTCTATATTCTCAAGGGTAGAATAAACTTGATGTAAGTTGACTGGCTCTTTGTATAATGATTGAGTGTGGTCTCGGACGATGCCTAAGTGTTCATTGTTCCACAGGAGTAAGTAGTTAGTGGGGGTCCAGAATCTGGAGGGGCGTGTAGACATAATTAACTAAAATGAGATCAACCGCAGAGTAAAAATGTGTATCTGCCTGTCCAACCGCTGGGGCTAGAATACACGGGAGTGCAAGGGACACCTCGGGTGTGGTTCACTCTCACTACCCAAGGCGAACTCGTTACAACATAGTTGATGGCGGTGGCCACAGAGTTGATGGCTGTGATCACAAAGTTGATAACGGTGATCACAGGTATGATGGCAGTGGCCAAGGAATTGATGGCAGTGGTCACAGAGTTGAGGGTTGTGAATACAGAGTTGATAGCAGTTATCACATAGTTTATGGCATAGGCCACAGAAGAGTTGATTTCAGTGATCACAGTGTTAATGGCAGTGATCACAGAGATGATGGCAGTGATAACAGAGTTGATGGCAATCATCACAGAGTTGATGGCAGTGATCACAGAATTGATGGCAGTGATCACAGAGTTGATGGTCGTTATCACAGAGCTGATGACAGTGGCCACAGAGTTGATGGTAGTGGTCACAGAGTTGATGGTTGTGGCGACAAAGTTGATGGCAATGATCACAGTGTTGATGGCAGTGATCACAGAATTGATGGCGGTGATCACAGAGTTGATGGCAGTGACCACAGAGGTGATGGCAGTGAGCATAAAATTGATGGCAGTGATCACAGAGTTGATGGCGGTGATCACAGAGTTGATGGCAGTGATCACAGAGTTGATGGCAGTGATCACAGAGTTGATGGTAGCGATCACAGAGCTGATGGCAGTGATCACAGGTGTGATTTCAATCATCACAGAGTTGATGGCAGTGAGCACAGATTTGATAGCGGTGATCACAAAGTTGATGGCAGTGATCACATTAGCGATAACAGAGTTGATGGCAGTGATCACAGATTTGATGGCAGTGATCACAGAGTTGATGCCAGTGATCACAGAGCTGATGGCAGTGGCCACATAGTTGATGGCAGTTATCACAGCGTTGATGGCGGTGATCACAGATTTGATGGCAGTGATCACATTGTTGATTACAATCATCACAGAGTTGATGGCAGTGAGCAAAGAATTGATGGCAGTGATTACAGAGTTGATGGTAGTGATCACAGACCTGAAGGCAGTAATCACAGAGTTGATGGCAGTGAGCACAGAATTAATGACAGTGATCACAGAGGTGATGGTAGTGATCACAGAGCTGATGGCAGTAATCACAGAGTTGATGGCAATCATCACAGAGTTGATGGCAGTGAGCACAGAAATGATGGCAGTGATGACAGAGTTGATGGTAGTGATCAGAGAGCTGATGGCAGTGATCACAGAGTTGATGGCAATCATCACAGAGTTGATGGCAGTGAGCACAGAATTTATGGCATTGATCACAGAGTTGATGCCAGTGATCACAGAGCTGATGGCAGTGGCCACATAGTTGATGGCAGTTATCACAGCGTTGATGGCGGTGATCATAGATTTGATGGCAGTGATCACATTGTTGATTACAATCATCACAGAGTTTATGGCAGTGAGCAAAGAATTGATGGCAGTGATCACAGAGTTGATGGTAGTGATCACAGAGCTGAAGGCAGTGATCACAGAGTTGATGGCAATCATCACAGAGTTGACGGCAGTGAGCACAGAAATGATGGCAGTGATCACAGAGCTGATGGCAATGATCACTGTATTGATGGCAGTGGCCACAGAGTTGATGGCAGTGGCCACATAATTGATGGCAGTGGCCACAGAGTTGATGGCTGTGATAACAAAGTTGATGGCCGTGATCACAGAGTTGATGGCAGTGGCCAAGAAATTGATGGCAGTGGCCACAGAATTGAGGGCTGTGAATACAGAGTTGATGGCAGTTATCACATAGTTGATGGCAGTGATTACAGAGTTGATGGCAATCATCACAGAGTTGATGGCAGTGATCACAGAGTTGATGGCCGTTATCACAGAGCTGATGACAGTGGCCACAGAGTTGATGGTAGGTGTCACATAGTTGATGACAGTGGTCACATAGTTGATGACAGTGATCACAGAGTTGATGACTTTGGCGACAAAGTTGATGGCAATGATCACAGTGTTGATGGCAGTGATCACATAATTGATGGCGGTGATCACAGAGTTGATGGCAGTGGCCATAGAGTTGATGGCAGTGGCCACATATATGATGGCATTGGCCACATAGGTGTTGGCAGTGATCACAGAGTTGATGGCGGTGATCACAGAGATGTTGTCAGTGGCAACAGAGTTGATGGCAATGATCACAATGTTGACGGCAGTGATCACATACTTGATCACAATCATCTCAGAGTTGATGGCAGTGAGCAAAGAATTGATGGCAGTGATCACAGAGTTGATGGCAGTGATCACAGTGTTGATGGCAGTGATCACAGAGTTGATGGAAATTATCACAGTGTTGATGGCAGTGAGCAAAGAATTGATGGCAGTGATAACAGAGTTGATGGTTGTGGCGACAAAGTTGATGGCGATGATGAAAGTGTTGATGGCAGTGATCACAGAATTGATGGCGGTGATCACAGATTTGATGGCAGTGGCCACAGAGTTGATGGCAGTGAGCATAGAATTGATGGCAGTGATCACAGAGATGATGGCGGTGATCACAGAGATGATGGCATTGGCAAAGGATTTGATGGCAATGATAACAGAGTTGACGGCAATGATCACATATTTGATCACAATCATCTCAGAGGTGATGGCAGTGAGCAAAGAATTGATGGCAGTGATCACAGAGTTGATGGCAGTGATCACAGATTTGATGGCAGTGATCACAGATTTGATGGCAGTTATCACAGCGTTGATGGCGGTGATCACAGATTTGATGGCAGTGATGACATTGTTGATTACAATCATCACAGAGTTGATGGCAGTGAGCAAAGAATTTATGGCAGTGATCACAGAGTTGATGGTGGTGATCACAGACATGAAGGCAGTAATCACAGAGTTGATGGTAATCATCACAGAGTTGATGGCAGTGAGCACAGAATTAATGTCAGTGATCACAGAGTTGATGGCAGTGATCACAGAGCTGATGGCAGTGATCACAGGGGTGATGGCAATCATCACAGAGTTGATGGCAGTGAGCAAAGAAGTGATGGCAGTGATCACAGATTTGATAGCGGTGATCACAAAGTTGATGGCAGTGATCACATTAGCGATAACAGAGTTGATGGCAGTGATCACAGATTTGATGGCAGTGATCACAGAGTTGATGGCAGTGATCACAGAGTTGATGGCAGTGATCACAGAGTTGATGGTAGCGATCACAGAGCTGATGGCAGTGATCACAGGTGTGATTTCAATCATCACAGAGTTGATGGCAGTGAGCACAGAATTGATGGCAGTGATCACAGAGTTGATGCCAGTGATCACAGAGCTGATGGCAGTGGCCACATAGTTGATGGCAGTTATCACAGCGTTGATGGCGGTGATCACAGATTTGATGGCAGTGATCACATTGTTGATTACAATCATCACAGAGTTGATGGCAGTGAGCAAAGAATTGATGGCAGTGATCACAGAGTTGATGGTAGTGATCACAGACCTGAAGGCAGTAATCACAGAGTTGATGGCAGTGAGCACAGAATTAATGACAGTGATCACAGAGGTGATGGTAGTGATCACAGAGCTGATGGCAGTGATCACAGAGTTGATGGCAATCATCACAGAGTTGATGGCAGTGAGCACAGAATTGATGGCAGTGATCACAGAGTTGATGCCAGTGATCACAGAGCTGATGGCAGTGGCCACATAGTTGATGGCATGTATTACAGCGTTGATGGCGGTGATCACAGATTTGATGGCAGTGATAACATTGTTGATTACAATCATCACAAAGTTGATGGCAGTGAGCAAAGAATTGATGGCAGTGATCACAGAGTTGATGGTAGTGATCACAGACCTGAAGGCAGTAATCACAGAGTTGATGGCAATCATCACAGAGTTGATGGCAGTGAGCACAGAATTGATGGCAGTGATGACAGAGTTGATGGTAGTGATCAGAGAGCTGATGGCAGTGATCACAGAGTTGATGGCAATCATCACAGAGTTGATGGCAGTGAGCACAGAATTTATGGCATTGATCACAGAGTTGATGCCAGTGATCACAGAGCTGATGGCAGTGGCCACATAGTTGATGGCAGTTATCACAGCGTTGATGGCGGTGATCATAGATTTGATGGCAGTGATCACATTGTTGATTACAATCATCACAGAGTTTATGGCAGTGAGCAAAGAATTGATGGCAGTGATCACAGAGTTGATGGTAGTGAACACAGAGCTGAAGGCAGTGATCACAGAGTTGATGGCAATCATCACAGAGTTGACGGCAGTGAGCACAGAAATGATGGCAGTGATCACAGAGCTGATGGCAATGATCACTGTATTGATGGCAGTGACCACAGAGTTGATGGCAGTGGCCACATAATTGATGGCAGTGGCCACAGAGTTGATGGCTGTGATAACAAAGTTGATGGCCGTGATCACAGAGTTGATGGCAGTGGCCAAGAAATTGATGGCAGTGGCCACAGAGTTGAGGCCTGTGAATACAGATTTGATGGCAGTTATCACATAGTTTATGGCATTGGCCACAGAAGAGTTGATTTCAGTTATCACAGTGTTGATGGCAGTGATCACAGAGTTGATGGCAGTGATTACAGAGTTGATGGCAATCATCACAGAGTTGATGGCAGTTATCACAGAATTGATGGCAGTGATCACAGAGTTGATGGCCGTTATCACAGAGCTGATGACAGTGGCCACAGAGTTGATGGTAGGTGTCACATAGTTGATGACAGTGGTCACATAGTTGATGACAGTGATCACAGAGTTGATGACTTTGGCGACAAAGTTGATGGCAATGATCACAGTGTTGATGGCAGTGATCACATAATTGATGGCGGTGATCACAGAGTTGATGGCAGTGGCCATAGAGTTGATGGCAGCGAGCATAGAATTGATGGCAGTGATCACAGAGCTGATGGCAGTGGCCACATATATGATGGCATTGGCCACATAGGTGTTGGCAGTGATCACAGAGTTGATGGCGGTGATCACAGAGATGTTGTCAGTGGCAACAGAGTTGATGGCAATGATCACAATGTTGACGACAGTGATCACATTCTTGATCACAATCATCTCAGAGTTGATGGCAGTGAGCAAAGAATTGATGGCAATGATCACAGAATTGATTGCAGTGATCACAGTGTTGATGGCATTGATCACAGAGTTGATGGAAATTATCACAGAGTTGATGGCAGTGAGCAAAGAATTGATGGCAGTGATAACAGAGTTGATGGTTGTGGCGACAAAGTTGATGGCGATGATGAAAGTGTTGATGGCAGTGATCACAGAATTGATGGCGGTGATCACAGATTTGATGGCAGTGGCCACAGAGTTGATGGCAGTGAGCATAGAATTGATGGCAGTGATCACAGAGATGATGGCGGTGATCACAGAGATGATGGCATTGGCAAAGGATTTGATGGCAATGATAACAGAGTTGACGGCAATGATCACATATTTGATCACAATCATCTCAGAGGTGATGGCAGTGAGCAAAGAATTGATGGCAGTGATCACAGAGTTGATGGCAGTGATCACAGATTTGATGGCAGTGATCACAGATTTGATGGCAGTTATCACAGCGTTGATGGCGGTGATCACAGATTTGATGGCAGTGATGACATTGTTGATTACAATCATCACAGAGTTGATGGCAGTGAGCAAAGAATTTATGGCAGTGATCACAGAGTTGATGGTGGTGATCACAGACCTGAATGCAGTAATCACAGAGTTGATGGTAATCATCACAGAGTTGATGGCAGTGAGCACAGAATTAATGTCAGTGATCACAGAGTTGATGGCAGTAACCACAGAGCTGATGGCAGTGATCACAGGGGTGATGGCAATCATCACAGAGTTGATGGCAGTGAGCACAGAATTGATGGCAGTGATCACAGAGTTGATACCACTGATCACAGAGCTGATGGCAGTGGCCACATAGTTGATGGCAGTTATCACAGCGTTGATGGCGGTGATCACAGATTTGATGGCAGTGATCACATTGTTGATTACAATCATCACAGAGTTGATGGCAGTGAGCAAAGAATTGATGGCAGTGATCACAGAGTTGATTGTAGTGATCATAGACCTTAAGGCAGTAATCACAGAGTTAATGGCAATCATCACAGAGTTGATGGCAGTGAGCAAAGAATTGATGGCAATGATGACAGAGTTGATGGTAGTGATCACAGAGCTGATGGCAGTGATCACAGAGTTGATGGAAATCATCACAGAGTTGATGGCAGTGAGCACATAATTTATGGCATTGATCACAGATTTGATGCCAGTGATCACAGAGCTGATGGCAGTGGCCACATAATTGATGGCAGTTATCACAGCGTTGATGGCGGTGATCATAGATTTGATGGCAATGATCACATTGTTGATTACAATCATCACAGAGTTGATGGCAGTGAGCAAAGAATTGATGGCAGTGATCACAGAGTTGATGGTAGTGATCACAGAGCTGAAGGCAGTGATCACAGAGTTGATGGCAATCATTACAGAGTTGATGGGAGTGAGCACAGAAATGATGGCAGTGATCACAGAGCTGATGACAATGATCACTGTATTGATGGCAGTGGCCACAGAGTTGATGGCAGTGGCCACATATTTGATGGCAGTGGCCACAGAGTTGATGGCTGTGATAACAAAGTTGATGGCGGTGATAACAGAGTTGATGGCAGTGGCCAACTAATTGATTGCAGTGGCGACAGAGTTGAGGGCTGTGAATACAGAGTTGATGACAGTTATCACATAGTTTATGGCATTGGCCACAGAAGAGTTGATTTCAGTGATCACAGTGTTGATGGCAGTGATCACAGAGTTGATGGCAATGATAACAGAGTTGATGGCAATCATCACAGTGTTGATGGCAGTGATCACAGAATTGATGGCAGTGATCACAGAGTTGATGGCCGGTATCACAGAGCTGATGACAGTGGCCACAGAGTTGATGGTAGGTGTCACATAGTTGATGACAGTGGTCACATAGTTGATGACAGTGATCACTGAGTTGATGGCTTTGGCGACAAAGTTGATGGAAATGATCACAGTGTTGATGGCAGTGATCATATAATTGATGGCGGTGATCACAGAGTTGATGGCAGTGGCCATAGAGTTGATGGCACTGAGCATAGAATTGATGGCAGTGATCACAGAGCTGATGGCAGTGGCCACATATTTGATGGCATTGGCCACATAGGTGTTGGCAGTGATCACAGAGTTGATGGCGGTGATCACAGAGATGTTGGCAGTGGCAACAGAGTTGATGGTAATGATCACAAAGTTGACGGCAGTGATCACATATTTGATCACAATCATCTCAGAGTTGATGGCAGTGAGCAAAGAATTGATGGCAGTGATCACAGAGTTGATGGCAGTGATCACAGTGTTGATGGCAGTGATCACAGACTTGATGGAAATTATCACAGAGTTGATGGCAGTGAGCAAAGAATTGATGGCAGTGATCACAGAGTTGATGGTTGTGACGACAAAGTTGATGGCAATGATCACAGTGTTGTTGGCAGTGATCACAGAATTGATGGCGGTGATCACAGAGTTGATGGCAGTGGCCACAGAGTTGATGGCAGTGAGCATAGAATTGATGGCAGTGATCACAGAGTTGATGGCGGTGATAACAGAGATGATGGCAGTGGCAACAGATTTGATGGCAATGATAACAGATTTGACGGCAATGATCACATATTTGATCACAATCATCTCAGAGGTGATGGCAGTGAGCAAAGAATTGATGGCAGTGATCACAGAGTTGATGGCAGTGATCACATATTTGATGGCAGTGATCACAGATTTGATGGCGGTGATCACAAAGTTGATGGCAGTGATCACAGTGTTGATGGCAGTGATCACAGACCTGAAGGCAGTGATCACAAAGTTGATGGCAGTGATCACATATTTGATCACAATCATCTCAGAGTTGATGGCAGTGAGCAAAGAATTGATGGCAGTGATCACAGAGTTGATGGCAGTGATTACAGTGTTGATGGCAGTGATCACAGAGTTGATGGAAATTATCACAGAGTTGATGGCAGTGAGCAAAGAATTGATGGCAGTGATCCCAGAGTTGATGGTTGTGGCGACAAAGTTGATGGCAATGATCACAGTGTTGATGGCCGTGATCACAGAATTGATGGCGGTGATCACAGAGTTGATGGCAGTGGCCACAGAGTTGATGCAGTGAGCATAGAATTGATGGCAGTGATCACAGAGTTGATGGCGGTGATCACAGAGATGATGGCAGTGGCAACAGATTTGATGGCAATGATAACAGAGTTGACGGCAATGATCACATATTTGATCACAATCATCTCAGATGTGATGGCAGTGAGCAAAGAATTGATGGCAGTGATCACAGAGTTGATGGCAGTGATCACAGATTTGATGGCAGTGATCACAGATTTGATGGCAGTGATCACAGATTTGATGGCGGTGATCACAAAGTTGATGGCAGTGGTCACATTGTTGATAGCAGTGATCACAGAGTTGATGGCAGTGATGACAGAGTTGATGGTAGTGATCACAGAGCTGATGGCAGTGATCACAGAGTTGATGGCAATCATCACAGAGTTGATGGCAGTGAGCACAGAATTTATGGCATTGATCACTGATTTGATGACAGTGATCACAGAGCTGATGGCAGTGGCCACATAGTTGATGGCAGTTATCACAGCGTTGATGGCGGTGATCATAGATTTGATGGCAGTGATCACATTGTTGATTACAATCATCACAGAGTTGATGGCAGTGAGCAATGAATTGATGGCAGTGATCACAGAGTTGATGGTAGTGATCACAGAGCTGAAGGCAGTGATCACAGAGTTGATGGCAATCATCACAGAGTTGAAGGCAGTGAGCACAGAAATGATGGCAGTGATTACAGAGCTGATGGCAATGATCACTGTGATGATGGCAGTGGCCACAGAGTTGATGGCAGTGGCCACATAATTGATGACAGTGGCCACAGAGTTGATGGCTGTGATAACAAAGTTGATGGCCGTGATCACAGAGTTGATGGCAGTGGCCAAGGAATTGATGACAGTGGCCACAGAGTTGAGGGCTGTGAATACAGAGTTGATGGCAGTTATCACATAGTTTATGGCATTGGCCACAGAAGAGTTGATTTCAGTGATCACAGTGTTGATGGCAGTGATCACAGAGTTGATGGCAATTATCACAGAGTTGATGGCAGTGATCACAGAATTGATGGCAGTGATCACAGGGTTGATGGCCGTTATCACAGAGCTGATGACAGTGGCCATAGAGTTGATGGCAGTGAGCATTGAATTGATGGCAGTGATCACAGATCTGAAGGCAGTGGCCACATATTTGATGGCATTGGCCACATAGGTGTTGGCAGTGATCACAGAGTTGATGGCGGTGATCACAGAGATGTTGGCAGTGGCAACAGAGTTGATGGCAATAATCACAAAGTTGACGGCAGTGATCACATATTTGATCACAATCATCTCAGAGTTGATGGCAGTGAGCAAAAAATTGATGGCAGTGATCACAGAGTTGATGGCAGTGATCACAGTGTTGATGGCAGTGATCACAGAGTTGATGGAAATTATCACAGAGTAGATGGCAGTGAGCAAATAATTGATGGCAGTGATCACAGAGTTGATGGTTGTGGCGACAAAGTTGATGGCAATGATCACAGTGTTGATGGCCGTGATCACAGAATTGATGGCGGTGATCACAGAGTTGATGGCTGTGGCCATAGAGTTGATGGCAGTGAGCATAGAATTGATGGCAGTGATCACAGAGTTGATGGCGGTGATCACAGAGATGATGGCAGTGGCAATAGATTTGATGGCAATGATAACAGAGTTGACGGCAATGATCACATATTTGATCACAATCATCTCAGAGGTGATGGCAGTGAGCAAAGAATTGATGGCAGTGATAACAGAGTTGATGGCAGTGATCACAGATTTGATGGCAGTGATCACAGATTTGATGGCAGTGATCACAAAGTTGATGGCAGTGATCACAGTGTTGATGGCAGTGATCACAGAGTTGATTGCGGTGATCACAAAGTTGATGGCAGTGATCACAGAGTTGATGGTAGTGATCACAGACCTGAAGGCAGTAATCACAGAGTTGATGGCAGTGAGCACAGAATTTATGGCATTGATCACAGATTTGATGACAGTGATCACAGAGCTGATGGCAGTGGTCACATAGTTGATGACAGTTATCACAGCGTTGATGGCGGTGATCATAGATTTGATGGCAGTGATCACATTGTTGATTACAATCATCACAGAGTTGATGGCAGTGAGCAAAGAATTGATGGCAGTGATCACAGAGTTGATGGTAGTGATCACAGAGCTGAAGGCAGTGATCACAGAGTTGATGGCAATCATCACAGAGTTGATGGCAGTGAGCACAGAAATGATGGCAGTGATCACAGAGCTGATGGCAATGATCACTGTATTGATGGCAGTGGCCACAGAGTTGATGGCAGTGGCCACATAATTGATGACAGTGGCCACAGAGTTGATGGCTGTGATAACAAAGTTGATGGCCGTGATCACAGAGTTGATGGCAGTGGCCAAGGAAATGATGGCAGTGGCCACAGAGTTGAGGGTTGTGAATACAGAGTTGATGGCAGTTATCACATAGTTTATGGCATTGGCCACATAAGAGTTGATTTCAGTGATCACAGTGTTGATGACAGTGATCACAGAGTTGATGGCAATTATCACAAAGTTGATGGCAGTGATCACAGAATTGATGGCAGTGATCACAGAGTTGATGTCCGTTATTACAGAGCTGATGACAGTGGCCACAGAGTTGATGGTAGGTGTCACATAGTTGATGACAGTGGTCACATAGTTGATGACAGTGATCACTGAGTTGATGGCTTTGGCGACAAAGTTGATGGCAATGATCACAGTGTTGATTGCAGTGATCATATAATTGATGGCGGTGATCACAGAGTTGATGGCAGTGGCCATAGAGTTGATGGCAGTGAGCATAGAATTGATGGCTTGATGGCAGTGATCACAGAGCTGAAGGCAGTGGCCACATATTTGATGGCATTGGCCACATAGGTGTTGGCAGTGATCACAGAGTTGATGGCGGTGATCACAGAGATGTTGACAGTGGCAACAGAGTTGATGGCAATGATCACAAAGTTGACGGCAGTGATCACATATTTGATCACAATCATCTCAGAGTTGATGGCAGTGAGCAAAGAATTGATGGCAGTGATCACAGAGTTGATGGTTGTGGCGACAAAGTTGATGGCAATGATCACAGTGTTGATGGCCGTGATCACAGAATTGATGGCGGTGATCACAGAGTTGATGGCAGTGGCCACAGAGTTGATGGCAGTGAGCATAGAATTGATAGCAGTGATCACAGAGTTGATGGCGGTGATCACAGAGATGATGGCAGTGGCAATAGATTTGATGGCAATGATAACAGAGTTGACGGCAATGATCACATATTTGATCACAATCATCTCAGAGGTGATGGCACTGAGCAAAGAATTGATGGCAGTGATCACAGATTTGATGGCAGTGATCACAGATTTGATGGCAGTGATCACAGATTTGATGGCAGTGATCACAAAGTTGATGGCAGTGATCACAGTGTTGATGGCAGTGATCACAGAGTTGATTGCGGTGATCACAAAGTTGATGACAGTGATCACAGAGTTGATGGTAGTGATCACAGACCTAAAGGCAGTAATCACAGAGTTGATGGCAATCATCACAGAGTTGATGGCAGTGAGCACAGAATTAATGGCTGTGATCACAGAGCTGATGGTAGTGATCACAGAGCTGATGGCAGTGATCACAGAGTTGATGGCAATCATCACAGAGTTGATGGCAGTGAGCACAGAATTGATGGCAGTGATCACAGAGTTGATGCCAGTGATCACAGAGCTGATGGTAGTGGCCACATAGTTGATGGCAGTTATCACAGCGTTGATGGCGGTGATCACAGATTTGATGGCAGTGATCACATTGTTGATTACAATCATCACAGAGTTGATGACAGTGAGCAAAGAATTGATGGCAGTGATCACAGAGTTGATGGTAGTGATCACAGACCTGAAGGCAGTAATCACAAAGTTGATGGCAATCATCACAGAGTTGATGGCAGTGAGCACAGAATTGATGGCAGTGATGACAGAGTTGATGGTAGTGATCACAGAGCTGATGGCAGTGATCACAGAGTTGATGGCAATCATCACAGAGGTGATGGCAGTGAGCACAGAATTTATGGCATTGATCACATAGTTGATGCCAGTGATCACAGAGCTGATGGCAGTGGCCACATAGTTGATGGCAGTTATCACAGCGTTGATGTTGGTGATCATAGATTTGATGGCAGTGATTACATTGTTGATTACAATCATCACAGAGTTGATGACAGTGAGCAAAGAATTGATGGCAGTGATCACAGAGTTGATGGTAGTGATCACAGAGCTGAAGGCAGTGATCACAGATTTGATGGCAATCATCACAGAGTTGATGGCAGTGATCACAGAATTGATGGCAGTGATCACAGAGTTGATGGCCGTTATCACAGAGCTGATGACAGTGGCCACAGAGTTGATGGTAGTGGTAACATAGTTGATGACAGTGGTCACATAGTTGATGACAGTGATCACAGAGTTGATGGCTTTGGCGACAAAGTTGATGGCAATGATCACAGTGTTGATGGCAGTGATAACAGAATTGATGGCGGTGATCACAGAGTTGATGACACTGGCCACAGAGTTGATGGCAGTGAGCATAGAATTGATGGCAGTGATCACAGAGCTGATGACAGTGGCCACATATTTGATGGCATTGGCCACATAGGTGTTGGCAGTGATCACAGAGTTGATGGCGGTGATCACAAAGTTGACGGCAGTGATCACATATTTGATCACAATCATCTCAGAGGTGATGGCAGTGAGCAAAGAATTGATGGCAGTGATCACAGAGTTGATGGCAGTGATCACAGTATTGATGGCAGTGGCCACAGAGTTGATGGCAGTGGCCACAGAGTTGATGGCAGTGGCCACATAGTTGATGACAGTTATCACAGCGTTGATGGCGGTGATCACAGATTTGATGGCAGTGATCACATTGTTGATTACAATCATCACAGAGTTAATGGCAATGAGCACAGAATTGATGGCAGTGATCACAGAGCTGATGGCAGTGGCCACAGAGATTATGGTAGTGTCCACAGATGTGATGGCAGTGATCACAGAGCTGACGCCAGTGATCACAGAGTTATGGCAGTGGCCACAGAATTGATGTCTGTTATCACAGAGTTGATGGCATTGTTCATAGATCTGATGGCAGTGGCCACAGAGCTGATGGCAGTGGCCACATAGATTATAGCAGTGATTACAGAGATGATAGCAGTGATCACAGAGCTGATGGCACTATTCACAGAGGTGATGGCATTGGCCACAGTGTTTATGGCGGTGGCCAAAGCGTTGATGGCTGTGATCACATAGTTGATGGCAGTGGCCACAGAGTTGATGGCAGTTATCACAGAGTTGATGGTAGTGATCATAGAGTTGATGGCAGTGATAACAAAGTTGATGGCAGTGATCACAGAGTTGATTGCCATGGCCACAGAGTTGATGGCAGTGATCAAAGAGTTGATGGCAGTGGCCACAGAGTTGATGGCAGTGAGCACGAACTTTATGGTAGTTATCACAGAGTTGATGGCAATGATCACAGAGTTGATGGCAATGACCACAGAGTTGATGACAGTGATCACAGAGTTGATGGAAGTGATCTCAGAGGTGATCAAAGTGGCCACAGAGTTGATGGCAGTGGCCACATAGTTGATGGCAGTGGCCACAGAGTTCAAGGATTTGATCACAAAGTTGATGGCGGTGATCACAGAGTTGATGGCAGTGATTAGAAAGTTGATGGCCGTGATCACAGAGTTGATGGCAGTGGCCAAGGATGTGATGGCAGTGGCCACAGAGTTGAGGGCTGTGAATACAGAGTTGATGGTAGTTATCACATAGTTTATGGCATTGGCCACAGAAGAGTTGATTTCAGTGATCACAGTGTTGATGGCAGTGATCACAGAGTTGATGGCAGTGATCACAGAGTTGATGGCAATGATCACAGAGTTGATGGCAGTGATCACAGAATTGATGGCAGTGATCACAGAGTTGATGGCCGTTATCACAGAGCTGATGACAGTGGCCACAGAGTTGATGGTAGTGGTCACATAGTTGATGACAGTGGTCACGTAGTTGATGAAAGT
This sequence comes from Cepaea hortensis, assembly GCA_963921405.1. Classification (NCBI taxonomy): domain Eukaryota; kingdom Metazoa; phylum Mollusca; class Gastropoda; order Stylommatophora; family Helicidae; genus Cepaea; species Cepaea hortensis. Next base: position 17,932,398 of record OY992894.1, read on the forward strand.
GATCACAGAGTTGATGGCTGTGGCGACAAAGTTGATGGCAATGATCACAGTGTTGATGGCAGTGATCACAGAATTGATGGCGGTGACCAGAGAGCTGATGGTCGTTATCACAGAGCTGATGACAGTGGCCACAGAGTTGATGGGAATGATCACAGTGTTGATGGCAGTGATCACAGATTTGATGGCAATGATCACAGAGTTGACAGCAGTGATCACATATTTGATCACAATCATCTCAGAGTTGATGGCAGTGAGCAAAGAATTGATGGCAGTGATCACAGAGTTGATGGCAGTGATCACAGAGTTGATGGCGGTGATCACAAAGTTGATGGGAGTGATCACAGTGTTGATGACACTGATCACAGAATTGATGGCGGTGATCACAGAGTTGATGGCAGTGGCCACAGAGTTGATGGCAGTGAGCATAGAATTGATGGCAGTGATCACAGAGTTGATGCCGGTAATCACAGAGATGATGGCAGTGGCAAAATATTTGATGGCGATGATCGCATTGAGGGTAAAGTTAAAAAAAGTCAAGTATACAGCAGGAAACCCTAAATATGACTTGTGCAAATTGAAAACTGACAAAGAAATACAAGATAATTTTAACATAGAAGTAAAGAACAAATTTGATTTATTGTCTGATCCAGAGATCCTATTTCAAGATGTAGATGATCAATGGGAAATGCTGAAGAATTCAATCAGTTGTGCAGCAGAAAAAACTATTCCAAAAGTAAAGAAAGTTGGCCGTAAGACATGGATGACTGAAGAAATTTTACAACTAATGGAAACAAGAAGACAGAACAAAAATAATCCTGCCAAATATGAAGAAATTCACAGAAAAGTCAAAACCTTATGTAAGGAGGCTAAAGAAACATGGCTTGAGAAAAATTGCAGAGAAATTGAAAAACAACACAACAGTAAAAATGCGAAACTAATGCACAAAAGAATTCAGGAGATTACTAATCAAAGAACACGTACATCAGCAGGCTGCCTAAAGACAAAAGATGGAAGAGTCATAATAGAAAAAGATAAGATTTTACATGTATGGTCAGATTACGTGAAAAACCTTTATGACGATAGCAGAGACGAACAATATATTGTTCAAAATAACAATGAAGGGCCAGCAATTTTGAAGATGGAGGTTCAGAATGCTCTTAATCATATGAAATCTGGCAAAACCCCCGGTCCAGACAGCGTCACAACAGAAATGATTAATGCTTTAGAAGAATATGGAATAGATAAAGTTACCAGTCTGCTTAATACAATATATGATACTGGAAATATACCTCATGAGTTATGTAATTCTGTATTTATTGCAATCCCAAAGAAATCAGGAGCCTTGGAATGTGATCAACATCGAACAATTAGTATAATGAGTCACATCACGAAGATTTTGCTAAGAATTATCATGCAAAGAGTTAGGAGGAAAATACAACCTGAAATAGGAGAAGAACAATGTGGGTTTGTAGTAGGCAAGGGTACAGTAAATGCTGTGTATATACTGAGAACCGTAATCGAACGTTCTATAGAAGTAAACAAAGATCTACACCTTTGCTTCATTGACTACACAAAGGCTTTTGGTAAAGTGAGACATGTCAACATGATAAGGATGCTTGAAGATCTACAAATTGATGGGAAAGACCTTAGACTTGTAAAAAACATATATTGGAAACAACAAGCTGCCATAAGAGTTGATAATCAAGTAAGCCAATATCAGCCTATTAAGAGAGGTGTGAGACAGGGATGTGTAATGTCTCCAGATCTGTTTTCCCTGTACAGTGAAAATATTTTCAGAAATATTGAAAATATGGAAGGAATCAACATTGGGGGACGATGCATCAATAACATTAGATATGCAGATGATACAGTCTTGATTGCAGACAATGAACAGGACCTGCAAAATTTAGTAGATGCGGTTGTTACACACAGTGAACAACAAGGGTTAGAATTAAATTGTAAAAAGACACAGATTATGGTCGTCACTAAGAAGAACGAAATACCACAGTGTAATATACAAGTAAATGGGAATATTCTTCAACAAGTGAATAGGTACAATTACCTCGGAACAGTAATAACATCTGATGGGAGATGCCTTGAAGAGATTAGAACAAGAATCGCCATGGCAAAAGTAGCCTTTAGCAAGATGAAAAACATACTGACCAATAAAAAGATGTCAATTGAAACGAGAAAAAGAGTGTTGAGATGCTACATAGAACCTGTACTTTTATATGGATGTGAAGCTTGGACAATGAGCAGCCAGGCTGAAAAACATCTGATGGCTGTAGAAATGTGGTTTCTGAGGAAAATGCAAAGAATACCATGGACAGCCAGAAAGACCAATGAACAAGTCCTTCAAGAAACAAATGAAGATCGTAAACTGATCAGAGACATTAGACGTAGACAGTCACAATTTTTTGGGCATGTTATGAGAAGAAATGATTTGGAGAACTTGGTGACAACTGTAAGATCGAGGGGAACAGACCCAGGGGAAGACCTAGAAACAAGTATCTGGATGGCTTGGCCTTGTGGCATGGTCGAGACAGAAACACGGAACTGATCCACGACTCTGTTGATCGAGTGAGATGGCAGAACATGACCGCCCACGCTTACCGGCATGGCACATGATGGATGGATGGATCACTGAGTTGACAGCAATGATCACATATTTGATCACAATCATCTCAGAGTTGATGGCAGTGAGCAAAGAATTGATGGCAGTGATCACAGAGTTGATGGCAGTGATCACAGTGTTATGGCAGTGATCACAGAGTTGATGGCGGTGATCACAAAGTTGATGGCAGTGATCACAGTGTTGATGGCAGTGATCACAGAGTTAATGGTGGTGATCACAAAGTTGATGTCAGTGGTACATTGTTGATAGCAGTGATCACAGAGTTGATGGCAGTGATCACAGATCTTATGGCAGTTATCACAGAGTTGATTGCAGTACAGAATTGATGGCAGTGATCATAGATTTGATGGTAGTGATCACAGATCTGATGGCAGTGATCACAGAGTTATTGCAGTCATCACAGAGTTGATCGCAGTGGCCACAGAGTTGATGGCAATGGCCACAGAGTTGATGGTAGTGATCACAGAGTTGATGGCAGTGATCACAGCGTTGATGGCGGTGATCGCAGATTTGATGGCAGTGATCACATTGTTGATTACAATCATCACAGTGTTGATGGCAGTGAGCAAAGAATTGATGGCAGTGATCACAGAGTTGATGGTAGTAATCACAGAGCTGAAGGCAGTGATCACAGAGTTGATGGCAATCATCACAGAGTTGATGGCAGTGAGCACAGAATTGATGGCAGTGATCACAGAGTTGATGCCAGTGATCACAGAGCTGATGGCAGTGGCCACATAGTTGATGGCAGTTATAATAGCGTTGATGTCGGTGATCACAGATTTGATGGCAGTGATCACATTGTTGATTACAATCATCACAGAATTGATGGCAGTGAGCAAAGAATTGATGGCAGTGATCACAGAGTTGATGGTAGTGATCACAGAGCTGAAGTCAGTGATCACAGAGTTGATGGCAATCATAACAGAGTTGATGGCAGTGAGCACAGAATTGAAGGCAGTGATCACAGAGCTGATGGCAATGATCACAGTATTGATGGCAGTGGCCACAGAGTTGATGGCAGTGGCCACATAATTGATGGCAGTGACCGCAGAGTTGATGGCTGTGATCACAAAGTTGATGGCGGTGATAACAGAGTTGATGGCAGTTGCCAAGGAATTGATGGCAGTGGCCACAGAGTTGGGGGCTGTGAATACAGAGTTGATGACAGTTATCATATAGTTTAAGCCATTGGCCACAGAAGAGTTGATTTCAGTGATTACAGTGTTGATGGCAATGATCACAGAGTTGATGGCAGTGATCACAGAGTTGATGGCAGTGATCACAGTGTTAAAGGCTGTGATCAAAGAGTTGATGGCAATCATTACAGAGTTGATGGCAGTGAGCAAAGAATTGATGGCAGTGATCACAGAGTTGATGGCAGTGATCACAGTATTGATGGCAGTGGCCACAGAAATGATGGCAGTGGCCACAGAGTTGATGGCAGTGGCCACATAGTTGATGGCAGTTATCACAGCGTTGATGGTGGTTATCACAGATTTGATGGCAGTGATCACATTGTTGATTATAATCATCACTGAGTTGATGGCAGTGAGCACAGAATTGATGGCAGTGATCACAGAGTTGATGGTAGTGATCACAGAGCTGATGGCAGTGATCACAGAGTTGATGGCAATCATCACAGAGTTGATGGCAGTGAGCACAGAATTGATGGCAGTGATCACAGAGTTGATGGCAGTGATCACAGAGCTGATGGCATTGGCCACAGAGATTATGGCAGTGGCCACAGATTTGATGGCAGTGATCACAGAGCTGACCGCAGTGATCACAGAGTTATGGCAGTGGCCACAGAATTGATGTCAGTTATCACAGAGTTGATGGCATTGTTCATAGATCTGATGCCAGTGGCCACAGAACTGATGGCAGTGGCCACAGAGATTATGGCAGTGATTACAGAGTTGATAGCAGTGATCACAGAGCTGATGGCAGTGATCACAGAGTTGATGGCAGTGGCCACAGTGTTTATGGCGGTAGCCAAAGCGTTGATGGCAGTGATCACATAGTTGATGGCAGTGGCCACAGAGCTGATGGCAGTTATCACAGAGTTGATGGTAGTGATCATAGAGTTGATGGCAGTGATAACAAAGTTGATAGCAGTGATCACAGAGTTGATGGCAGTGGCCACAGAAATGATGGCAGTGATCAAAGAGTTGATGGCAGTGGCAACAGAGTTGATGGCAGTGAGCACGAATTTTATGGCAGTTATGACAAAGTCTATGGCAATGATCACAGAGTTGATGGCAATAGCCAAAGAGTTGATTGCAGTGATCACAGAGTTGATGGAAGTGATCACAGAGTTGATCGCAGTGGCCACAGAGTTGATGGCAGTGGCCACATAGTTGATGGCAGTGGCCACAGAGTTCAAGGCTGTGATCACAAAGTTGATGGCGGTGATCACAGAATTGATGGCAGTGGCCAAGGAATTAATGGCAGTGGCCACAGATTTAAGGGCTGTAAATAGAGAGTTGATGGCAGTTATCACATAGTTATGGCATTTGCCACAGAAGAGTTGATTTTAGTGATCACAGTGTGATGGCAGTGATCACAGAGTTGATGACAGTGATCACAGAGTTGATTTCAATCATCACAGAGTAGATTGCAGTAATAACAGAATTGATGACAATGATCACAGAGTTGATGGCCGTTATCACAGAGCTGATGACAGTGGCCACAGAGTTAATGGTAGTGGTCACATAGTTGATGACAGTGGTCACATAGTTGATGACAGTGATCACAGAGTTGATGGCTGTGGTGACAAAGTTGATGGCAATGATCACAGTGTTGATGGCAGTGATCACAGAATTGATGGCGGTGATCACAGAGTTGATGGCATTGGCCACAGAGTTGATGGCAGTGAGCATAGAATTGATGGCAGTGATCACAGAGCTGATGGCAGTGGCCACATATTTTATGGCATTGGCCACATAGGTGTTGGCAGTGATCACAGAAATGATGGTGGTGATCACAGAGATGATATCAGTAGCAACAGCGTTGATGGCAATGATCACAGAGTTGACGGCAGTGGCCACATAGTTGATGGCAGTGGCCACAGAGTTCAAGGCTGTGATCACAAAGTTGATGGCGGTGATCACAGAATTGATGGCAGTGGCCAAGGAATTAATGGCAGTGGCCACAGATTTAAGGGCTGTAAATACAGAGTTGATGGCAGTTATCACATAGTTATGGCATTTGCCACAGAAGAGTTGATTTCAGTGATCACAGTGTGATGGCAGTGATCTCAGAGTTGATGACAGTGATCACAGAGTTGATTTCAATCATCACAGAGTAGATTGCAGTAATAACAGAATTGATGACAATGATCACAGAGTTGATGGCCGTTATCACAGAGCTGATGACAGTGGCCACAGAGTTAATGGTAGTGGTCACATAGTTGATGACAGTGGTCACATAGTTGATGACAGTGATCACAGAGTTGATGACTGTGGTGACAAAGTTGATGGCAATGATCACAGTGTTGATGGCAGTGATCACAGAATTGATGGCGGTGATCACAGAGTTGATGGCATTGGCCACAGAGTTGATGGCAGTGAGCATAGAATTGATGGCAGTGATCACAGAGCTGATGGCAGTGGCCACATATTTTATGGCATTGGCCACATAGGTGTTGGCAGTGATCACAGAAATGATGGTGGTGATCACAGAGATGATATCAGTAGCAACAGCGTTGATGGCAATGATCACAGAGTTGACGGCAGTGATCACATATGTGATCACAATCATCTCAGAGTTGATGGCAGTGAGCAAAGAATTGATGGCAGTGATCACAGAGTTGATGGCAGTTATCACAGTGTTGATGGCAGTGATCACAGTGTTGATGGCAGTGATCACAGAGTTGATGGCGGTGATCACTGAGTTGATGTCAGTGGCCACAGAGATGATGGCAGTGATCACAGAGTTGATGGCAATGATCACAGATTTTATGGCAGTTATCACAGATTTGATGGCAGTGATCACAAAGTTGATGGCAGTGATCACAGAGTTGATGGCAGTGATCACAGAGTTGATGGCAATCATCACAGAGTTAATAGCAGTGATCACAGAGCTGATGGCCGTTATCACAGAGCTGATGACATTGGCCACAGAGTTGACGGTAGTGGTCACATAGTTGATGGCTGTGGCGACAAATTTGATGGCAATGATCACAGTGTTGATGGCAGTGATCACATAATTAATGGCAGTGATCACAGAGTTGATGGCAGTGGCCACAGAGTTGATGGCAGTGAGCATAGAATTGATGGAAGTGATCACAGAGCTGATGGCAGTGGCCACATATTTGATGGCAGTGGCCACATAGGTGTTGGCAGTGATCACAGAGTTGATGGCGGTGATCACAATGTTGATAGCAGTGATCACAATGTTGATAGCAGTGATCACAGAGTTGATGGCGGTGATCACAGAAAAGATAGCAGTGGCCACAGAGATGATGGCAGTGATCACAGAGTTGATGGCAGTGATCACAAAGTTGATGGCAATGGTCACATTGTTGATAGCAGTGATCACAGAGTTGATGGCAGTGATCACAGATTATATGGCAGTTATCACAGAATTTATGGCAGTGATCACAGAATTGATGGCAGTGATCACATAGTTGATTACAATCATCACAGAGTTGATGACAGTGAGGAAAGAATTGATGTCAGTGATCACAGAGTTGATGGCAATCATCACAGAGTTGATGACAGTGAGCACAGAATTGATCGCAGTGATCACAGAGCTGATGGCAATGATCACAGTATTGATGGCAGTGGCCACATAGTTGATGACAGTGGCCACATAGTTGATGGCAGTGGCCACAGAGTTGATGGCTGTGATCACAAAGTTGATGGCGGTGATCACAGAATTTATGGCACTGGCCAAGGAATTGATGGCAGTGGCCACAGAGTTGAGGGCTGTGAATACAGAGTTGATGGCATTTATCACATAGTTTATGACATTGGCCACAGAAGAGTTGATTTCAGTGATCACAGTGTTGATGGCAGTGATCACAGAGTTGATGGCAATCATCACAGAGTTGATGGCAGTGATCACAGAATTGATGGCAGTGATCACAGAGTTGATGGCCGTTATCACAGACCTGATGACAGTGGCCACAGAGTTGATGGTAGTGATCACATAGTTGATGACAGTGGCCACATAGTTGATGACAGTGATCACAGAGTTGATAGCTGTGACGACAAAGTTGATGGCAATGATCACAGTGTTGATGACGGTGATCACAGAGTTGATGGCAGTGGCTACAGAGTTGATGGCAGTGAGCATAGAATTGATGTCAGGGATCACAGAGCTGATGGCAGTGGCCACATATTTGATGGCATTGGCCACATAGGTGTTGGTAGTGATCACAGAGTTGATGGCGGTGATTACAGAGATGATGGCAGTGGCAACAGAGTTGATGGCAATGATCACATATTTGATCACAATCATCTCAGAGTTGATGGCAGTGAGCAGATAATTGATGGCAGTGATCACAGAGCTGATGTAAGTGATCACAGTATTGATGGCAGTGGCCACAGAGTTGATGGCAGTGGCCACATAGTTGATGACAGTTATCACAGCGTTGATGGCGGTGATCACAGATTTGATGGCAGTGATCACATTGTTGATTACAATCATCACAGAGTTGATGGCAGTGATCACAGAGTTGATGGTAGTGATCACAGAGATTATGGCAGTGGCCACAGATTTGATGGCATTGTTCATAGATCTGATGGCAGTGGCCACAGAGTTTATGGCAGTGGCCACAGAGATTACGGCAGTGATTAGAGATTTTATAGCAGTGATCACAGAGCTGATGGCAGTGGTCACAAAGTTGAAGGCAGTGGCCACATAGTTGATGTCAGTTATCATAGAGTTGATGGTAGTGATCCTAGAGTTGATGGCAGTGATAACAAAGTTGATGGCAGTGATCACAGAGTTGATGGCAGTGACCACAGAGTTGATGGTAGTGATCAAAGAGTTGATGGCAGTGGCCACAGAGTTGATGGCAGTGAGCACGAATTTTATGGCAGTTATCACATAGTTGATGGCAATCATCACAGAGTTGATGGCAGTGAGCACAGAATTGATGGCAGTGATCACAGAGTTGATGCCAGTGATCACAGAGCTGATGGCAGTGGCCACATAGTTGATGACAGGTATCACAGCGTTGATGGCGGTGATCACAAATTTGATGGCAGTGATCACATTGTTGATTACAATCAACACAGAGTTGATAGCAGTGAGCTAAGAATTGATGGCAGTGATCACAGAGGTGATGGTAGTGATCAAAGAGCTGAAGGCAGTGATCACAGAGTTGATGGAAGTGATTACATAGTTGATTGCAGAGATCACAGTGTTGATGGCAGTGATAAAAGAGTTGAGGACAGTTCTCACAGAGTTGATGGCGGTGATCACAGATTTGATGGCAATGGCCACAGAGTTGATGGCAGTGATCACAGAGTTGATAGCAGTGATCACAGAGCTGATGGCAGTGGTCACAAAGTTAATGGCAGTGGCCACAGAGTTTATTGCGGTGGCCAAAGCGTTTTTGGCAGTGATCACAGAGTTGATGGCAGTGGCCACAGAGTTGATTGCAGTGATTACAGAGTGGATGGTAGTGATCACAGAGTTGACGGCAGTGGCCACATAGATGATGGCAATGATAACAGAGTTGATGGCAGTGATCACACAGTTGATGGCGGTGATCACAGAAAAGATAGCAGTGGCCACAGAGATGATGGCAGTGATCACAGAGTTGATGGCAGTGATCACAAAGTTGATGGCAATGGTCACATTGTTGATAGCAGTGATCACAGAGTTGATGGCAGTGATCACAGATTATATGGCAGTTATCACAGAATTGATGGCAGTGATCACAGAGTTGATGGCAGTGATCACATAGTTGATTACAATCATCACAGAGTTGATGACAGTGAGGAAAGAATTGATGACAGTGATCACAGAGTTGATGGCAATCATCACAGAGTTGATGACAGTGAGCACAGAATTGATCGCAGTGATCACAGAGCTGATGGCAATGATCACAGTATTGATGGCAGTGGCCACAGAGTTGATGACAGTGGCCACATAGTTGATGGCAGTGGCCACAGAGTTGATGGCTGTGATCACAAAGTTGATAGCGGTGATCACAGAATTGATGGCAGTGGCCAAGGAATTGATGGCAGTGACCACAGAGTTGAGGGCTGTGAATACAGAGTTGATGGCATTTATCACATAGTTTATGGCATTGGCCACAGAAGAGTTGATTTCAGTGATCACAGTGTTGATGGCAGTGATCACAGATTTGATGGCAGTGATCACAGAGTTGATGGCAATCATCACAGAGTTGATGGCAGTGATCACAGAATTGATGGCAGTGATCACAGAGTTGATGGCCGTTATCACAGACCTGATGACAGTGGCCACAGAGTTGATGGTAGTGGTCACATAGTTGATGACAGTGGTCACATAGTTGATGACAGTGATCACAGAGTTGATGGCTGTGACGACAATGTTGATGGCAATGATCACAGAGTTGATGGCAGTGAGCATAGAATTGATGTCAGGGATCACAGAGCTGATGGCAGTGGCCACATATTTGATGGCATTGGCCACATAGGTGTTGGTAGTGATCACAGAGTTGATGGCGGTGATTACAGAGATGATGGCAGTGGCAACAGAGTTGATGGCAATGATCACATATTTGATCACAATCATCTCAGAGTTGATGGCAGTGAGCAGAGAATTGATGGCAGTGATCACAGAGCTGATGTAAGTGATCACAGTATTGATGGCAGTGGCCACAGAGTTGATGGCAGTGGCCACATAGTTGATGACAGTTATCACAGCGTTGATGGCGGTGATCACAGATTTGATGGCAGTGATCACATTGTTGATTACAATCATCACAGAGTTGATGGCAGTGATCACAGAGTTGATGGTAGTGATCACAGAGATTATGGCAGTGGCCACAGATTTGATGGCATTGTTCATAGATCTGATGGCAGTGGCCACAGAGTTTATGGCAGTGGCCACAGAGATTACGGCAGTGATTAGAGATTTTATAGCAGTGATCACAGAGCTGATGGCAGTGGTCACAAAGTTGATGGCAGTGGCCACAGAGTTGATGTCAGTTATCATAGAGTTGATGGTAGTGATCAAAGAGTTGATGGCAGTGGCCACAGAGTTGATGGCAGTGAGCACGAATTTTATGGCAGTTATCACATAGTTGATGGCAATGATCACAGAGATGATGGCAATGGCCACAGAGTTGATGGCAGTGATCACAGAGTTGACGGAATTGATCACAGAGTTGATGGCAGTGGCCACAGAGTTGATGGCAGTGGCCACATAGTTGATGGCAGTGGCAGCAGAGTTGATGGCTGTGATAACAAAGTTGATGGCGGTGATCACAGAGTTGATGGCAGTGGCCAAGGAATTGATGGCAGTGGCCACAGAGTTGAGGGCTGTGAATACAGAGTTGATGGCAGTTATCACATAGTTTATGGCATTGACCACAGAAGAGTTGATGTCAGTGATCACATTCTTGATTGCAGTGATCACAGAGTTGATGGCAGTGATCACAGAGTTGATGGCAATCATCACAGAGTTGATGGCAGTGATCACAGAATTGATGTCAGTAATCACAGAGCTGATGGCCGTTATCACAGAGCTGATGTCATTGGCCACAGAGTTGATGGTAGTGGTCACATAGTTGATGGCTGTGGCGACAAAGTTGATGGCAATGATCACAGAATTGATGGCAGTGGCCACAGAGTTGATGGCAGTGGCCACAGAGTTGATGGCAGTGAGCATAGAATTGATGGCAGTGATCACAGAGCTGATGGCAGTGACCACATATTTGATGGCAGTGGCCACATAGGTGTTGGCAGTGATCACAGAGTTGATGGCGGTGATCACAGAGATGATGGCAGTGGCAACAGCGTTGATGGCAATGATCACAGAGTTGAAGGCAGTGATCACATATTTGATAACAATCAACTCAGAGTTGACGGCAGTGAGCAAAGAATTGATGGCCGTGATCACAGAGTTGATGGCAGTGATCACAGTGTTGATGGCAGTGATAAAGTGTTGATAGCAGTGATCACAGAGTTGATGGCGGTGATCACAGAGTTGATGGCAGTGATCACATAGTTGATTACAATCATCACAGAGTTGATGACAGTGAGGAAAGAATTGATGACAGTGATCACAGAGTTGATGGCAATCATCACAGAGTTGATGACAGTGAGCACAGAATTGATCGCAGTGATCACAGAGCTGATGGCAATGATCACAGTATTGATGGCAGTGGCCACAGAGTTGATGACAGTGGCCACATAGTTGATGGCAGTGGCCACAGAGTTGATGGCTGTGATCACAAAGTTGATAGCGGTGATCACAGAATTGATGGCAGTGGCCAAGGAATTGATGGCAGTGACCACAGAGTTGAGGGCTGTGAATACAGAGTTGATGGCATTTATCACATAGTTTATGGCATTGGCCACAGAAGAGTTGATTTCAGTGATCACAGTGTTGATGGCAGTGATCACAGATTTGATGGCAGTGATCACAGAGTTGATGGCAATCATCACAGAGTTGATGGCAGTGATCACAGAATTGATGGCAGTGATCACAGAGTTGATGGCCGTTATCACAGACCTGATGACAGTGGCCACAGAGTTGATGGTAGTGGTCACATAGTTGATGACAGTGGTCACATAGTTGATGACAGTGATCACAGAGTTGATGGCTGTGACGACAATGTTGATGGCAATGATCACAGAGTTGATGGCAGTGAGCATAGAATTGATGTCAGGGATCACAGAGCTGATGGCAGTGGCCACATATTTGATGGCATTGGCCACATAGGTGTTGGTAGTGATCACAGAGTTGATGGCGGTGATTACAGAGATGATGGCAGTGGCAACAGAGTTGATGGCAATGATCACATATTTGATCACAATCATCTCAGAGTTGATGGCAGTGAGCAGAGAATTGATGGCAGTGATCACAGAGCTGATGTAAGTGATCACAGTATTGATGGCAGTGGCCACAGAGTTGATGGCAGTGGCCACATAGTTGATGACAGTTATCACAGCGTTGATGGCGGTGATCACAGATTTGATGGCAGTGATCACATTGTTGATTACAATCATCACAGAGTTGATGGCAGTGATCACAGAGTTGATGGTAGTGATCACAGAGATTATGGCAGTGGCCACAGATTTGATGGCATTGTTCATAGATCTGATGGCAGTGGCCACAGAGTTTATGGCAGTGGCCACAGAGATTACGGCAGTGATTAGAGATTTTATAGCAGTGATCACAGAGCTGATGGCAGTGGTCACAAAGTTGATGGCAGTGGCCACAGAGTTGATGTCAGTTATCATAGAGTTGATGGTAGTGATCAAAGAGTTGATGGCAGTGGCCACAGAGTTGATGGCAGTGAGCACGAATTTTATGGCAGTTATCACATAGTTGATGGCAATGATCACAGAGATGATGGCAATGGCCACAGAGTTGATGGCAGTGATCACAGAGTTGACGGAATTGATCACAGAGTTGATGGCAGTGGCCACAGAGTTGATGGCAGTGGCCACATAGTTGATGGCAGTGGCAGCAGAGTTGATGGCTGTGATAACAAAGTTGATGGCGGTGATCACAGAGTTGATGGCAGTGGCCAAGGAATTGATGGCAGTGGCCACAGAGTTGAGGGCTGTGAATACAGAGTTGATGGCAGTTATCACATAGTTTATGGCATTGACCACAGAAGAGTTGATGTCAGTGATCACATTCTTGATTGCAGTGATCACAGAGTTGATGGCAGTGATCACAGAGTTGATGGCAATCATCACAGAGTTGATGGCAGTGATCACAGAATTGATGTCAGTAATCACAGAGCTGATGGCCGTTATCACAGAGCTGATGTCATTGGCCACAGAGTTGATGGTAGTGGTCACATAGTTGATGGCTGTGGCGACAAAGTTGATGGCAATGATCACAGAATTGATGGCAGTGGCCACAGAGTTGATGGCAGTGGCCACAGAGTTGATGGCAGTGAGCATAGAATTGATGGCAGTGATCACAGAGCTGATGGCAGTGACCACATATTTGATGGCAGTGGCCACATAGGTGTTGGCAGTGATCACAGAGTTGATGGCGGTGATCACAGAGATGATGGCAGTGGCAACAGCGTTGATGGCAATGATCACAGAGTTGAAGGCAGTGATCACATATTTGATAACAATCAACTCAGAGTTGACGGCAGTGAGCAAAGAATTGATGGCCGTGATCACAGAGTTGATGGCAGTGATCACAGTGTTGATGGCAGTGATAAAGTGTTGATAGCAGTGATCACAGAGTTGATGGCGGTGATCACAGAGTTGATAGCAGTGGCCACAGAGATGATGGCAGTGATCACAGAGTTGATGGCAGTGATCACAAAGTTGATGGCAGTGGTCACATTGTTGATAGCAGTGATCACAGAGTTGATGGCAGTGATCACAGATTATATGGCAGTTATCACAGAGTTGATGGCAGTGATCAAAGATTTGATGGCAGTGATCACATAGTTGATTACAATCATCATAGAGTTGATGGCAGTGAGGAAAGAATTGATGACAGTGATCACAGAGTTGATGGCAATCATCACAGAGTTGATGACAGTGAGCACAGAATTGATCGCAGTGATCACAGAGCTGATGGCAATGATCACAGTATTGATGGCAGTGGCCACATAATTGATGGCTGTGGCCACAGAGTTGATGGCTGTGATCACAAAGTTGATGGCGGTGATCACAGAATTGATGGCAGTGGCCAAGGAATTGATGGCAGTGGCCACAGATTTGAGGACTGTGAATACAGAGTTGATGGCATTTATCACATAGTTTATGGCATTGGCCACAGAAGAGTTGATTTCAGTGATCACAGTGTTGATGGCAGTGATCACAGAGTTGATGGCAGTGATCACATAGTTGATGGCAATCATCACAGAGTTGATGGCAGTGATCACAGAATTGATGGCGGTGATCACAGAGTTGATGGCCGTTATCACAGACCTGATGACAGTGGCCACAGAGTTGATGGTAGTGGTCACATAGTTGATGACAGTGGTCACATAGTTGATGACAGTGACCACAGAGTTGACGGCTGTGACGACAAAGTTGATGGCAATGATCACAGTGTTGATGGCAGTGATCACAGAATTGATGGCGGTGATCACAGAGTTGATGGCAGTGGCCACAGAGTTGATGACAGTGAGCATAGAATTGATGGCAGGGATCACAGAGCTGATGGCAGTGGCCACATATGTGATGGCATTGGCCACATAGGTGTTGGTAGTGATCACAGAGCTGATGGCGGTGATTACAGAGATGATGGCAGTGGCAACAGAGTTGAAGGCAGTGATCACATATTTGATCACAATCATCTCAGAGTTGTTGGCAGTGAGCAAATAATTGATGGCAGTGATCACAGAGTTGATGGCAGTGATCACATGTTGATGGCAGTGATCACAGAATTATGGCGGTGATCACAGTGTTGATGGCAGTGATCACATAGTTGATGGCGGTGATCACAGAGTTGATGGCGGTGATCACAGAGATGATGGCAGTGATCACAGAGTTGATGGCAGTGATCACAAAGTGGATGGCAGTGGTCACATTGTTGATAGCAGTGATCACAGAGTTGATGGCAGTAATCACCGAGTTATTGCAGTGATCACAGAGTTAATCACAGTGGCCATAGAGTTTATGGCAATGGCCACAGAGGTGATGGCAGTGATCACAGAGTTGATGGCAGTGATCACAGCGTTGATGGCGGTGATGACAGATTTGATGGCAGTGATCACATTGTTGATTACAATCATCACAGAGTTGATGGCAGTGAGCAAAGAATTGATGACAGTGATCATAGAGTAGATGGTAGTGATCACAGAGCTGAAGGCAGTGATCACATAGTTGATGGCAATCATCACAGAGTTGATGGCAGTGAGCACAGAATTGATGGCTGTGATCACAGAACTGATGGCAGTGGCCACATAGTTGATGGCAGTTATCACAGCGTTGATGGCGCTGATCACAGATGTGATGGCAGTGATCACATTGTTGATTACAATCATCACAGAGTTGATGGCAGTGAGCAAAGAATTGATGGCAGTGATCACAGAGTTGATGGTAGTGATCACAGACCTGAAGGCAGTGATCACAGAGTTGATGGCTATCATCACAGAGTTGATGGCAGTGAGCACAGAATTGATGGCAGTTATCACAGAGTTGATGCCAGTGATAACAGAGCTGATGACAGTGGCCACATAGTTGATGGCAGTTATCACAGCGTTGATGGCGGTGATCACAGGTTTTATGGCAGTGATCACATTGTTGATTACAATCATCACAGAGGTGATGGCAGTGAGCAAAGAATTGATGGCAGTGATCACAGAGTTGATGGTAGTGATCACAGAGCTGAAGGCAGTGATCACAGAGTTGATGGCAATCATCACAGAGTTGATGGCAGTGAGCACAGAATTGATGGCAGTGATAATTAAATTGATGGTAGTGATCACAGAGCTGATGGCAGTGATCGCAGAGTTGATGGCAATCATCACAGAGTTGATGGCAGTGAGCACAGAATTGATGGCAGTGATCACAGAGTTGATGCCAGTGATCAGATCACAGAGCTGATGGCAGTGGCCACATAGTTGATGACAGGTATCACAGCGTTGATGGCGGTGATCACAAATTTGATGGCAGTGATCACATTGTTGATTACAATCAACACAGAGTTGATAGCAGTGAGCTAAGAATTGATGGCAGTGATCACAGAGGTGATGGTAGTGATCAAAGAGCTGAAGGCAGTGATCACAGAGTTGATATCAATCATCACAGAGTTGATGGCATTGAGCACAGAATTGATGGCAGTGATCACAGAGTTGATGGTAGTGATAACAGAGCTGATGGCAGTGATCACAGAGTTGATCGCAGTGGCCACAGAGTTGACTGCAGTGATCAAAGAGTTGATGGAAGTGATTACATAGTTGATTGCAGAGATCACAGTGTTGATGGCAGTGATAAAAGAGTTGAGGACAGTTCTCACAGAGTTGATGGCGGTGATCACAGATTTGATGGCAATGGCCACAGAGTTGATGGCAGTGATCACAGAGTTGATAGCAGTGATCACAGAGCTGATGGCAGTGGTCACAAAGTTAATGGCAGTGGCCACAGAGTTTATTGCGGTGGCCAAAGCGTTTTTGGCAGTGATCACAGAGTTGATGGCAGTGGCCACAGAGTTGATTGCAGTGATTACAGAGTGGATGGTAGTGATCACAGAGTTGACGGCAGTGGCCACAGAGATGATGGCAGTGATAACAGAGTTGATGGCAGTGATCACAAAGTTGATGGCAGTGATCACAGTATTGATGGCAGTGATCACAGAGTTGATGGCAGTGATCACAGATTTAATGGCAGTTATCACAGAGTTGATGGCAGTGATCACAGTGTTGATGGCAGTGATCAAAGAGTTGATGGAAGTGATTACATAGTTGATTGCAGTGATCACAGAGTTAATGGCAGTGATAAAAGAGTTGAGGACAGTGCTCACAGAGATGATGGCAGTGATAACAGAGTTGATGGCAGTGATCACAAAGTTGATGGCAGTGATCACAGTATTGATGGCAGTGATCACAGAGTTGATGGCAGTGATCACAGATTTAATGGCAGTTATCACAGAGTTGATGGCAGTGATCACAGTGTTGATGGCAGTGATCAAAGAGTTGATGGAAGTGATTACATAGTTGATTGCAGTGATCACAGAGTTAATGGCAGTGATAAAAGAGTTGAGGACAGTGCTCACAGAGTTGATGGCAATGATCACAGAGTTGATGGCAGTGATCACAGAGTTGATGGCAATGATCACAGAGTTGATGGCAGTGATCACAAAGTTGAAGGCAGTGATCACAAAGTTAATGGCAGTGATCACCGAGTTGATGGCAGTGATCACAGAGTTGATGACAGTGATCACAGACTTGATGGCAGTGATCATAGAGTTGATGGCAGTGATCATATAGTTGATGGTAGTGATCACAGAGTTGATGGCAGTGACCACAGAGATGATGGCAGTGATAACAGAGTTGATGGCAGTGATCACAAAGTTGATGACAGTGATCACAGTGTTGATGGTAGTGATCACATAGTTGATTGCAGTGATCATAGAGTTGATGGCAGTGATAAAAGAGTTGAGGACAGTGCTCACAATGTTGATGGCAATAATCACAGTGTTGATGGCAGTGATCACAGAGTTGATGGCAATGATCACAGAATTGATGGCAGTGATCACAAAGTTGATGGCAGTGATCACAAAGTTAATGGCAATGATCACAGAGTTGATGGCAGTGATCACATAGTTGATGGCAGTGATCACAGAGTTGATGGCAGTGATCATAGAGTTGATGGTAGTGATCACAGAGTTGATAGCAGTGGCCACAGCGATGATGGCAGTGATAACAGAGTTGATGGAAGTGATCACAAAGTTGATGGCGGTGATCACAGCGTTGATGGTAGTGGCCACAGAGATGATGGCAGTGATAACAGAGTTGATTGCAGTGATCAAAGAGTTGATGGAAGTGATTACATAGTTGATTGCAATAATCACAGAGTTGATGGCAGTGATAGAAGAGTCGAGGACAGTGCTCACAGAGTCGATGGCAAAGATCACAGAGTTGATGGCAGTGATCACAAAGTTGATGGCAGTGATCACAGAGTTGATGGCAGTGATCTCAGAGTTAATGGCAGTGATCACAGAGTTCATGGCAGTGAGCACAGAATTGATGGCTGTGATCACAGAACTGATGGCAGTGGCCACATAGTTGATGGCAGTTATCACAGCGTTGATGGCGCTGATCACAGATGTGATGGCAGTGATCACATTGTTGATTACAATCATCACAGAGTTGATGGCAGTGAGCAAAGAATTGATGGCAGTGATCACAGAGTTGATGGTAGTGATCACAGACCTGAAGGCAGTGATCACAGAGTTGATGGCTATCATCACAGAGTTGATGGCAGTGAGCACAGAATTGATGGCAGTTATCACAGAGTTGATGCCAGTGATAACAGAGCTGATGACAGTGGCCACATAGTTGATGGCAGTTATCACAGCGTTGATGGCGGTGATCACAGGTTTTATGGCAGTGATCACATTGTTGATTACAATCATCACAGAGGTGATGGCAGTGAGCAAAGAATTGATGGCAGTGATCACAGAGTTGATGGTAGTGATCACAGAGCTGAAGGCAGTGATCACAGAGTTGATGGCAATCATCACAGAGTTGATGGCAGTGAGCACAGAATTGATGGCAGTGATAATTAAATTGATGGTAGTGATCACAGAGCTGATGGCAGTGATCGCAGAGTTGATGGCAATCATCACAGAGTTGATGGCAGTGAGCACAGAATTGATGGCAGTGATCACAGAGTTGATGCCAGTGATCAGATCACAGAGCTGATGGCAGTGGCCACATAGTTGATGACAGGTATCACAGCGTTGATGGCGGTGATCAGAAATTTGATGGCAGTGATCACATTGTTGATTACAATCAACACAGAGTTGATAGCCGTGAGCTAAGAATTGATGGCAGTGATCACAGAGGTGATGGTAGTGATCAAAGAGCTGAAGGCAGTGATCACAGAGTTGATATCAATCATCACAGAGTTGATGGCATTGAGCACAGAATTGATGGCAGTGATCACAGAGTTGATGGTAGTGATAACAGAGCTGATGGCAGTGATCACAGAGTTGATCGCAGTGGCCACAGAGTTGACTGCAGTGATCAAAGAGTTGATGGAAGTGATTACATAGTTGATTGCAGAGATCACAGTGTTGATGGCAGTGATAACAGAGTTGAGGACAGTTCTCACAGAGTTGATGGCGGTGATCACAGATTTGATGGCAATGGCCACAGAGTTGATGGCAGTGATCACAGAGTTGATAGTAGTGATCACAGAGCTGATGGCAGTGGTCACAAAGTTAATGGCAGTGGCCACAGAGTTTATTGCGGTGGCCAAAGCGTTTTTGGCAGTGATCACAGAGTTGATGGCAGTGGCCACAGAGTTGATTGCAGTGATTACAGAGTGGATGGTAGTGATCACAGAGTTGACGGCAGTGGCCACAGAGATGATGGCAGTGATAACAGAGTTGATGGCAGTGATCACAAAGTTGATGGCAGTGATCACAGTATTGATGGCAGTGATCACAGAGTTGATGGCAGTGATCACAGATTTAATGGCAGTTATCACAGAGTTGATGGCAGTGATCACAGTGTTGATGGCAGTGATCACAGTGTTGATGGCAGTGATCAAAGAGTTGATGGAAGTGATTACATAGTTGATTGCAGTGATCACAGAGTTAATGGCAGTGATAAAAGAGTTGAGGACAGTGCTCACAGAGTTGATGGCAATGATCACAGAGTTGATGGCAGTGATCACAGAGTTGATGGCAATGATCACAGAGTTGATGGCAGTGATCACAAAGTTGAAGGCAGTGATCACAAAGTTAATGGCAGTGATCACCGAGTTGATGGCAGTGATCACAGAGTTGATGACAGTGATCACAGACTTGATGGCAGTGATCATAGAGTTGATGGCAGTGATCATATAGTTGATGGTAGTGATCACAGAGTTGATGGCAGTGACCACAGAGATGATGGCAGTGATAACAGAGTTGATGGCAGTGATCACAAAGTTGATGACAGTGATCACAGTGTTGATGGTAGTGATCACATAGTTGATTGCAGTGATCATAGAGTTGATGGCAGTGATAAAAGAGTTGAGGACAGTGCTCACAATGTTGATGGCAATAATCACAGTGTTGATGGCAGTGATCACAGAGTTGATGGCAATGATCACAGAATTGATGGCAGTGATCACAAAGTTGATGGCAGTGATCACAAAGTTAATGGCAATGATCACAGAGTTGATGGCAGTGATCACATAGTTGATGGCAGTGATCACAGAGTTGATGGCAGTGATCATAGAGTTGATGGTAGTGATCACAGAGTTGATAGCAGTGGCCACAGCGATGATGGCAGTGATAACAGAGTTGATGGAAGTGATCACAAAGTTGATGGCGGTGATCACAGCGTTGATGGTAGTGGCCACAGAGATGATGGCAGTGATAACAGAGTTGATTGCAGTGATCAAAGAGTTGATGGAAGTGATTACATAGTTGATTGCAATAATCACAGAGTTGATGGCAGTGATAGAAGAGTCGAGGACAGTGCTCACAGAGTCGATGGCAAAGATCACAGAGTTGATGGCAGTGATCACAAAGTTGATGGCAGTGATCACAGAGTTGATGGCAGTGATCTCAGAGTTAATGGCAGTGATCACAGAGTTCATGGAAGTGATCACAGAGTGGATGGCAGTGATCACACATTTCATGGCGGTGATCACAGAGTTTATGGCAGTGGCCACAGAGATGATTGCAGTGATCAAAGGTGCCACATAGTTGATGGCAGTGGCCACAGAGTTAATGGCTGTGATCACAAAGTTGATGGCGGTGATCACAGATTTGATGGCAATGGCCACAGAGTTGATGGCAGTGATCACAGAGTTGATAGCAGTGATCACAGAGCTGATGGCAGTGGTCACAGAGTTAATGGCAGTGGCCACAGAGTTTATTGCGGTGGCCAAAGCGTTGGTGCAGTGATGAAAGAGTTGATGGCAGTGGCCACAGAGTTGACTGCAGTGATTACAGAGTTGATGGTAGTGATCACAGAATTGACGGCAGTGGCCACAGAGATGATGGCAGTGATAACAGAGTTGATGGCAGTGATCACAAAGTTGATGGCAGTGATCACAGTATTAATGGCAGTGATCACAGAGTTGATGGCAGTGATCACAGATTTAATGGCATTTATCACAGAGTTGATGGCAGTGATCACAGAGTTGATGGCAGTGATCACAGTGTTGATGGCAGTGATCAAAGAGTTGATGGATGTGATTACATAGTTTATTGCAGCGATCACAGAGTTGATGGCAGTGATAAAAGAGTTGAGGACAGTCCTCACAGAGTTGATGGCAATGATCACAGAGTTGATGGCAGTGATCACAGAGTTTATGGAAATATCACAGAATTGATGGCAGTGATCACAAAGTTGATGGCAGTGATCACAAAGTTAATGGCAGTGATCACAGAGTTGATGGCAGTGATCACAGAGTTGATGGCAGTGATCACAGAGTTGATGGCAGTGATCACTGAGTTGATGGCAGTGATCATATAGTTGATGGTAGTGATCACAGAGTTGATGGCAGTGGCCACAGAGATGATGGCAGTGATAACAGAGTTGATGGCAGTGATCACAAAGTTGATGGCAGTGATCACAGTGTTGATGGTAGTGATCACATAGTTGATTGCAGTGATCATAGAGTTGATGGCAGTGATAAAAGAGTTGAGGACAGTGCTCACAGTGTCGATGGCAATGATCACTGAGTTGATGGCAGTGATCAAAAAGGTGATGGTAGTGATCGCAGAGTTGATGGCAGTTGTCCCACAGATGATGGTAGTGATAACAGAGTTGATTGCAGTGATCAAAGAGTTGATGGAAGTGATTACATAGTTGATTGCAATATTCACAGAGATGATGGCAGTGATAAAAGAGTCGAGGACAGTGCTCACAGGGTCGATTTCAACAATGATCACAGAGTTGATGGCAGTGATCAAAAAGTTGATTACAGTGATCACAGAGTTGATGGCAGTAATCACAGAGTTCATGGAAGTGATCACAGAGTGGATGGCAGTGATCACACATTTCATGGCGGTGATCACAGAGTTGATGGCAGTGGCCACAGAGTTGATTGCAGTGATTACAGAGTGGATGGTAGTGATCACAGAGTTGACGGCAGTGGCCACAGAGATGATGGCAGTGATAACAGAGTTGATGGCAGTGATCACAAAGTTGACGGCAGTGATCACAGTATTGATGGCAGTGATCACAGAGTTGATGGCAGTGATCACAGATTTAATGGCAGTTATCACAGAGTTGATGGCAGTGATCACAGTGTTGATGGCAGTGATCACAGTGTTGATGGCAGTGATCAAAGAGTTGATGGAAGTGATTACATAGTTGATTGCAGTGATCACAGAGTTAATGGCAGTGATAAAAGAGTTGAGGACAGTGCTCACAGAGTTGATGGCAATGAACACAGAGTTGATGGCAGTGATCACAGAGTTGATGGCAATGATCACAGAGTTGATGGCAGTGATCACAAAGTTGAAGGCAGTGATCACAAAGTTAATGGCAGTGATCACCGAGTTGATGGCAGTGATCACAGAGTTGATGACAGTGATCACAGACTTGATGGCAGTGATCATAGAGTTGATGGCAGTGATCATATAGTTGATGGTAGTGATCACAGAGTTGATGGCAGTGATCACAGAGATGATGGCAGTGATAACAGAGTTGATGGCAGTGATCACAAAGTTGATGGCAGTGATCACAGTGTTGATGGTAGTGATCACATAGTTGATTGCAGTGATCATAGAGTTGATGGCAGTGATAAAAGAGTTGAGGACAGTGCTCACAATGTTGATGGCAATAATCACAGTGTTGATGGCAGTGATCACAGAGTTGATGGCAATGATCACAGAGTTGATGGCAGTGATCACAAAGTTGATGGCAGTGATCACAAAGTTAATGGCAATGATCACAGAGTTGATGGCAGTGATCACAGAGTTGATGGCAGTGATCACAGAGTTGATGGCAGTGATCATAGAGTTGATGGTAGTGATCACAGAGTTGATAGCAGTGGCCACAGCGATGATGGCAGTGATAACAGAGTTGATGGAAGTGATCACAAAGTTGATGGCGGTGATCACAGCGTTGATGGTAGTGGCCACAGAGATGATGGCAGTGATAACAGAGTTGATTGCAGTGATCAAAGAGTTGATGGAAGTGATTACATAGATGATTGCAATAATCACAGAGTTGATGGCAGTGATAGAAGAGTCGAGGACAGTGCTCACAGAGTCGATGGCAAAGATCACAGAGTTGATGGCAGTGATCACAAAGTTGATGGCAGTGATCACAGAAATGATGGCAGTGATCTCAGAGTTAATGGCAGTGATCACAGAGTTCATGGAAGTGATCACAGAGTGGATGGCAGTGATCACACATTTCATGGCGGTGATCACAGAGTTTATGGCAGTGGCCACAGAGATGATTGCAGTGATCAAAGGTGCCACATAGTTGATGGCAGTGGCCACAGAGTTAATGGCTGTGATCACAAAGTTGATGGCGGTGATCACAGATTTGATGGCAATGGCCACAGAGTTGATGGCAGTGATCACAGAGTTGATAGCAGTGATCACAGAGCTGATGGCAGTGGTCACAGAGTTAATGGCAGTGGCCACAGAGTTTATTGCGGAGGCCAAAGCGTTGGTGCAGTGATGACAGAGTTGATGGCAGTGGCCACAGAGTTGATTGCAGTGATTACAGAGTTGATGGTAGTGATCACAGAATTGACGGCAGTGGCCACAGAGATGATGGCAGTGATAACAGAGTTGATGGCAGTGATCACAAAGTTGATGGCAGTGATCACAGTATTAATGGCAGTGATCACAGAGTTGATGGCAGTGATCACAGATTTAATGGCAGTTATCACAGAGTTGATGGCAGTGATCACAGAGTTGATGGCAGTGATCACAGTGTTGATGGCAGTGATCACAGAGTTTATGGAAATATCACAGAATTGATGGCAGTGATCACAAAGTTGATGGCAGTGATCACAAAGTTAATGGCAGTGATCACAGAGTTGATGGCAGTGATCACAGAGTTGATGGCAGTGATCACAGAGTTGATGGCAGTGATCACTGAGTTGATGGCAGTGATCATATAGTTGATGGTAGTGATCACAGAGTTGATGGCAGTGGCCACAGAGATGATGGCAGTGATAACAGAGTTGATGGCAGTGATCACAAAGTTGATGGCAGTGATCACAGTGTTGATGGCAGTGATCACAGTGTTGATGGCAGTGATCAAAGAGTTGATGGCAGTGATCACATTGTTGATTACAATCATCACAGAGTTGATGGCAGTGAGCACAGAATTGATGGCAGTTATCACAGAGTTGATGACATTGATCACAGAGCTGATGGCAGTGGCCACAGAGATTATGGCAGTGGCCACAGATTTGATAGCAGTGATCACAGAGCTGACGGCAGTGATCACAGAGTTATGGCAGTGGCCACAGAATTGGTGTCAGTTATCACAGAGTTGATGGCATTGTTCATAGATCTGATGGCAGTGGCCACAGAGTTGATGGCAGTGGCCACAGAGATTATGGCAGTGATTACATATTTGATAGCAGTAATCACAGAGCTGATGGCAGTGGTCACAGAGTTGATGGCAGTGGCCACAGTGTTTATGGCGATGGCCAAAGCGTTGATGGCAGTGATCACATTGTTGATGGCAGTGGCCACAGAGTTGATGGCAGTTATCATAGAGTTGATGGTAGTGATCATAAAGTTGATGACAGTGATAACAAAGTTGATGGCAGTGATCACAGTGTTGATGGCAGTGACCACAGAGTTGATGGTAGTGATCAAAGAGTTGATGGCAGTGGCCACAGATTTGATGGCAGTGAGCACGAAATTTTTATGGCAGTTATCACATAGTTGATGGCAATGATCACAGAGTTGATGGCAGTGGCCACAGAGTTGATGGCAGTGGCCACATAGTTCATGGCAGTGGCCACAGAGTTGATGGATGTGATCTCAAAGTTGATGGCGGTGATCACAGATGCCATGCTATAAGTCCAGCATTCATAACAATTACATGAAAAATGTCCAAATAGCACGATCAATAATTTCGGCTCGACACAAACTTATAACAGTAAACGAGCAAAGTTCAGAACTGGAACGGCAGGGAAATGACGAAGCCAACTGTCACGTTGAAGATTTTGAAACGTAATAACATTTAATAAGTTCTCACAGTCAGTTTGAGATTTTCTATCAATTCTATCCGTACCTAGGTGCTTGTCGTTGCCAAGCGGGACCTAGTTCTATTTACAGGAACTCATTGATACTCAACACTAACCTGCTTACATAGAGATTGTACCTTCGCATCTTCCGTTGCCCTTCTGTCGCTCTGCCTGCAGTTCTCCTTTACCGCTCTGCGCGAAGTAGGTCTAGGTACCCCGTAAGTTATGTAGCGACACGTTGGAGCAAACCCTGTATATCTTCCTTCCTTGCTATCTCAGTCGCAGCCACTGTTTCATGTGCCAACACTATTCTACCGCCAATATTTGCATTTCACGGCCAGCTAGTACCTTCCCAATCAATGTCCTTTCTGTTGATCACTGACGTCACTCTCCTCTGTGTTCTTTATCAACAGTCTCTTAGTTTCTTGTGGTGTTTTCCTCTATATCATTTTCTACCGCATTTTCCGATGACGTCATTCTGTCTAAACGCAATGTGGCAGTATGCCCCCCTCCCTTTTAAAATGATGTAATCATTTTTTTACATCAAGAGAATTAACCTGACACATAGCAGTGCAGACACAATGACTTTTATCGGACTAGCAAGATGCTATGGACACCTATCCATTACCCACAAAATAAAAAAAATATATAACGGGCACGCCCTCCAATCTACACACCAACGGTAGATGTCGTGTATACAGCCCATGGGGAGGCTGTACTAACTAATCATAAAGATCAGTCCCTCATTTGTCCCTAAGGACAAGCGTCCTTCTCTAGGTCAAAACCTGGAGTAAGGGGACGTGAGGAATAAACAGGTACCAGTTGCATTTACTAGTGTCTTGTAACCATCTGTGCTATGTCAAGAATCTCAATCTCATTAAACGGGTAGGTGAGGTATTAGTATTATGACGTCATAATTTTAGGCGTAGTCGAGGTAAATGCTCCTTAGAGACGTCATCATAAACTCTTTGTGTAGGTGTGGCAATAACAACCGAGTGACAATATTATTTAACGGCGTATTTCATAATGTGGTGGCTATACTTGGCAATGGCGATCACAATGAGAATTGAAAAATCTATGACCCATCATATGTATCATTAAGTACTAAATATGAACAATAATAATAATAAGAAGAATATGTAACTACTTAACTCTATGAACTGAAATTATGTGAAAGAAAAAATATATATATAATTCTATGCTACGCATTAGCAATAAATTAATAATTAATTAATGAAATGAATAATGTTACTCAAGTAGTAACCAATGACCAATTACACAGTCAGGCACTTCATTATAGCAATGAATTATCATGGCACAAGGGTACAATGTTGGTACATATGTTGTTTCGCGACAACCATGTCCATTTTCATCGACTTTATCATTGTTTAACACATATACTCTCATCAAGAGTCAGGTTTCGATCCTCGAAATATAACTATACTATCACTGTTTAATACGAATATGCCGTAATAATATGACATAACATTATTTTAGAAATACAAACGATTTCCGATAATCCAGAAATGTTCAGGTATAGTTCATCAATTACAGCGCACATGGTTAATTGCACTCGACTGTGCAGTGTGTCACTTCGTCATGGTGAACAATGTCCCTGCCAAAGAACGAATTAAACAAACTATGTACATATCCATATAACAATAACAAATTTAACATAATTCGCAATTTGTTGTTTTTCAACAGTAATCTACCTGGGTGAATGTATGCAATATATGTTAATCAGCCTAACGAAAATCCAACCACAAACGAAGACAATAAGTAAGAAAATATAACATACATAATTTTTTTTTTAGAGACGACTAAGAAGATCTGCCAAATTATTGTCTTTGCCTGGAATGTGACAGATATCAAATTCATAATCCTGTAACAGAAGTGACCATCTATGAATTCTAGAGTTCTTTGGATGACCAGATTTAAAGATCTGCAATGGTTTATTGTCAGAAAGGACTAGGAATTTTCTCCCAAGAAGATATCTAGAAAACTTATCAATGCTCTCAATTAACGCTAAAGCTTCCAGTTCGGTAATTGCATAATTTCTCTGAGTATCTGATAGTTTCTTACTGAAGTACAGAATAGGATGCAATTTACCATCATGTATTTGAAGTAAAACAGCTGAAATTGCATGAAAACTAGCGTCTGTTTGTAAAACGAAATCTTTAGAGATATCAGGCAATTTAAGAATAGGATATGTGCTGAACAGAGTTTTGATCTGTTGTAATAATTTATCATGATCACCTGTCCAGATAATTTTCGTTGGTTGACCTTTTTTTAGAAGTTCAGAAAATGTTGCAGTCATATCAGCAAAGTTAGAAATTAATTTCTGATAGTAATTAATGAGACCCAACAGACTTCGAAGTTCCTTCTTAGTGGTAGGTGGTTTAATATTTAAGATCTTGGTAACTACTTGTGGATCAGTTTTACGGAATCCGTCAGAAATTCTATGACCAAGGAATTGTATTTCAGTGAAACCTATTTCTATTTTGCTAGGTTTTGCTTTCAGACCATGTTGTTGTATTCTCTGAAATACTTGTTTTAATATTTTAACATGTGTGTCAATGTCAGAAGTATGGATACAGATATCATCCATATATGTAGCAACATTAGAAATACCATGTAGTAATTTTCTCATCATATGCATGAATGTGCTTGGTGCATTTTGTAACCCGAATGGAAGATATGCCCATTCATACAAACCTAAAGGAGTACTAAATGCTGTAATATGCATGGAATCTTCATCCATGGGGATTTGCCAATATCCTTTAGTAAGATCAATCTTGGAAAATAACCTAGAGTTTGCCATGCCTTCAATTAGCTCATCGATATTTGGCATTGGTTCAGCATCGAGGAGTGTTAGCGCGTTCACTTTCCTGTAATCGACACACAAACGTAGTGAACCATCTTTTTTCTTCACAATGACTACCGGAGAACAATAATTTGAAATGGACTTCCTAATTATACCACTTTGATCAAGTTCAGATATTTCTGCTGTAATCTTATCCAGATAATGTAGAGGGATAGGATATGGTTTCACCTTTACTGGAATATCAGATAGTAACGTAATTTTGTGTTTAATAAGTGATGTTTGCCCAGGTTTATCAGAAAAAATTGTGCTAAACTCTTGTATAGCTGAAATAAGCTTATCTTTATCTTGTGGTGGTAGTTTGTTATTAATTTGTATTGCTTGCCAATCCTTATCACTGTTAACTGTTGGTGTTGGTATTTGTTGTGTAATAGCGTCTTCTTGTTGTTCGTTGATAACCCAGCAAGCTGCTGCAACTCTATGTGGTATTTGTTGGTTATCATACGGAGTGTCAGTGTCACGTGTAACATAAGGTTTTAGCATATTAATGTGGAAAATTTTATTTTTCCCTTTTACCTCAATAACATAATCGACGTCGCTAACCTTTCTGATGACTCTAAATGGACCCTGCCACGAAGTAACAAGACAATCCCGAGGGTCGGGAAGTAACAGTAACACGTTGTCTTTTTCTTTCAAGACTATTGTCTTGGCCTTTCTATTGTCGTATTGCCTATATTTCTCTCCTGCCTTCTCAAGTGCTGATTTAGCAATTTGACAAGCTGTCATGATTTTATGTCGCAACTGCGTAACCATTTCATATGCTTCTCTTTTAGGGTGGTCATATGTTTTGTTAGTCAGCATGTCATTGTATAGCATCAATGGACCACGAGGATTGGCTCCGTACACGAGCTCAAATGGAGAAAAACCAGTACTAGCTTGTGGTACCTCCCAGTACGCAAATAATACTGCAGGCAATAGAATGTCCCAGTCTTTCGGACGTTCAGCCGCAACTTTTGCTAGGGTTCGTTTAAGGACCCCGTTGTAATTTTCATTTACCCCATTCGTCATTGGGTGCCACGGTGAACTAAACACCTGTGGAATACCCAGCACTTTCATCGCTGCTTGGGTAGCCGCAGATATAAACTGACTACCTCTGTCTGATAAAATGTATAATGGAAATCCTATCCTACTGAAAATCAATAGAAATGAATCTAGGATGGATCTACTAGTGATGTGTTTGAGCGGGATAGCCTCCGGCCAACGAGTACATAAATCAATCATGGTTAAGATAAATCGATTACCACGATCAGTGGTAGTGTTAAGTGGACCCACAATATCCACAGCAATCTTTTGAAATGGGCGTGATGCCAAATCAGTTTTCTGAACATGAGCTGTAGGGTGTTTGCCTTTTTGTGTGGTTCTTTGGCACAATGAACACGAACGAACATGATTTGTGATATCTTTGGCGTAACCAGGCCAATAAAATTGTGCTAACAACCTATGAGTAGTCTTAGCAATGCCCATATGCTCTGCAAATGGCGAATCATGTGCCAACTTCAGTGCTTCGCTACGATATTTGGTTGGTAGTACTGTTTGTAAACACAATGTTGAACCTCTGTTGTATTGTCTATACAAAATATTATTGTCTAACACAAATTTCCAATCACCATTTTTAGCTTGTTTCGAAGGATTGTTCATGTTATTAAAACAGATTTTAAGAGAAGAATCTTGTTGTTGTTCCGTAGCTAAGTCCGCAGTCAGTGTTATAGTATTATGACCATTGTCACTAACAGTCTGAGAAGATGAAGAATTGTCCTTATCTTCTTCTTCTTGACGATGCACTTGTGCTCTTGTGACAGCATTTGTTGGAATGTTTTTAATCTCCCACTCAATTGCCTCTTCATGAGTGCGATCATTTGCATTAGGTACGTTCCCAATGAGTAACCCGGCACAAGGATTCGGAAGTACTGCTGCATTTACTGTGCCTTTAAAGTATGGAGATTTTATCGTGATTGTGGCGATTTTATACCTTTCAACTGTGCCGCCGAAAGTTCTGCAGCCTACAGTTTTGCCTGTGTAGTCTTGCTCTCTTATGAGCTTTTGGTCTACCCCAATAATAGATGCGCCTGTATCACGAACGCATGTAGTAGGTTCCCCGTTAACCCAATCTTGGTGAACTTTAAGTGTGCCATTCTGTATGTCAGCCGCATTGGCCTCTTGAATGGTCGCTAGGCATTCGTCATCAGGAATGTCTTTCTCAGTCTTATCTAATTTGTTGTTGTAAGTCTGAATAATAGCCGCATGTGTGTCCTCTAAGTCGTCAGAATCGCTGCTGGAGAACACGTATGCAGTATTCGCCTCCTTCCAAGTGTTTCTCATCGCGCACGACCGGCTTGTATGTCCATACGCCCGACAAGAATAACATTTAACACTCTTCTTGTAGGAGTCATACTTACTCTTTTTCTTAGATGTGATGTCTCTTAGGTACGCAGGATAACCAGGATGTTGGTCACACATTTCCAAAGCACCGTGTGAGAGTTTACAATATTGACATCGTGTGAAGTGACCCTTTCTAGGTCTGTCAGAATCTCTGTTTGTGTTCTGGTAAGGTCCCCTGTTTCTATTAGAGAATTTCTTGAACTTACCATTACTTCTGTTATTCTGAATTCTAGCACTAGCCCCTATTACCAGTTCAGGTTGTGTGCATTCCGCAAATATGTCACGGTGTGCATTGAAATATGATTCTCCCCTCGTTTCCATTTCCTTAAGATCTTTGCATTTATTCTCCACTAGAAATATAGACATGGACTCTGGTACCGCAGATAGTAGTCTATCTCTAATTATTAAGTCTCGAATTTTATTGTAGTCAGACCCAATATCAGCGGCTTTAGTCCATTTATCAAAAGATGAGGTTAATTCAGAAACAAAGTCAAGGAAAGTTTGGTTAGATTTAGGAGTGAGTGTTTTAAACTTAGTACGTAAGCCCGATTCATCTAAACTAAAGTGTGCCAAAACACGATCTCTCATGTATTTGTAATTGGTACGTAAGTCCTCAGGTATCAACTCGATTACCTTTAAAGGCTCCAATGCGAGATGCCTGTGGAACAGAATCGGTACGTCTAGTTCCGGTACCTTGTAGTACTTTACAAGCACTTCAAAATTGGTAATCCACGAACTGACAGAATCACCTTGCTGGAAATTGCGAAAAAGACCTTGATACTTTTTCACTGGATCATTATGTTTTGCTTGAATTCTTTCTCGTTCAATCTCCGCTTCACGATCCATTTCCAATGACTTGACTTTCAAATTACCTTCAACTTCCTTGTCCTTAAGAAGTTGTTCGGCCAAAAGTTTTTCTTTCTCAAATGCTAGTTGCTTATCTTTCATCTCTTTTTCAGCGGCTATTCTTTCCCGTTCCAGCGTTAATTCCTTTTCCCTAGCGGCAATCCTGTCACGTTCCAACGCCATTTCTTTTTCTTTTAACTCTTTCTCAAGAGCTAATCTCTCTCGTTCATGTGAAGCTTGAAGTTGTTTTGCTTCTTTCTCTGCTGCCAATTTTTCAGCTCTCTCTTCACGTTGCTGTGTCTGAAAATCTTTCAATTCTTGCTTCGCCCAATTCCTGAGGTCTGCACCGGTCAAACCAGACCTTTCACCCATGTCCATGAAGTCTTGAAGTGTTGACATGTTGTCTTAATGATCTGTAAATTATGCCGTTACAATAGTAGATATGTGACGCACAGCCGATAGAATGCGTAGGTAGACAATGACAAGCGTATTCAAATATATATATGCAAGTTGAATGAGAAGTCAACTCGAAATCAATAATATATAAGAGTATAAACACGCGAGAAGAATAGCAACTCGGCGCAAGATAGATAACGTCCTAACCGTTACAAAACGTAAGCACTAGAAATTAGTAGTAAAAATATATATTCAATATAAAGAATATATTGACATAACAATAACGCTATTACGATAACGAACTACGAAGTGACATACCAACATAATATTTAATCACATATAAATAAGGAGACGTGATAGAATAAGGAATGTAAATGCCTAACGGTACAACGCGGGAAAAAAAAATTAATATACTACCAACGAATCGCAAGTTCGTCACAAAAAATATATTTGTCACAAGCTGACAAGCCGTCAGTAAATAACGTGTCTGAATGTCCGATAATTAAACTCATGTGACCTTCAGATTGCGCTTCAATCTCTCGCTTTGTTAAATAACTACGGAGTCGGCTATCGAAAGAAAAATATGTTATATATTAGACACCCAAACAGACCACAGTTATATAACAACAAACAGCAAATGTACTGGCCTTAACGAGATAAATCCTGGTTGACCAGTTGAAGTAGGTATCTCAACGTAGTTGCGTATTTAAAGTCCAGAGTAAGTTGACTGTCCTGTATGTTTTATAATTTGTCCGTAATGACGTGTGCAGTATATCCGTGTAAAAGAATGTTCACAGTATGATGACTGTCTGATCCCGAAGTAGGTTGCTTGATGTGTCCGTGACAATGTCCGATAATGAGTTGACGTCCGCTTAGAAGTGTCATTTGAAATGTAGGTACCTCTTCATGAAAGATCCGGTGAACAATGTCTAGATGAGCGTCTCAATAAAATCCATCTTTCCCAAAGACTGATGATGGAAGGAAGCGTCGATGGAGGTCAAGTCTATAATGTCCAGAATACAATGACTAATGTGTGACTTGTCCTGTAATTTGTCTACGATGAAGTGTGCAGAACTCGTTGCGTTGATTATATGCAAGTGCGGTGTCCGTCCAATATATTGAAATGGCACCGTGATAAACGAAATGCTGCTTCAACGTCTCTAACAGCCAGCGACAGTGTCCCCGTGACGACCTTGATTACTGGAATGACGTTGATAAATGCTTGACTCAACGCAATGTGTACGACGTAAGATCCCTGAGCATGTTTACTTTCCCGTTAATGGCATCATAAATGTCACGTGCAGAAATTGGTGAACTAGTAAAGGTGGCGTAAGGGAGTCTTGTGGACGGAAGCGTTGGTGTGGGAAAATGTCTTGAGTGGATCATGTGGAGAAAAAGAAGTGTGTGGAAGGGACAGTCTATTGTGTATGTTCCATCTCTATATCTCCTCTAGTACCTATATCCACGTGTAAATGGTATGTTTCCTGTCTATATAAACTTGATGCAGACTGGTGGTAGACACGATTCCTGACTTGACCAATACAGATAATTACTTTTGTGATTGGGTTCCGATGTTTTCCTGGCCAGT
This sequence comes from Cepaea hortensis, assembly GCA_963921405.1. Classification (NCBI taxonomy): domain Eukaryota; kingdom Metazoa; phylum Mollusca; class Gastropoda; order Stylommatophora; family Helicidae; genus Cepaea; species Cepaea hortensis. The sequence goes on from OY992894.1 coordinate 17,966,117, forward strand.
GCAAATAAGTGGCAAATGGCGGATGTGAATGAGTGGCTAGTTAGTAATATTTTCTGTTGGCACTCCCGGAAAAACGATGCACCCAAGGCTGCCATGCTATAAGTCCAGCATTCATAACAATTACATGAAAAATGTCCAAATAGCACGATCAATAATTTCGGCTCGACACAAACTTATAACAGTAAACGAGCAAAGTTCAGAACTGGAACGGCAGGGAAATGACGAAGCCAACTGTCACGTTGAAGATTTTGAAACGTAATAACATTTAATAAGTTCTCACAGTCAGTTTGAGATTTTCTATCAATTCTATCCGTACCTAGGTGCTTGTCGTTGCCAAGCGGGACCTAGTTCTATTTACAGGAACTCATTGATACTCAACACTAACCTGCTTACATAGAGATTGTACCTTCGCATCTTCCGTTGCCCTTCTGTCGCTCTGCCTGCAGTTCTCCTTTACCGCTCTGCGCGAAGTAGGTCTAGGTACCCCGTAAGTTATGTAGCGACACGTTGGAGCAAACCCTGTATATCTTCCTTCCTTGCTATCTCAGTCGCAGCCACTGTTTCATGTTCCAACACTATTCTACCGCCAATATTTGCATTTCACGGCCAGCTAGTACCTTCCCAATCAATGTCCTTTCTGTTGATCACTGACGTCACTCTCCTCTGTGTTCTTTATCAACAGTCTCTTAGTTTCTTGTGGTGTTTTCCTCTATATCATTTTCTACCGCATTTTCCGATGACGTCATTCTGTCTAAACGCAATGTGGCAACAGAGTTGATGGCAGTGGCCAAGGAATTGATGGCAGTGGCCACAGAGTTGAGGGCTGTGAATACAGAGTTGATGGCAGTTATCACATAGTTTATGGCATTGACCACAGAAGAGTTGATGTCAGTGATCACAGTTTTGATGGCAGTGGCCACAGAATTGATGTCAGTTATCACAGAGTTGATGGCATTGATCATAGATCTGATGGCAGTGGCCACAGAGTTGATGGCAGTGGCCACAGAGATTATGGCAGTGATTACAGATTTGATAGCAGTGATCACAGAGCTGATGGCAGTGGTCACATAGTTGATTGCAGTGGCCACAGTGTTTATGGCGATGGCCAAAGCGTTGATGGCAGTGATCACATTGTTGATGGCAGTGGCCACAGAGTTGATGTCAGTTATCATAGAGTTGATGGTAGTGATCATAGAGTTGATGGCAGTGATAACAAAGTTGATGGCAGTGATCACAGAGTTGATGGCAGTGACCACAAAGTTGATGGTAGTGATCAAAGAGTTGATGGCAGTGGCCACAGAGTTGATGGCAGTGGCCACAGAGTTGATGGCAGTGAGCACGAATTTTATGGCAGTTATCACATAGTTGATGGCAATGATCACAGAGTTGATGACAATGGCCACAGAGTTGATGGCAGTGATCACAGAGTTGACGGAAGTGATCACAGAGTTGATGGCAGTGGCCACAGAGTTGATGGCAGTGGCCACATAGTTGATGGCAGTGGTCACAGAGTTAATGGCTGTGATCACAAAGTAATGGCGGTGATCACAGAGTTGATGGCAGTGGCCAAGGAATTGATGGCAATGGCCACAGAGTTGAGGGCTGTGAATACAGAGTTGATGGCAGTTATCACATAGTTTATGGCATTGACCACAGAAGAGTTGATGTCAGTGATCACAGTCTTGATGGCAGTGATCACAGAATGCATGGCAGTGATCACAGAGTTTATGGCAGTGGCCATAGAGTTGATGGCAGTGAGCATAGAATTGATGGAAGTGATCACAGAGCTCATGGCAGTGGCCACATATTTGATGGCAGTGGCCACATAGGTGTTGGCAGTGATCACAGAAATGATGGCGGTGATCACAGAGATGATGGCAGTGGCAACAGCATTGATGGCAATTATCACAGAGTTGAAGGCAGTGATCACATATTTGATAACAATCATCTCAGAGTTGACGGCAGTGAGCAAAGAATTGATGGCAGTGATCACAGAGTTGATGGCTGTGATCACAGTGTTGATGGCAGTGATCACAGTGTTGATGGCAGTGATCACAGAGTTGATGGCGGTGATCACAGAGTTGATAGCAGTGGCTACAGAGATGATGGCAGTGATCACAGAGTTGATGGCAGTGATCACAAAGTTGATGGCAGTGGTCACATTGTTGATAACAGTGATCACAGAGTTGATGGCAGTGATCACAGATTATATGGCAGTTATCACAGAGTTGATGGCAGTGATCACAGAGTTAATGGCAGTGATCACATAGTTGATTATAATCATCACAGAGTTGATGGCAGTGAGGAAAGAATTGATGACAGTGATCACAGAGTTGATGGCAATCATCACAGAGTTGATGACAGTGAGCACAGAATTGATCGCAGTTTTCACAGAGCTGATGGCAATGATCACAGTATTGATGGCAGTGGCCACAGAGTTGATGGCAGTGGCCACATAATTGATGGCAGTGGCCACAGAGTTGATGGCTGTGATCACAAAGTTGATGGCGGTGATCACAGAATTGATGGCAGTGGCCAAGGAATTGATGGCAGTGGCCACAGAGTTGAGGGCTGTGAATACAGAGTTGATGGCATTTATCACATAGTTTATGGCATTGGCCACAGAAGAGTTGATTTCAGTGATCACAGTGTTGATGGCAGTGATCACAGAGTTGATGGCAGTGATCACAGAGTTGATGGCAATCATCACAGAGTTGATGGCAGTGATCACAGAATTGATGGCAGTGATCACAGAGTTGATGGCCGTTATCACAGACCTGATGACAGTGGCCACAGAGTTGTTGGTAGTGGTCACATAGTTGATGACAGTGGTCACATAGTTGATGACAGTGATCACAGATTTGATGGCTGTGACGACAAAGATGATGGCAATGATCACAGTGTTGATGGCAGTGATCACAGAATTGATGGCGGTGATCACAGAGTTGATGGCAGTGGCCACAGAGTTGATGGCAGTGGCCACATATTTGATGGCATTGGCCACATAGGTATTGGTAGTGATCACAGAGTTGGTGGCGGTGATTACAGAGATGATGGCAGTGGCAACAGAGTTGATGGCAATGATCACCCATTTGATCACAATCATCTCAGAGTTGATGGCAGTGAGCAGAGAATTGATGGCAGTGATCACAGAGCTGATGTAAGTGATCACAGTATTGATGGCAGTGGCCACAGAGTTGATGGCAGTGGCCACATAGTTGATGGCAGTTATCACAGCGTTGATGGTGGTGATCACAGATTTGATGGCAGTGATCACATTGTTGATTACAATCATCACAGAGTTGATGGCAGTGAGCACAGAATTGATGGCAGTGATCACAGAGTTGATGGTAGTGATCACAGAGAAGATGGCAGTGATAACAGAGTTGATGGCAATCATCACAGAGTTGATGTCAATGAGCACAGAATTGATGGCAGTTATCACAGAGGTGATGACAGTTATCACAGACCTGATGGCAGTGGCCACAGAGATTATGGCAGTGGCCACAGATTTGATGGCAGTGATCACAGAGCTGACGGCAGTGATCACAGAGTTATGGCAGTGGCCACAGAATTGATGTCAGTTATCACAGAGTTGATGGCAGTGATAACAAAGTTGATGGCAGTGATCACAGAGTTGATGGCAGTGACCACAGAGTTGATGGTAGTGATCAAAGAGTTGATGGCAGTGGCCACAGAGTTGATGGCAGTGGCCACAGAGTTGATGGCAGTGAGCACGAATTTTATGGCAGTTATCACATAGTTGATGGCAATGATCACAGAGTTGATGACAATGGCCACAGAGTTGATGGCAGTGATCACAGAGTTGACGGAAGTGATCACAGAGTTGATGGCAGTGGCCACAGAGTTGATGGCAGTGGCCACATAGTTGATGGCAGTGGTCACAGAGTTAATGGCTGTGATCACAAAGTAATGGCGGTGATCACAGAGTTGATGGCAGTGGCCAAGGAATTGATGGCAGTGGCCACAGAGTTGAGGGCTGTGAATACAGAGTTGATGGCAGTTATCACATAGTTTATGGCATTGACCACAGAAGAGTTGATGTCAGTGATCACAGTCTTGATGGCAGTGATCACAGAATTCATGGCAGTGATCACAGAGTTTATGGCAGTGGCCATAGAGTTGATGGCAGTGAGCATAGAATTGATGGAAGTGATCACAGAGCTCATGGCAGTGGCCACATATTTGATGGCAGTGGCCACATAGGTGTTGGCAGTGATCACAGAAATGATGGCGGTGATCACAGAGATGATGGCAGTGGCAACAGCGTTGATGGCAATGATCACAGAGTTGAAGGCAGTGATCACATATTTGATAACAATCATCTCAGAGTTGACGGCAGTGAGCAAAGAATTGATGGCAGTGATCACAGAGTTGATGGCTGTGATCACAGTGTTGATGGCAGTGATCACAGAGTTGATGGTGGTGATCACAGAGTTGATAGCAGTGGCTACAGAGATGATGGCAGTGATCACAGAGTTGATGGCAGTGATCACAAAGTTGATGGCAGTGATCACAGAGTTGATGGCAGTGATCACAGTGTTGATGGCAGTGATCACAGAGTTTATGGAAATATCACAGAATTGATGGCAGTGATCACAAAGTTGATGGCAGTGATCACAAAGTTAATGGCAGTGATCACAGAGTTGATGGCAGTGATCACAGAGTTGATGGCAGTGATCACAGAGTTGATGGCAGTGATCACTGAGTTGATGGCAGTGATCATATAGTTGATGGTAGTGATCACAGAGTTGATGGCAGTGGCCACAGAGATGATGGCAGTGATAACAGAGTTGATGGCAGTGATCACAAAGTTGATGGCAGTGATCACAGTGTTGATGGTAGTGATCACATAGTTGATTGCAGTGATCATAGAGTTGATGGCAGTGATAAAAGAGTTGAGGACAGTGCTCACAGTGTCGATGGCAATGATCACTGAGTTGATGGCAGTGATCAAAAAGGTGATGGTAGTGATCGCAGAGTTGATGGCAGTTGTCCCACAGATGATGGTAGTGATAACAGAGTTGATTGCAGTGATCAAAGAGTTGATGGAAGTGATTACATAGTTGATTGCAATATTCACAGAGATGATGGCAGTGATAAAAGAGTCGAGGACAGTGCTCACAGAGTCGATTTCAATGATCACAGAGTTGATGGCAGTGATCAAAAAGTTGATGGCGGTGATCACAGAGTTGATGGCAGTAATCACAGAGTTCATGGAAGTGATCACAGAGTGTATGGCAGTGATCACACATTTCATGGCGGTGATCAGAGTTGATGGCAGTGGCCACAGAGATGATTGCAGTGATGAAAGGCGCCACATAGTTGATGGCAGTGGCCACAGATTTTATGTCAGTGATCACAGATCTGATGGCAGTGATCACAGTATTGATGGCAGTGGCCACAGAGGTGATGGCAGTGGCAACATAGTTGATGGCAGTTATCACAGCGTTGATGGCGTTGATCAAAGATTTAATGGCAGTGATCACATTGTTGATTACAATCATCACAGAGTTGATGGCAGTGAGCTAAGAATTGATGGCAGTGATCACAGAGTTGATGGTAGTGATCAAAGAGCTGAAGGCAGTGATCACAGAGTTGATGGCAATCATCACAGAGTTGATGGCATTGAGCACAGAATTGATGGCAGGATCACAGAGTTGATGGTAGTGATAACAGAGCTGATGGCAGTGATCACAGAGTTGATCGCAGTGGCCACAGAGTTGATTGCAGTGATCAAAGAGTTGATGGAAGTGATTACATAGTTGATTGCAGAGATCACTGTGTTGATGGCAGTGATAAAAGAGTTGAGGACAGTGCTCACAGAGTTGATGGCGGTGATCACAGATTTGATGGCAATGGCCACAGAGTTGATGGCAGTGATCACAGAGTTGATAGCAGTGATCACAGAGCTGATGGCAGTGGTCACAGAGTTAATGGCAGTGGCCACAGAGTTTATTGCGGTGGCCAAAGCGTTGGTGGCAGTGATCACAGAGTTGATGGCAGTGGCCACAAAGTTGATTGCAGTGATTACAGAGTTGATGGTAGTGATCACAGAATTGACGGCAGTGGCCACAGAGATGATGGCAGTGATAACAGAGTTGATGGCAGTGATCACAAAGTTGATGGCAGTGATCACAGTATTGATGGCAGTGATCACAGAATTGATGGCAGTGATCACAGATTTAATGGCAGTTATAACAGAGTTGATGACAGTGATCACAACGTTGATGGCAGTGATCACAGTGTTGATGGCAGTGATCAAAGAAATGATGGATGTGATTACATAGTTGATTGCAGTGATCACAGAGTTGATGGCAGTGATAAAAGAGTTGAGGACAGTGCTCACAGAGTTGATGGCAATGATCGCAGAATTGATTGCAGTGATCACAGAGTTTATGGCAATGATCACAGAATTGATGGCAGTAATCACAAAGTTGATGGCAGTGATCACAAAGTTAATGGCAGTGATCACAGAGTTGATGGCAGTGATCAAAGAGTTGATGGAAGTGATTACATAGTTGATTGCAGTGATCACAGAGTTGATGGCAGTGATAAAAGAGTTGAGGACAGTGCTCACAGAGTTGATGGCAATGATGACAGAGTTGATGACAGTGATCACAGAGTTGATGGCAATGATCACAGAGTTGATGGCAGTGATCACAAAGTAGAAGGCAGTGATCACAAAGTTAATGGCAGTGATCACAGAGTTGATGGCAGTGATCACAGAGTTGATGGCAGTGATCACAGAGATGTGGCATTGATAACAGAGTTGATGGCAGTGATCACAAAGTTGATGGCAGTGATCACAGTGTTGATGGTAGTGATCACATAGTTGATTGCAGTGATCATAGAGTTGATGACAGTGATAAAAGAGTTGAGGACAGTGCTCACAGAGTTGATGGCAATAATCACAGTACTGATGGCAGTGATCACAGAGTTGATGGCAGTGATCATAGCGTTGATGGTAGTGATCACAGAGTTGATGGCAGTGGCCACAGAGATGATGACAGTGATAACAGAGTTAATGGCAGTGATCACAAAGTTGATGGCAGTGATCACAGTGTTGATGGTAGTGATCACAGAGTTGACGGTAATGATCACAGAGTTGATGGCAGTGGCCACAGAGATGATGGCAGTGATAACAGTGTTGATTGCAGTGATCAAAGAGTTGATGGAAGTGATTACATAGTTGATTGTAATAATCACAGAGTTGATGGCAGTGATAAAAGAATCGAGGACAGTGCTCACAGAGTCGATGGCAAAGATCACAGAGTTGATGGCAGTGATCACAAAGTTGATGGCAGTGATCACAGAGTTGATGGCAGTGATCACAGAGTTGATGGCAGTGATCACAGAGTTCATGGAAGTGATCGCAGAGTGGATGGCAGTGACCACACATTTCATGGCGGTGATCACAGAGTTTATGGCAGTGGCCACAGAGATGATTACAGTGATCAAAGGTGCCACATAGTTGATGGCAGTGGCCACAGAGTTAATGGCTGTGATCACAGAGTTGATAGCAGTGATCACAGAGTTGATAGCAGTGATCACAGAGCTGAAGGCAGTTGTCACAGAGTTAATGGCAGTGGCCACAGAGTTTATTGCGGTGGCCAAAGCGTTGGTGTAGTGATGACAGAGTTGATGGCAGTGGCCACAGAGTTGATTGCAGTGATTACAGAGTTGATGGTAGTGATCACAGAATTGACGGCAGTGGCCACAGAGATGATGGCAGTGATAACAGAGTTGATGGCAGTGATCACAAAGTTGATGGCAGTGATCACAGTATTGATGGCAGTGATCACAGAATTGATGGCAGTGATCACAGATTTAATGGCAGTTATAACAGAGTTGATGGCAGTGATCACAGAGTTGATGGCAGTGATCACAGTGTTGATGGCAGTGATCAAAGAAATGATGGATGTGATTACATAGTTGATTGCAGTGATCACAGAGTTGATGGCAGTGATAAAAGAGTTGAGGACAGTGCTCACAGAGTTGATGGCAATGATCGCAGAGTTGATTGCAGTGATCACAGAGTTTATGGCAGTGATCACAAAGTTAATGGCAGTGATCACAGAGTTGATGGCAGTGGCCAAGGAATTGATGGCAGTGGCAACAGAGTTGAGGGCTGTGAATACAGAGTTGATGGCATTTATCACATAGTTTATGGCATTGGCCACAGAAGAGTTGATTTCAGTGATCACAGTGTTGATGGCAGTGATCACAGAGTTAATGGCAGTGATCACAGAGTTGATGGCAATCATGACAGAGTTGATGGCAATGATCACAGAATTGATGGCAGTGATCACAGAGTTGATGGCCGTTATCACAGACCTGATGACAGTGGCCACAGAGTTGATGGTAGTGGTCACAGAGTTGATGACAGTGGTCACATAGTTGATGACAGTGATCACAGAGTTGATGGCTGTGACGACAAAGTTGATGGCAATGATCACAATGTTGATGGCAGTGATCACATAATTGATGGCGGTGATCACAGAGTTGATGGCAGTGGCCACAGAGTTGATGGCAGTGAACATAGAATTGATGGCAGGGATCACAGAGCTGATGGCAGTGGCCACATATTTGATGGCATTGGCCACATAGGTGTTGGTAGTGATCACAGAGTTAATGGCGGTGATTACAGAGATGATGGCAGTGGCAACAGAGTTGATGGCAATGATCACATATTTGATCACAATCATCTCAGAGATGATGGCATGGAGCAGAGAATAGATGGCAGTGATCACAGAGTTGCTGGCAGTGATCACAGAATTGATGGCAGTGATCACATAGCTGATGGCGGTGATCACAAAGTTGATGGCAGTGATTACAGTGTTGATGGCAATGATCACAGAATTTATGGCGGTGATCACAAAGTTGATGGCAGTGATCACAGTGTTGATGGCAGTGATCACATAATTTATGGCGGTGATCACAGAGTTGATGGAAGTGGCCACAGAAATGATGGCAGTGATCACAGAATTGATGGCAGTGATCACAAAGTTGATGGCAGTGGTCACATTGTTGATAGCAGTGATCACAGAGTTGATGGCAGTGATCACAGAGTTTATGGCAGTGATCACCGAGTTATTGCAGTGATCACAGAGTTAATCACAGTGGCCATAGAGTTTATGGCAATGGCCACAGAGGTGATGGCAGTGATCACAGAGTTGATGGCAGTGATCACCGAGTTATTGCAGTGATCACAGAGTTAATCACAGTGGCCATAGAGTTTATGGCAATGGCCACAGAGGTTATGGCAGTGATCACAGATTTGATGGCAGTGATCACATTGTTGATTACAATCATCACAGAGTTGATGGCAGTGAGCAAAGAATTGATGACAGTGATCATAGAGTAGATGGTAGTGATCACAGAGCTGAAGGCAGTGATCACAGAGTTGATGGCAATCACCACAGAGTTGATGGCAGTGTGCACAGAATTGATGGCTGTGATCACAGAACTGATGGCAGTGGCCACATAGTTGATGGCAGTTATCACAGCGTTGATGGCGGTGATCACAGAGTTGATGGCAGTGATCACATTTTTGATTACAATCATCACAGAGTTGATGGCAGTGATCACAGATTTAATGGCAGTTATCACAGAGTTGATGGCAGTGATCACAGTGTTGATGGCAGTGATCACAGTGTTGATGGCAGTGATCAAAGAGTTGATGGCAGTGATCACATTGTTGATTACAATCATCACAGAGTTGATGGCAGTGAGCACAGAATTGATGGCAGTTATCACAGAGTTGATGACATTGATCACAGAGCTGATGGCAGTGGCCACAGAGATTATGGCAGTGGCCACAGATTTGATAGCAGTGATCACAGAGCTGACGGCAGTGATCACAGAGTTATGGCAGTGGCCACAGAATTGATGTCAGTTATCACAGAGTTGATGGCATTGTTCATAGATCTGATGGCAGTGGCCACAGAGTTGATGGCAGTGGCCACAGAGATTATGGCAGTGATTACATATTTGATAGCAGTAATCACAGAGCTGATGGCAGTGGTCACAGAGTTGATGGCAGTGGCCACAGTGTTTATGGCGATGGCCAAAGCGTTGATGGCAGTGATCACATTGTTGATGGCAGTGGCCACAGAGTTGATGGCAGTTATCATAGAGTTGATGGTAGTGATCATAGAGTTGATGACAGTGATAACAAAGTTGATGGCAGTGATCACAGTGTTGATGGCAGTGACCACAGAGTTGATGGTAGTGATCAAAGAGTTGATGGCAGTGGCCACAGATTTGATGGCAGTGAGCACGAAATTTTTATGGCAGTTATCACATAGTTGATGGCAATGATCACAGAGTTGATGGCAGTGGCCACAGAGTTGATGGCAGTGGCCACATAGTTCATGGCAGTGGCCACAGAGTTGATGGATGTGATCTCAAAGTTGATGGCGGTGATCACAGATGCCATGCTATAAGTCCAGCATTCATAACAATTACATGAAAAATGTCCAAATAGCACGATCAATAATTTCGGCTCGACACAAACTTATAACAGTAAACGAGCAAAGTTCAGAACTGGAACGGCAGGGAAATGACGAAGCCAACTGTCACGTTGAAGATTTTGAAACGTAATAACATTTAATAAGTTCTCACAGTCAGTTTGAGATTTTCTATCAATTCTATCCGTACCTAGGTGCTTGTCGTTGCCAAGCGGGACCTAGTTCTATTTACAGGAACTCATTGATACTCAACACTAACCTGCTTACATAGAGATTGTACCTTCGCATCTTCCGTTGCCCTTCTGTCGCTCTGCCTGCAGTTCTCCTTTACCGCTCTGCGCGAAGTAGGTCTAGGTACCCCGTAAGTTATGTAGCGACACGTTGGAGCAAACCCTGTATATCTTCCTTCCTTGCTATCTCAGTCGCAGCCACTGTTTCATGTGCCAACACTATTCTACCGCCAATATTTGCATTTCACGGCCAGCTAGTACCTTCCCAATCAATGTCCTTTCTGTTGATCACTGACGTCACTCTCCTCTGTGTTCTTTATCAACAGTCTCTTAGTTTCTTGTGGTGTTTTCCTCTATATCATTTTCTACCGCATTTTCCGATGACGTCATTCTGTCTAAACGCAATGTGGCAGTATGCCCCCCTCCCTTTTAAAATGATGTAATCATTTTTTTACATCAAGAGAATTAACCTGACACATAGCAGTGCAGACACAATGACTTTTATCGGACTAGCAAGATGCTATGGACACCTATCCATTACCCACAAAATAAAAAAAATATATAACGGGCACGCCCTCCAATCTACACACCAACGGTAGATGTCGTGTATACAGCCCATGGGGAGGCTGTACTAACTAATCATAAAGATCAGTCCCTCATTTGTCCCTAAGGACAAGCGTCCTTCTCTAGGTCAAAACCTGGAGTAAGGGGACGTGAGGAATAAACAGGTACCAGTTGCATTTACTAGTGTCTTGTAACCATCTGTGCTATGTCAAGAATCTCAATCTCATTAAACGGGTAGGTGAGGTATTAGTATTATGACGTCATAATTTTAGGCGTAGTCGAGGTAAATGCTCCTTAGAGACGTCATCATAAACTCTTTGTGTAGGTGTGGCAATAACAACCGAGTGACAATATTATTTAACGGCGTATTTCATAATGTGGTGGCTATACTTGGCAATGGCGATCACAATGAGAATTGAAAAATCTATGACCCATCATATGTATCATTAAGTACTAAATATGAACAATAATAATAAGAAGAAGAATATGTAACTACTTAACTCTATGAACTGAAATTATGTGAAAGAAAAAATATATATATAATTCTATGCTACGCATTAGCAATAAATTAATAATTAATTAATGAAATGAATAATGTTACTCAAGTAGTAACCAATGACCAATTACACAGTCAGGCACTTCATTATAGCAATGAATTATCATGGCACAAGGGTACAATGTTGGTACATATGTTGTTTCGCGACAACCATGTCCATTTTCATCGACTTTATCATTGTTTAACACATATACTCTCATCAAGAGTCAGGTTTCGATCCTCGAAATATAACTATACTATCACTGTTTAATACGAATATGCCGTAATAATATGACATAACATTATTTTAGAAATACAAACGATTTCCGATAATCCAGAAATGTTCAGGTATAGTTCATCAATTACAGCGCACATGGTTAATTGCACTCGACTGTGCAGTGTGTCACTTCGTCATGGTGAACAATGTCCCTGCCAAAGAACGAATTAAACAAACTATGTACATATCCATATAACAATAACAAATTTAACATAATTCGCAATTTGTTGTTTTTCAACAGTAATCTACCTGGGTGAATGTATGCAATATATGTTAATCAGCCTAACGAAAATCCAACCACAAACGAAGACAATAAGTAAGAAAATATAACATACATAATTTTTTTTTTTAGAGACGACTAAGAAGATCTGCCAAATTATTGTCTTTGCCTGGAATGTGACAGATATCAAATTCATAATCCTGTAACAGAAGTGACCATCTATGAATTCTAGAGTTCTTTGGATGACCAGATTTAAAGATCTGCAATGGTTTATTGTCAGAAAGGACTAGGAATTTTCTCCCAAGAAGATATCTAGAAAACTTATCAATGCTCTCAATTAACGCTAAAGCTTCCAGTTCGGTAATTGCATAATTTCTCTGAGTATCTGATAGTTTCTTACTGAAGTACAGAATAGGATGCAATTTACCATCATGTATTTGAAGTAAAACAGCTGAAATTGCATGAAAACTAGCGTCTGTTTGTAAAACGAAATCTTTAGAGATATCAGGCAATTTAAGAATAGGATATGTGCTGAACAGAGTTTTGATCTGTTGTAATAATTTATCATGATCACCTGTCCAGATAATTTTCGTTGGTTGACCTTTTTTTAGAAGTTCAGAAAATGTTGCCGTCATATCAGCAAAGTTAGGAATAAATTTCTGATAGTAATTAATGAGACCCAACAGACTTCGAAGTTCCTTCTTAGTGGTAGGTGGTTTAATATTTAAGATCTTGGTAACTACTTGTGGATCAGTTTTACGGAATCCGTCAGAAATTCTATGACCAAGGAATTGTATTTCAGTGAAACCTATTTCTATTTTGCTAGGTTTTGCTTTCAGACCATGTTGTTGTATTCTCTGAAATACTTGTTTTAATATTTTAACATGTGTGTCAATGTCAGAAGTATGGATACAGATATCATCCATATATGTAGCAACATTAGAAATACCATGTAGTAATTTTCTCATCATACGCATGAATGTGCTTGGTGCATTTTGTAACCCGAATGGAAGATATGCCCATTCATACAAACCTAAAGGAGTACTAAATGCTGTAATATGCATGGAATCTTCATCCATGGGGATTTGCCAATATCCTTTAGTAAGATCAATCTTGGAAAATAACCTAGAGTTTGCCATGCCTTCAATTAGCTCATCGATATTTGGCATTGGTTCAGCATCGAGGAGTGTTAGCGCGTTCACTTTCCTGTAATCGACACACAAACGTAGTGAACCATCTTTTTTCTTCACAATGACTACCGGAGAACAATAATTTGAAATGGACTTCCTAATTATACCACTTTGATCAAGTTCAGATATTTCTGCTGTAATCTTATCCAGATAATGTAGAGGGATAGGATATGGTTTCACCTTTACTGGAATATCAGATAGTAACGTAATTTTGTGTTTAATAAGTGATGTTTGCCCAGAAAAAATCAGAAAAAATTGTGCTAAACTCTTGTATAGCTGAAATAAGCTTATCTTTATCTTGTGGTGGTAGTTTGTTATTAATTTGTATTGCTTGCCAATCCTTATCACTGTTAACTGTTGGTGTTGGTATTTGTTGTGTAATAGCGTCTTCTTGTTGTTCGTTGATAACCCAGCAAGCTGCTGCAACTCTATGTGGTATTTGTTGGTTATCATACGGAGTGTCAGTGTCACGTGTAACATAAGGTTTTAGCATATTAATGTGGAAAATTTTATTTTTCCCTTTTACCTCAATAACATAATCGACGTCGCTAACCTTTCTGATGACTCTAAATGGACCCTGCCACGAAGTAACAAGACAATCCCGAGGGTCGGGAAGTAACAGTAACACGTTGTCTTTTTCTTTCAAGACTATTGTCTTGGCCTTTCTATTGTCGTATTGCCTATATTTCTCTCCTGCCTTCTCAAGTGCTGATTTAGCAATTTGACAAGCTGTCATGATTTTATGTCGCAACTGCGTAACCATTTCATATGCTTCTCTTTTAGGGTGGTCATATGTTTTGTTAGTCAGCATGTCATTGTATAGCATCAATGGACCACGAGGATTGGCTCCGTACACGAGCTCAAATGGAGAAAAACCAGTACTAGCTTGTGGTACCTCCCGGTACGCAAATAATACTGCAGGCAATAGAATGTCCCAGTCTTTCGGACGTTCAGCCGCAACTTTTGCTAGGGTTCGTTTAAGGACCCCGTTGTAATTTTCATTTACCCCATTCGTCATTGGGTGCCACGGTGAACTAAACACCTGTGGAATACCCAGCACTTTCATCGCTGCTTGGGTAGCCGCAGATATAAACTGACTACCTCTGTCTGATAAAATGTATAATGGAAATCCTATCCTACTGAAAATCAATAGAAATGAATCTAGGATGGATCTACTAGTGATGTGTTTGAGCGGGATAGCCTCCGGCCAACGAGTACATAAATCAATCATGGTTAAGATAAATCGATTACCACGATCAGTGGTAGTGTTAAGTGGACCCACAATATCCACAGCAATCTTTTGAAATGGGCGTGATGCCAAATCAGTTTTCTGAACATGAGCTGTAGGGTGTTTGCCTTTTTGTGTGGTTCTTTGGCACAATGAACACGAACGAACATGATTTGTGATATCTTTGGCGTAACCAGGCCAATAAAATTGTGCTAACAACCTATGAGTAGTCTTAGCAATGCCCATATGCTCTGCAAATGGCGAATCATGTGCCAACTTCAGTGCTTCGCTACGATATTTGGTTGGTAGTACTGTTTGTAAACACAATGTTGAACCTCTGTTGTATTGTCTATACAAAATATTATTGTCTAACACAAATTTCCAATCACCATTTTTAGCTTGTTTCGAAGGATTGTTCATGTTATTAAAACAGATTTTAAGAGAAGAATCTTGTTGTTGTTCCGTAGCTAAGTCCGCAGTCAGTGTTATAGTATTATGACCATTGTCACTAACAGTCTGAGAAGATGAAGAATTGTCCTTATCTTCTTCTTCTTGACGATGCACTTGTGCTCTTGTGACAGCATTTGTTGGAATGTTTTTAATCTCCCACTCAATTGCCTCTTCATGAGTGCGATCATTTGCATTAGGTACGTTCCCAATGAGTAACCCGGCACAAGGATTCGGAAGTACTGCTGCATTTACTGTGCCTTTAAAGTATGGAGATTTTATCGTGATTGTGGCGATTTTATACCTTTCAACTGTGCCGCCGAAAGTTCTGCAGCCTACAGTTTTGCCTGTGTAGTCTTGCTCTCTTATGAGCTTTTGGTCTACCCCAATAATAGATGCGCCTGTATCACGAACGCATGTAGTAGGTTCCCCGTTCACCCAAGCTTGGTGAACTTTAAGTGTGCCATTCTGTATGTCAGCCGCATTGGCCTCTTGAATGGTCGCTAGGCATTCGTCATCAGGAATGTCTTTCTCAGTCTTATCTAATTTGTTGTTGTAAGTCTGAATAATAGCCGCATGTGTGTCCTCTAAGTCGTCAGAATCGCTGCTGGAGAACACGTATGCAGTATTCGCCTCCTTCCAAGTGTTTCTCATCGCGCACGACCGGCTTGTATGTCCATATGCCCGACAAGAATAACATTTAACACTCTTCTTGTAGGAGTCATACTTACTCTTTTTCTTAGATGTGATGTCTCTTAGGTACGCAGGATAACCAGGATGTTGGTCACACATTTCCAAAGCACCGTGTGAGAGTTTACAATATTGACATCGTGTGAAGTGACCCTTTCTAGGTCTGTCAGAATCTCTGTTTGTGTTCTGGTAAGGTCCCCTGTTTCTATTAGAGAATTTCTTGAACTTACCATTACTTCTGTTATTCTGAATTCTAGCACTAGCCCCTATTACCAGTTCAGGTTGTGTGCATTCCGCAAATATGTCACGGTGTGCATTGAAATATGATTCTCCCCTCGTTTCCATTTCCTTAAGATCTTTGCATTTATTCTCCACTAGAAATATAGACATGGACTCTGGTACCGCAGATAGTAGTCTATCTCTAATTATTAAGTCTCGAATTTTATTGTAGTCAGACCCAATATCAGCGGCTTTAGTCCATTTATCAAAAGATGAGGTTAATTCAGAAACAAAGTCAAGGAAAGTTTGGTTAGATTTAGGAGTGAGTGTTTTAAACTTAGTACGTAAGCCCGATTCATCTAAACTAAAGTGTGCCAAAACACGATCTCTCATGTATTTGTAATTGGTACGTAAGTCCTCAGGTATCAACTCGATTACCTTTAAAGGCTCCAATGCGAGATGCCTGTGGAACAGAATCGGTACGTCTAGTTCCGGTACCTTGTAGTACTTTACAAGCACTTCAAAATTGGTAATCCACGAACTGACAGAATCACCTTGCTGGAAATTGCGAAAAAGACCTTGATACTTTTTCACTGGATCATTATGTTTTGCTTGAATTCTTTCTCGTTCAATCTCCGCTTCACGATCCATTTCCAATGACTTGACTTTCAAATTACCTTCAACTTCCTTGTCCTTAAGAAGTTGTTCGGCCAAAAGTTTTTCTTTCTCAAATGCTAGTTGCTTATCTTTCATCTCTTTTTCAGCGGCTATTCTTTCCCGTTCCAGCGTTAATTCCTTTTCCCTAGCGGCAATCCTGTCACGTTCCAACGCCATTTCTTTTTCTTTTAACTCTTTCTCAAGAGCTAATCTCTCTCGTTCATGTGAAGCTTGAAGTTGTTTTGCTTCTTTCTCTGCTGCCAATTTTTCAGCTCTCTCTTCACGTTGCTGTGTCTGAAAATCTTTCAATTCTTGCTTCGCCCAATTCCTGAGGTCTGCACCGGTCAAACCAGACCTTTCACCCATGTCCATGAAGTCTTGAAGTGTTGACATGTTGTCTTAATGATCTGTAAATTATGCCGTTACAATAGTAGATATGTGACGCACAGCCGATAGAATGCGTAGGTAGACAATGACAAGCGTATTCAAATATATATATGCAAGTTGAATGAGAAGTCAACTCGAAATCAATAATATATAAGAGTATAAACACGCGAGAAGAATAGCAACTCGGCGCAAGATAGATAACGTCCTAACCGTTACAAAACGTAAGCACTAGAAATTAGTAGTAAAAATATATATTCAATATAAAGAATATATTGACATAACAATAACGCTATTACGATAACGAACTACGAAGTGACATACCAACATAATATTTAATCACATATAAATAAGGAGACGTGATAGAATAAGGAATGTAAATGCCTAACGGTACAACGCGGGAAAAAAAAATTAATATACTACCAACGAATCGCAAGTTCGTCACAAAAAATATATTTGTCACAAGCTGACAAGCCGTCAGTAAATAACGTGTCTGAATGTCCGATAATTAAACTCATGTGACCTTCAGATTGCGCTTCAATCTCTCGCTTTGTTAAATAACTACGGAGTCGGCTATCGAAAGAAAAATATGTTATATATTAGACACCCAAACAGACCACAGTTATATAACAACAAACAGCAAATGTACTGGCCTTAACGAGATAAATCCTGGTTGACCAGTTGAAGTAGGTATCTCAACGTAGTTGCGTATTTAAAGTCCAGAGTAAGTTGACTGTCCTGTATGTTTTATAATTTGTCCGTAATGACGTGTGCAGTATATCCGTGTAAAAGAATGTTCACAGTATGATGACTGTCTGATCCCGAAGTAGGTTGCTTGATGTGTCCGTGACAATGTCCGATAATGAGTTGACGTCCGCTTAGAAGTGTCATTTGAAATGTAGGTACCTCTTCATGAAAGATCCGGTGAACAATGTCTAGATGAGCGTCTCAATAAAATCCATCTTTCCCAAAGACTGATGATGGAAGGAAGCGTCGATGGAGGTCAAGTCTATAATGTCCAGAATACAATGACTAATGTGTGACTTGTCCTGTAATTTGTCTACGATGAAGTGTGCAGAACTCGTTGCGTTGATTATATGCAAGTGCGGTGTCCGTCCAATATATTGAAATGGCACCGTGATAAACGAAATGCTGCTTCAACGTCTCTAACAGCCAGCGACAGTGTCCCCGTGACGACCTTGATTACTGGAATGACGTTGATAAATGCTTGACTCAACGCAATGTGTACGACGTAAGATCCCTGAGCATGTTTACTTTCCCGTTAATGGCATCATAAATGTCACGTGCAGAAATTGGTGAACTAGTAAAGGTGGCGTAAGGGAGTCTTGTGGACGGAAGCGTTGGTGTGGGAAAATGTCTTGAGTGGATCATGTGGAGAAAAAGAAGTGTGTGGAAGGGACAGTCTATTGTGTATGTTCCATCTCTATATCTCCTCTAGTACCTATATCCACGTGTAAATGGTATGTTTCCTGTCTATATAAACTTGATGCAGACTGGTGGTGGACACGATTCCTGACTTGACCAATACAGATAATTACTTTTGTGATTGGGTTCCGATGTTTTCCTGGCCAGTGCAAATAAGTGGCAAAAGGCGGATGTGAATGAGTGGCTAGTTAGTAATATTTTCTGTTGGCACTCCCGGAAAAACGATGCACCCAAGGCTGCCATGCTATAAGTCCAGCATTCATAACAATTACATGAAAAATGTCCAAATAGCACGATCAATAATTTCGGCTCGACACAAACTTATAACAGTAAACGAGCAAAGTTCAGAACTGGAACGGCAGGGAAATGACGAAGCCAACTGTCACGTTGAAGATTTTGAAACGTAATAACATTTAATAAGTTCTCACAGTCAGTTTGAGATTTTCTATCAATTCTATCCGTACCTAGGTGCTTGTCGTTGCCAAGCGGGACCTAGTTCTATTTACAGGAACTCATTGATACTCAACACTAACCTGCTTACATAGAGATTGTACCTTCGCATCTTCCGTTGCCCTTCTGTCGCTCTGCCTGCAGTTCTCCTTTACCGCTCTGCGCGAAGTAGGTCTAGGTACCCCGTAAGTTATGTAGCGACACGTTGGAGCAAACCCTGTATATCTTCCTTCCTTGCTATCTCAGTCGCAGCCACTGTTTCATGTGCCAACACTATTCTACCGCCAATATTTGCATTTCACGGCCAGCTAGTACCTTCCCAATCAATGTCCTTTCTGTTGATCACTGACGTCACTCTCCTCTGTGTTCTTTATCAACAGTCTCTTAGTTTCTTGTGGTGTTTTCCTCTATATCATTTTCTACCGCATTTTCCGATGACGTCATTCTGTCTAAACGCAATGTGGCAACAGAGTTGATGGCAGTGGCCAAGGAATTGATGGCAGTGGCCACAGAGTTGAGGGCTGTGAATACAGAGTTGATGGCAGTTATCATATAGTTTATGGCATTGACCACAGAAGAGTTGATGTCAGTGATCACAGTTTTGATGGCAGTGGCCACAGAATTGATGTCAGTTATCACAGAGTTGATGGCATTGATCATAGATCTGATGGCAGTGGCCACAGAGTTGATGGCAGTGGCCACAGAGATTATGGCAGTGATTACAGATTTGATAGCAGTGATCACAGAGCTGATGGCAGTGGTCACATAGTTGATTGCAGTGGCCACAGTGTTTATGGCGATGGCCAAAGCGTTGATGGCAGTGATCACATTGTTGATGGCAGTGGCCACAGAGTTGATGTCAGTTATCATAGAGTTGATGGTAGTGATCATAGAGTTGATGGCAGTGATAACAAAGTTGATGGCAGTGATCACAGAGTTGATGGCAGTGACCACAGAGTTGATGGTAGTGATCAAAGAGTTGATGGCAGTGGCCACAGAGTTGATGGCAGTGGCCACAGAGTTGATGGCAGTGAGCACGAATTTTATGGCAGTTATCACATAGTTGATGGCAATGATCACAGAGTTGATGACAATGGCCACAGAGTTGATGGCAGTGATCACAGAGTTGACGGAAGTGATCACAGAGTTGATGGCAGTGGCCACAGAGTTGATGGCAGTGGCCACATAGTTGATGGCAGTGGTCACAGAGTTAATGGCTGTGATCACAAAGTAATGGCGGTGATCACAGAGTTGATGGCAGTGGCCAAGGAATTGATGGCAATGGCCACAGAGTTGAGGGCTGTGAATACAGAGTTGATGGCAGTTATCACATAGTTTATGGCATTGACCACAGAAGAGTTGATGTCAGTGATCACAGTCTTGATGGCAGTGATCACAGAATTCATGGCAGTGATCACAGAGTTTATGGCAGTGGCCATAGAGTTGATGGCAGTGAGCATAGAATTGATGGAAGTGATCACAGAGCTCATGGCAGTGGCCACATATTTGATGGCAGTGGCCACATAGGTGTTGGCAGTGATCACAGAAATGATGGCGGTGATCACAGAGATGATGGCAGTGGCAACAGCATTGATGGCAATGATCACAGAGTTGAAGGCAGTGATCACATATTTGATAACAATCATCTCAGAGTTGACGGCAGTGAGCAAAGAATTGATGGCAGTGATCACAGAGTTGATGGCTGTGATCACAGTGTTGATGGCAGTGATCACAGTGTTGATGGCAGTGATCACAGAGTTGATGGCGGTGATCACAGAGTTGATAGCAGTGGCTACAGAGATGATGGCAGTGATCACAGAGTTGATGGCAGTGATCACAAAGTTGATGGCAGTGGTCACATTGTTGATAGCAGTGATCACAGAGTTGATGGCAGTGATCACAGATTATATGGCAGTTATCACAGAGTTGATGGCAGTGATCACAGAGTTAATGGCAGTGATCACATAGTTGATTATAATCATCACAGAGTTGATGGCAGTGAGGAAAGAATTGATGACAGTGATCACAGAGTTGATGGCAATCATCACAGAGTTGATGACAGTGAGCACAGAATTGATCGCAGTTTTCACAGAGCTGATGGCAATGATCACAGTATTGATGGCAGTGGCCACAGAGTTGATGGCAGTGGCCACATAATTGATGGCAGTGGCCACAGAGTTGATGGCTGTGATCACAAAGTTGATGGCGGTGATCACAGAATTGATGGCAGTGGCCAAGGAATTGATGGCAGTGGCCACAGAGTTGAGGGCTGTGAATACAGAGTTGATGGCATTTATCACATAGTTTATGGCATTGGCCACAGAAGAGTTGATTTCAGTGATCACAGTGTTGATGGCAGTGATCACAGAGTTGATGGCAGTGATCACAGAGTTGATGGCAATCATCACAGAGTTGATGGCAGTGATCACAGAATTGATGGCAGTGATCACAGAGTTGATGGCCGTTATCACAGACCTGATGACAGTGGCCACAGAGTTGTTGGTAGTGGTCACATAGTTGATGGCAGTGGTCACAGAGTTAATGGCTGTGATCACAAAGTAATGGCGGTGATCACAGAGTTGATGGCAGTGGCCAAGGAATTGATGGCAATGGCCACAGAGTTGAGGGCTGTGAATACAGAGTTGATGGCAGTTATCACATAGTTTATGGCATTGACCACAGAAGAGTTGATGTCAGTGATCACAGTCTTGATGGCAGTGATCACAGAATTCATGGCAGTGATCACAGAGTTTATGGCAGTGGCCATAGAGTTGATGGCAGTGAGCATAGAATTGATGGAAGTGATCACAGAGCTCATGGCAGTGGCCACATATTTGATGGCAGTGGCCACATAGGTGTTGGCAGTGATCACAGAAATGATGGCGGTGATCACAGAGATGATGGCAGTGGCAACAGCATTGATGGCAATGATCACAGAGTTGAAGGCAGTGATCACATATTTGATAACAATCATCTCAGAGTTGACGGCAGTGAGCAAAGAATTGATGACAGTGATCACAGAGTTGATGGCTGTGATCACAGTGTTGATGGCAGTGATCACAGTGTTGATGGCAGTGATCACAGAGTTGATGGCGGTGATCACAGAGTTGATAGCAGTGGCTACAGAGATGATGGCAGTGATCACAGAGTTGATGGCAGTGATCACAAAGTTGATGGCAGTGGTCACATTGTTGATAGCAGTGATCACAGAGTTGATGGCAGTGATCACAGATTATATGGCAGTTATCACAGAGTTGATGGCAGTGATCACAGAGTTAATGGCAGTGATCACATAGTTGATTATAATCATCACAGAGTTGATGGCAGTGAGGAAAGAATTGATGACAGTGATCACAGAGTTGATGGCAATCATCACAGAGTTGATGACAGTGAGCACAGAATTGATCGCAGTTTTCACAGAGCTGATGGCAATGATCACAGTATTGATGGCAGTGGCCACAGAGTTGATGGCAGTGGCCACATAATTGATGGCAGTGGCCACAGAGTTGATGGCTGTGATCACAAAGTTGATGGCGGTGATCACAGAATTGATGGCAGTGGCCAAGGAATTGATGGCAGTGGCCACAGAGTTGAGGGCTGTGAATACAGAGTTGATGGCATTTATCACATAGTTTATGGCATTGGCCACAGAAGAGTTGATTTCAGTGATCACAGTGTTGATGGCAGTGATCACAGAGTTGATGGCAGTGATCACAGAGTTGATGGCAATCATCACAGAGTTGATGGCAGTGATCACAGAATTGATGGCAGTGATCACAGAGTTGATGGCCGTTATCACAGACCTGATGACAGTGGCCACAGAGTTGTTGGTAGTGGTCACATAGTTGATGACAGTGGTCACATAGTTGATGACAGTGATCACAGATTTGATGGCTGTGACGACAAAGATGATGGCAATGATCACAGTGTTGATGGCAGTGATCACAGAATTGATGGCGGTGATCACAGAGTTGATGGCAGTGGCCACAGAGTTGATGGCAGTGGCCACATATTTGATGGCATTGGCCACATAGGTGTTGGTAGTGATCACAGAGTTGGTGGCGGTGATTACAGAGATGATGGCAGTGGCAACAGAGTTGATGGCAATGATCACACATTTGATCACAATCATCTCAGAGTTGATGGCAGTGAGCAGAGAATTGATGGCAGTGATCACAGAGCTGATGTACGTGATCACAGTATTGATGGCAGTGGCCACAGAGTTGATGGCAGTGGCCACATAGTTGATGGCAGTTATCACAGCGTTGATGGTGGTGATCACAGATTTGATGGCAGTGATCACATTGTTGATTACAATCATCACAGAGTTGATGGCAGTGAGCACAGAATTGATGGCAGTGATCACAGAGTTGATGGTAGTGATCACAGAGAAGATGGCAGTGATAACAGAGTTGATGGCAATCATCACAGAGTTGATGTCAATGAGCACAGAATTGATGGCAGTTATCACAGAGGTGATGACAGTTATCACAGACCTGATGGCAGTGGCCACAGAGATTATGGCAGTGGCCACAGATTTGATGGCAGTGATCACAGAGCTGACGGCAGTGATCACAGAGTTATGGCAGTGGCCACAGAATTGATGTCAGTTATCACAGAGTTGATGGCAGTGATAACAAAGTTGATGGTAGTGATCACAGAGTTGATGGCAGTGACCACAGAGTTGATGGTAGTGATCAAAGAGTTGATGGCAGTGGCCACAGAGTTGATGGCAGTGGCCACAGAGTTGATGGCAGTGAGCACGAATTTTATGGCAGTTATCACATAGTTGATGGCAATGATCACAGAGTTGATGACAATGGCCACAGAGTTGATGGCAGTGATCACAGAGTTGACGGAAGTGATCACAGAGTTGATGGCAGTGGCCACAGAGTTGATGGCAGTGGCCACATAGTTGATGGCAGTGGTCACAGAGTTAATGGCTGTGATCACAAAGTAATGGCGGTGATCACAGAGTTGATGGCAGTGGCCAAGGAATTGATGGCAGTGGCCACAGAGTTGAGGGCTGTGAATACAGAGTTGATGGCAGTTATCACATAGTTTATGGCATTGACCACAGAAGAGTTGATGTCAGTGATCACAGTCTTGATGGCAGTGATCACAGAATTCATGGCAGTGATCACAGAGTTTATGGCAGTGGCCATAGAGTTGATGGCAGTGAGCATAGAATTGATGGAAGTGATCACAGAGCTCATGGCAGTGGCCACATATTTGATGGCAGTGGCCACATAGGTGTTGGCAGTGATCACAGAAATGATGGCGGTGATCACAGAGATGATGGCAGTGGCAACAGCGTTGATGGCAATGATCACAGAGTTGAAGGCAGTGATCACATATTTGATAACAATCATCTCAGAGTTGACGGCAGTGAGCAAAGAATTGATGGCAGTGATCACAGAGTTGATGGCTGTGATCACAGTGTTGATGGCAGTGATCACAGAGTTGATGGTGGTGATCACAGAGTTGATAGCAGTGGCTACAGAGATGATGGCAGTGATCACAGAGTTGATGGCAGTGATCACAAAGTTGATGGCAGTGGTCACATTGTTGATAGCAGTGATCACAGAGTTGATGGCAGTGATCACAGATTATATGGCAGTTATCACAGAGTTGATGGCAGTGATCACAGAGTTAATGGCAGTGATCACATAGTTGATTATAATCATCACAGAGTTGATGGCAGTGAGGAAGGAATTGATGACAGTGATCACAGAGTTGATGGCAATCATCACAGAGTTGATGACAGTGAGCACAGAATTGATCGCAGTTTTCACAGAGCTGATGGCAATGATCACAGTATTGATGGCAGTGGCCACAGAGTTGATGGCAGTGGCCACATAATTGATGGCAGTGGCCACAGAGTTGATGGCTGTGATCACAAAGTTGATGGCGGTGATCACAGAATTGATGGCAGTGGCCAAGGAATTGATGGCAGTGGCCACAGAGTTGAGGGCTGTGAATACAGAGTTGATGGCATTTATCACATAGTTTATGGCATTGGCCACAGAAGAGTTGATTTCAGTGATCACAGTGTTGATGGCAGTGATCACAGAGTTGATGGCAGTGATCACAGAGTTGATGGCAATCATCACAGAGTTGATGGCAGTGATCACAGAATTGATGGCAGTGATCACAGAGTTGATGGCCGTTATCACAGACCTGATGACAGTGGCCACAGAGTTGTTGGTAGTGGTCACATAGTTGATGACAGTGGTCACATAGTTGATGACAGTGATCACAGATTTGATGGCTGTGACGACAAAGATGATGGCAATGATCACAGTGTTGATGGCAGTGATCACAGAATTGATGGCGGTGATCACAGAGTTGATGGCAGTGGCCACAGAGTTGATGGCAGTGGCCACATATTTGATGGCATTGGCCACATAGGTGTTGGTAGTGATCACAGAGTTGGTGGCGGTGATTACAGAGATGATGGCAGTGGCAACAGAGTTGATGGCAATGATCACACATTTGATCACAATCATCTCAGAGTTGATGGCAGTGAGCAGAGAATTGATGGCAGTGATCACAGAGCTGATGTAAGTGATCACAGTATTGATGGCAGTGGCCACAGAGTTGATGGCAGTGGCCACATAGTTGATGGCAGTTATCACAGCGTTGATGGTGGTGATCACAGAGATGATGGCAGTGGCAACAGCGTTGATGGCAATGATCACAGAGTTGAAGGCAGTGATCACATATTTGATAACAATCATCTCAGAGTTGACGGCAGTGAGCAAAGAATTGATGGCAGTGATCACAGAGTTGATGGCAGTGATCAAAGTGTTGATGGCAGTGATCACAGAATTGATGGCAGTGATCACAGAGTTGATGGCAGTGGCCAAAGAGTTGATGGCAGTGAGCATACAATTGATGGAAGTGATCACAGAGCTGATGGCAGTGGCCACATATTTGATGGCAGTGACCACATAGGTGTTGGCAGTGATCACAGAGTTGATGGCGGTGATCACAGAGATGATGGCAGTGGCAACAGCGTTGATGGCAATGATCACAGAGTTGAAGGCAGTGATCACATATTTGATAACAATCATCTCAGAGTTGACGGCAGTGAGCAAAGAATTGATGGCAGTGATCACAGAGTTGATGGCAGTGATCACAGTGTTGATGGCAGTGATCACAGTGTTGATGGCAGTGATCACAGAGTTGATGGCGGTGATCACAGAGTTGATAGCAGTGGCCACAGAGATGATGGCAGTGATCACAGAGTTGATGGCAGTGATCACAAAGTTGATGGCAGTGGTCACATTGTTTATAGCAGTGATCACAGAGTTGATGGCAGTGATCACAGATTTTATGGCAGTTATCACAGAGTTGATGGCAGTGATGACAGAGTTGATGGCAGTGATCACATAGTTGATTACAATCATCACAGAGTTGATGGCAGTGAGGAAAGAATTGATGGCAGTGATCACAGTGTTGATGGCAATCATCACAGAGTTGATGACAGTGAGCACAGAATTGATGGCAGTAATCACAGAGCTGATGGCAATGATCACAGTATTGATGGCAGTGGCCACAGAGTTGATGGCAGTGGCCACATAATTGATGGCAGTGGCCACAGGGTTGATGGCTGTGATCACAAAGTTGATGGCGGTGATCACAGAATTGATGGCAGTGGCCAAGGAATTGATGGCAGTGGCCACAGAGTTGAGGGCTGTGAATACAGAGTTGATGGCATTTATCACATAGTTTATGGCATTGGCCACAGAAGAGTTGATTTCAGTGATCACAGTGTTGATGGCAGTGATCACAGAGTTGATGGCAGTGATCACAGAGTTGATGGCAATCATCACAGAGTTGATGGCAATCATCACAGAGTTGATGGCAGTGATCACAGAATTGATGACAGTGATCACAGCGTTGATGGCCGTTATCACAGACCTGATGACAGTTGCCACAGAGTTGATGGTAGTGGTCACATAGTTGATGACAGTGGTAACATAGTTGGTGACAGTGATCACAGAGTTGATGACTGTGACCACAAAGTTGATGGCAATGATCACAGTGTTGATGGCAGTGATCAAAGAATTGATGTCGGTGATCACAGAGTTGATGGCAGTGGCCACAGAGTTGATGGCAGTGAGCATAGAATTGATGGCAGGGATCACAGAGCTGATGGCAGTGGCCACATATTTGATGGCATTGGCCACATAGGTGTTGGTAGTGATCACAGAGTTGATGGCGGTGATTACAGAGATGATGGCAGTGGCAACAGAGTTGATGGCAATGATCACACATTTGATCACAATCATCTCAGAGTTGATGGCAGTGAGCAGAGAATTGATGGCAGTGATCACAGAGCTGATGTAAGTGATCACAGTATTGATGGCAGTGGCCACAGAGTTGATGGCAGTGGCCACATAGTTGATGGCAGTTATCACAGCGTTGATGGTGGTGATCACAGATTTGATGGCAGTGATCACATTGTTGATTACAATCATCACAGAGTTGATGGCAGTGAGCACAGAATTGATGACAGTGATCACAGAGTTGATGGTAGTGATCATAGAGAAGATGGCAGTAATAACAGAGTTGATGGCAATCATCACAGAGTTGATGTCAATGAGCACAGAATTGATGGCAGTTATCACAGAGGTGATGACAGTGATCACAGAGCTGATGGCAGTGGCCAGAGATATTATGGCAGTGGCCACAGATTTGATGGCAGTGATCACAGAGCTGACGGCAGTGATCACAGAGTTATGGCAGTGGCCACAGAATTGATGTCAGTTATCACAGAGTTGATGACATTGTTCATAGATCTGATGGCAGTGGCCACAGAGTTGATGGCAGTGGCCACAGAGATTATGGCAGTGATTACAGATTTGATAGCAGTGATCACAGAGCTGATGGCAGTGGTCACAGAGTTGAT
Organism: Cepaea hortensis; assembly: GCA_963921405.1. Taxonomy (NCBI): domain Eukaryota; kingdom Metazoa; phylum Mollusca; class Gastropoda; order Stylommatophora; family Helicidae; genus Cepaea; species Cepaea hortensis. Next base: position 17,994,064 of record OY992894.1, read on the forward strand.
GGCATTGGCCACAGTGTTTATGGCGATGGCCAAAGCGTTGATGGCAGTGATCACATTGTTGATGACAGTGGCCACAGAGTTGATGTCAGTTATCATAGAGTTGATGGTCGTGACCATAGAGTTGATGGCAGTGATAACCAAGTTGATGGCAGTGATCACAGAGTTGATGGCAGTGACCACAGAGTTGATGGTAGTGATCAAAGAGTTGATGGCAGTGGCCACAGAGTTGATGACAGTGAGCACGAATTTTATGGCAGTTATCACATAGTTGATGGCAATGATCACAGAGTTGATGGCAATGGCCACAGAGTTGATGGCAGTGATCACAGAATTGACGGAAGTGATCACAGAGTTGATGGCAGTGGCCACAGAGTTGATGGCAGTGGCCACATAGTTGATGGCAGTGGCCACAGAGTTGAAGGCTGTGATAACAAAGTTGATCGCGGTGATCACAGAGTTGATGGCAGTGTCCAAGGAATTGATGGCAGTGGCCACAGAGTTGAGGGCTGTGAATACAGAGTTGATGGCAGTTATCACATAGTTTATGACATTGACCACAGAAGAGATGATGTCAGTGATCACAGTCTTGATGGCAGTGATCACAGAGTTGATGGCAGTGATCACAGAGTTGATGGCAATCATCACAGAGTTGATGGCAGTGATCACAGAATTGATGGCAGTAATCACAGAGCTGATGGCCGTTATCACAGAGCTGATGACATTGGCCACAGAGTTGGTGGTAGTGGTCACATAGTTGATGGCTGTGGCGACAAAGTTGATGGCAATGATCACAGTGTTGATGGCAGTGATCACAGTGTTGATGGCAGTGATCACAGAATTGATGGCAGTGATCACAGAGTTGATGACAGTGGCCACAGAGTTGATGGCAGTGAGCATACAATTGATGGAAGTGATCACAGAGCTGATGGCATTGGCCACATATTTGATGGCAGTGACCACATAGGTGTTGGCAGTGATCACAGAGTTGATGGCGGTGATCACAGAGATGATGGCAGTGGCAACAGTGTTGATGGCAATGATCACAGAGTTGAAGGCAGTGATCACATATTTGATAACAATCATCTCAGAGTTGACGGCAGTGAGCAAAGAATTGATGGCAGTGATCACAGAGTTGATGGCAGTGATCACAGTGTTGATGGCAGTGATCACAGTGTTGATGGCAGTGATCACAGAGTTGATGGCGGTGATCACAGAGTTGATAGCAGTGGCCACAGAGATGATGGCAGTGATCACAGAGTTGATGGCAGTGATCACAAAGTTGATGGCAGTGGTCACATTGTTTATAGCAGTGATCACAGAGTTGATGGCAGTGATCACAGATTTTATGGCAGTTATCACAGAGTTGATGGCAGTGATGACAGAGTTGATGGCAGTGATCACATAGTTGATTACAATCATCACAGAGTTGATGACAGTGAGCACAGAATTGATGGCAGTAATCACAGAGCTGATGGCAATGATCACAGTATTGATGGCAGTGGCCACAGAGTTGATGGCAGTGGCCACATAATTGATGGCAGTGGCCACAGGGTTGATGGCTGTGATCACAAAGTTGATGGCGGTGATCACAGAATTGATGGCAGTGGCCAAGGAATTGATGGCAGTGGCCACAGAGTTGAGGGCTGTGAATACAGAGTTGATGGCATTTATCACATAGTTTATGGCATTGGCCACAGAAGAGTTGATTTCAGTGATCACAGTGTTGATGGCAGTGATCACAGAGTTGATGGTAGTGATCATAGAGTTGATGGCAGTGATAACAAAGTTGATGGCAGTGATCACAGAGTTGATGGCAGTGACCACGGAGTTGATGGTAGTGATCAAAGATTTGATGGCAGTGGCCACAGAATTGATGGCAGTGAGCACGAATTTTATGGCAGTTATCACATAGTTGATGGCAATGATCACAGAGTTGATGGCAATGGCCACAGAGTTGATGGCAGTGATCACAGAGTTGACGGAAGTGATCACAGAGTTGATGGCAGTGGCCACAGAGTTGATGGCAGTGGCCACATAGTTGATGGCAGTGGCCACAGAGTTGATGGCTGTGATAACAAAGTTGATGGAGGTGATCACAGAGTTGATGGCAGTGTCCAAGGAATTGATGGCAGTGGCCACAGAGTTGAGGGCTGTGAATACAGAGTTGATGGCAGTTATCACATAGTTTATGGCATTGACCACAGAAGAGTTGATGTCAGTGATCACAGTCTTGATGGCAGTGATCACAGATTTGATGGCAGTGATCACAGAGTTGATGGCAATCATCACAGAGTTGATGGCAGTGATCACAGAATTGATGGCAGTAATCACAGAGCTGATGGCCGTTATCACAGAACTGATGACATTGGCCACAGAGTTGGTGGTAGTGGTCACATAGTTGATGGCTGTGGCGACAAAGTTGATGGCAATGATGACAGTGTTGATGGCAGTGATCACAGAATTGATGGCAGTGGTCACAGAGTTCATGGCAGTGGCCACAGAGTTGATGGCAGTGAGCATAGAATTGATGGAAGTGATCACAGAGCTGATGGCAGTGGCCACATATTTGATGGCAGTGACCACATAGGTGTTGGCATTGATGATAGAGTTGATGGCGGTGATCACAGAGATGATGGCAGTGGCAACAGAGTTGATGGCAATGATCACAGAGTTGAAGGCAGTGATCACATATTTGATAACAATCATCTCAGAGTTGACGGCAATGAGCAAAGAATTGATGGCAGTGATCACAGAGTTGATGGCAGTGATCACAGTGTTGATGGCAGTGATCACAGTGTTGATGGCAGTGATCACAGAGATGATGGCGGTGATCACAGATTTGATAGCAGTGGCCACATAGATGATGGCAGTGATCATAGAGTTGATGGCAGTGATCACAAAGTTGATGGCGGTGATCACAGAATTGATGGCAGTGGCCAAGGAATTGATGGCAGTGGCCACAGAGTTGAGGGCTGTGAATACAGAGTTGATGGCATTTATCACATAGTTTATGGCATTGGCCACAGAAGAGTTGATTTCAGTGATCACAGTGTTGATGGCAGTGATCACAGAGTTGATGGCAGTGATCACAGAGTTGATGGCAGTGATCACAGAGTTGATGACAGTGGCCACAGAGTTGATGGCAGTGAGCATACAATTGATGGAAGTGATCACAGAGCTGATGGCATTGGCCACATATTTGATGGCAGTGACCACATAGGTGTTGGCAGTGATCACAGAGTTGATGGCGGTGATCACAGAGATGATGGCAGTGGCAACAGCGTTGATGGCAATGATCACAGAGTTGAAGGCAGTGATCACATATTTGATAACAATCATCTCAGAGTTGACGGCAGTGAGCAAAGAATTGATGGCAGTGATCACAGAGTTGATGGCAGTGATCACAGTGTTGATGGCAGTGATCACAGTGTTGATGGCAGTGATCACAGAGTTGATGGCGGTGATCACAGAGTTGATAGCAGTGGCCACAGAGATGATGGCAGTGATCACAGAGTTGATGGCAGTGATCACAAAGTTGATGGCAGTGGTCACATTGTTTATAGCAGTGATCACAGAGTTGATGGCAGTGATCACAGATTTTATGGCAGTTATCACAGAGTTGATGGCAGTGATGACAGAGTTGATGGCAGTGATCACATAGTTGATTACAATCATCACAGAGTTGATGACAGTGAGCACAGAATTGATGGCAGTAATCACAGAGCTGATGGCAATGATCACAGTATTGATGGCAGTGGCCACAGAGTTGATGGCAGTGGCCACATAATTGATGGCAGTGGCCACAGGGTTGATGGCTGTGATCACAAAGTTGATGGCGGTGATCACAGAATTGATGGCAGTGGCCAAGGAATTGATGGCAGTGGCCACAGAGTTGAGGGCTGTGAATACAGAGTTGATGGCATTTATCACATAGTTTATGGCATTGGCCACAGAAGAGTTGATTTCAGTGATCACAGTGTTGATGGCAGTGATCACAGAGTTGATGGTAGTGATCATAGAGTTGATTGCAGTGATAACAAAGTTGATGGCAGTGATCACAGAGTTGATGGCAGTGACCACGGAGTTGATGGTAGTGATCAAAGATTTGATGGCAGTGGCCACAGAATTGATGGCAGTGAGCACGAATTTTATGGCAGTTATCACATAGTTGATGGCAATGATCACAGAGTTGATGGCAATGGCCACAGAGTTGATGGCAGTGATCACAGAGTTGACGGAAGTGATCACAGAGTTGATGGCAGTGGTCACAGAGTTGATGGCAGTGGCCACATAGTTGATGGCAGTGGCCACAGAGTTGATGGCTGTGATAACAAAGTTGATGGAGGTGATCACAGAGTTGATGGCAGTGTCCAAGGAATTGATGGCAGTGGCCACAGAGTTGAGGGCTGTGAATACAGAGTTGATGGCAGTTATCACATAGTTTATGGCATTGACCACAGAAGAGTTGATGTCAGTGATCACAGTCTTGATGGCAGTGATCACAGATTTGATGGCAGTGATCACAGAGTTGATGGCAATCATCACAGAGTTGATGGCAGTGATCACAGAATTGATGGCAGTAATCACAGAGCTGATGGCCGTTATCACAGAACTGATGACATTGGCCACAGAGTTGGTGGTAGTGGTCACATAGTTGATGGCTGTGGCGACAAAGTTGATGGCAATGATGACAGTGTTGATGGCAGTGATCACAGAATTGATGGCAGTGGTCACAGAGTTCATGGCAGTGGCCACAGAGTTGATGGCAGTGAGCATAGAATTGATGGAAGTGATCACAGAGCTGATGGCAGTGGCCACATATTTGATGGCAGTGACCACATAGGTGTTGGCATTGATGATAGAGTTGATGGCGGTGATCACAGAGATGATGGCAGTGGCAACAGAGTTGATGGCAATGATCACAGAGTTGAAGGCAGTGATCACATATTTGATAACAATCATCTCAGAGTTGACGGCAATGAGCAAAGAATTGATGGCAGTGATCACAGAGTTGATGGCAGTGATCACAGTGTTGATGGCAGTGATCACAGTGTTGATGGCAGTGATCACAGAGATGATGGCGGTGATCACAGATTTGATAGCAGTGGCCACATAGATGATGGCAGTGATCATAGAGTTGATGGCAGTGATCACAAAGTTGATGGCGGTGATCACAGAATTGATGGCAGTGGCCAAGGAATTGATGGCAGTGGCCACAGAGTTGAGGGCTGTGAATACAGAGTTGATGGCATTTATCACATAGTTTATGGCATTGGCCACAGAAGAGTTGATTTCAGTGATCACAGTGTTGATGGCAGTGATCACAGAGTTGATGGCAGTGATCACAGAGTTGATGGCAGTGATCACAGAGTTGATGACAGTGGCCACAGAGTTGATGGCAGTGAGCATACAATTGATGGAAGTGATCACAGAGCTGATGGCATTGGCCACATATTTGATGGCAGTGACCACATAGGTGTTGGCAGTGATCACAGAGTTGATGGCGGTGATCACAGAGATGATGGCAGTGGCAACAGCGTTGATGGCAATGATCACAGAGTTGAAGGCAGTGATCACATATTTGATAACAATCATCTCAGAGTTGACGGCAGTGAGCAAAGAATTGATGGCAGTGATCACAGAGTTGATGGCAGTGATCACAGTGTTGATGGCAGTGATCACAGTGTTGATGGCAGTGATCACAGAGTTGATGGCGGTGATCACAGAGTTGATAGCAGTGGCCACAGAGATGATGGCAGTGATCACAGAGTTGATGGCAGTGATCACAAAGTTGATGGCAGTGGTCACATTGTTTATAGCAGTGATCACAGAGTTGATGGCAGTGATCACAGACTTTATGGCAGTTATCACAGAGTTGATGGCAGTGATGACAGAGTTGATGGCAGTGATTACATAGTTGATTACAATCATCACAGAGTTGATGACAGTGAGCACAGAATTGATGGCAGTAATCACAGATCTGATGGCAATGATCACAGTATTGATGGCAGTGGCCACAGAGTTGATGGCAGTGGCCACATAATTGATGGCAGTGGCCACAGGGTTGATGGCTGTGATCACAAAGTTGATGGCGGTGATCACAGAATTGATGGCAGTGGCCAAGGAATTGATGGCAGTGGCCACAGAGTTGAGGGCTGTGAATACAGAGTTGATGGCATTTATCACATAGTTTATGGCATTGGCCACAGAAGAGTTGATTTCAGTGATCACAGTGTTGATGGCAGTGATCACAGAGTTGATGGTAGTGATCATAGAGTTGATGGCAGTGATAACAAAGTTGATGGCAGTGATCACAGAGTTGATGGCAGTGACCACGGAGTTGATGGTAGTGATCAAAGATTTGATGGCAGTGGCCACAGAATTGATGTCAGTGATCACAGTCTTGATGGCAGTGATCACAGATTTGATGGCAGTGATCACAGAGTTGATGGCAATCATCACAGAGTTGATGGCAGTGATCACAGAATTGATGGCAGTAATCACAGAGCTGATGGCCGTTATCACAGAACTGATGACATTGGCCACAGAGTTGGTGGTAGTGGTCACATCGTTGATGGCTGTGGCGACAAAGTTGATGGCAATGATGACAGTGTTGATGGCAGTGATCACAGAATTGATGGCAGTGGTCACAGAGTTCATGGCAGTGGCCACAGAGTTGATGGCAGTGAGCATAGAATTGATGGAAGTGATCACAGAGCTGATGGCAGTGGCCACATATTTGATGGCAGTGACCACATAGGTGTTGGCATTGATGATAGAGTTGATGGCGGTGATCACAGAGATGATGGCAGTGGCAACAGAGTTGATGGCAATGATCACAGAGTTGAAGGCAGTGATCACATATTTGATAACAATCATCTCAGAGTTGACGGCAATGAGCAAAGAATTGATGGCAGTGATCACAGAGTTGATGGCAGTGATCACAGTGTTGATGGCAGTGATCACAGAGTTGATGGCAGTGACCACGGAGTTGATGGTAGTGATCAAAGATTTGATGGCAGTGGCCACAGAATTGATGGCAGTGAGCACGAATTTTATGGCAGTTATCACATAGTTGATGGCAATGATCACAGAGTTGATGGCAATGGCCACAGAGTTGATGGCAGTGATCACAGAGTTGACGGAAGTGATCACAGAGTTGATGGCAGTGGCCACAGAGTTGATGGCAGTGGCCACATAGTTGATGGCAGTGGCCACAGAGTTGATGGCTGTGATAACAAAGTTGATGGAGGTGATCACAGAGTTGATGGCAGTGTCCAAGGAATTGATGGCAGTGGCCACAGAGTTGAGGGCTGTGAATACAGAGTTGATGGCAGTTATCACATAGTTTATGGCATTGACCACAGAAGAGTTGATGTCAGTGATCACAGTCTTGATGGCAGTGATCACAGATTTGATGGCAGTGATCACAGAGTTGATGGCAATCATCACAGAGTTGATGGCAGTGATCACAGAATTGATGGCAGTAATCACAGAGCTGATGGCCGTTATCACAGAACTGATGACATTGGCCACAGAGTTGGTGGTAGTGGTCACATAGTTGATGGCTGTGGCGACAAAGTTGATGGCAATGATGACAGTGTTGATGGCAGTGATCACAGAATTGATGGCAGTGGTCACAGAGTTCATGGCAGTGGCCACAGAGTTGATGGCAGTGAGCATAGAATTGATGGAAGTGATCACAGAGCTGATGGCAGTGGCCACATATTTGATGGCAGTGACCACATAGGTGTTGGCATTGATGATAGAGTTGATGGCGGTGATCACAGAGATGATGGCAGTGGCAACAGAGTTGATGGCAATGATCACAGAGTTGAAGGCAGTGATCACATATTTGATAACAATCATCTCAGAGTTGACGGCAATGAGCAAAGAATTGATGGCAGTGATCACAGAGTTGATGGCAGTGATCACAGTGTTGATGGCAGTGATCACAGTGTTGATGGCAGTGATCACAGAGATGATGGCGGTGATCACAGATTTGATAGCAGTGGCCACATAGATGATGGCAGTGATCATAGAGTTGATGGCAGTGATCACAAAGTTGATGGCGGTGATCACAGAATTGATGGCAGTGGCCATGGAATTGATGGCAGTGGCCACAGAGTTGAGGGCTGTGAATACAGAGTTGATGGCATTTATCACATAGTTTATGGCATTGGCCACAGAAGAGTTGATTTCAGTGATCACAGTGTTGATGGCAGTGATCACAGAGTTGATGGCAGTGATCACAGAGTTGATGGCAGTGATCACAGAGTTGATGACAGTGGCCACAGAGTTGATGGCAGTGAGCATACAATTGATGGAAGTGATCACAGAGCTGATGGCATTGGCCACATATTTGATGGCAGTGACCACATAGGTGTTGGCAGTGATCACAGAGTTGATGGCGGTGATCACAGAGATGATGGCAGTGGCAACAGCGTTGATGGCAATGATCACAGAGTTGAAGGCAGTGATCACATATTTGATAACAATCATCTCAGAGTTGACGGCAGTGAGCAAAGAATTGATGGCAGTGATCACAGAGTTGATGGCAGTGATCACAGTGTTGATGGCAGTGATCACAGTGTTGATGGCAGTGATCACAGAGTTGATGGCGGTGATCACAGAGTTGATAGCAGTGGCCACAGAGATGATGGCAGTGATCACAGAGTTGATGGCAGTGATCACAAAGTTGATGGCAGTGGTCACATTGTTTATAGCAGTGATCACAGAGTTGATGGCAGTGATCACAGATTTTATGGCAGTTATCACAGAGTTGATGGCAGTGATGACAGAGTTGATGGCAGTGATCACATAGTTGATTACAATCATCACAGAGTTGATGACAGTGAGCACAGAATTGATGGCAGTAATCACAGAGCTGATGGCAATGATCACAGTATTGATGGCAGTGGCCACAGAGTTGATGGCAGTGGCCACATAATTGATGGCAGTGGCCACAGGGTTGATGGCTGTGATCACAAAGTTGATGGCGGTGATCACAGAATTGATGGCAGTGGCCAAGGAATTGATGGCAGTGGCCACAGAGTTGAGGGCTGTGAATACAGAGTTGATGGCATTTATCACATAGTTTATGGCATTGGCCACAGAAGAGTTGATTTCAGTGATCACAGTGTTGATGGCAGTGATCACAGAGTTGATGGTAGTGATCATAGAGTTGATTGCAGTGATAACAAAGTTGATGGCAGTGATCACAGAGTTGATGGCAGTGACCACGGAGTTGATGGTAGTGATCAAAGATTTGATGGCAGTGGCCACAGAATTGATGGCAGTGAGCACGAATTTTATGGCAGTTATCACATAGTTGATGGCAATGATCACAGAGTTGATGGCAATGGCCACAGAGTTGATGGCAGTGATCACAGAGTTGACGGAAGTGATCACAGAGTTGATGGCAGTGGTCACAGAGTTGATGGCAGTGGCCACATAGTTGATGGCAGTGGCCACAGAGTTGATGGCTGTGATAACAAAGTTGATGGAGGTGATCACAGAGTTGATGGCAGTGTCCAAGGAATTGATGGCAGTGGCCACAGAGTTGAGGGCTGTGAATACAGAGTTGATGGCAGTTATCACATAGTTTATGGCATTGACCACAGAAGAGTTGATGTCAGTGATCACAGTCTTGATGGCAGTGATCACAGATTTGATGGCAGTGATCACAGAGTTGATGGCAATCATCACAGAGTTGATGGCAGTGATCACAGAATTGATGGCAGTAATCACAGAGCTGATGGCCGTTATCACAGAACTGATGACATTGGCCACAGAGTTGGTGGTAGTGGTCACATAGTTGATGGCTGTGGCGACAAAGTTGATGGCAATGATGACAGTGTTGATGGCAGTGATCACAGAATTGATGGCAGTGGTCACAGAGTTCATGGCAGTGGCCACAGAGTTGATGGCAGTGAGCATAGAATTGATGGAAGTGATCACAGAGCTGATGGCAGTGGCCACATATTTGATGGCAGTGACCACATAGGTGTTGGCATTGATGATAGAGTTGATGGCGGTGATCACAGAGATGATGGCAGTGGCAACAGAGTTGATGGCAATGATCACAGAGTTGAAGGCAGTGATCACATATTTGATAACAATCATCTCAGAGTTGACGGCAATGAGCAAAGAATTGATGGCAGTGATCACAGAGTTGATGGCAGTGATCACAGTGTTGATGGCAGTGATCACAGTGTTGATGGCAGTGATCACAGAGATGATGGCGGTGATCACAGATTTGATAGCAGTGGCCACATAGATGATGGCAGTGATCATAGAGTTGATGGCAGTGATCACAAAGTTGATGGCGGTGATCACAGAATTGATGGCAGTGGCCAAGGAATTGATGGCAGTGGCCACAGAGTTGAGGGCTGTGAATACAGAGTTGATGGCATTTATCACATAGTTTATGGCATTGGCCACAGAAGAGTTGATTTCAGTGATCACAGTGTTGATGGCAGTGATCACAGAGTTGATGGCAGTGATCACAGAGTTGATGGCAGTGATCACAGAGTTGATGACAGTGGCCACAGAGTTGATGGCAGTGAGCATACAATTGATGGAAGTGATCACAGAGCTGATGGCATTGGCCACATATTTGATGGCAGTGACCACATAGGTGTTGGCAGTGATCACAGAGTTGATGGCGGTGATCACAGAGATGATGGCAGTGGCAACAGCGTTGATGGCAATGATCACAGAGTTGAAGGCAGTGATCACATATTTGATAACAATCATCTCAGAGTTGACGGCAGTGAGCAAAGAATTGATGGCAGTGATCACAGAGTTGATGGCAGTGATCACAGTGTTGATGGCAGTGATCACAGTGTTGATGGCAGTGATCACAGAGTTGATGGCGGTGATCACAGAGTTGATAGCAGTGGCCACAGAGATGATGGCAGTGATCACAGAGTTGATGGCAGTGATCACAAAGTTGATGGCAGTGGTCACATTGTTTATAGCAGTGATCACAGAGTTGATGGCAGTGATCACAGATTTTATGGCAGTTATCACAGAGTTGATGGCAGTGATGACAGAGTTGATGGCAGTGATTACATAGTTGATTACAATCATCACAGAGTTGATGACAGTGAGCACAGAATTGATGGCAGTAATCACAGAGCTGATGGCAATGATCACAGTATTGATGGCAGTGGCCACAGAGTTGATGGCAGTGGCCACATAATTGATGGCAGTGGCCACAGGGTTGATGGCTGTGATCACAAAGTTGATGGCGGTGATCACAGAATTGATGGCAGTGGCCAAGGAATTGATGGCAGTGGCCACAGAGTTGAGGGCTGTGAATACAGAGTTGATGGCATTTATCACATAGTTTATGGCATTGGCCACAGAAGAGTTGATTTCAGTGATCACAGTGTTGATGGCAGTGATCACAGAGTTGATGGTAGTGATCATAGAGTTGATGGCAGTGATAACAAAGTTGATGGCAGTGATCACAGAGTTGATGGCAGTGACCACGGAGTTGATGGTAGTGATCAAAGATTTGATGGCAGTGGCCACAGAATTGATGTCAGTGATCACAGTCTTGATGGCAATGATCACAGATTTGATGGCAGTGATCACAGAGTTGATGGCAATCATCACAGAGTTGATGGCAGTGATCACAGAATTGATGGCAGTAATCACAGAGCTGATGGCCGTTATCACAGAACTGATGACATTGGCCACAGAGTTGGTGGTAGTGGTCACATCGTTGATGGCTGTGGCGACAAAGTTGATGGCAATGATGACAGTGTTGATGGCAGTGATCACAGAATTGATGGCAGTGGTCACAGAGTTCATGGCAGTGGCCACAGAGTTGATGGCAGTGAGCATAGAATTGATGGAAGTGATCACAGAGCTGATGGCAGTGGCCACATATTTGATGGCAGTGACCACATAGGTGTTGGCATTGATGATAGAGTTGATGGCGGTGATCACAGAGATGATGGCAGTGGCAACAGAGTTGATGGCAATGATCACAGAGTTGAAGGCAGTGATCACATATTTGATAACAATCATCTCAGAGTTGACGGCAATGAGCAAAGAATTGATGGCAGTGATCACAGAGTTGATGGCAGTGATCACAGTGTTGATGGCAGTGATCACAGTGTTGATGGCAGTGATCACAGAGATGATGGCGGTGATCACAGATTTGATAGCAGTGGCCACATAGATGATGGCAGTGATCATAGAGTTGATGGCAGTGATCACAAAGTTGATGGCGGTGATCACAGAATTGATGGCAGTGGCCAAGGAATTGATGGCAGTGGCCACAGAGTTGAGGGCTGTGAATACAGAGTTGATGGCATTTATCACATAGTTTATGGCATTGGCCACAGAAGAGTTGATTTCAGTGATCACAGTGTTGATGGCAGTGATCACAGAGTTGATGGCAGTGATCACAGAGTTGATGGCAATCATCACAGAGTTGATGGCAGTGATCACAGAATTGATGACAGTGATCACAGAGTTGACGGCCGTTATCACAGACCTGATGACAGTGGCCACAGAGTTGATGGTAGTGGTCACATAGTTGATGACAGTGGTCACATAGTTGATGACAGTGATCACAGAGTTGATGACTGTGACGACAAAGTTGATGGCAATGATCACAGTGTTGATGGCAGTGATCAAAGAATTGATGGCGGTGATCACAGAGTTGATGGCAGTGGCCACATATTTGATGGCATTTGCCACATAGGTGTTGGTAGTGATCACAGAGTTGATGGCGGTGATTACAGAGATGATGTCAGTGGCAACAGAGTTGATGGCAATGATCACATATTTGATCACAATCATCTCAGAGTTGAAGGCAGTGAGCAGAGAATTGATGGCAGTAATCACAGAGTTGATGGCAGTGATCACAGAATTGATGGCAGTGATCACAGAGTTGATGGCGGTGATCACAAAGTTGATGGCAGTGATTACAGTGTTGATGGCAATGATCACAGAGTTGACGGCAGTGATCAAATTTTTGATCAGAGTTGATGGCAGTGAGCAAATAATTGATGGCAGTGATCACAGAGTTGATGGCAGTGATCACAGTGTTGATGGCAGTGATCACAGAATTTATGGCGGTGATCACAAAGTTGATGGCAGTGATCACAGTGATGATGGCAGTGATCAATTAGTTGATGGCGGTGATCACAGAGTTGATGGCAGTGGCCACAGAGATGATGGCAATGATCACAGAGTTGATGGCAGTGATCACAAAGTTGATGGCAGTGGTCACATTGTTGTTAGCAGTGATCACAGAGTTGATGGCAGTGATCACAGAGTTAATCACAGTGGCCATAGAGTTGATGGCAATTGCCACAGAGGTGATGGCAGTGATCACAGAGTCGATGGCAGTGATCACAGCGTTGATGGCGGTGATGACAGATTTGATGGCAGTGATCAAATTGCTGATTACAATCATAACAGAGTTGATGGCAGTGAGCAAAGAATTGATGACAGTGATCATAGAGTAGATGGTAGTGATCACAGAGCTGAAGGCAGTGATCACAGAGTTGATGGCAATCATCACAGAGTTGATGGCAGTGAGCACAGAATTCATGGCAGTGATCACAGAGTTGATAGCATTGATCACAGAGCTGATGGCAGTGATCACAGAGTTGATCGCAATCACCACAGAGTTGATGGCAGTGTGCACAGAATTGATGGCTGTGATCACAGAACTGATGGCAGTGGCCACATAGTTGATGGCAGTTATCACAGCGTTGATGGCGGTGATCACAGAGTTTATGGCAGTGATGACATTGTTGATTAAAATCATCACAGAGTTGATGGCAGTGAGCAAAGAATTGATGGCAGTGATCACAGAGTTGATGGTAGTGATCACAGAGCTGAAGGCAGTGATCACAGAGTTGATGGCTATCATCACAGAGTTGATGGCAGTGAGCACAGAATTGATGGAAGTGGTCACAGAGTTGATGCCAGTGATAACAGAGCTGATGACAGTGGCCACATAGTTGATTGCAGTTATCACAGCGTTGATGGCGGTGATCACAGATTTTATGGCAGTGATCACATTGTTGATTACAATCATCACAGAGTTGATGGCAGTGAGCAAAGAATTGATGGCAGTGATCACAGAGTTGATGGTAGTGATCACAGAACTGAAGGCAGTGATCACAGAGTTGATGGCAATCATCACAGAGTTGATAGCAGTGAGCACAGAATTTTTGGCAGTGATCATTAAATTGATGGTAGTAATCACAGAGCTGATGGCAGTGATCGCAGAGTTGATGGCAATCATCACAGAGTTGATGGCAGTGAGCACAGGATTGATGGCAGTGATCACAGAGTTGATGCCAGTGATCACAGAGCTGATGGCAGTGGCCACATAGTTGATTACAGTTATCACAGCGTTGATGGCGGTGATCACAAATTTGATGGCAGTGATCACATTGTTGATTACAATTATCACAGAGTTGATGGCAGTGAGCTAAGAATTGATGGCAGTGATCACAGAGGTGATGGTAGTGATCAAAGAGCTAAAGGCAGTGATCACAGATTTGATCGCAGTGGCCACAGAGTTGACTGCAGTGATCAAAGAGTTGATGGAAGTGATTACATAGTTGATTGCAGAGATCACAGTGTTGATGGCAGTGATAAAAGAGTTGAGGACAGTGCTCACAGAGTTGATGGCGGTGATCACAGATTTGATGGCAATGGCCACAGAGTTGATGGCAGTGATCACAGAGTTGATAGCAGTGATCACAGAGCTGATGGCAGTGGTCACAGAGTTAATGGCAGTGGCCACCGAGTTTATTGCGGTGGCCAAAGCGTTGGTGGCAGTGATGACAGAGTTGATGGCAGTGGCCACAGAGTTGATTGCAGTGATCACAGAGTTGATGGCAGTGGTCACAGAGTTGACGGCAGTGGCCACAGTGTTTATGGCGATGGCCAAAGCGTTGATGGCAGTGATCACATTGTTGATTGCAGTGATCACAGAGTTGATGGCAGTTATCATAGAGTTGATGGTAGTGATCATAGAGTTGATGACAGTGATAACAAAGTTGATGGCAGTGATCACAGAGTTGATGGCAATGATCACAGAGTTGATAGCAGTGATCACAGAGCTGATGGCAGTGGTCACAGAGTTAATGGCAGTGGCCACAGAGTTTATTGCGGTGGCCAAATCGTTGGTGCAATGATGACAGAGTTTATGGCAGTGGCCACAGAGTTGATTGCAGTGATTACAGATTTGATGGTAGTGATCACAGAATTGACGGCAGTGGCCACAGAGATGATGGCAGTGATAACAGAGTTGATGGCAGTGATCACAAAGTTGATGGCAGTGATCACAGTATTGATGGCAGTGATCACAGAGTTGATGGCAGTGATCACAGATTTAATGGCAGTTATCACAGAGTTGATGGCAGTGATCACAGAGTTGATGGCAGTGATCACAGTGTTGATGGCAGTGATCAAAGAGTTGATGGATGTGATTACATAGTTGATTGCAGTGATCACAGAGTTGATGGCAGTGATAAAAGAGTTGAGGACAGTGCTCACAGAGTTGATGGCAATGATCACAGAGTTGATGGCAGTGATCACAGAGTTTATGGCAATGATCACATAATTGATGGCAGTGATCACAATGTTGATGGCTGTGATCACAAAGTTAATGGCAGTGATCACAGAGTTGATGGCAGTGGCCAAGGAATTGATGGCAGTGGCCACAGAGTTGAGGGCTGTGAATACAGAGTTGATGGCATTTATCACATAGTTTATGGCATTGGCCACAGAAGAGTTGATTTCAGTGATCACAGTGTTGATGGCAGTGATCACAGAGTTGATGGCAGTGATCACAGAGTTGATGGCAATCATCACAGAGTTGATGGCAGTGATCACAGAATTGATGGCAGTGATCACAGAGTTGATGGCCGTTATCACAGACCTGATGACAGTGGTCACAGAGTTGATGGTAGTGGTCACATAGTTGATGACAGTGGTCACATAGTTGATGACAGTGATCACAGAGTTGATGGCTGTGACGACAAAGTTGATGGCAATGATCACAGTGTTGATGGTAGTGCTCACAGAGTTGATGGCAATGATCACAGAGTTGATGGCAGTGATCCCAGAGTTTATGGCAATGATCACAGAATTGATGTCAGTGATCACAAAGTTGATGGCAGTGATCACAAAGTTAATGGCAGTGATCACAGAGTTGATGGCAGTGATCACAGAGTTGATGGCAGTGATCACAGAGTTGATGAAAGTGATCACTGAGTTGATGGCAGTGATCATATAGTTGATGGTAGTGATCACAGAGTTGATGGCAGTGATAACAGAGTTGATGGCAGTGATCACAAAGTTGATGGCAGTGATCACAGTGTTGATGGTAGTGATCACATAGTTGATTGCAGTGATCAAAGAGTTGATGGCAGTGATAAAAGAGTTGAGGACAGTGCTCACAGAGTCGATGGCAATGATCACTGAGTTGATGGCAGTGATCAAAAAGTTGATGGTAGTGATCAAAGAGTTGATGGCAGTTGTCACACAGATGATGGCAGTGATAACAAAGTTGATTGCAGTGATCAAAGAGTTGATGGAAGTGATCACATAGTTGAATGCAATAATCACAGAGGTGATGGCAGTGATAGAAGAGTCGAGGACAGTGCTCACAGAGTCGATGGCAGTGATCACAAAGTTGATGGCAGTGATCACAGTGTTGATGGTAGTGATCACATAGTTGATTGCAGTGATCATAGAGTTTATGGCAGTGATAAAAGAGTTGAGGACAGTGCTCACAGAGTCGATGGCAATGATCACTGAGTTGATGGCAGTGATCAAAAAGTTTATGGTAGTGATCACAGAGTTGATGGCAGTTGTCACACAGATGATGGCAGTGATAACAGAGTTGATTGCAGTGATCAAAGAGTTGATGGAAGTGATTACATAGTTCATTGCAATAATCACAGAGGTGATGGCAGTGATAAAAGAGTCGAGGACAGTGCTAACAGAGTCAATGGCAATGATCTTAGAGTTGATGGCATTGATCAAAAAGTTGATGGCAGTGATCACAGAGTTGATGGCAGTGATCACAGATTTCATGGAAGTGATCACAGAGTGGATGGCAGTGTTCACACATTTCATGGCGGTGATCACAGAGTTGATGGAAGTGGCCACAGAGATGATTGCAGTGATCAAAGGCGCCACATAGTTGATGGCAGTGGCCACAGAGTTGATGGCAGTGATCACAAAGTTGATGGCAGTGATCAAAGAGTTGATCGCAGTGGCCACAGAGCTGATGGCAGAGGCCACATAGTTGATGGCACTTGCCACAGAGTTGATGGCAGTGGTCACAGAGTTGATGGCAGTGATCACAGAGTTGATGGCAGTGATCACAGAGTTCATCAAATGTGATCACAGAGTGGATGGCAGTGATCACACATTTCATGGCGGTGATCACAGAGTTGATGGCAGTGGCCACAGAGATGATTGCAGTGATCAAAGGCGCCACATAGTTGATGGCAGTGGCCACAGAGTTGATTGCAGTGATCACAGAGTTGATGGTAGTGATCACAAAGTTGATGGCAGTGATCACAGAGTTGATCGCAGTGGCCACAGAGCTGATGGCAGAGGCCACATAGTTGATGGCACTTGCCACAGAGTTGATGGCAGTGGTCACAGAGTTTACGGAAGTGGTCACAGAGTTGACGGCAGTGGCCACATAGGTGTTGGCAGTGATCACAGAGTGGAAGGCTGTGATAACAGAGTTGATGGCAATCATAACAGATTTGATGGCAGTCAGCATAGAATTGATGGCAGTGATCACAGAGCTGATGGCAGTGGCCACATAAATGATGACAGTGGCCACATAGGTGTTGGCATTGATCACAGAGTTGATGGCAATGATCACAGAGTTGAGTGCAGTGAACACAAAGTTGATGGCAGTGATCGCAATGTTGATGGCAGTGATCACAGAGTTGATGGCAGTGATCACAGAGTTGATGACAGTGATAACAGAGTTGATGGCAGTGATCACAGAGTTGATGGAATTGATCACAGAGTGGATGGCAGTGATCACACATTTCATGGCGGTGATCACAGAGTTTATGGCAGTGGCCACAGAGATGATTGCAGTGATCAAAGGCGCCACATAGTTGATGGCAGCGGCCACAGAGTTAATGGCTGTGATCACAAAGTTGATGGCGGTGATCACAGATTAGATGGCATTGGCCACAGAGTTGATGGCATTGATCACAGAGTTGATAGCAGTGATCACAGAGCTCATGGCAGTGGTCACAGAGGTGATGGCAGTGGCCACAGAGTTGATGGCAGTGATCATATAGTTGATGGTAGTGATCACAGAGTTGATGGCAGTGGCCACAGAGATGATGGCAGTGATAACAGAGTTGATGGCATTGATCACAAAGTTGATGGAAGTGATCACAGTGTTGATGGTAGTAATCACATAGTTGATGGTAGTGATCACAGAGTTGATGGCAGTGGCCACAGAGATGATGGCAGTGATAACAGAGTTGATTGCAGTGATCACAGAGTTGATGGAAGTGATTACATAGTTGATTGCAATAATCACAGAGTTGATGGCAGTGATAAAAGAGTCGAGGACAGTGCTCACAGAGTTGATGGCAATGATCACAGAGTTGATGGCAGTGATCACAAAGTTGATGGCAATGAACAAAAAGTTGATGGCAGTGATCACAGAGGTGATGGAAGTGATCACAGAGTTGATGGCAGTAATCACATAGTTGATCGCAGTGGGGCCACAGAGTTAATGGCAGTGGCCACATAGTTGATGGCAGTGGCCACATAGTTGATGGAAGGTGCCAAAGAGTTGATGGCTGTGATCATAAAGTTGATGGCGGTGATCACAGAGTTAATGGCAGTGGCCACATAATTGATGGCAGGGGCCACAGAGTTGATGGCAGTGATCACAGAGTTGATGGCAATCATAACAGAGTTAATGGCAGTGATCACAGAATTGATGGTAGTGATCACAGAGCTGATGACAGTGGCCACAGAGTTGATAGTAGTGGTCACATAGTTGATGAAAGTAGTCATACAGTTGATGATAATGATCACAGAGTTGATGGCTGTGGCCACAAAGATGATGGCATTGGTCACAGTATAGATAGCAGAGATCACAGAGTTAATGGCAGTGATCACAGATTTAATGGCAGTTATCACAGAGTTGATGTCAGCGATCACAGAGTTGATGGCAGTCATAACAGAGTTGATAGCAGTGTTCACCGAGTTGATCGCAGTGGCCAGAGAGTTGATGGCAATGGCCACAGAGTTGATATCAGTGATCACAGAGTTGATGGCAGTGATCAACACGTTGATGGCGGTGATCACAGATTTGATGGCAGTTATCACATTGTTGATGGCATTGATCACAGAGTTGAAAGCAGTGATCACAAAGTTGATGGCAGTGATCACAAAGTTGATGACAGTGATCACAAAGTTGATGGCAGTGATCACAGAGTTGATGACAGTGATCACAGAGTTGATGGCAGTGATCACAGAGTTGATGGCAGTATCACAGAGTTGATGGCAGTGATCACAGAGTTGATGGCAGTGATCACAGAGTTGATGGAAGTGATCACAGAGTGGATGGCAGTGATCACACATTTCATGGCGGTGATCACAATGTTGATGGCAGTGGCCACAGAGAAGATTGCAGTGATCAAAGGCGCCACATATTTGATGACAGTGGCCACAGAAATAATGACTGTGATCACAAAGTTGATGGCGGTGATCACAGATTTGATGGCAATGGCTACAGAGTTGATGGCAGTGATCACAGAGTTGATATCAGTGATCACAGAGCTGATGGCAGTGGTCACAGAAATGATGGCAGTGGCCACAGAGTTTATTGCATTGGCCAAAGCGTTGGTGGCAGTGATGACAGAGTTGATAGTAGTGGCCACGGAGTTGATTGCAGTGATCACAGAGTTGATGGTTGTGGTCACAGAGTTGACCGCAGTGGCCACATAGGTGTTGGCAGTGATCAAAAAGTTGAAGGCAGTGATCACAGAGTTGATGGCAATCATAACAGAGTTGATGGCAGTCAGCTTAGAATTGATGGCAGTGATCACAGAGCTGATGGCAGTGGCCACATAGTTGATGGCAGTGGCCACATAGGTGTTGGCATTGATCACAGAGTTGATGGCGGTGATCACAAATTTGATGGCAGTGATCACAAAGTTGATGGCAGTGATCACAAAGTTGATGGCAGTGATCAAAGAGTTGATGGCAGTGATCACAGAGTTGATGGCAGTGATCACAGAGTTGATGGCAGTGATCACAGAGTTGATGGATTTGATCACAGAGTGGATGGCAGTGATCACACATTTCATGGCAGTTATCACAGAGATGATGGCAGTGACCACAGAGCTGATGGCAGTGGTCACAGAGTTGATGGCAGTGGCCACAGAGATTATTGCGGTGGCCAAAGCGTTGGTGACAGTGATGACAGAGTTGGTGGCAGTGGCCAAAGAGTTAATTGCAGTGATCACAGAGTTAATGGTAGTTATCACAGAGTTGATGGCAGTGGCCACAGAGTTGATGGCAGTGATCACAGAGTTGATGGCAATCATAACAGAGTTGATGGCAGTGAGCATAGAATTGATGGAATTGATCACAGAGCTGATGGCAGTGCCACATAGTTGATGGCAGTGGCCATATAGGTGTTGACAGCGATCACAGAGTTGATGGTGGTGACAAGAGAGTTGATGGCAATGATCACAGAGTTGACGGCAGTGATTACATATTTGATCACAATCATCACAGAGTTAATGGCAGTGATCACAGAATTGATGGCAGTGGTCACAGAGTTGATGGCAGTGATCACAGAGTTGATGGCGGTGATCACAATGTTAATGGCAGTGATCACAGAGTTGATGGCGGTGATAACAGAGTTGATGGCGGTGGCCACAGAGATGATGGCAGTGATCACAAAGTTGATGGCGGTGATCACAAAGTTGATGGCAGTGATCACAATGTTGATGGCAGAGATCACAGAGTTGATGGCAGTAATCACAAAAGTTTATGGCAGTGATCACAATGTTGATGGCAGTGATCACAGAGTTGAAGGCAGTGATCACAGATTAAACGGCAGTGATCACAGAGTTGATGGCAGTGGCCACAGAGATGATTGCAGTGATCAAAGGCGCCACATAGTTGATGGCAGTGGCCACAGAGTTTATGGCTGTGATCACAAAGTTGATGGCGGTGATCACAGATTTGATGGCATTCGCCACAGAGTTGATGGCAGTGATCACAGAGTTGATAGCAGTGATCACAGAGCTGATGGCAGTTGTCACAGAATTGATGGCAGTGGCCACAGAGTTTATTGCGGTGGCCAAACCGTTGGTGGCAGTGACGGCAGAGTTGATGGCAGTGGCCACAGAGTTGATTGCAGTGATCACAGAATTGATGGTAGTGATCACAGAGTTGATGGCAGTGGCCACAAAGTTGATGGCGGTGATCATAGAGTTGATAGCAGTTATCACAGAGTTGATGTCAATGATCACAGCGCTGATGTCAGTGGCCACAGAGTTGATGGCAGTTATCACAAAGTTGATGGCAGTGATCACAGAGTTGAAGTCAGTGGCCACATAGGTGTTGGCAGTGATCACAGAGTTAAAGACAGTGATCATAGAGTTGATGGCAATCATAACAGAATTGATGGCAGTGAGCATAGAATTGATGGCATTGATCACATAGCTGATGGCAGTGGTTACATAGTTGATGGCAGTGGCCACATAGGTGTTGACAGTGATCACAGAGTTGAAGGCGGTGATCACAGAGATGATGGCAGTGGCAAGAGCGTTGATGGCAATGGCCACAGAGTTGACGGCAGTGATTACATATTTGATCACAATCATCACAGAGTTGATGGCAGTGATCACATAATTGATGGCAGTGATCACAGTGTTGATGGCAGTAATCACAGAGTTGATGGCGGTGATCACAAAGTTGATGGCAGTGATCACAATGTTGATGGTAGTGATAACAGAGTTGATGGCAGTGATCACAAAGTTGATGGCAGTGGTCACAGTATAGCAGTGATCACAGAGTTTCTGGTAGTGATCACAGAACTGAAGGCAGTGATTACAGAGTTGATGGCAATCATCACAGAGTTAATGGCAGTGAGCACAGAATTGATGGCAGTGATCACAGACTTGATGGTAGTGATAACAGAGCTGATGGCAGTGATCACAGAGTTTATCGCAGTGGCCACTGTGTTGATTGCAGTGATCAAAGAAATGATGGAAGTTATTACATAGTTGAGTGCAGTGATCACAGAGTTGATGGCAATGATCACAGATTTGATGGCAGTGATCCCAAAATTGATGTCAGTGATCACAAAGTTGATGGCAGTGATCACAGAGTTGATGGCAGTGATCACAGAGTTGATGGCAGTGATCCCAGAGTTGATGGAAGTGATCACAGAGTGGATGGCAGTGATCACACATTTCATGGCTGTGATCACAGAGTTGATGGCAGTAGCCACAGAAATGATTGCAGTGATCAAAGGCGCACCATAGTTGATGGCAGTGGCCACAGAGTTAATGGCTGTGATCACAAAGTTGATGGCTGTGATCACAGATTTGATGGCAATGGCCACAGAATTGATTGCAGTGATTACAGAGTTAATGGCAGTGATCATAGAGTTGATGGTAGTGATCACAGAGTTGATGTCAGTGGCCACAGAGATGATGGCAGTGATAACAGAGTTGATGGCAGTGATCACAAAGTTGATGGCAGTGATCACAGTGTTGATGGCAGTGATCACAGAGTTGATGGTAGTGATCACAGAGTTGATGGCAGTGGCCACAGAGATGACGGCAGTGATCACAGAGTTGACGGCATTGATCACAGAGTTGATCGCAGTGGCCACAGAGTTGATTGCAGTGATCAAAGAGTTGATGGAAGTGATTACATAGTTGATTGCAGTGATCACAGAGTAGATGGCAGTGATAAAAGAGTCGAGGACAATGCTCACAGAGTTGATGACAATGATCACAGAGTTGATGGCAGTGATCACAAAGTTGATGGCAGTGATCACAGAGTTGATGGCAGTAATCACAAAGTTTATGGCAGTGATCACAATGTTGATGGCAGTGATCACAGAGTTGAAGGCAGTGATCACAGAGTTGATGGCAGTGAACACAGAGTTGATCGCAGTGATCACAGAGTTGATGGAATTGATCACAGAGTGGATGGCAGTGATCACACATTTCATGCACAGAGTTAATGGCAGTGAGCACAGAATTGATGGCAGTGATCACAGAGTTGATGGTAGTGATAACAGAGCTGATGGCAGTGATCACAGAGTTGATCGCAGTGGCCACAGAGTTGATTGCAGTGATCAAAGAAATGATGGAAGTGATTACATAGTTGATTGCAGTGATCACAGAGTTGATGGCAGTGATAAAAGAGTTGAGGACAGTGCTCACAGAGTTGATGGCAATGATCACAGAGTTGATGGCAGTGATCACAAAGTTTATGGCAGTGATCACAAAGTTGATGGGAGTGATCACAGAGTTGATGGCAGTGATCACAGAGTTGATGGCAGTGATCACAGAGTTGATGGTAATCATCACAGAGTTGTTGGCAGTGATAAAAGAATTGATGGCGGTGATCACAGAGTTGATGGCAGTGGCCACAGAATTGATGGCAGTTATCACAAATTTGTTGGCAGTGGTAACATTATTGATGGCAGTGATCACAGATTTGATGGCAGTGATCACAGAGTTGATGGCAGTGATCACAGAGTTGATCGCAGTGGCCACAGAGGTGATGGCAGTGGCCACATAGTTGATGGCAGTGGCCACAGAATCCATGGCAGTGGCCACAGAGTGGCAGTGAATACAGAGTTCATGGCAGTTATTACATACTTTATGGCATTGGTCACAGAATAGTTGATTTCAGTGATCACAGTGTTGATGGCAGTGATCACAGAGTTGATGGCAATCATCACAAAGTTGATGGCAGTGATCACGGAATTGATGGCAGTGATCACAGAATTGATGGCAGTTATCACAGAGCTGATGACAGTGGCCACAGTGTTGATGGTAGTGGTCACATAGTTGATGACAGGGGTCACATAGTTGATGATAGTGATCACAGAGTTGATGGTTTGGTCACAAAATTGAAGGCAATGATCACAGAGTTGATGGCAGTGATCACAGAGTTGACAGCAGTGATCACAGAGCTGATGGCAGTGATCACAGAGTTGATTGCAGTCATCACAGAGTTGATGGCAGTGGCAACAGAGTTGATGGCAGTGATCAAAGAGTTGATGGAAGGAATTACATAGTTGATTGCAGTGATCACAAAGTTGATGGCAGTGGCCACAGAGTTGACGGCAGTGGCCACAAAACTAATCGCAGTGGCCACAGATTTGATGGTAGTGGCCACATTATTGATGGCAGTGGTCACAGAGTTGATGGCTGTGATCACAAAGTTGATGGCGTTGATCACAGAGTTGATCGCAGTGGCCACCGAGTTAAGGGCAGTGGCCATATAGTTTATGGCAGTGATCACAGAGTTGATGGCAGTGATAACAGAGCTGATTGCAGTGATCACAGAATTGATTGCAGTGATCACAGACCTGATGACAGTGGCCACAGAGTTTATAGTAGTTATCACATAGTTGATGACAGTGGTCACACAATTGATGATAGTGATCAAAGAGTTGATGGCTGTGGACACAAAGTTGATGGCGGTGATCACAAAGTTGATGGCAGTTGCCACAGAGATGATAGCAGTGATCACAGAAATGATGGCAGTGATCACAAAGTTATTGGCAGTGGTCACAGTGTTGATGGCAGTGATCACAGAGTTGATGGCAGTGATCACAGTGTTGATGGCAGTGATCACAGAGTTGATGGCAGTGATCACAGAGTTGATCGCAGTGGCCACAAAGTTTATGGCAGTGGCCACATAGTTGAAGGCAGTGGCCACAGAGTTGAAGGCTGTGATCACAAAGTTGATGGCGGTGATCACAGAGTTGATGGCAGTGGCCACAGAATTGATGGCATTGGCCACAGATTTGATGGAAGTGACTACAGAGTTGATGGCAGTTATCACATAATTTATGGCATAGGCCACAGACTAGTTGATGTCAGGGATCACAGTGTTGATGGCAGTGATCACAGAGTTGATGGCAGTGATCACAGAATTGATGGCAATGATCACAGAATTGATGCCAGTGATCACAGAACTGATGACAGTGGCAACAGAGTTGACGGTAGTGGTCACAGAAATGATGGCAGTGGTCACATAGTTGATGATAGTGATCACAGAGTTGATGGTTTGGCCACAAAGTTGATGGCAATGATCACAGTGTTGATGGTAATGATCACAGTGTTGATGGTGGTGATCATAGAGTTGATGGCAGTGCCCACACAGTTGATGGCAGTGATCACAGATTTGATGGCAGTGATCACAGAGTTGATGGAAGTGGCCACAGAGTTGATGGCAGTGATCACGAATTTGATGGAAGTTATCACAGACTTGATGGCAATGATAACAGAGTTGATGGCAATGGCCACAGAGTTGATGGCAGTGATCACAGAGTTGATGGAAGTGATCACAGAGTTGATCGCAGTTGCCACAGAGTTGATTACAGTGGCCACATAATTGATGGCAGTGGCCACAGAGTTGATGGCTGTGATCACAAAGTTGATGGCGGTGATCATGAAGTTCATGGCAGTGGCCACATAAATGATGGCAGTAGCCACTGAGTTGATGGCAGTGATTACAGAGCTAATGGCAGTTATCACAGAGTTGATGGCATTGGCCACAGAAGAGTTGATGTCAGTAATCACAGTGATGATGGCAGTGATCACAGTGATGATGGCAGTGATCACAGAGTTGATGGCAATCATCACAGAGTTGATGGCAGTGATCACAGAATTGATGGCAGTGATCACAGAGTTGATGGTAGTGGTCACAGAGATGATGGCAGTGATCACAGAATTGATGGCAGTTATCACAGAGTTGATGGCAGTGATCACAGAGTTGATCGCAGTGGCCACATAGGTGATTTCAGTTTCCACATATTTCATGGCAGTGGCCACAGAATTGATGGCTGTGATCACAAAGTTGATGGCGGTCATCACAGAGTTGATGGCAGTGGCCACAGAATCCATGGCAGTGGCCACAGAGTTGATCGAAGTGAATACAGAGTTCATGGCAGCTATCACATACTTTATGGCATTGGCCACAGAAGAGTTGATTTCAGTGATCACAGAATTGATGGCAGTGATCACAGAATTGATGGCAGTTATCACAGAGCTGATGACAGTGGCCACAGAGTTGATGGTAGTGGTCACATAGTTGATGACAGTGGTCACATAGTTGATGGCTGTGGCGAGAAAGTCGATGGCAATTATCAGTGTTGATTGCGGTGATCACAGAGTTGATGACAGTGGCCACAGAGTTGATGGCAGTGATCAAAGAGTTGATGGAAGTGATTATATATTTGATTGCAGTGATTACAATGTTTATGGCAGTGATCACAGAGTTGATGGCAGTGGCCACAGGGTTGATGGCAGTGATCACAGAGTTCTTCTTCTTCTTCTTTGCGTTCATCCGGAGTGATTTTTTCAGATGTGATTGTGGTGTTTGTGGTTAGGCACCCTCGGGTCGAAACCCTCAGGCCAACACATCCGGCTTTCAGCGTGCATTTTGTACCAGGTTAGCATTCCTGGGAGACTCTCACTTTTGTGGTACCGTCCACATCTCAGCTGGTCAAGTTGGAACGGTCGAAGACTACACGGTCATCCCTCAAGTGAAGGCAGGGACAGTCCATAGCATTTTCCGCCATCCTGGGTGGCTTCCATAATTGCAGAGCCGGCTCATAACGCTCTGGTGCTGGGTTTACCGAGGGAATCGTCACGTCCTGTTCATGGCTGTTTTAATTCCTCACTTCAATATATTGGGCATTTCGCTCGCCCTGGGCCGTACCTGCACAAACCAGTCAGCTATGCAGATGGTTTCCACTAAGCGAGTTTTCGGACATGTGCTTGTCCCTGTACCCGTCAGAGCTGTTCCAGGCACGGCGGACATTCGGAAAACTACCTAGTCAGATCTGTTCCGAACAAGAGCGGCATTCGGAAACTAGGTAGTCAGAGCTGTTCCTAGCACGAGAGACATTCGGACGAGACATTTCACTCGGACGTAATTGCGTAGTGTCAATTTTTAGTTTGCCACCCGTAGGCCGACACTTCCGACTTTCGGCGGGCATTTTTTAATGAGGTTAACCTTCCTCTGGTTTAGAGGCACGTTAGACTGTTGTGATGTCGCCCACATCTCAGCTGGTCAAGATAGAACGACCAACGACATCACGGTCGGCCCTCAAGGGAAGGCAGGGGCAGACAATGGGCAGTCCCTCGCTATCCAAGGAGGCTTCCATAATTGCAGAGCCGGCACATATTGCTCCGAGACTGGGCTCACCCGAGGAGTTGCCGCGTCCTGCTCATGGCTGCTTTAGTTCCTCACTTCTATGTATTGGGCATCTCGCTTGCCACTGGTCGCTCAAGTGAGCACCAGGGGCGGACAGACTGCGGGCGACATATACTCGGTAAGTTTTTGCTTTTGACTTTGGACCACGCAATAGGTTCGCTCGCCGTGCGTTCCATTTCGCATTATCGAGACGTTTCTCCACTTTTATCTATACTCTCTATGAGTTAGATACAGACAGTTTTCGTAACCATTTCCTTCGACTGGGGCATTTTACTGACTTTTTACTGGCTCACGAGGTAGGCTACATATGCTGCCGGCTCAGCACCTTACCTTCGTGCAGCAGTCAGTGAGAAACGGCCAGGCTATCTCTTCCGGGAATCCAACATATCCCTCAGCTGAGAGCCTTCGAACAAGTATCAGAACTGGGCATGTAGCTTGCTCAGTATCTCGATTCCATTTTTCTGTAGGTGGATATCGGCCCGGCTATCAGTTCCGAGGGTCTGTGGCTTAGAGACGTTTAGCCTAAACCCTCGACAGAAAGCTTTAGAGTATTGTCCGAAACTAGAACTTCTGCCTTCATGCGCCTGATTTTGACGGCTATCCTCAGTCTCATGCAAAGCAGCAGGTTGTGTCTCTCTTAGTCTGGTCCCTATCCCATATGCTGTCCGATATGTAGTTTTCACCAATCGGCAAGCACATGGGGTCAACGGGACACGCAAGCTCCCCCACCACGGCAAGGTGGAGACACATCGGGGGAGGATCACAGAGTTGATAGCAGTGATCACAGAGTTGATGGCAGTGATCACAGAATTGATGGCAGTGGCCACAGAGTTGATGGTAGTGATCACGAATTTGATGACAGTTATCACAGAGTTGATGGCAGTGATCACAGACTTGATGGAAGTGATCACAGAATTGATCGCAGTGGCCACAGAGTTGATGGCAGTGGCCACATAGTTGATGGCAGTGGCCACAGAGTTGATGGCTGTGATCACAAAGTTGATGGCGGTGATCATGGAGTTTATGGCAGTGGCCACATAAATGACGGCAGTAGCCACAGAGTTGATGGCAGTGATGACAGAGTTGATGGCAGTGATCACAAAGTAGATGGCAATCATCACAGAGTTGATGGCA
Organism: Cepaea hortensis; assembly: GCA_963921405.1. Lineage (NCBI taxonomy): Eukaryota > Metazoa > Mollusca > Gastropoda > Stylommatophora > Helicidae > Cepaea > Cepaea hortensis. Next base: position 18,022,678 of record OY992894.1, read on the forward strand.
GTGATCACAAAATTTATGGCAGTTATCACAGAGCTGATGACAGTGGCCACAGAGTTGATTGTAGTGTTCACATAGTTGATGACAGTGGTTACATAGTTGATGATAGTGATCACAGAGTTGATGGTTTGGCCACAATGTTGATGGCAATGATCACAGTGTTGATGGCAGTGATCCCAGAATTGATGGCGGTGATCACAGAGTTGATGGCAGTGGCCACAGAGTTGATGGCAGTGATAACAGAATTGATGGCAGTGATCACAAAGTTGATGGCAGTGGTCACAGTATTGATGGCAGGGATCACAGAGTTGATGGCAGTGATCACAGATTTAATGGCAGTTATCACAGAGTTGATGGCAGTGATCACCGAGTTGATGGCAGTGATCACAGAGTTGATGGCGGTGATCACAGAGTTGATGGCAGTGGCCACAGAATCCATGGCAGTGGCCACAGAGTTGATGGCAGTGAATACAGAGTTCATGGCAGTTATCACATACTTTATGGCATTGACCACAGAAGAGTTGATTTCAGTGATCACAGTTTTGATGGCAGTCATCACAGAGTTGATGGCAGTCATCACAAAGTTGATGGCAGTGATCACAGAAGTGATGGCAGAGATCACAGAGTTGACGGCAGTTATCACAGAGCTGATGACAGTGGCCACAGAGTTGATGGTAGTGGTCACATAGTTGATGACAGTGGTCACATAGTTGATGATAGTGATAACAGATTATATGGTGTGGCCACAAAGTTGATGGCAATGATAACAGTGTAGATAGCAGTGATCACAGAGTTGATGGCGGTGATCACAGAGTTGATGGCAGTGGTCAAAGAGTTGACGACAGTGATCACAGTGATGATGGTAGTGATCACAGAGTTGATGGCAATCACCACAGAGTTTATGGCAGTGAGCACAGAATTGATGGCAGTGATCACAGAGTTGATGGCAGTGATCACAGAGCTGATGGCAGTGATCACAGAGTTGATGGCAATCATCACAGAGTTGATGGCAGTGGCAACAGAGTTGATGGCAGTGATCAAAGAGTTGATGGAAGGGATTACATAGTTGATTGCAGTGATCACAAAATTGATGGCAATGATCACAGCGTTGATGGTAGTGGCCACAGAGTTGATGGCAGTGGCCACAAAACTGATCCAATCTGGCCACAGAGTTTATGGTAGTGGCCACATAATTGATGGCAGTGGACACAGAGTTGATGGCTGTGATCACAAAGTTGATGGTGGTGATCACAGAGTTGATGGCAGTGATCACAGAGTTGATCGCAGTGGCCACAGAGTTAATGGCAGTGGCCACATACTTGATGACAGTGGCCACAGAGTTGATGGCTGTGATCACAAAGTTGATGCCGGTGATCAAAGAGTTGATGGCAGTGGCCACAGAATTTATGGCAGTAGCCACAGAGTTGAGGGCAGTGAATACAGAGTTTATGGCAGTTATCACATAGTTTATGGCATTGGCCACAGAAGAGTTGATGTCAGTGATCACAGAGTTGATGGCAATCATCACAGAGTTGATGGTAGTGATCACAGAATTGATGGCAGTGATCACAGAGTTGATGGCAGTTATCACAGAGCTGATGACATTGGCCACAGAGTTGATGGTAGTGGTCACATAGTTGATGACAGTAGTCACATAGTTTATGGCTGTGGCGAAAAAGTTGATGGCAATGATCACAGTGTTGATGGCGGTGATCACAGAGTTGATGACAGTGGCCACAGAGTTGATGGCAGTGGCCACATAGTTGATGGCAGTAGCCACAGAGTTGATGGCTGTGATCACATAGTTAATGGTGGTGATCACAGAGTTGATGGCAGTGGCCACAGAATTGATGGCAGTGGCCTCAGAGTTGATGGCAGTGAATACAGAGTTCATGGCAGTTATCACATACTTTATGGCATTGACCACAGAAGAGTTGATTTCAGTGATCACAGTTTTGATGGCAGTCATCACAGAGTTGATGGCAGTCATCACAAAGTTGATGGCAGTGATTGTCAACAACTCATGTTTCAGGCATCATCGGATTACTTCTCCCACACCATACAAGAAACTTGCAAGTCGTGTGCGAGGAATGAAATGGTACATTTTATTGCCGTTGGCTCTTTACAATTGCAAAACAGTCGCTATCTAATCACACATAAAGTCACAATATTCTCTATCACTAGTTTTCCTAAACCCTATAGCTAATCTCTATCTACTAGGCTATACGAAAACTATCTTCTATTCTACACGATGTGAACACTACAGAGTCAGTCCCCAGTCTGACTTCCTTCACTCGCGTCGCTACACGCCACGCGGAAGGACCTTCATGCGTCCTTCGGCTCTTTGCGTGCTAGGTCAGTTAGCACGCTTCTATTAGCTGTCTTTGCTTGAGTGCTAATCGTTGCTATCACGCAGGCGTGATTCTGTGGTGACCAGTAGTGCTAACTATCTGGTCAACGCCTCCGTGTGAGGACTAGTTAATAGTCCCCCTTTTCTATCATCTATCCTGCCCTGATCCCGGGCACTGGTGTTCCCTCTACTCTATCTGAGGTTGACCCCACGTCCCGGTGGTGTTCTATCATGAGGCAGGCTTCCTGCCTCCTGTCTCAGTCTTTGACACACACCCTCCCCTCCTGTGTTGCGTCATCAACTTTGACTCATTGGTTGTGACGCAAGAGGTTTCTAAAAAATTAGTGTGTCTAATTTTTGTCAAAGACTGTAGATAACCTGGCTTTGGGCTACTCAATAGACCTACTGACTAATGTCACAATGTAGCATCACTTTACTTGGCTACTGGCAATCGCCACAAACTTGTCTGGTTGGCGTGAGCCCTCTTCTCATCGCAATATTATATTAATTAGAGGTATGTCTGAACCGGACCGTTGTCTTATAAGACCTGCCCTCAAATAGTAAATTAACTCACTACCCATACAAAGTTGACTTTCTGAAGGTCAACACATGAATTGCTTCATGTCCCCCATATAATATTAAACAACCATTACACAAGCTGTGAGCGACAGGCTTTACCTATCTCGCTTCCGCGTGTAAAGTCATATTTCACTGTTAAGTTAGTGTTTCGTTGTCTATTATGTCTTCTGACCCGGAGTTATCTCCCTTTGATCTAATAAAAGTGTATGCAATTTAAATGTTTGTTTTTCTGGTTGTTTGTGTGTTTGGATGTAATTAAACGTATAATCTACCCTCTAACATGTGTATCTAACTATCATGTGTATATAAGTTAGTTTTTCAAGTGCCATAATTCATTTAACTGTGGTCACAAACATGTGTATATTACAAATCTGTGACTACGTTTCTGTCTTATGAGACTCAAAATACTTTCACTAAGATCCTAAACTAAACTACACAAAATACATTCATTACAACACATTTTCAACCTTGAAACCAACACTTGACGGCAACAAAATAAAAAGTCCCGTTGAGCGGCAGAAAAAATCCGCTGACTGTTCTCACTCTCTCTTGTATATTTTACATTTGCTCTCACTTTCACACTTCTGTCACACATCTTTAACCTTCCCTTATGTCACACTTCTTTTACCCTCACTATTGGCACACATCTTGTACCCTCATTTCTGTCACACATCTTTCATCCTAATTTCTGTCACTCTTCTTTTACCCTCACTTTTGTCACACATCTTTCACCCTCACCTTTGTCACACATCTTTTACCTTCATTTCTGTCACATAACTTTCACTCTCATTTTTGTCACGCATCTTTTACCCTCATAGTTATTTAAAAACCTTGGAGTGACACTGTACAAGTTTGGCTCAGTTTGACAGAGTTGAGCCTAATGACTGTGCAATAACTGTTGCACATGTCAAGTATTTACAACATATGTACATGTAAGAAAAAAGGGTTAATGGTTTGTACCCTGGTATTATTAACCATTGTATTCTACAGAAATATTACTCTAAGTACTGACATACTAATGCTAGTTCTATAAATATTAATTTAATGCGTTGCCTATTTTAATCTATCTGTCATATTAATCCTAAAATAAGCTTACATTACTTCTAATATTTATCTAATTTAAGGGATGTAATTTACCTATGTGAAATGAAATTGATGTGAGATGAGTTATGTCCCTTTGTGAAATGGGTAATGTGAAATGTAATAAGTTACGTCCCTTTCTAAAATGGGTGATGTGAAATATAACATATTCTAACTAATGTTTTTAAATGAAACAAACTATATGATTGATATTCTTATTCTATATGGTGTAAATGATGTATCTTTAAGTGTATAATATTTCTATTCTATTATGGTGTAACCTAATCATACTACTAAATGATAACGTTTGTTAAATGGATTGGTTAAGATGGAATGAAATCAAATGAAATGAAACAAAGTGAAATATAATAAACTGAATGATACTATTCCTATCTAATCTTCTTCTCTTCTTCTTCTTCTTCTTCAGCGTTCCGAGCCATTGAGGTTCTTTGCTGCAAATACAATCCGTCTCCATTCGTCTCTCTGGTGGACCTTCTCTTGCCAGTCGTTGATTCCAAGTGCTTGTAGGTCTGTACATGTATTATCTCTCCACCGCCTTCTTGGTCTACCTCGGGGTCTACGGTCATTTATTTCCTGAGTGTAAGCGAGTTTTGTTTCCCTATTATCTTCCATTCTTTCTATATGCCCCAGCCATTGTAGTCTATTAGCCTTCATGATACCAGTGATTAGCGGGGACTTAAACAGATCATAAATGTCTTTGTTACTTCTTCTTTTCCACTCTCCACTTTGTGTATCCCTAATGGGTCCAAAGATGCGTCTTAAAATTTTGTTCTCAAAGGTTTGTAACAAGGCTTCGTCTCCTTTCGTTGTACTCCAGGTTTCAGAGCCATACAGCACAACTGGTCTGATCAGTGTTTTGTATATTGTGATTTTGGTGTTACGAGATAGCGCCTTTGATTTTAGTAGATGTTGTAGTGCATAGTATATCTTATTTCCAGAGTTGATTCTAGTTTGTATTTCTTCCCTTATGATGTTGGAGCAGTTGAAGATTGTACCCAGGTATTTGTATGTTTCCGTTCTTTTAATGGTCATATTATCTATTTGTATGTGGCCAGAGTTTCTAGCCATTCCGTCTCTTGAAATTACCATATATTCTGTCTTATCTTGGTTGATAACCAGCCCCATATGTTGGGCTTTTCCCTTTAAGTGAGTCAATATTTCCAATGTCTTTTGTTCACTTTGCCCTATAATATCTATATCATCTGCATAACCAAGCAGCTTGGATGTTCCTCCAATATCACATTCCTCCTTTACCTTCCTTACAACTTTCTCTAGAGCCAGATTGAAGAGTAGCGGCGATAGTGCATCACCCTGTTTCAAGCCAGATGTTATTTGGAAAGGGTCTGATTTCCTGCCTTTATATGTTACTATATTATAAGTATCTTCCATGCATAGTCTGGTCATGTTGATTAACTTCCTTGGTATTCCAAATTCCTGCATAGCATTCCATAGACTATTCCTATGGACACTATCATAAGCCTTTTTAAAATCCACAAAAATGTTATGGAGATCTCTTTTATATTCCCAATGTTTCTCGGCTATTTGTCGTAAGATAAATATCTGATCTATTGTTGATCTGTTTTGTCTAAAACCCGCCTGGTAGTCACCTAATATGTCTTCTGAATATGGTTTTAGTCTATTTAGTAATACTGCGGATAGTATCTTATAGCTTGTGGACAGTAGTGATATTCCTCTATAATTTCCACATTGGAACTTGTCTCCTTTCTTAAAGATAGGTATCAATAATGACTCTTTCCAGTCATGGGGTAATTCTTCTGTCCTCCAGATTTTTATTATTAGTTCGTATAGCTTTAGATGTAATGCATGGCCACCTGCCTTTATAAATTCAGCAGCAATTCCATCAGTCCCAGTTGCCTTATTGTTTTTAAGTCGTGTGATTACATATAGGATTTCTTCAAATGTAGGTTCTTCAATTTGTGGTTCGCATGTTAGAACCTCTTCCTGTGGGAAAATGTGACTTGGAGCTTCACAATTTAGTAATTCAATAAAATATTCTTTCCATGTGTTGCACATTTCCTCATTGGTATTTAGCATATTCCCATTTTTGTCTTTTAAACCATATGTGTTTTGTTGGTGCCCTCGTTTCATTGACTTCAGTTCTTTAAAAAATTTTCTGGATTCATTTTTCTGGTGATTAGTTTCCATATCTTTGATTATATTACTCATATATTCTCGCTTCTGCTGTCTGACTATTTTTGTAGCCTCTTTACATTCATTTCTATAATGCTCTTCCTTTTGGATGTTATTGATGTCATTTAACCATACATGTCTGGCATTCTTCTTCCTAATGACTGCTTCTTCACATTTTTGATTGAACCATCTGTTCTTTCTATGTGTGGTTAACACACCGAGACATTCTTCTGCGGTAGACTGAATTGTATTCTTGATGTTCAACCAAGTTTCGTCAACGCTTTCCTCCAAAGGGTTTTGCAGAGTTTCAAGTTTACATTTTATTTCATCTGTAAATTTCTCTTTGACTGTAATGTCTTGCAGTTTTTCTCTGTTATATGTTGGGTGTAATCTTTGTAATTTAGTATAGAAAGCTCTCTTAAGTTTTATTTTAAATTTTGCTCCAACGAGGAAGTGGTCACTGTGGCACTCAGCTCCTCTATAACTTCTGACTTGCTGTATGTTTGATGCATTTCTGTTGTTAATTAAAATGTGATCTATTTGATTATAGGTTCTCTTGTCACATGATTTCCAAGTTTGTTTGTGTATATCCTTTCTTTGTAGTCTGGTACTGCTAATCTGCAGTCCTTTGGCTTCTGCCAGGTTGATGACTCTCCATCCATTATCATTTGAAGTTGTATGTAGGCTTTCCATACCGGCCACTTTTTTATTAGTTTGCTCTCTACCTATTTTTGCATTGAAGTCTCCCAGCACAATCAGGATATCCTGTTTGGGGGTTTCTTCTATGACATCTTCCAGATCATTATAAAAGTCTTCTTTAATATCATCTTCTTTCTCTTCAGTAGGTGCATGTACATTAATCATCGTTATATTTTTCCATTTACCTTTTATTCGTAATTTACTAATTCTGTCATTAAAAGCTTTAAAGTTTAAAACGTTCCCCCATAACTCTTTTTTGATGACAAATCCTGTTCCTAATTCATGTTTATTTTGGGTGTTTCCTCCATATATTATAATCATTCCATTTTGCTCTAAAGTACCCCCTCCTGGCCACCTTATTTCTTGAATTGCTGTTATATCCATTTGATATTCACCCAGCTCCCGGGTTAGTTCTTCGGCCGCTCCAGCTCGATATAGTGTCCGTACATTCCATGTTCCAAATCTCAAAAGTCCTTTAACGTTCCAAGGTCGTTGTCCAGATAAGTCAGTCCGATATCGAGGCTCATGTATTTGTTTCGTAACAAAGAAAGGTTTTTACAAAGGTGGGGATGTTAACCCCACGCTTCAACCCCCAACCTGGAGGACCAGGGTGTTTCTCTTTGTCTGTTCTCTACCCTTTGACCTGTCCGGCTTGGGAGGCCCTGCTGGTAGCTACGCTACCGCCGGCATAGCTCTCAGGGTCATTGAGAAACTCAAGCTCCCCCACCACGACAAGGTGGAAACACCATCGGGGGAGAAACTTCTTATAATTAGTTGTCATGTTTAAATTACTATCCTAATCTACTTTTAAAGCTAAATAAATGGGCAAATTAATAATCTATCTAAACTGAAATGAAAAAGTATTATATTATCTAAATCTAACTATAAATTAAAATGACATAATCTATCTATATTTTATCACTATATTAAAACATTATGATACATATCACATTAAGTTTTATATACATGGTTTTTAAATACCTCAGGTTAGCCGTTGCCATTAATGTTCAGAAACATGCTTTCATTGGCATAATATGTATACAATTGTTCTGGGTATTTGAAATCCATTACACAGTCATATTTGTTCTATGGGTATTGCACCTGTAGAGTTCGTTTGTAAAGTAGACCACTGCTTTCGTGTCTGTATGTATATAATCATCTGACACTGTTTTTCTCTGTTTAACACAACTAATTCACTGGAACATATATGGAGCTTAGCAAGTAATAAGCTGTCCTAGTTCACAAGGTGATATATTTGTTCCCAGAGTAAAGTTCTTACTTTTGATGTCTACGGACACATAGCAGGTCAGTGTTTTTGGTACTTAGTTCAGCACATAATATTCATGTATTTCTAACATATTTCACATAGAATATTTGACTGTACTAAATTAACATCTATTACTCTACACTCTTATGTGGAAATTTCTGGTATTGCTACATCAGATGGTCGACTAAGGGTATCAGCCAAGATGTTATCTTTCCCCTTAATATGCTCTATACTAAAGGTGTAATTTTGTAGTATTAGCGACCACCTGTATATTCGGTCATTTCGATGTACACCACTCTGTATGACCGTTATTGGGGAGTTGTCAGTCTGGACAATGAAGTGCACACCCGCCAGAAATCGATGCAGCTTTCTCACCGCATAGATGACGCTTAAGGCTTCCAACTCGGATATGGAATATCTGGACTCGGTGAGTGTGATCTTACGGCTCACGTAGCAAATCGGATGGAAGATGCCCTCATAAAATTGGCCTAGTACTGCAGCGATGGAGATCCTGCTGGCATCTGTCCTAAGATAATAAACGAGCCTCGGATTAGGCAAGCGGAGGATTGGAACATTACTAAACAAGATTTTCAATTTTGACAATGCAGAAATTAATAATGCATCTTTGACATCCAATTTTACAGAAGCTTTTAAAACATTGGAAAATACACTTGTAATCTCCGCTAAATTTGGAATAAATTTACTATAGTAATTCACTAACCCCAACAGGCTTCTGACCTGTTTCTTGGTGGTAGGCATGGTCAGATTCATAATTTTGGTAATAATTTTCTGGTCAGTCTTTAGTTGACCTTGAGAAATGACATGACCCAAAAAAAATCAATTTCTTTTAGGCCCAATTCGACTTTGCTCGGTTTGACAGTGAGCCCGAAGAGTCGCAACCTATTAAAGACATGTCTCAGTTTCAGTAGGTGTGTTGTCCAGTCATCAGTATGGACACATATATCATCTATATAGGTCACTGTATTCGTCACTCCATGAAGTAGATCTCTAGTTAAGCGTACGAAAGTGGCAGGAGCGTTTCGAAGTCCGAAAGGAAGAAAACGCCACTCGTAAAGTCCTAAAGGTGTTGAAAAAGCAGTAAGATGGATGGATTGAGACTGCATAGGGACTTGCCAATATCCCTTAGTGAGATCTAATTTAGAAAAGATTTTGGAGGTGGACATGTCAAGAATAAGATCTTCGCAGGAAGGAATTGGCTCTGCGTCGATCTTGGTGACGTTGTTGAGCTTTCGATAGTCCACGCACAGACGAATTGTAGAATCTTTCTTCTTAACTAGAACAATTGGAAAAGAGTACCCAGAGGTGGATTTCTGGATGATCCCACTAGCCTCTAAATTCAGAATTTCCTTATTTAGATTTTCCCTATAGCTTAGTGGGATTGAGTACGGCCTGCATTTAATAGGCTTAGAGTCCGAAAGAAGAATGGAGTGTTCGATTCTGTCCGTCCTACCTGGAATGTCAGAGAATATGTCTTTGTATTCTGTCACTAATTCTACTAATTGTCGTCGTTGACTGTCTGTTAGTCCCTGTTCTATATGTATGCTATCTAATGTAGCAGTCTTGTCTACAATAGGAACTGGTAGTTCCATTCCGTCGTCGTCTACCTGATTCAGTACGGTGGTGGTGCTAAGTGTGTATTCTGTATTCTCGCTAAGTGTATGCTCGTCGGATATGCCAGTCTCGCTAACTAGTGTAGTTGCGTTGTGTATGTCTGTCGTCTGATCACTAAGTGTGGGTGCACTGTGTTCGTCTGTCTCTACTTCTGTCTCTTGTCGTGAATAGTAAGGTTTCAACATGTTGACATGGAATATCTTTAAGTTTCCGTTTATTGATATTTCATAGTCAACATCTGAAATTTTACGTACCACCTTGAATGGCCCTTGCCATGAAGTCAATAATAAATTTCGTTTGTCAGGAAGCAAGAGAAGTATGTCTTGATCTGGTTCAAGTTCAATTGTTCTCGCCCCTTTGATGGCATATTGGCGGTAGATTTGACCCTTCCTCTCCAAAGCTGCCTTAGCTATAATACACGATTTCATGATTTTATCTCGTGTTTCAGTCACCATTTCATAAGGTGTTTTTGGTTCGGGAATTTGAATAGAATTTGTTATTGCCTGATGATAAATGGTTAGGGGCCCACGTGGGTTAGCCCCGTACACTAATTCAAACGGTGAGAAACCCGTGCTTGAATGGGGAATCTCCCGATAGGCGAACAGCACTGTTGGTAACAGTGTATCCCAATCAGCTGGGTTTTCTGCTGTTACCTTAGCCAGCATATGCTTAAGATCTCCATTAATTTTTTCTACTATCCCATTGCTGGCTGGATGGTACGCTGTCGTGAAATGTTGTTTAATCCCTAACATTTTTGTAAGGGCTTGCGTTGCAGCCGATATTAATTGAGTTCCACGATCGGATAAAATGGTCCGTGGAAATCCGAATCGTGAGAACAGGTGTAGAAATACATTGGCAACATCTTTGGAGGTGATGTACTTCAAAGCTACTGCCTCAACCCACCTTGTACATAGGTCGACCATCGTTAATATGAAGCGATTTCCTTTGCTGGACACCTGATTCAGGGGTCCAACAATATCTACCGCCACACTCTCAAATGGCCTAGAAGCCAGTGTAGAAGGTTGTACTTCAGCTGTAGCATGTTTACCCTTTCGTACTAACTGTTGACAGACATTGCACGAACGACAAAATAATTTAATATCATTGCAAAAACCTGGCCAATAAAAATGAGCCTGAATTCTGGCCCTGGTTTTGTCATATGCAAGATGGCCAGCAAACGGTGACTCATGTGCAATCTTTAGCACAGTTAGGCGGTGTTGTACAGGTAACACCGTTTGCTGAATCTCATGGTTACCAGTAGTATAATATCTAGTAAGAATGCCATTATTTAATCTGAAGACCCATGATGCGTTCTTTGTCACTTTTGCTCGTTCTTTAAATACTTTTAAATAAGGAGACAAACTAGGATCAGCTTTCTGCTATTCTATGAATTTTTGTCTGTTGGTATCATCAGTGCTAGATGGAGAAAGCACCAGTAGTCTCTCATCTTGAAGTGTGTCTTGATGTTTTATAGTGTCTGCTCTGGTTGTTGCATTAACTGCATTCAGTTGGTTCCATGCAGTTATTTCATCGCTAGTACATTGTTTTAGTTGGGGTAAGCAACCCAGAATTAAATCAGTACAAGGGTTGTCAAGTACAGCACAAGTAAATGTACCCGAAAGGAAAGGAGTGTTAATACGGGCTTTGGCCAAAGGGTAAATTTCAATGTTACCCGAAAAGGTTCGGCATTTGACAGAGTCACCTGTATAATCCTCTTGACTCACCAGTTCCTTTCTGAGACCAATAAGGGTACTACCGCTGTCCAGCAAACATTGGCATGGTCTATCATTGACCATTGCATTGTGGAACTCTAAATTGCCTCTGGAGGCTAAGGCTGCATTCACACTCTCAGATGAGAATGGAACTGTATGTCCACATTCTAATTTTCCGTCAGCATGAAATTGGTGACATCGCTCACAATTGTCAAAACTTAACATATCGTTTACACAACACACCTCTTCCGTTTGGTTAACGGGTAATTCATTTTCAACATCACACTCAGTCTCACTACCACTATCAGAAGATGTATCAAGTAAAATAGCATTGTTGGCTTTCATACGTTGGCGGCCTAGGCACTTATTTGAATAATGGCCGTAGCTGGAACAAAAAAAAAACATTTGATGGCACGCCGGTATGCAGATCTTTTGTTCTGTTGCTTCTTAATAACATTTTCAAGATGTGCCGGATAACCCGGCGATTTGTCACACATTGAATAAGTGTCATGTAAAAGTTGACAGTGGATACATTTTGAAATTTTTCTATCTTTCTTGTCAAATTTATTAAATGGTTTTCTATTGCTCTGATAGTTTTTAGATTGATCTTTTACAAAGGAAACTATTTCAGAGTCATTTGAAGTCTTAAAAATATTTCTGTTTGAAGAAAAATATGCAGACCCTTTCTTTTCAAACTGTTCTATGGTTTCAATGTCTGACTGCTGCAAAAATTTAGCAAAAGAGGATGGTATCGTGGATATTACTTTATCCATAGTTATTAAATTTTTCAATCTATCAAAGTCTTTTCCTATGTTAGCCGCTTTAAGCCACCTATTTAGTACACTTTGAACATTTGAAACGTAGTCAATGAAAGTCTCCGTAGGTTTAGGTTTTAAATTTGAGAACTGAACCTGATACCCAGGGGCATCAAGTAAAAAGTGTTGCATAATCCTATCACGGATGTATTGGTAGTCAGATCTAAGATCGGTTGGTATAGATTCTATCACTTTAAGGGGCTCACCACTCAGGTTCTTCATATAAATCATAGCCCACATCTCTAAAGGAACTTGGTGATATTTAAACTGATACTCGACATTTTCTGTCCAAGCAGATATTGAATCGTCTTTACAATATGGTTTGATAATATTTGTGTATTTGTTGAATTTATTTTCTTCTTGTTGACTTTTAAGTTTAGTGGCAGAGATCTCTGCGTGTGAGTCTACATCCATCTCTTTCATCTTTAACTGTGTCTCTGCTTCTACTTGTATTTGTTTTTCCTTAACTCTTGCCATTTCATCTATCTCCTTTTGCTTTAGATCTAATTCTCTTTGTTTTAATTCTAATTCCTTCTGTTTAATTTCCTTATCTTGTTCTAATTGTTGTTGCTTAACATTCTTATCATGTTCTAATTGTTGTTGCTTAACATTCTTATCATGTTCTATTTGTTGTTGCTTAATTTGCACTTCTTTTTGTTTTGTTATCTCAGCTAGTTGTATCTGGTGTTGTCTTTCCTGTGCGCGTTCATCTCTCTCTGCATCCTTTGCTTCTTTAAATTTTTGATCCGCATATTGTTCTAGCTCTTTACCTGTGTATTGCAATTCTTTGCCTGCTTTAATGAAGTCAGCTAGAGTAGCCATGTTGTTGGGTAATTGGCTCGCGTTGACCTGAACTGACTGCTTCACTCAGTTATTTTTCTTTAATATGCTATGTTATTTAATATCTGAGCACTACAAATTGTACTCTTTGTTTACAATCTGGAAAATTGTATTCTCCAAAAAATTAGAGCACAAAGTCTGTTCATACAATACATGCTGAAAAAGAGATGCACTATTAATCACAATGCATGCCAAAAACGTAGGTTTTACTCATCTTAATGTTCCCGAGAACAAGGAACAACACGTCAGCAACACCGGTCTCGATGTTTGGCACCCCGGATTACACACGAGTTTTCTACTCAGGTCACCTTGTTTGGCACATCGGCATACACTCACGTTATCTCTCAGCTGTTGTTCACCCTGGTTTACAGAGCAGCAACAATTAACAACTAGTAAACGAAAAATAGATTTTTGACAAATTGGTACAATGACGCTGACATGCCCACGAACAAACAGAATATCGATTAATTAATATTTAATGTCAATGTCCTGTCTTCGTTCTACAGTAATATGTCTTTCGTTATTAACCTAGTTTAATCTATGGAAGTATGGTGCAGACAAAATCTAATTTGCATAGCCGAAAGTAGTGCCCTCGTGACGGTAAACAAATAGAAAAGTATGAAAAAAAAAATTCAATAACTGCTTTTAAATAAATATAAATATAATAATAATGTGTAAATAAATAAATATATTCATTCTCTAACTTAAATAAACAAATAATAGTTAATATATCGTAAAGATTCAGGCAGGCAGCAGCTTCGCAGTTCGTAAACACTGAAATGCTGATTCCAAGTGGCGAGGCCCAACTGTTTGTCAATCGTTCCACGTCACAGGCGCAGCGCTATTTTTAGCTTGCAAAAATCAATACTGTCGCTGACCTCTGTATTGCTCCGCCATGAATCATTTTTGACAATTATTCAAAAACAAATAAATAATTACATAAATAAATGAAAGAAGAACATAATATGAATACTTACAACTTTGAAAAACACATTATTTAAATATATAACATTCTAATAAGCACAAATAAACATTATTTCATCACGATAGGCACAATTGTGCTGGCAACTCGATCTAGTCTGCATACGTCATCGTCACTGACACAAATTAAACATTTAATCTTTGTAATATCCTATCCGTAAACCTAGTCTAGAGCCGTGGGTAAGTGTTATAGCTTGAACTCAGGTTCAAGCCGCACTTCTGACACCACATTTAATCCTATTGCCTGTCAACAACTCATGTTTCAGGCATCATCGGATTACTTCTCCCACACCATACAAGAAACTTGCAAATCGTGTGCGAGGAATGAAATGGTACATTTTATTGCCGTTGGCTCTTTACAATTGCAAAACAGTCGCTATCTAATCACACATAAAGTCACAATATTCTCTATCACTAGTTTTCCTAAACCCTATAGCTAATCTCTATCTACTAGGCTATACGAAAACTATCTTCTATTCTACACGATGTGAACACTACAGAGTCAGTCCCCAGTCTGACTTCCTTCACTCGCGTCGCTACACGCCACGCGGAAGGACCTTCATGCGTCCTTCGGCTCTTTGCGTGCTAGGTCAGTTAGCACGCTTCTATTAGCTGTCTTTGCTTGAGTGCTAATCGTTGCTATCACGCAGGCGTGATTCTGTGGTGACCAGTAGTGCTAACTATCTGGTCAACGCCTCCGTGTGAGGACTAGTTAATAGTCCCCCTTTTCTATCATCTATCCTGCCCTGATCCCGGGCACTGGTGTTCCCTCTACTCTATCTGAGGTTGACCCCACGTCCCGGTGGTGTTCTATCATGAGGCAGGCTTCCTGCCTCCTGTCTCAGTCTTTGACAGTGATCACAGAAGTGATGGCAGTGATCACAGAGTTGACGGCAGTTATCACAGAGCTGATGACAGTGGCCACAGAGTTGATGGTAGTGGTCACATAGTTGATGACAGTGGTCACATAGTTGATGATAGTGATAACAGATTATATGGTGTGGCCACAAAGTTGATGGCAATGATAACAGTGTTGATGGCAGTGATCACAGAGTTGATGACGGTGATCACAGAGTTGATGGCAGTGGTTACAGAGTTGATGACAGTGATCACAGTGTTGATGGTAGTGATCACAGAGTTGATGGCAATCACCACAGAGTTTATGGCAGTGAGCACAGAATTGATGGCAGTGATCACAGAGTTGATGGCAGTGATCACAGAGCTGATGGCAGTGATCACAGAGTTGATGGCAATCATCACAGAGTTGATGGCAGTGGCAACAGAGTTGATGGCAGTGATCAAAGAGTTGATGGAAGGGATTACATAGTTGATTGCAGTGATCACAAAATTGATGGCAATGATCACAGCGTTTATGGTAGTGGCCACAGAGTTGATGGCAGTGGCCACAAAACTGATCCCATCTGGCCACAGAGTTTATGGTAGTGGCCACATAATTGATGGCAGTGGACACAGAGTTGATGGCTGTGATCACAAAGTTGATGGTGGTGATCACAGAGTTGATGGCAGTGATCACAGAGTTGATCGCAGTGACCACAGAGTTAATGGCAGTGGCCCCATACTTGATGACAGTGGCCACAGAGTTGATGGCTGTGATCACAAAGTTCATGCCGGTGATCAAAGAGTTGATGGCAGTGGCCACAGAATTTATGGCATTAGCCACAGAGTTGAGGGCAGTGAATACAGAGTTTATGGCAGTTATCACATAGTTTATGGCATTGGCCACAGAAGAGTTGATGTCAGTGATCACAGAGTTGATGGCAATCATCACAGAGTTGATGGTAGTGATCACAGAATTGATGGCAGTGATCACAGAGTTGATGGCAGTTATCACAGAGCTGATGACATTGGTTACAGAGTTGATGGTAGTGGTCACATAGTTGATGACAGTGGTCACATAGTTTATGGCTGTGGCGAAAAAGTTGATGGCAATGATCACAGTGTTGATGGCGGTGATCACAGAGTTGATGACAGTGGCCACAGCGTTGTTGGCAGTGGCCACATAGTTGATGGCAGTAGCCACAGAGTTGATGGCTGTGATCACATAGTTAATGGTGGTGATCACAGAGTTGATGGCAGTGGCCACAGAATTGATGGCAGTGGCCACAGAATTGATGGCAGTGAATACAGAGTTGATGGCAGTTATCACATAGTTTATGGCATTGGCCACAGAAGGGTTCATGTCAGTGATCACAGTGTTGATGGCAGTGATCACAGAGTTGATGGTAGTGATCACAGAGTTGATGGCAATCATCACAGAGTTTATGGCAGTGATCACAGAATTTATGGCAGTGATCACAGAGTTGATGGCAGTTATCACAGAGTTGATGACAGTGGCCACAGAGTTGATGGTAGTATTCACATAGTTGATGACAGTGGTCACATAGTTGATGATAGTGATCACACAGTTGATGGTTTGGCCACAATGTGGATGGCAATGATCACAGTGTTGATGGCAGTGATCACAGAGTTATTGGCAGTGGCCACAAATTTGATGGCAGTGATCACTGAGTTGATAGCAGTGATCACAGAGTTGATGGCAGTGATCACAGCGTTGATGGCAGTGGCCACAAAGTTGATGGCAGTGATCACGAATTTGATGGCAGTTATCACATAGTTGATGGCATTTATCACAGAGTTGATGGCAATGGAGACAGAATTGATGGCAGTGATCATAGAGTGTATGGAAGTGATCACAGAGTTTATCGCAGTGGCCTCAGAGTCGATGGCAGTGGCCACATAGTTGATAGCAGTGGCCACAAAGTTGATGGCTGTGATCACAAAGTTGATGGCGGTGATCATGGAGTTCATGGCAGTGGCCACATAAATGATGGCAGTAGCCACATAGTTGATGGCAGTGATTACAGAGTTGATGGCAAGTATCACAGAGTTGATGGCATTGGCCACAGAAGAGTTGATGACAGTTATCACAGTGTTGATAGCAGTGATCACAGAGTTGATGGTATTGATTACAGAGTTGATGGCAATCATCACAGAGTTAATGGCAGTTGATGGGAGTGATCACAAAGTTGATTGCAGTGGTCACAATATTGATGGCAGTGATAACTGAGTTGATAGCAGTGATCACAGAGTTGATGACTGTGATCACAGCGTTGATGGCAGTGGCGACAGAGTTGATGGCAGTGATAAAAGAGTTGATTGCAGGGATCATAAAGTTGATGGCAGTGATCACAGAGTTGATTGTAGTGGCCACAGTGTTGATGGCAGTGATCACTGAGTTGATAGCAGTGGCCACAGTGTTGATGGCAGTGATCACTGAGTTGATAGCAGTGGCCACAGTGTTGATGGCAGTGATCACTGAGTTGATAGCAGTGATCACATAGTTGATGGCATTTATCACAGAGTTGATGGCAGTGATCACAGAGTTGATGGCAGTTATCACAGAGCTGATTACAGTGGCCACAGAGTACATGGTAGTGGTCACATAGTTGATGACAGTGGTCACATAGTTGATGACAGAGATCACAGAGTCTAGGGCTGTGGCGACAAAGTTGATGGCAATGATCACAGTGTTGGTGGCAGTGATCACAGAGTTAGTGGCGGTGATCACAGAGTTGATGGCAGTGGCCACAGAGTTGATTGCAGTGATCACAGAGCTCATGGCAATGATCACAGAGTTGATGGCAATGATCACAGAGTTTATAGCAGTGAGCACAGAATTGATGGCAGTGATCACATAGTTGACGGCAGTGATCAAAGAGCTGATGGCAGTGATCACAGAGTGATAGCAATCATCACAGAGTTGATGGCAGTAGCCACAGAGTTTATTGCAGTGATCAAAGACTTGATGGAAGTGATTACATAGTTGATTGCAGTGATCACAGAGTTGATGGCAGTGATAAAAGAGTTGATGACAGTGCTCACAGAGTTGATGGCAATGATCACAGAGTTGATGGCAGTGATCACAGAGTTGATGATAGTGATCACAAAGTTGATGGCAGTGATCACAGAGTTGATGGCAGTGACCACAGAAATGATGGCAGTAATCACAGAGTTGATGGCAGTGATCACAGACTTGAAGGAAGTGATCACAGAGTGGTTGGAAGTGATCACACATTTTATGGCGGTGATCACAGAGTTGATGGCAGTGGCCACAGAGTGGATTGCAGTGATCACAGTCGTCACATAGTTGATGGCAGTGGCTACAGAGTTGATGGCTATGATCACAAAGTTGATGGCGTTGATCACAGAGTTGATGGCAATGGCCACAGATTTGATGGCAGTGTTCACAGAGTTGATAGCATTTGTCACAGAGTTGATGGCAATGATCACAGAGATGATGACAGTGGCCACATAGTTTATGGCAGTGATCACAATGTTGATGGCATTGATCACAGAGTTGATCGCAGTTGCCACAGAGCTGATTGCAGTGTCCACATAGTTTATGGCAGTGGCACATAGGTGTTGGCAGTGATCACAGAGTTGAAGGCAGTGATCAAAGAGTTGATGGCAATCATCACAGAGTTGATGGCAGTGAGCATAGAATTGATGGCGGTGATCACAGAGTTGATGGCAGTGATCACAGAGTTGAAGGCAGTGTTGCAGTCCACGTGTTGCAGGCCTTCTTATGTTTTAATTGTTACTCCTTGAAATGTTGTGTTTTAAGTAAGTCTCTGGGTTTCTAAGAATCGCAGCCCACCGGACAAACCCGCAAGTGCTCAGTCTCACGCACACAAAGACAGACAAGACAGATAGCGAACTATGGTGCATTCAGGAAAATTGTTAAACTGATGGTCAATAGTGTCCACATCTCAACTGAGACCAACTTAGAGTCCCAGTTCATGAAGAAGAGACCATGTCAGGGTAGCTTCAATCCTAGAGAAGTGAAATATGGTCTCCTTCTTCAGGAGCAAAGCTCCCGTTGGCGCCATGGCACCGGATGGAACCATGGACTCCTTCGCAGGAGCAAAGCCCGGCCGTCTCCATACCGCATGTCTCCAGGAGGGGAGCGACCCTGGCACTGGCCGGATACTGGTTCATGAAGAAGAGACCCGTCTCTCTGTCAATATCACTTGAGCTGGACACCTGTTTACCACTAATTGACAGGCATCCCCACGATGCTTTTAAGTTATCGCGCGAACCTCTGAGAGAGACGTGTCCCAGTGTAGGTAATGTTTGTATTAAATCATGTATAGACAAACAATACAATGCAAATTAAATAAGTAGCGGTGTAGTTGACACATTATCACTGTGAACCTTTCTTCTTATATACAGATATGACAAAGATGCCTGATGTTGCTGATATGTATACACTGCAGAGTCTTGTGTCTTGAATCCTATATTGGTTCCCCCACCCGCTTCTTGGATGGTGAGTACTTCCAAAAAAGTGTCATTGTTTAGATGAATGTTGTGTTGTTTGGTCAGACCTTTGGTACTGATTTTATCATAATCTCCGACACAAATATAGTTAGTTAGTTAGTTAGTCGACAGATCATCCTCGTTGCACATCGAACCATTCAGTCCATAAGTGCTCGGATCCCTTCCTCAGCAAATCCCGCAGCGTGTAGCGGCTAACGACGCCAGTTCTGTGTTGGTTTATCAATCTTCTTTGGCTTCCTGCGTAGTGTTCTTGTTTGGCCACCCCTCTTTTAATTTGCTGCTCTCGCAGTCTTGCCATTGTTGTAGATTCACAGTCATCACTTGGTTCTCGCAACAGTCTTACTTCTCGTAGAGCATTCATAAAGTCAGCCTCGTCCATGGCGCGCCCGCCCTTCACAGTAGCCTCACCTGCGAGCTTGTCAGTCCGCTCATTTCCTTGTACTCCCGCTTGCCCTGGCACGAAGATGAAACTGATCTTTGCCAGCCGAGACCGCTCCAGAGGCAGGAACCATTCTCTTCGGATCGACCCCTCCTCTATCCTCTTGATCATGTTCATTGAGTCGCTAAGGAAACAAGCCCTAGTAAATGTCTGTGTCTCGAGCCATGTTATTGCTTTACTTACTGCCATGACTTCCAAGGTCAGGCTACTTGTGGTTTCAGTGAAAGCACCAGAATCCTCCTTCACAATTCTCCCTCCGGCCCGAGCTGTAAAGGCCCATGAGCTTCTCACACATCGGACGACCGACCTATCTGTGTAGATGACCGCGTCACCGTCTAGCGAATTCTCGAAAATCAACGCTTGTACTTCAGCCTCCACAGGATACTGATTTTCTTGTCTGCATTTCCTATCTAGTTGGATGCAAACTGAAAAGGATGTGCAGAAGTCTGTTGGCACTTGCACCCACTCTTCGCCAGGTTCTAAGTCCTCAAGTGAACACACCTGTTGAAGAATGTCTTCGGCTTGACCCATCCACGACCGTCCTCTTTTTAACCTGCTGCCCTTCATCTTCCTAATTTCACTATGAAGTGGATGTTGTGTGTTTGCGGGCCCTGCAAACTTGTATTCTCTCTTCAATGGTTGGAAAATCAAGAAGGTAGCGCATCGCCCTGCATGCTGTATCTCTTGTATATCCAAGAATAATGTGCATAGCTTCATTCTGTATCCTTTTCATCCTTTCTATCTGCTTATGGCTGAGAGTCAGGACTGCCATTGCATACTCCAAAACAGACATGACCAGCCCCTCGTACAAAAGACATAGATGGCGCTGCTCACAGTTTGCTGCCGCCATCACCCTCATCGCAGCCAAACCCCGCTTGGCCTTTGTTATCACCTGGTCTATGTGACACAAATATACGTCTTACTACATAACGAGACCATCCTCTCCCCTTCGTATTCTAGTTTAAAAAGCCCAGGGGTTCTCTTTTCATAGGCTTTGATATCCACACAGTCCTGACAGGTAGTAGTAGTAGTTTTATGAACAGGGCAAACTTCAGACGGGAACCACTGATTGTAGACTCTGTCATATTCTTCTCGTAGGTGTGGTCTAACAACTTCAGAGAGTGAGTCGGCGCTAAGTGCCAAGTACAAACTATCGGTGTCCATCTCGGTGAGTTGGTAGTCGTCTTTAGAGATAAATTTGTCAAGAAAGTCATAGTAGAAAGCTAGCATGCGCAACTTGGCATACTGGTAGACAAAGAAGCCAATCTGTAGAGGTAGATCCCAGACAGTTTTCTTCTTTAACATTTCTACTTCGAAGAGATCATCTGTAATACCAGTCATGCTTTTAAACCTGGGGTTATTGAGTACTTTGATAGTGTTTTGCCGTAAGCGGCGTTACCTAACAATTTCATTGTGTCGGCTGTAATAGACTCGGCCGGATTTTTGTTCCCTTGGCGACGGGCGTTGGATACTGTTTCCCCAAATTGTTTAAAACAACTAACCGGTCGATACTCTATTGTCTGGTAGATGTGAGTTACGACCAATCCATGGGCTAGATACCACTTTAAAAGAGGGGTGACTAATAATATTTTCTTACCGAAATAACTACCAATCAATGTCCGTCGTGGAGTACTCAGTAGTTTATTTTTTATGGCGTATTCTTTCATAAATTCCCCAATATCGTCTCTCGACACTTCCGTATTCTTGAAAATAGGGGGAATCTCGGCAAATGACTCTTGTAAATCAGCCGGGGTCTCAATATTGCATTCAACCAACCCGAAAAATGTATCACTTTTTACAGCCTCGATGATCTGGTTTTCACTCAAAGAACCCCAAGGAAGCTCTGACGGTGGAAATGTTTCCCGCAAGAAACACTTGATGGTTGTGTTTGATTTCTTCAACCTCTGCCACTCGCACTCCCAAATAACCTTAACTGTCACCCCAACAGTTTTTTCTAGATACGCGTGAATGTCACACGTATTCTGGTATAGTTCTACCAACGGTTTCTTATTAACCGGATTAATCGTTTTCCCAGCAGTTAGACGGCAAGATGGGTGCCCATGGAACAAACACCCGTAGAATTGGTAAGCTGTATTATTCTTTTTATCCCACCCATCTACTCGAATATGTCGATCGCCGAGCTGCATCTCATGGCTATTGAATTGGGTTTTTAATGTATGTTGTTGTTGTGTGACACCCAGCTTAACCACTCTCGACTCTGACGTGTGTATTTGTGTAATCTGTGTGATCTACAACCATCCTCACGGCTTCGATATATGGGAAGTCTCTTGGCATATCTTTCATAAGAGACCAAAGGTATAAAGCATTTGCATCAAAGCCTTTAATACTTTTTACTAGTTTATTACCCCTGATACGGGTCTCATTGGCTTTGTGGCAACGATGAAAAATGATACTGGGCCCACCCACTATATTGTCATCAAAGTACAAATGTCATATCGCCTGTAGTGACCAACGTTCCATCTAAGTGACATTTGTACTTTGATGTTAATTTTTTATCTGTTCTCTGATTTGTTGATTCAAAATGTCCCTCAGATAGAACGTTGGTCTCTAAAGGTGAAATGACATTTGTGATTTGATGTTAATTTCTTATTGGCTCTCTGATTGGTTGATTCATAATGTCACTCAGACAGAACATTGGTCACTAAAGTAGATATGATATTTGTGATTTGATGTTAATTATGTATCTGTTTTTTTAATTGGTTGATTCTGACTGATAGAACCTTGTTCATCTCATCTCATGGTGTGATCTTCCAGCCTGTCACAACCATCTCCAACCCCCCCCCCCCTTTTCCCTTAACATATATGATCTTCCCGCCTGTCACAACCATCTCCACACCCCCCCCTTTTAACAGATGTGATCTTCCCGCCTGTCGCAACCATCTGCTACCCCCTCTAACAGACGTGATCTTCCCGCCTGTGACAACCATCTCCAAACTCCCCTCTAACAGACGTGAGCTTCCCGCCTGTCGCAACCATCTCCAACTTCCCTCTATCAGACGTGATCTTCCCGCGTGTCGCCATCATCTCCAACCCCACTCACCCCGTTTCATGACAGACGTTAACTATTATATTAAGTATGTTATTTCTCAAGATGGCATTTATTTATTCATGTATTTGTCTGGTATAAAATGGCCAGTTCAGTTACTCGTTCGCAAATGATGCTCAGGTTAATCGTCATTGCCAGTTTATGTAACATAATCGCTGAGACAGTGTCTGGGAACGGGGGATGCAAGCCAGACAATGTAACCAGAACTCCCCGATGTTTGTGCGAGAGATAATGAGACCGAATAAATGATGCATGCAGTCAAAAAACACACCAACTGAAAGTAAATCAGATTCCTGAATTCTGAATGAGTAAACCAAGGGGAAAATGAGACGTGGGACAGACCAGTTGTACAAGAACGCAATCATTCTGTGAGAGTATGGGCGTTGCGGCTATGAAGCCTTAGTCAGCACACACAAAACCAACATACGGATTCAATTACATGAGAAATATGAACAAATTAGTTAGCTGATGCACTTTGATTGTCCGACCAGGCCCAAAAATGAATCAACCCTCGAGCACACAAACCTGAATGAGAGCCAGGATGTATGTGGGTCGGCTGACTGCAAGTCATCAACATTATCAAATTCGCCGGTGCTACGGAGTTCGTGCACTGAGCTGGGATTCTCCGGACTCAGGCTTGAGTTAGGTGTAGAACGGAGCACTTATGGGTTACACCCGTGTGCCGTAATGTTGATCTGCCGACTAAACTAAACTAAACTAAACTTTGTCAAATGCCGGGTCGGCTGGCGTTGGCGTTCATGTCTCTCCACAAATCTAGGTCCTTAATGTTCTGGATCAACTCTGCTGATGGTATTCCTCCATGCCACTGCCTCAGCCCATCCAGCATCATTTCTTTAGGTCTACCCCTGTTTTCTTTGCCACTGATGTTTTTCAACGCACCTCTTCTCATGATATAAACAACGTTTGTTAGACCAATCATCGCCACTAGATGGGTGTAGTGATCAATATCACACCGCTGTTACTTTCTAGAACATTCCATGGTACACATTTTAGGTTGGGTGGATCTGGGATCCCAGGTCAATTTTAAACAAAGTCCCCGCCTAGTGTGGAATTTGAAACATGACCTTGGGGAGGGCAGGCAAGAGAGCTATCTACCACGACTCCCAAGTGTTTGAAGGCACTTTGCCAAAACTGGTGATACAGTAAAGTTTCTAAATATAAACCGTAAACACAATCGGGGAATAAACACGTGAATTGCCACGTGTAACCAAATATTAAATATTCAGTACCGATTTTAGTGATGCCAGAGTCACGTTTACCAACACATGAACCGCGAGAAATGCCGTGATCTGAACAGAACATAAATCCAGTCTAGACGCTTTAATTCTCCAGGAAAACACGGTCGTTTGCTGGGCTCCTCTGACTGGAGACCATTAGTGTTCTTTAAGGAAAAGGCGGGGGCGCACCATCTAATGTGTGCCGACGTGAAGTTATTTGACCGGCCCAGTTCAGAGGCGGTAGTTTCTTGGTGAGTTATAAAACTGGACTGGATGTTTAGGCTGAATATCACTGGAAGACTTGTTTTTGCGCTTGGTTTATGAAGTTTATGAATGAGCAAAGTGGACATCTACATTGGGGTGGTGGGATAGAGCTAGAGTGTATTACAACAGAAGAAAAGTGCCTCCTTTGCTCCGCTGGCCACCGGGACAGCCTTGGGTAAGATGGGTGTCTGTTTAGCCTCCCGTTCTGGGTAACGTGAACCCATGAACCAATGAGCAGGTCCTACAAGAAGCAATGCAACCCGTAAACTGATTAGAGAAATTAGATCTAGGCAGTCACAATTTTTTTGGGACACGTTATGAGAAGAAATAAACTTGGTGACAACTGGTACGGTTGAGGGGAAAAGAACAAAGGGAAAGGCAGAGAAGTAAATACCTGGATGGCTTGGTTACGTAGCATGGTCGAAACAAGAACACGGAGCCGATCCAAGACTCTGATGATCGAGTGAGACGGTGAAACATGACCGCCCATGCTTATCGGCATGGCCCATGATGATGATGAACCCATGGAAGCTGGTGGTGGGTTGAGCTTCATAGCAGCCAACAGATAGTGGCAGATTAGGTCTTAGATCCGCAACGGTAGGCAGAGGATCGTTTTAGTGACCAAACAGATCCTGCCCTGACCAGATCCGCAACGGTAGACCGAGGATCTTTTTAGTGATCAAACAGATCCTGCCTGTCCAGATCCGCAACGGGAGACCGAGGTTCTTTTTAGTGACCAAACAGATCCTGCCTGACCAGATAGTCACATTGTTCATTTTAACAGAGCATCGAATTGAACTCATCACTTTATGTTGAATTTGTGGACTTTGGTAAGGCCTTTGTCAGAATTGATAGGGCATCCTTTTGGTGAGGCATTACGGAACACCACAGAAAATCTTTAACTAAACAACGGCACAACATATTGAGGCATGTGGTGCAGTGTATTCCATGTGGGAAAACTTACAGAAGCATTCGAAATCAGAACAAGAGTGAGGCAGCGATACATTTGCTCGCTTCATTTATTCTTAGTAATTACAGGCTGTTTATTAAGACAACAACAAGGATTGCCAGACATAGAATCCAGTGGACTACACTGACAAAGTAGCTCGATGATCTGGACTCCTCTGACAAAGCAGCTCGATGATCTGGGACTCTCCTGACAAAGCAGCTTGATGATCTGGACTCCCCTGACAAAGCAGCTCGATGATCTGGACTTCCCTTACAAAGCAGCTCGATGATCTGGACAGTAGTATAGTAAATCAGAAAGGATATTGTTTTTTGAGGCGCAAAATCGATTTTCGCCTCAAAGGGCGATAACTCCCTGATCCACAAAGGGGTGATAACTCTTCTGGTTTTTCAAAAATGTAGGCGTGGTCAGAGTAGGTTTTGCGAAGTGACTCATCAGAGTGGGTGTGGTCTAGTGACTCATCAGAGTAGGTACTATAACAACATACAAAATAACAAACAAACGAGTCAAGTAAAGTATATAATAATTTTAATAAACCATGTGTAGACAAACAATACAATACAAATTGAACAATTAAATAAGTAGTGGTGTATTATCTTTTAATAGGCTTTGATATCCATACAGTCCTGACAGGTAGTAGTACTAGAGGTAGTTCTATGAACAGGGCATCCTTCAGTTTTCTTGGCGGGGAAGTGTGGGAGTTCCGGGAAGTTATACATTTTTTTGGGGTCGGCGAAGCGAGGGAAAATCTCGGGCGGGTGTGACGGTGGTCGGCTCATAACGGAAGGGGGTGTATGCGGGGTGGGGAAAAAAAGTCATTAAGTAACGGGGTTGTAAAAACGTTGGTGAGTGGTGTGTTAAAATATTTTTAACTGTTAGCACATTGGCGGTGTACATTAGTAGGAATAGAAGGAATAGTTGCGGTAGCGATAGTAGTCATAGTGGGTATGGCTTAGTGAAATTAGTTGACAAGGGGTGGTTATTAGTGCTATGTAGAGGGTCGTAGTGGCTTATTCACTACCATCACGCGTTTTACAAATTAAACCTTATAAAGTAAAGTAGTTGATTGTAATGGATATGGTGTAGTGTCATTCAGTGTTAAGGGGTGGGTAGCAGGTAATATTGGTCAAGTAGTGGTCAACCAGTGGTCAACTGGTCGAGCGACCACTTAAATTGTGGAGGAAAGTACTGCAGTGACATATTAGTGGTTAAAGTGGTAGATGATGTGGTCAAGAGGTGGTCAAGTAGTGGTCAAGTAGTGGTCAAGTGGTCGAGGGACCACTTAAATTGTCGGGGAAAGAAATGTAGTGAAACGGTAACGGATAAAGTGATCGATGACGTGTCAAGAGGTACTCAAGCAGTAGTCAAGTAGTGGTCAAGTGGTCGAGTGACCATTTACATTGTCAAGAAAAGAAGGTGTAGTGACATGGTAATGGTTAAAGTGGTAGATGAAGTGATCAAGAGGTGATCAAGTAGTGGTCAAGTGGTAGTCAAGTGGTCGAGTGACCACTTAAATTGTAGGGTAAGGTACGTGTAGTGAAACGGTGTTGGTTAAGTGATCTAGGGCGTGGTCAAGATGTGGTCAAGCAGTGGTCAAGTGAGGAAATTTTAGAGAAAAGTAGTTATTATGATATGGTGATGATCAAAGGGTGGTAATGCAGTGGTCAAGTAGTGGTCAAGTGAGGAAATTTTAGCGGAAAGTAGTTGTAATGATATCGTGATGATCAAATGGTGGTAAATTAATGGTCAAGTAGTGGTCAAGCAGTGATCAAGTAGTGGTCAAGTGAAGAAATTTTAGCGGAAAGTAGTTGTAATGATATCGAGATGATCAAAGGGTGGTAAATTAGTGGCCAAGCATTGGTCAAGTGGTCGAGTGACCACTTAAATTGTAGAGGACGATGTGCCTAAAATTATGGTAGTGGTTAAAGTGATCGATGACGTGGTCAAGCAGTGGTCAAGTGGTCGAGTGACCAATTAAATTTTAGGGGAAAGTACGTGTAGTGCAATGGTGGTGGGTAAAGTGAGGAGGAATCAGTAGTAGTGATAACAGTACTACCAATGTTAGTTGTAGTGACAACAATGTTAGCTGGTGCCTTGTTAGAGATACAAGTCTCTTTTTGGGGTGTGTAAAAATCACACAAACACAAAGAGGGTCACACAAACACAAAGACAGACAAGTACACATACAGATATGTACAGAGACATCACACGTACACACATACAGACACGCGTACAACCACAAAGACAGACAAGTACACACATGTACACACGCACGCACAAATACAAAGAAAGACAAGTACACATACTGACATGTAGAGAGACATCACACGTACACACATACAGACATGCGTACAAACACAAAGACAACCAATTACACACAGGTACAGAGACATCACACTCATATCTTCTTCCATACATACAGACATCACAACTACAGACAACCCTAATCATTACTACTATCAAGATCACCTATACACAAGTACACTTCTACGTACAGACACACACACGTACAAACACATGTACATACAGACAAATACAGACATTCAAGTATATACACACACGCACACAAAGACAGACACACACACACATACAGACACATACATACAGACACAAAACACACATACAGACAGACAAGACACAAGTACAGACACACAAGCACTCACACACACGCGTACTCACAGACATCAACTACACAAATACACACCTACAAACACAAAGACACACACCCAAAGACAGACACACATCCATAAACAACCACACACGTACAGACACAAAACACATACAGACAGACAAGACACAAACAGACCCACACACACACACACTTACACAAAGGCAGATGTAGCAGAATGAGTGTATTATTAGTATCAGCTAGGTGTGCAAGTCTACAGCACGCTTGAGCATCAATATAGAATAGCGAGAAGGATGCTCAAGTCGTGACGTAGCTGAGAGTTGGGTAGTTACAACCTGAACGGAGACAAGAGAACATCATGTTAGAAAGGTCTCTGTATAATGTTATCAACCAATAAACCAGTTAAGAAACACTTCAGGACTTAATCGTTGATCTGTACTGTTACAAGAGTACTTAATGGAGCCATTGACCAGGATTCGGCTCATGGTTTGTCGCGCCCACAAGTCATCGTGAAAAGACATGACTGTCAGTCGTGCCACGTCCTTGAGAAAATGCCTGCAATCGTGTCTTGTTGAACATCAATATTTCTGGAGATGTTTCAAAGAAGCTGTTATTTTCTTTAATTTAACCTTGATCGCCTGGGGCGAACTCAGAAGCCAGCGTTGTCTCAAGTGAGTAAGAATTTTTCTGAAGGTCAATCCAGTTTGGTCGTTGTCTCAAGTGAGTAAGAATTTTTCTGAAGGTCAATCCAGTTTGGTCATTGTCTCAAGTGAGTAAGAATTTTTCTGAAGGTCAATCCAGTTTGGTCGTTGTCTCAAGTGAGTAAAATTTTTCGAAAGCACAATCAAGTTTAGCCCTTGCCTCAAATCAAATTTGCAGAAGTTAATCAAAAAAGTTTAAGACTTAATCATCTAGAATCAAAAAACAAAAATTTTCCACAATGGTGATGAATTCGGACAACTCGTTTCATCAAATCAAATATTATCTTAGATCTGTGGACAACGTTAATAAGTTTTTGAGTTCTCTTGCAACTGAACCGTTATAGAAAAAGAATATTGTCCATGGACAATCAGGACAGCAGCTAAATACTTCATTCATTCATCGATTGGGCCATGTCTTTTTGACGCAGTCAGACTATCTTTGGGCTCCGTTGCATATGAGAGCCGCTAGCTATTCCTTTTTGGGCTCTGTTGCATGTGAGAGCCGTTTTCAAGACGTCGCTTGAAGTGCCCTGTTCAGGGTGAAAAGAAGCCAGAAATCTGGTAAGGGCCCACCCAGGGGCTGAAGATACTGAAACCTGAGACGTTGAAAGAAGAAGCTCACCCGAAATTACGTCGTCGTCTAGATGATGTCAACAAGTACAAACTCCTAACGATTGGGTTCTACCTGGCAAGAAAATTTTCAGCGGACATAAGTGAATCTATCTTTCTTGGGTCAAGAGCAGAAATAATGGTAATTGGTTAAACTTTAAATGCCATTTTAGATACCATTGACTGATTGAACAATTATTATTAGGAATTCTGTAAGTTAAATACGATCATATCTTTAAATTAGGTTGTTATAAATGTGAATTTGAGTCTATAGTAAAATATTTCAGCATAGCAAAAGAAACAACAGGATATGGCAACAGGCAGACCGTCACAGCACAGTAGAGAAACAGTCTTCTTTTCTTCTTATTTCAGCTGAGCTCAGGACGAGTTTTTTTTTCAGGTACCAAGGAATATACAGAGGAAGAAGTAGGCATATTGTTGTAAGCTTGATATAAATTACAAAGAAGTTAATATGAATTACCTACATGTAGAATTACAACGTATCAGTACATGGTTGGGAGAATTAAAAGAGGCAGTTAGTGAGGTAGAAAATTTTGTAGAAACGTTGCAGAACGGAACGACTAGACAAGACCCTTATAGATTTAAGGTAGACAATAGAGTAGGAAAGAATAACAGGAGACAGCCATTACTTAATAAAGACAGAAGACAATATGGTTATGACGAACCAAGGTCTGATGTATATAGAGTAAAAGACGGTGAGAACAGACGGAATGGTGAAAGGTCAGACTGGTATAGCTCTTATAGTTACAAGAATGGTCCTGAGAGAGACTTTTCAAATAAGTTATGGAATTGGCCATCCCATAGCAAGACTGCTAGGAAAAAACGTGACGAATGGTTTGAACAAAGACGGAAACAGTATTTGAGGTCAGGGTCAAAGAACAGGGTAGGAAATATAAGTAAGAATTCAACTACTAAACTGGTTGCGAATCTGACTCTTGGACAAGAAAAGAAGAAAATAGACCAAGAGACTCAAACACAAATGATTGAAGTGGTAGAACGGAACACACAAACACAGATTGATACAATAGAGGAAAAAGTCCAGGTACAACCAGCCAGCAAGATAACAAAGAGAAGTCAAACCGAGTTAGTAGAGACTCAGTTAAAACCAACTCACTTGACTAAGAGAGACACGGTTGAAATTTAAAAAAAGATAAACAGACGAGAACCAAAGGCGAAAAGAAACCAAAGAGGAAAAGTATTGAAGAAAGAAATATAAACAGTCTGATGGTCAATAAAGGTACAACTAAGATGTCAAGTTCCTCAGGTATAGACATTAACTTAATACCTAAATGGTGTAGAAATATTAAGTGTGAGAGTTCAGGCTATGGAGAGAATATTTCAGGTAAAGATATAGGAGTTGTACAGAACCGGAGCATGAGGAATAAAAGTAAAAAGAAAGTCAGACGTTCTAAAGCCGACTATGGGAATAGGATCGACGTGTCTTCAGTAAACTACTACTATGAATCTGATGAGGGAACTATTATTAGTGTGTCATCTGAAGATGAGATGGGGAAATATAAACGTTATGTAAGGTTGACAGGAAACAGTGAGCAGACCGACGCAAATAAAGGAAATAGAAAGAAAGCATTTAAGAAGAAGAATAGTAATAAACAGATAGCGGAAAATTACTCGATGACAGAAAGTGACTTAAGAAAATTAGAAGAATATATGACCTTAAGACCTGAGTACTTTAACAACAGGGTAACAACAGATAGTGAAGATGACATAATTGAAAAAAGACGTACTAATGTATTAAGAAACAATGAAATATTTGGCTTGGATGCGATTTATGGCTGTTAAAATTCTTTGGGTGACGAAGGACATATGGCATTGTTTTGGATTATGAGAGGAATTGCGGTTCGAGCAAATATATATGGGCTGTCTAAAATAGGCAGATGAATTTTTTTTTGGTGTAGCATCACATGGTACAGAGTAGGCAATAGTGTTGTTGAGGATAGAGAGTCATGACAACTGATATTCTACGTGGATACGTTATATAGAATATCTTGTATTTGGTTGCGGTGTAGGGAGAGTAAACAAGGTAGAAATTGAAATGTTCCTTGTCCGGAATGGATAGATACAGAGAGTTAATCACGTTGAGTGATGTATAACTAGAGCGATTAAAGTAGAGTATGAATGCTCGTACTAGAGTGGATGGTTCGACTCAGAGCTATGACATGACGTCTGAGATAGTTTCGCTTGGTAGTTTGAGAAGTAAGTATAGTATTGTTGACAGCTGAACCGAGAGTGTCTGATGAGGAGATATAGATTGAGGAGGAATTGAGTATCCTGTGTAAAATAGTCAATTGAGCGCGAGAGTATTAAGAGTAAAAGACTGTAGAAGTTGATGATTGAAGAATACGAGTTCTTGGTGAAGGGGATAAAGTAATTACGTCAGCCTTTCGAAGAAAGAAGACGTGATTAAATCTGAGAAAGTTGTTGTGTGGAGAAGTATAGAATGATAGTTACGAGGTTAGTGGCTCAGCGGAATGAGGTTTGTATTGAGAGATCGTTGATAGTGCTGGTTAGTGTGTAAAAGAGATATAAGTTGCGAGAGATAATATATGGATTCTGACCTTTGAAAACGAGTGATTGATTGAGACTCTTTACTTGTTTCGAGAAATGTTCGTTTAGCCGAATGGTTGTTGTTTGTTTTGTTTGTGCTAAATTGTTAAAGTAGGTGATTAGAAAGGTGTGATGTCTTTTGGTTGGAATGTGTGATCTTGGACGGAATTTATGGAAGTTGTATGACAGGTTGACAGAAAGAGTTAACATTCTGAACGATCGTTTCATAAAATATGTTTAGTATTGTTGACAGAGATATGTTGAAGTATGAATGCCTGATACTGAGAAATGAGGAAAGTGAGGTCCGTTGTCAGTTATATGTGGTGTGGTTTGCTGTTTCTGAAAGAATCCCGATAAATAGGAAGAGGAGTGAAAGATAGTGAGGTAAACAAGATTAGTTAAATGAATGTTGGAGAACGTGTTCCGATAAGTGTGACTAGTATCATCGCGGTGCAAGAACGCTAGGAGAGACCTGAGGATAGCTTAGAGTAGTTGTGGTGAGATGTTAAGAAAGTACTGATGCAGGAGAATGAAATATTACTTGCGTCGGATAGACGAGAGACTTAAAAGTAGAATTAGTTGTTGGTACAGTAGTTAGATGTATTGGTGAGAGGTCTATAGTAAATAGACGAATTTTTTTTTGCTGGACGTAGGAGGGTGGAGATACCGTAGTTAACGGTAATAATGATTAAGTAGTTGTAGTAATACTTAGAACAAATCCAAGGGAAACAATTAGTGTGTCGAAGTACGGTTTCCTTTAGTAGAGAAATGAGTTGTAGTGTGCTGGGATAGCCGCCACAATAGTAGTAAGTGAAGTGATTTGAGATGCAGTTTACAGCGGTTGGTTAGGGTGATATTCCAGATATTGTGAGATGTGTTAGGAGTTAGTCTGGTAAAAGATAGAATATTGTGAGGGGAGAGAATCAATGATTGACGGTCATTTATTAATTAATGACTTTTGTTGAGAGAACAGATATTGTTCTAAGTTAAGAATTGGTCTGTAGATAACAGATATATATATATATATATATATATATATATATATATATATATATATATATATATATATACATATACATATATATATATATATATATATATATATATATATATATATATATATATATATATATATATATATATATATATACATATACATATACATATATATATATATATATATTGAGGTTAATGCTTAGCATTGAGTTGTTTTGTTTTATCTGTTAACGGAATAGGCATGACTTGTGGGAATAGATATGTATTTCATTGGTTAGTATAAGAGACCAATGTTGGTTGAATATGTATAGTATGTTATATTATTTTTGCTTGATTTGGTCCTGTAAAATGATTGTTACTATTTGATTTTAGAATAGGATTATTGTGTTTTTAGCCTTTTGCGTACAAACTACTGGTCCGTAAAAGTGACCAGTAGTATTAGGTAACAATAGATTAGGATGTATGTTGTATTATTTTAATATATGTTTTTCTTTGAATGAGTTAATACCTTTAATTAATATGAGGGGAAACATAAATAATGTATAAAAACTTGGGGGGGGGGGTATGATATCCTGTTGTGATTTTATTCCGCTTCATTCATAATTTACGTGAATTGTCTTGTATGTTTATATATATGTTAGAAATTAATTAAGTTATGTTTAGTTTACATGGTTTTGTTTAGAATAAAGACAATACATGGGGCTTTATTTAGGAACCATCGTTCAGAAAATGGTAATAAACTACTAAGAACTAGTAGAGAGACACATTCTCTTTGTGAATAACAAGTTTATGAGTATATTCTGCTACCAAGATTGCTGTGATAATCAACGTTGAGAAGTTGTGGAAACATAGGCCATACTTAAGTGACGGGGTTACTACACAAGTAAAATGGTTATGGGGAATTTAAGTGAGCATAAATTGAAGATATATGGATTGGACGCCATATTGGGGAAGAAAAGATTAAAGTGAATAACGTATATAGCAGTGGGGTAAATGAGGGGAAAGTTTAGAACATAGTTTCCATGGGGTCAGAAGAGCCATGGTGTATTTTCATAAGAGACACGAGATTGCTGGTTTATAGAAGAAGAAGTGGGTAACGTGCTACGCCAGGAAATTAGCAAAACATGAATTGAATCCATGTTTGACTCCGAAGAATGATTAGATACTGTGGATAGCAGTACAATAGTAAAGGGTTGTAAGTGTGTTAAATGAGAAATGAACATTGTCACTGTGGAGACAAAAGACATGGGGTTTTTGAGGGTCCGTGATATATGGACTATAATAGAATAATGTTGATTGGAAGCAGTCACAGACATGAGTATGGTGTTGCTGTTGATAACGGCACAAGTAGAGGTTTTAGTAGATATGGCCATAATAAAGGGACATTAAGGGGTCGCTGAAATTTTCGGCGAGATTAAGAGAGAATTCTGAGTGAGGTATGAGAGAAGATTAGTTATGTGAGGTGATGTGTATAAAGTTGGAAGAGGTCTAGAGGGATGATGGACCTTGTTAATTGTGTACTGTCTGTCTGTAATATATAGACATTTGGGAGTGAATAATATTTTTGATGGTTGGTACTTGAGGCTGTAGATAGCAGCGTAAACTGTTAACCATAATAAGTGGTACTGTAGAAGAGATAATTGTTTTAGACTTTATTACATAAAGTCTCAAATGACATAGGGGGGTAAAGGTGTGTGGTTTAGGTAAGTGTGGTTTTTTTTAGAGAGAAAGAGTTCTACTTCTTTGAATCTCCGGTGCGCACCGACTCCTTGTCTTTCTATCATGTGCGAGTGTTCTCAGGTTGGTTGAAAGTAGAGAATTAGTAAGTAATGTTGGTGATGACAATAGGGAGTTGGTATCAGAAGAGTACAGCGTTTGAAATTTTAAGCGGATTGCTTATGAAGAGAAGAAGGAGTGTTTATTTTCAAAAGGTAACCATATGTGTTATGATGTATTGTATAAAGTTGAGATTTAAATGTTATTGAGGGTATGTAATTAATGTGTGTTATGTTTGAAGAGTCAAGAACCAAGAAGAAGTTCATAGTGGTTACAAAATAGAATATTTGCCTAAAATAGAGTTAGTTTGGGGCGGCTTGGAGAAATTATGGGAGGTAAGGAGAGAAGATGTAGGATAAAAGGGGTTAGGAATAAAGACTTTTGGAAGAAGAAAAGTCTTTGTAAAACATAGGGAGGTGTAGCAGAATGAGTGTATTATTAGTATCAGCTAGGTGTGCAAGTCTACAGCACGCTTGAGCATCAATATAGAATAGCGAGAAGGATGCTCAAGTAGTGACGTAGCTGAGAGTTGGGTAGTTACAACCTGAACGGAGACAAGAGAACATCATGTTAGAAAGGTCTCTGTATAATGTTATCAACCAATAAACCAGTTTATAAGAAACACTTCAGGACTTAATCGTTGATCTGTACTGTTACACAGACACAGTCATACCATTACTACTGTTACCACAACAACCACACACAGACAGACATACACACAAAGACAGACAAACACAAGTACAGACAAGTACACATACAGACACCACAAATACAGACACACTCGTACCATTACTACTGTCATCACAACTATACACAACACAACCACGCACGCACACACACGTACACACAGACATCAACTACACAAATACACACCTACAAATACAAAGACACACACCCAAAGACAGACACACATCCATAAACAACCATACACGTACAGACACAAAACACACATACAGACAGACAAGACACAAACAGACCCACACACACACTTACAAAAATTCAGACACAGTCATACCATTACTACTGTTACCACAACAAGCACACTCAGACATACACACAAAGACAGACAAACACAAGTACAGACAAGTACACATAGAGACACCACAAATACAGACACACTCGTACCATTACTACTGTCATCACAACTATACACAACACAACCACACACACACACACACACACACATCAACTACACAACCACACACACACGTACACACAGACATCAACTACACAAATACACACCTACAAACACAAAGACACACGCCCAAAGATAGACACACATCCATAAACAACCATATACGTACAGACACAGACAGACACACTCACCCATACACATTTGATACACTTGTACATACAAACATCACGAATGCAGACACACTTACACAAAATAACAAAACACACCTATCTCCTATCATTACTACTGTTACTACAACAAGTACACACAGACAGACATACACACAAATACACACTTGATACAAATCAACAAGTAACAAAGTCGGAGGACCTGGATGCTATAATGAGGAAAGAGATCCAATCACTTGTGAATGCGGGACTCATCAGTGAGGCCACTGCTAAAACGCTTACACCACGTGGCTCGCAAACTCCTCAGATGTACGGTCTACCCAAACTTCACAAGCCCGGCATCCCGCTAAGACCTATCCTGTCCATGGTTAACTCTGCACAACACCGAATGGCGAGATGGTTAGACGAAATGTTGAAGCCAGTACGACAGTCCTTCGATCCAAAAATACTCAAAGATACATTCCAACTGGTGGAATTATTGGATACTATGGACATAAATAACAAACACATGGCATCCATGGATATAGCCTCCCTATTCACTAACGTTCCATTAGAGGAGACAGTGAAAATAATAAGGGAACGCATTGAAGACAAACAACTAAAATTAGGCATACCGACACCTATTC
This sequence comes from Cepaea hortensis, assembly GCA_963921405.1. Taxonomy (NCBI): domain Eukaryota; kingdom Metazoa; phylum Mollusca; class Gastropoda; order Stylommatophora; family Helicidae; genus Cepaea; species Cepaea hortensis. The sequence continues at coordinate 18,059,360 of OY992894.1, forward strand.
TGGAGAGGCTAGTTCTACTATGTACCGCCAACATACAATTCAATTTTCTAACTAAGTCATACCGCCAAATTGACGGAGTGGCCATGGGGAGTCCTCTTGGTCCTATTCTAGCGGACATCTTCATGGCACAGTTAGAAGAAAAGAGATCCTCAGACATCAACAACTTGGCCTTTTACCGGCGTTACGTGGACGATATACTAATTATCACCACAGACGAGTTACAAGCAAAATCGTTTCAGGCCACAATGAACAAGACGCATAAGAACATCTCTCTATCTATGGAACACGAACAAAACGAAGCGTTACCGTTCCTAGATATTCTAATGAGACGTAGAGCAGACGGGACAATTCAAAGATCGGTGTACCGCAAAGAAACATGGACTGGCCAATACCTAAATTTTCAGAGCTTCATACCTGTCCAGTACAAACGGGGCTTAGTACGGACCTTGTTTGACCGTGCTAGAAAGATATGCACCCAGGACACATTGACAGAGGAATTCGAAACTCTGAAGAATGTCTTAAACCTGAATGGGTACTCCACAGGATTTATAAAGCGCCATTGCCAACAGCCTAAACCCAAAGCAGACGTAACTACAGTCCCCAAACTCAAGGTATTCATCCAGCTAACCTTTCGAGGGGATGACGTAATGCAACGTCTACAAGACCGGCTTACTACAGCAGTAGGTCGAACATTCTGTGTTGCAACTCCAGTCATTAGATATAAAACCGTACCGATTCCTACACCAGCAGTCAAAGAGCCTGTTCCTCTGTACGCCACAAACAATTGTATTTACCAATTCACATTTAGATGCCAGGCCGTTTACATTGGTCGAACGGAGAGACAGCTCAACAAACGGGTGTCAGAACACATACCTCAATGGGTCAGTAAGATACAACACACAGGAGATGCTAGCCTCGTGGGGCCGACACACCGGAAGCTCCCGGCGTCTTCAATCGGCAGGCACATTGTCGACAGTGGCCATTTTGTGGACAGAGACACCGCATTTCGCGTGTTGTTTAACACACAAAATACTCGCTTGTTAAAATTCGCAGAAGCAATTATGATCTATCAACGCAAGCCAGAATTGTGTAAACAGAAAGACATGTTGTTCAGCTTAAAATTATCGTGGTAAATAAGTGACATTACTGTGCGAATATGTGTATATTTCAACTTGAAGGATTTATCTAATTAATTTCACGTAAGTTGTGTGATTTCTGCAGTATGTACCTGACGAGATGCAGCGAAATATGCCAGGCAATAAATCGTGCAATCTATTGTTTGTGTCTTCGTTATTCAAAAACACTTGATACAGTTGTACATACAGACATCACGAGGGCAGACGCATACACAACCACACACGTACTGACACAAAACACAAATACACACAGACAGACACACTCACACATACACACTTGATACACTTGTACATACAGACATCACGAGTGCAGACACACACAGACACACAAAGACATGTGGTGTATACTCAAGAATGATGATCACTAAATCAGAAGTAAAACTGTGTTGAAACAAAAAGTTCACTAACCATGTATGTCATTGATTTTTTCTTATGATATATCACTAAACTGTTTTGATGAATATGTTGTGAACACATCCCACATATTTTGGTGATAAAATATTGAAACCAAGTTTTTTGCTTGTTGATTTCCTTTAGTGGTTTGTTTTCATGACGTTGTCCTCTTCTTGTCTTTTTTCTTGTCGGAGAGGGATGAACAGAGACACATACAGACATGTACAGAGACACATACAGACATTGTCTGTCTGTTTTCTGTATATCTGTCCATTTCCCTGTCTGTGTGTCTGTCTCTCAGTCTCATTAACTCCTTTTATCTCTAGCTCATTCTTCTATCACTCTCTGTTATCATATCTAACATTTTCGCATAAACATTAATTTCTAGTTGGTAAATGGTAGAACTGAACAATCTCTGCGTCCTTCCTGCGTCTTCTCTCTCTCTCTCTCTCTCTCTCTCTCTCTCTCTCTCTCTCTCTCTCCTCTCTCTCTCTCTCTCTCTTTCTCTCTCTCTCTCTCTCTCTCTCTCTCTCTCTCTCACCCCGTATCTTGGTTTCCCACTTGTATCGATGTTTTGAGTGGGCAATTACCTAGGGAGAAGTGTTGCCATTGTCTGCATCCTTCTTGAAGCTCGGCCTTAGTTGTACTTGATTCAGTCACCGGGTATTGTCTTGTTGTTGCCCCGTGTGTCCTGGCTATCAACCGCCCTCTATGTCACAATGTCACAGTGGTGTCATGAAGTTAATACGTCTTAACTGGCATTCAAACAGTGGACAAGAAAACAAGTGACGAGAAGATACCGCTAGAAGACACAACATACAAACAGGTGATGAGAAGATACCGCTAGAAGACACAACATACAACTTTGACAATCTGAGGCACACATAATCGGAAAGTTTAGAGACAACTGGCAACATTGATGGGAAAAAGCAAACAGAAGGCAAAGCGATACATATCTGGATGGTTTGGCCACATGGCTACGTCGAGACATGAACAGAACGATGACCCGAGACTGGTGATCTTGTGAGATGAAGAACAATGACATCCCACGCTTATCTGCATACACTTGATGATGATTATGATGATAATGCTCTATTGCTAAAGCTAACAACTCAGTCACTTGCTAGGGAGATTAGGTTTATAGTCCACACACAGAGGCAAACATAGAGGCCTCACATAGAGGCCACACATAGTGGCCACACATAGAGGCCACATATAGAGGCCACACACTTGAGACCACACATAGAGAACATATATAGAGGCCACACACTTGAGACCACATATAGAGGCCACACATAGAGGTCACACATAGAGGCCACACATAGAGGTCACACATAGAGGCCACACACTTGAGACCACACATAGAGGCCACACATAGAGGCTACACACAGAGGCCACACTTGAGACAACACATAGAGGCCACACATAGAGGCTACACATAGAGGCCACACACAGAGGCCACACATAGAGGCCACACATAGTGGTCACACACTTGAGGTCACACATAGAGGTCACACATAGAGGCCACACATAGAGGCCACACATAGAGGCCACACATAGAGGCCACACATAGAGGCCACACATAGAGGCCACACATAGAGGCTACACATAGAGGCCACACACAGAGGCCACACATAGAGGTCACACGTAGAGGCCACACATAGAGGTCACACACTTGAGGTCACACATAGAGGTCACACATAGAGGCCACATATAAAGGCCACATATAGAGGCCACACACTTGAGGTCACACATAGAGGTCACACATAGAGGCCACACATAGAGGCCACATATAGAGGCCAGACACTTGAGGTCACACATAGAGGCCACACATAGAGGCCACATATAGAGGCCACACACTTGAGGTCACACGCTTGAGGTCCCACATAGAGGCCCCACATAGAGGCCACACATAGAGGCCACACATAGAGGCCACACATAGAGGCCACACATAGAGGCCACACATAGAGGCCACACATAGAGGCCACAAATAGGGGCCACACATAGAGGCCACACATAGAGGCCACACATAGAGGCCACACATAGAGGCCACACATAGAGGCCACACATAGAGGCCACACATAGAGGCCACACATAGAGGCCACACATAGAGGCCACACATAGAGGCCACACATAGAGGCCACACATAGAGGCCACACATAGAGGCCACACATAGAGGCCACACATAGAGGCCACACATAGAGGCCACACATAGAGGCCACACATAGAGGCCACACATAGAGGCCACATATAGAGGCCACACACTTGAGGTCACATATAGAGGTCACACATAGAGGCCACACATAGAGGCCACACATAGAGGCCACACTTGAGGTCACACATAGAGGTCACACATAGAGGCCACACATAGAGGCCACACATAGAGGCCACACATAGAGGCCACACATAGAGGCCACACACAGAGGCCACACATAGAGGTCACACGTAGAGGCCACACATAGAGGTCACACACTTGAGGTCACACATAGAGGTCACACATAGAGGCCACACATAGAGGCCACACATTGAGGTCACATACTTGAGGCCACACATAGAAGCCACACATAGACGCTACACACAGAGGACACACTTAAGACAACACGTAGAGGCCACATATAGAAGCCACACTCTTGAGGCCAGACATAGAGGCCAGACATAGAGGCCACACATAGAGGCCACACGTAGAGGCCACACGTAGAGGCTACACATTGAGGCCACACATAGAGGCCACACATAGAGGCCACACATAGAGGTCACACATAGAGGCTACACATAGAGGCCACACTTGAGGCCACACATAGAGGCCACACATAGAGGCCACACATAGAGGCCACACACAGAGGCCACACATAGAGGTCACACGTAGAGGCCACACATAGAGGTCACACACTTGAGGTCACACATAGAGGTCACACATAGAGGTCACACATAGAGGCCACACATAGAGGCCACACATTGAGGTCACATACTTGAGGCCACACATAGAAGCCACACATAGACGCTACACACAGAGGACACACTTGAGACAACACGTAGAGGCCACATATAGAAGCCACACTCTTGAGGCCAGACATAGAGGCCAGACATAGAGGCCACACATAGAGGCCACACGTAGAGGCTACACATTGAGGCCACACATAGAGGCCACACATAGAGGTCACACATAGAGGCTACACATAGAGGCCACACTTGAGGCCACACATAGAGGCCACACATAGAGGCCACACATAGAGGCCACACATAGAGGCCACACACAGAGGCCACACATAGAGGCTACACATAGAGGCTATACATAGAGGCCACACTTGGGGCCCCACATAGAGACCACACATAGAGGCCACACATAGAGGCTACACATAGAGCCTACACATAGAGGCTACACATAGAGGCTACACATAGAGGCCACACTTGAGACCACACATAGAGACCACACATAGAGGCCACACATAGAGGCCACACATAGAGGCTACACATAGAGGCCACACATAGAGGCCACACATAGAGGCCACACATAGAGGTCACACATAGAGGCTACACATAGAGGCCACACTTGAGGCCACACATAGAGACCACACATAGTGGCCACACATAGAGGCCACACATAGAGACCACACATAGAGACCACACATAGAGACCACACATAGAGACCACACAAAGAGGCCACACTTAGAGGCCACACATAGAGGCTACACATAGAGGTCACACATAGAGGCCACACTTGAGGCCACACATAGAGGCCCCACATAGATGCCACAGACAGACAGACGGCCTGACGGACAAATAGATCGACAGACAAACTGATGAACGGGCAGACGTATTAACATTCAGCCAGAATAAAGACAGACATTAGGCAGGCAGATATACATCAAACAGACGGAAAACTGACATACATCAGAAACATAGAATGACATCAGGCAGATAGATAGATAGATAGATAGATAGATAGATAGATAGATAGATAGATAGATAGATAGATAGATAGATAGATAGATAGATAGATAGATAGATAGATAGATAGATAGATAGATAGATAGATAGATAGATAGATATGACACGAAGTGAATGTTGACTAAGTGACAGATAGAGTGGCTATGGTTGTGTCTAGGGGAATGTCAGTGTATATAGTATGTTGAACAACCGATCAACCACGATGCATCACATCAAACACCAGACAGTGAACAAGCGTTAATTTGCGCACATAATATTCCTTTAATTCTGAATTAACACGGACACACGTAACATATAAATCCAGGAACAATAATTCTCTCAGAATATATCTCCATCTCAATGGAACACTTCGAATAACACTGCTTCTCAGGCCTACTAAATCTCGTCCCACACGACAGGTATACTAGCCTCTCTCTAGGCCTGACTCAAAGTAACCCACTCTGGGTCTCGAATTCCACTCACTATCCCTGGAAACCCACAGTGCTGAGATCGCTTCCTAACTCCGTCACGATTCTTCACTTTCTCAGACCATGTCCTTCTCCTGGTCCGGTCTAAACTCAACTCCCCTCGTCAATGTTTTCCCTGTCTTATCCCCCTTCTATGCCCCCTCACAATGTTCCATACAAACACTACCTCACTGCTTCATCTGTCTGCCTCACCATTATCCTTACCAGCTGACCTCTTCTCAGCCCCCCCCCCCTTCAATTACTGTCTTCTCATTTTTGCCCTCTGGGGGACTTACTACCCGCCCTATTTTATCTCGTGAACTGTTTATATTGTACGGACACTCACCATAATGTCAATGACCCAGGCATGTGTCAAGATAGATAGATAGATAGATAGATAGATAGATAGATAGATAGATAGATAGATAGATAGATAGATGGATGGATGGATGGATGGATGGATGGATGGATGGATGGATGGATGGATGGATGGATAGATAGATAGATAGATAGATAGATAGATAGATAGATAGATAGATAGATAGATAGATAGATAGATAGAAAAAGAATAAATCATTTAAATCATTGACCCGTTGATTCTCTTCCCAACAATGGGCAGATTCCTGGCTGCAAGTTTGTAAACAGACGGTGGGATCTCTGTCCAAGTTTTGAGCCTTTCACTCTAAAAGTTCCACTCAAAACAAAGATTCGGTTGTAAGTCTCCCACTCTAAAAGTTCCACTGAAAACAATGAGTTGTGGGATATTTACGAGGCTAATGAGATGACAGATACAAGATCAATGGTTGGATTACAAAGGGAGATAAGCAGCTTTCGGCGGCAATCCTGGGAGAGTTTGTTTCTCTTGTTGTTAGATAATTAGAAGTCATTGGGGCGAAGATGTAGAAAGACATAAGAAACGAAAGAAGGAACAAACGAAAAATAAAAGAAAGGAAGGAGTAAAAGAAGGCAGGAAAATAGATGACTAAACAGACAGAGGCAGATTTAAGAGAGACAGAAGGACTTACGAAATAAAGAAAGAACGAACGAACGAACTTTATTTTCAAAGGGTCACAAATTGGGCACGCAGGCCAGAAAGACAGATAGACAGACTGACAGAATTTCAGAAAGAAAGAAAGAAAGAAAGAAATAAATAAATAAGATAGACAAACAGAAAGAAAGAAAGAAAGAAAGAAATAACAGACAGACAGACAGACATTCAGACAGACAGACAGACAGACAGACAGACAGACAGACATTCAGACAGACAAACAGACATCTCGTGTATGCACCTACCCGAGCCTGAAGGTTGAGTCCACCTCTCACTAGGCCACTGAGGTACCTGGTTGTGTCTATCATAATGGAACAGGGAACGGCCGAGTCGCTGGCGCCCAGGAACCGAACTCTGCCTGTGGAACACACAACACTGGCCTGAACTCACAGACTTCTCTCTTTCTCTCTCTCTCTCTCTCTCTCTCACTCTCTCTCTCCCCCTCCCCCCCTCTCTCTCTCTCTCTGTCTCTGTCTCTCTTTCTCTCTCTGATTGTCTTACTGCTAGCATTATTATTGCCCTGTTAGATTAAAGCAGCTGGCATCTTCATATCTGTCTGTCTGTCTGGCTCTTTCTTGTTCTCTCTCTCTCTCTCTCTCTCTCTCTCTCTCTCTCTCTCTCTCTCTCTTTCTCTTCCCCTCTCTCTCCTTTCATCTCTCTCTTTCTCTCTCAGTGTCTCTGTCTCTTTCTCTTCCTCTCTATCTCTTGTTTTCTCTCTCTTTCTCTTTCTCTCTCTTTCTCTTCGTCTCTTCCACACTCTCCCACCCTCTCTCTCTCTCTCTCTCTCTCTCTCTCTCTCTCTCTCTCTCTCGCTCGCCATGTTAGTACAGTCTAGTATATTCTTTCGGCCATATTTTGATGGTATCTTACGAAACAAACCTGTGTCTTTCTCTTGGCCATGTTATGATGGTATCGGTAGCATATTAAAACGTCTCTACAATCCCTAGTATTTAATCGTTATGTATCATAATTTGAGGGGAGAAAAACAGGGCAAAACTTAACCTGTGTGAGTCATAATTTTTGCGGCCCCGGTTTAAATGTTGAGTACCCAGAAAGACCGGCGCCAGATTTAACAAAGGGTAGTAGACATTTTTATTTAGCGAGAACAAAGGACACACACGCTAAGCCTCCCCGCGGGGGAGGGCAATAATAGCCCAAAATAATTTCACTCTCTGGAACTAGGTACGTTGAAATGATGTGTAATCATGTCTTTTGATAAGGTACATATATCATTGTGTTAAATAAGAATTGTTAGAATTTGATAAATCAACGATTCTTGTAAACCAGGACCTGATTGATTGCTGTCACTAAGCAGCCACATGTTGCCTCGCTGTCAAATTTTCCTATGCTTACAGTTTCAAATTCCTGTGTTTAAATTACTATACACATTTTGAAACTATCTCACTATCAATGTCTATAAACCTGCAAATATTATATGTGCTGTAGAGTAGGAAACTCTAAGGACATTTCAAAAACGTTTTCTCCATGCGGAAGAATAATATTATTAACGCATCTTATGGACACTAGTTCATGTTGGAGAAATACGTCTGCTAATCTGTAACTGAGCTATCGTGCCATTTTGGTACAGTCTTCTTGTTAACATATTAGTAACCATACAATATGTGTGATGGACATGTAATCCTTTCATAAATATTGCTAGGGAAATGCCATGGTTGAGAAGTAAAATCTCAAGAAAGAAAGAAAGAAAGAAAGAAAACGCATGATATATATATATATATATATATATATATATATATATATATATATATATATATATATATATATATATATATATATATATATATTCAAATGTTCTGGCAGGACGTGCCTTCAGTCCGCACCGCATCATGGATGTTAGCGCGGGGGCGAATATTATGTTCAGAAATTGCCAACAACGTTCAAATTGATTACCAAGTTGCAAAAGTATTCAAAAAATAAGAACACATCCTACAATAGCAGAAATTGGTGAGATATATATAATAGCGTTCACTAACATCATGCTTCTATAAGCAAGTGGGAAGAAGAATATCTATTCTGGACTTATGGGATGAAGAATGAGAAGAAATCCAAAACAATGGCCCCTGCATTATAAATATGATGATTATTATTCATAAAAGGGATTCATATGTTTTCTATGTTATGGGAATTATGTATTCTATTCAAGATTGTTATTTTATTCGTGGAGTATACATTTTAATGTCACCCCAGTGGGGACATGATGGGATGATGTAAGAAGCCTTGTGTATGTCAGGACCACAAGAAGAGAATGTTGACTGGTATGGTTGATAGCCTTTGGCCTAATGCTGATTATACTTAATGAAAGAAGACGAGGAGTTCTGGGAAAAAGGCCTTTTCAGATAATCTTGTCATGATAGTACAGGTGTGATATCAAGATGATTGGATGGTTAGGAACTCTCAGATCCATCAAATAGTCCCAGTAACAAGCTCAAATAGGGATACTAAGTGAGGAGATACCCTACTCACATTTAGAGTTGGAACAACACTACAGGCAGCAACGAGGGACAATATAAATTGGAAAGACTCTCCTATCTCCTTCCCCTTTGGTTGTTTGTATTTGTGTTGTGAAAATGTTATCACACCACAAGGTATTAATGCTTGGGTTTGTGTTCTTTTGTCATTCCAAACTCTGGAAAGGCAGGTGGTGGTTTTTGGAAGTATCACCCAACAGGATCCTGGGTAAACAGCCTGTAGTAAGTGATACAGGACAAACTGTCCTATACATATCGTCTGGACCTAACAACTAAATGTTGACTGCTGCACTTATTAGCTGCCTTAGCCAGCAAAAGACATGTTCGATGATGAATGACAACGTGATTGGTAAAGTCCTACTCCTTTCAGGATATCCAGGACAGCTTCTGTATCTAAATGTCTATCAAGATAACAGATATACAGAGTAACCAACACCAGCGTATCTCTGGGAGGTACCGCCTGAAGCACCATCAATCAACAAGGTCAACGAAACACGGAACAGTCCAGGTTTGAAAAACTAACAACAGTAAGAACTCTTCAGCTGCCTGTTGGATTCCCAGTTTCATATTCAACAATGAATAACCCATCGTAACAAGTCATACAGCAGCAAAATCATCACCAAGTCCTAGGTATGAACACTGTGGCATGATGTCTTCAGACGTTCGCATCCCTAGTCCATTTACATTTCTCAATACTCAGTAGTTAACCACGTAAGCCGTCGTGATACCCTAACTAAAAATAGAATCGTAGATTCTAGATCGAGAGAGGGTAGATGAATGGTGGGGTCTCAATTTCATTGGGTAACCCTTGGGCTGGTAACGCTCCTTAATACATAATTAGCCCGCCAGTCGAAATCTTGATTCCATCCCGTAAGGACGTGTTCAAGATGCAGTGGTAAAATTTGCCCAAAAGCATTCTTTGGGAGGTGGTCATCTGCACTCCAGAGAATGAGGAAGATGGAGGAGGCCCTTTTCAATTACCAGGACAATCCAGGGAAGTCCTGAGCTCTAGTCTTCAACTCCAGCTGAAAAGTCAGACTCCAAAAAGACCAAAATGAACAACAGGTTGCCAAGATTCAGCCTGAATCCACTAATTCTGGCCTATACAGATGGCACTGAAGAAAAGTCTTTCTTAAAAGCCTAAGACAGGGATACTCTCCAATTTTGTAAAAGCTCCAGGCTATATCTTCAAGATAAATTCAAGAAGAAACCTTAAGAGGAGAGACCACCTGGTCTTCAGCATGTCACTACTGGCTAAGAGTGGACATTAAAGGTGCACTTGGAGCTGACCCTATCACACCTTAATATTAATAATGGCTGAAAGCTGAAGGAGCAGAAGTTAATAAATAGAGCAAATTCACAAAATAGATTGGTGTTAAGTCGGTGTGGTGATTCAGTTCCATCAGAAATCTTAGGAGTGATAGACTGTGAAGAAAGACAGCTGGGACATATTGTTTCTTTTTAGATCTTCCTCTACTGGAAAAGCAAAAGAACAGTCTTGGGTGTCAACTTCATGAACAGTCAAATTTAGGTGAGATAGACAGAAAGAAGAATGCTAGGACAACTTCATGAACTCACCAGTGAAAAGATAGAGCTTTAAAATTTCTTTCAAGATTGTGACAGCAGGGAATAGCCTGAATTGGAAAACCATCATGGGGAGAACTGTAACCTGAGCTGTCCAACACCATCATAGGTGCTAAAAGGATGAAACAGACCAGTGGAGCAGAACGTCCATATGCTTGCCCCAATTTATGGCTTATCTTGTGTTTCCCTCATTAACAGTCGAAGAAAGGATTTAAGTCTAAAGTGTGGTGTAGGATAACTTATGGAGTAGAGATGTGAAGGAGGAGAGTTTATTTAGATTGATGTTTCTGTGGGGATATTGAGTGATGTGTTTGGGTTTTCATAGATAATGTCACTATAATTTGCATATAAACATATTTGAGATGTAAATTGTTGGCAGAATATGAAGCCTGAGTCTTCACTTGACCTCATCAGACATTAATAAAAGATTAGTTGTAAGAGAACAGTTTTGAGATACATGTCTCTGTGATTGTCTTGTACATTGTTGAGAAAGAAACGTCCAACTGGTGTCAAGCATCTTCATGGTGACTGTTACTCCACTGTTGCTGTTGGTTACAGAGCTTGTGAAAGTCTGTGTGGTTGTTGTCAAGTATCTTCCATGATGTATGACTTGTCTAACCTGTTGGTGTGATCATTCTTTGTGAATGTTTGTCCAACTGTTGTCAAGATCTTCTCATGTTGTCTTGTTCAACCAGTGTAAAATACAGTTGTTGTTGTTTATGTTCACTACAATGGTACAATTGTCAATGTGATCATTTGTCCAAGTGTCTTGTGTCACTTGAAAGATGTAATGAGATCAAAAATGAGGTTGGCGATCAGAGCACAGTCAGCTGGAAGATGAGAGAACTGCTTTCATTGGTTACTGTGGCTAACTGCCAAGATCTCTATATCTATATATGGCCTAGAAGAGAAATCATCTATAAATAATTCTGTGTAGAACTTAACTTAGGTCTAATTTCTCACAGTGGGGGTACTCGGTGAGCCAAAATTCTGAATGGTTTCTCTACAAGGGTTATGCGAGAATAAATATCAATACCCCTAGACAACACTTGCTGTTACTAACCTGTATCTTTTATAGAGAGATATACTTTATAGAACTTCACTCATTAGAACTTCTGTAATTCTCTATAAACCCACAAAAAACCTCACTTGTTGGAGGCTCGTATCCGCGATTGAACCCCGGGAACACCCCTAAAGGTGATCACATGTTGGAGGCTCATATCCGCGATTGAACCCCGGGAACACCCCTAAAGGTGATCACATGTTGTGGACCCGTATCCGCGACTGGACCCCGGGAATAACCTGCAAAAGAGGATCACATATTGTGGACTAATATAGGCAATTAGAACCATGGGAACACCCCTCAAGGTAATCACATATTGAGTGCTCTATACACTAATTGAACCCTGGGAATACCTTTTATGGGATTCACATAACGAGGTCTGACGACTCGGGATGTAAACTATGGGTATGCCTTGTCTGGGACTCCTGTGGGGGAATATCTATGCGTGTATTAGAATCAGGGAGCAACCTCTCGCAAAATTAAACCTATTGCTTAGAGTTTTATGATGTGGTTAATGGATCTCGTCACATAAATGTGGACAAAAGGTCCAGATGTTTAAACCCACAAGTAAATCTCGGGTGGTGGTTGTTTCATCAATGGTGGTAATATTGCATGTATCACTGTTCACAAATGTCACATTGTACAATGTAGTTGAACAAAAATGTTAATTATCTTATGGGTCAACATGTTTGATATACCCATGATAATGTTGTGGTTCAAGATGGGCTGATGTAATAGACTGTCAATATTGTTGTTTAATTTTGTGCATACTGTGTTCACTATGAGTATCAAAGGTACCTGAGAACCAGAAGACACAAATTATTTTTAAATAACATAGACAGCTAATTTCAGGATAAATTTGATTTTTCTTGAGATAAATTAAGACACTTTATCCAGGGAATTAATAGGGGGCCTACTCCATTTTCTAACTTATTGGCTAGCATGGGAGAAAGGGGAATTAGTGTATTTACATTTTAATATCACTGCATCACATCATATAGTGGGTACTCAGTTCCTCAGTCCCCATAACATGTTGGCAACACTGAGAGCAGAGAGTGTGAACCCTGATGGAAAAATTGGGCAACCATTAAGACACCTCACTAACCATCTCTCTCAGTATAGTCAGTATTCGTACCGACTAATGTCCAGTGTCAATTCGACGTTGGGTTTATTCTTCAGTTGTGTGACCCTGTCAGTGGCCCTGATCAAGCTACTGCGCGTGAGCACAATTGAATCTCCAGGAGAAAACATCCTTATCAACTCAGTCTCTTGCCATTCCTGAAGTAGTGGTTTTATTAAGCGTACTTGATACGTAATGGACGAGATGAAGGGAAGATTCTACCTGATGTCATGGGCGGTCATATAAAACCGACCACAGTCTGGTGTCTATAAGACATTAGTCTATTGTTCGATGGTGTGATCTCTGGTGTACTAGGATCCAAGTCACTAGGAGTGAACTCATTGAATCTCCAGGAAGGCCATCAAAATAACTGGACCCCTAGCCATTCATATGGAAGTGGAGAGCGTACGCAAAAGTATGTGTCTAGGAAACGATGGATAACCAACCTGATGTCATTGGCGTATCATACGACTAGGAGCATAACGTGGACAACCTGAAAAATTTCATGAAGAGATAAAACAGGATCCGTCTCCGACGTCGGACGTCAATTCATCCTCAGTTGAGAAAGCATTTCTGCCTGAAATGGTGGAGATTAAAGGACGGACAAAGTTAGTGTAACTAATGTCTTTCTCCTTTTTCATTCTCAATTGGGAAGACCTTTCTGCCGGAAGAAGGTGGGAATGTAAATAAGGATTACTGTTCTTAAACAGTTAACTCTTATATGGTAGAGCTCACTGCAACTCCAGCAGTGACACTCTATACACAATGTCTGCGAAAGTGGACTAACGAAAGATCACTGTTCTCAAACAGCTGACTTCTTTCAAGATAAAGATCTCTGCAATTCAGCAGTCGACTCTTTATATAATAAGAACCATGCATTCCGCAGTGGAATCTTATATTATTACTGATCTGCGAGATGTCTTCACAAGACCTGGCCAGGCCTATCCTCAAAGTCAGTAAAATTGGCTTCCAAATTTCCAGTCAATATTGGTATCTATGAAGCTATACCCACATAATCACACCCCTTCAAAGGTAGCTGTGATAATGACGGACTTCTCTATGGCTGAGAAGAAACGCCTTATTCGCCAAAAGTAAACGTTTTGCTCATGTGGGAGAGAAAGAACGGATACTTCCCAGTCACTCAAAAGCATTTAGCTCAGGCATGGCTGAAGACAACTAGTTGGAATTCTATATTGGTTGTAGTAGATGTCACAGTCTGGCTGCATCTACAAATTCGGTTGCTACGTTAGAAAATAGAGCAACTAAGGAGAGAAAATGCTGTCACTTCTCACAATACAACAAAATAGAGGCCTAACGGAATGAGGAAATCTCAACCAATAAGTGCACCTCTAAATCTATGGTAAGACTACAGAAATAAGTCAAGGAAATATAATGGGAAATTGCTACTATCTGCAAACACAAGACGCTTATTGGAAAGGTAGACCCTGTGTCCAACGCTAACCAAATCTGCACTTAGTAGATTTTAGTCTTAAGTTCTGCAGCGGCTGCTATACAGTTCACCCGGAAGTGATTGTTTTTGCTCCGGTGATGATTAAAAATTTTAACCCAGTTCCAAATGCCAAGATTACTGTTGGAGAAAGTGTTCAGTTAAATACACTCTCACAGGATTATCATTCTCCAGAGGCGAAGGGAAGAATGAAGTTCTGATAAAGACAAATGAGTGAGAGACATATGGAATTATACCACTCTCATCAAACATATAGAAGTTGGTTTAATTGCAAAGCCATTACTTCTCATAATGAATCTCAATGGTACTCATGCTTTGAAAATGTGTGACTCTGAGAGATCATTCATCATGGACAGGAAAAATGGCATGGAGATTGACTGTAGAGCATTGTCAGAAATGAGTTGGAGAGCAGTTCACTGATGAGTGTGGTCATAACTCTTCATACTTCCAGTGACTAAATGGAACTTCATGCAGGACTAACTTCATGGTCTTTGCAGATGCCACCAAATTCATGACTTATGGATGAATATTGGAGCAGATTTTTCAGGGAAATAATCAATTGGTTCCATATGCACAGCTCTTGTTGGAGTGATGGGAGATGAGTAAATGATGACACTACTTAAAGGGATCTGGGAACTGTGAACGCCTGACCTATCAGTCATGGTATCCATGACAGTTTTATGGGGAGGCTATGTGGCATGATGTCTTCAGACGTTCGCATCCCCAGTCCATTTACATTTCTCAATACTCAGTAGTTAACCACGTAAGCCGTCGTGATACCCTAACTAAAAATAGAATCGTAGATTCTAGATCGAGAGAGGGTAGATGAATGGTGGGGTCTCAATTTCATTGGGTAACCCTTGGGCTGGTAACGCTCCTTAATACATAATTAGCCCGCCAGTCGAAATCTTGATTCCATCCCGTAAGGACGTGTTCAAGATGCAGTGGTAAAATTTGCCCAAAAGAATTCTTTGGGAGGTGGTCATCTGCACTCCAGAGAATGAGGAAGATGGAGGAGGCCCTTTTCAATTACCAGGACAATCCAGGGAAGTCCTGAGCTATAGTCTTCAACTCCAGCTGAAAAGTCAGACTCCAAAAAGACCAAAATGAACAACAGGTTGCCAAGATTCAGCCTGAATCCACTAATTCTGGCCTATACAGATGGCACTGAAGAAAAGTCTTTCTTAAAAGCCTAAGACAGGGATACTCTCCAATTTTGTAAAAGCTCCAGGCTATATCTTCAAGATAAATTCAAGAAGAAACCTTAAGAGGAGAGATCACCTGGTCTTCAGCATGTCACTACTGGCTAAGAGTGGGCATTAAAGGTGCACTTGGAGCTGACCCTATCACAGCTTAATATTAATAATGGCTGAAAGCTGAAGGAGCAGAAGTTAATAAATAGAGCAAATTCACAAAATAGATTGGTGTTAAGTCGGTGTGGTGATTCAGTTCCATCAGAAATCTTAGGAGTGATAGACTGTGAAGAAAGACAGCTGGGACATATTGTTTCTTTTTAGATCTTCCTCTACTGGAAAAGCAAAAGAACAGTCTTGGGTGTCAACTTCATGAACAGTCAAATTTAGGTGAGATAGACAGAAAGAAGAATGCTAGGACAACTTCATGAACTCACCAGTGAAAAGATAGAGCTTTAAAATTTCTTTCAAGATTGTGACAGCAGGGAATAGCCTGAATTGGAAAACCATCATGGGGAGAACTGTAAACTGAGCTGTCCAACACCATCATAGGTGCTAAAAGGATGAAACAGACCAGTGGAGCAGAACGTCCATATGCTTGCCACAATTTATGGCTTATCTTGTGTTTCCCTCATTAACAGTCGAAGAAAGGATTTAAGTCTAAAGTGTGGTGTAGGATAACTTATGGAGTAGAGATGTGAAGGAGGAGAGTTTATTTAGATTGATGTTTCTGTGGGGATATTGAGTGATGTGTTTGGGTTTTCATAGATAATGTCACTATAATTTGCATATAAACATATTTGAGATGTAAATTGTTGGCAGAATATGAAGCCTGAGTCTTCACTTGACCTCATCAGACATTAATAAAAGATTAGTTGTAAGAGAACAGTTTTGAGATACATGTCTCTGTGATTGTCTTGTACATTGTTGAGAAAGAAACGTCCAACTGGTGTCAAGCATCTTCATGGTGACTGTTACTCTACTGTTGCTGTTGGTTACAGAGCTTGTGAAAGTCTGTGTGGTTGTTGTCAAGTATCTTCCATGATGTATGACTTGTCTAACCTGTTGGTGTGATCATTCTTTGTGAATGTTTGTCCAACTGTTGTCAAGATCTTCTCATGTTGTCTTGTTCAACCAGTGTAAAATACAGTTGTTGTTGTTTATGTTCACTACAATGGTACAATTGTCAATGTGATCATTTGTCCAAGTGTCTTGTGTCACTTGAAAGATGTAATGAGATCAAAAATGAGGTTGGCGATCAGAGCACAGTCAGCTGGAAGATGAGAGAACTGCTTTCATTGGTTACTGTGGCTAACTGCCAAGATCTCTATATCTATATATGGCCTAGAAGAGAAATCATCTATAAATAATTCTGTGTAGAACTTAACTTAGGTCTAATTTCTCACAGTGGGGGTACTCGGTGAGCCAAAATTCTGAATGGTTTCTCTACAAGGGTTATGCGAGAATAAATATCAATACCTCTAGACAACACTTGCTGTTACTAACCTGTATCTTTTATAGAGAGATATACTTTATAGAACTTCACTCATTAGAACTTCTGTAATTCTCTATAAACCCACAAAAAACCTCACAAACACTAATGAGAAGAAACTGAAAAGAAACTGAAAGACCATGAAAGAAGCAATTTCAACACAAGGTCCTAGACCTGAATACCAACTCAAGTACAAACTCAAATACCAACTGAAAGAAATTAGTGGAGTAAAGGCTGATATACCTGCAGCAGAAGAATCATCCGCATGTCTGTGACTCCCAGTTTGTGTGCTGGATTTATTCTTCGTAAATTCCTTGCTTGCGGCAGACCAATCCTGGGGATATAATCCCATATGCTACAACTAGTGTTGCCCAACAGTGTATGTTCCTACGAATGAAATGGATATATCTACGTATGAATCTATGCTGGTCCCATGTCGGCTTGGTTGACCTATAATTACGTGTGAGATGGCCTATAGACTGGAGACAGGCTGTGTGAACCCACCTGTTGAACCACAAGTCGAGAATCTGATATAAAAACAGAGCAGCTGGACGGTCGTCAATTTTTTCATCTCTGTGATGATGAAGGGAAGTACCTTTTTGCCAAGTCTTAAGTTGGAGCTTCTGAAAAGTAGACTGACCCAGGCCTCGATTTCAATAGGACATCGCCCATTTGCACAATAGTGTGTGTGATTTCAATCCCGGATTATGTGATATTTCTAATCTGGATTAAAATTGTTCTCTGGGGGAAATATTCAGTGGATATTGTAAGAGCAGAACACAGTTGAGTGAGAATTATTCCGGTTCCCGGATAATAAGGACATTAACTGCCAAGCATTGAAGAGGAATAATGAACAGTACAACAGGACAGTAAAAGATAAAATAATTCTAAATAATTTGTTTAGTATTATGTATAGAATGTGCATTCTTGGTTGAGTATCGGGACACCATCTCATTAATTTGTTTAATATGAGAATTGTAAATTGTGTGGGAAACAATTGTTTTTATGTTTGGTTATTCGTAACTTAGACCATTGATGTTGTTTTGTTTTTTTCATCTGTAAATTGGTCAATGGTGTTAGAAGCAAATAGTGGTTGTTGTTCTGATTGAGTACCTGGATATTTTTGGGGACAATGGGATTATCACATTGTAATTGTGTTTATGATATTACATACCATCTCATGGAATGTGTACCTATGTCATATTTCAACCCATGCATATTCCAGAACCTCAGTGTGGCCATAACACTTATATGTCTAATCAGATCTTGATTTAATGCCTGAACTGTTTGTCCAAATGTTGGTGTTTACGTCAATTGCTTGTTGATGTTTGTTCAACAGTGGTTGCCATCAATTCTGTGATCACTGCCATAAACTCTGTGATGATTGCCATCAACTCTGTGATCACTGCCATCAACTCTGTGATCAATGCCATCAACACTGTGATCACTGACATGAACCTTCTGTGGCCAATGCCATAAACTATGTGATAACTGCCATCAACTCTGTATTCACCGCTATCAACTTTGTGATCACAGTCATCAACTCTGTGGCCACTGCCATCAATTATGTGGCCACTACCATCAACTCTGTGGCCAATGCGATCAACTCTGTGATCACTGCCATCAAATCTGTGATCACTACCATCAACTCTGTGATCACTGCCATCAACTCTGTGATAACTGCCATTAAATCTGTGATCGCTGCCATCAACTCTGTGATCACTGCCATCAATACTGTGACCACTGCCATCAACATTGTGATCACTGCCATCAGTTCTGTTATCACTGCCATCAACTCTGTGGCCACTGTCATCAGTTCTGTAATAACTGCCATCAATTCTGTGATAATTGCCATTAACTCTGTGATGATTGCCATCAACTCTGTGATCACTACCATCAACTCTGTGATCACTGCTATCAACACTGTGATAACTGTCATCAACTCTTCTGTGGCCAATGCCATCAACTCTGTGATAACTGCCATCAACTCTGTAATCACTGCCATCTACTATGTGGCTATTGCCATCATTTATGTGGCCACTGCCATGAACTCCATGATCACCGCCATCAACTTTGTGATCACAGCCATCAACTTTGTGGCCACTGCTATCAACTATGTGGCCACTGCCATCGACTCTGTGGCCACTGCGATCAACTCTGTGATCACTTTCATCAACTCTATGATCACTGCCATCAATTTTGTCTCCATTGCCATCAACTCAGTGATAAATGCCATCAACTATGTGGTAACTGCCATCAAATTCGTGATCACTGCCATCAACTCTGTGGCCACTGCCATCAACGCTGTGATCACTGCCATCAGCTCTGTGATCACTGCTATCAACTCAGTGATCACTGCCATCAAATCTGTGGCCACTGCCATCAACTCTGTGATCACCGCCATCAATTCTGTGATCACTGCCATCAACACTGTGATCATTGCCATCCACATTGTGGCCAAACCATCAACTGTGTGATCACTATCATCAACTATGTGACCACTGTTATCAACTATGTGAACACTACCATCAACTCTGTGGCCACTGTCATCAGCTCTGTGATAACAGCCATCAACTCTGTGATCACTGCCATCAATTCTGTGATCACTGCCATAAACTCTGTGATGATTGCCATCAACTCTGTGATCACTGCCATCAACTCTGTGATCACTGCCATCAACACTGTGATCACTGACATGAACCCTTCTGTGGTAAATGCCATAAACTATGTAATAACTGCCATAAACTCTGTATTCACTGCCATCAATTCTGTGGCCACTGCCATCAATTCTGTGGCCACTGCCATCAACTCTGTGATCACCGCCATTAACTTTGTGATCACAGCCATCAACTCTGTGGCTACTGCCATCAACTATGTGGCCACTGCCATTAAATCTGTGGCCAAAGCGATCAACTCTGTGATCACTGCCATCAACTCTGTGATCACCGCTATCAACTTTGTGATCACAGTCATCAACTCTGTGGCCACTGCCATCAATTATGTGGCCACTACCATCAACTCTGTGGCCACTGCGATCAACTCTGTGATCGCTGCCATCAACTCTGTGATCACTGCCATCAACTCTGTGATCACTGCCATCAACTCTGTGATAACTGCCATTAATTCTGTGATCGCTGCCATCAACTCTGTGATCACTGCCATCAATACTGTGACCACTGCCATCAACTTTGTGATCACTGCCATCAGTTCTGTTATCACTGCCATCAACTCTGTGATCACTGCCATCAATACTGTGACCACTGCCATCAACTTTGTGATCACTGCCATCAGTTCTGTTATCACTGCCATCAATTCTGTGCTCACTGCCATAAACTCTGTGATGATTGCCATCAACTCTGTGATCACTGCCATGAGCTCTGTGATCACTGCAGTCAACTCTGTGGCCACTGCCATCAACTCTGTGATCACCGCCACTAACTCTGTGATCACTGCCACCAACACTGTGAACATTGCCATCAACTTTGTCGCCACAGCCATAGACTCTGCGATCTCTGTCATCAACTATGTGACCACTGTCATCAACTATGTGACCACTATCATGTACTCTGTGGCCACTGTCATCAGCTCTGTGATAACTGCCATCAACTCTGTGATCACTGCCATCAATTCTGTGATCACTGCCATCAACTCTGTGATCACTGCCATCAACACTGTGATCACTGCCATCAACTCTGTGATCACTGCCATCAACTCTGTGATAACTGCCATTAAATCTGTGATCGCTGCCATCAACTCTGTGATCACTGCCATCAGTACTGTGACCACTGCCATCAACTTTGTGATCACTGCCATCAGTTCTGTTATCACTGCCATCAACTCTGTGGCCACTGTCATCAGTTCTGTAATAACTGCCATCAATTCTGTGATAATTGCCATTAACTCTGTGATGATTGCCATCAACTCTGTGATCACTACCATCAACTCTGTGATCACTGCTATCAACACTGTGATAACTGTCATCAACTCTTCTGTGGCCAATGCCATCAACTCTGTGATAACTGCCATCAACTCTGTAATCACTGCCATCTACTATGTGGCTACTGCCATCATTTATGTGGCCACTGCCATGAACTCCATGATCACCGCCATCAACTTTGTGATCACAGCCATCAACTTTGTGGCCACTGCTATCAACTATGTGGCCACTGCCATCGACTCTGTGGCCACTGCGATCAACTCTGTGATCACTTTCATCAACTCTATGATCACTGCCATCAATTCTGTCTCCATTGCCATCAACTATGTGATAACTGCCATCAAATTCGTGATCACTGCCATCAACTCTGTGGCCACTGCCATCAACGCTGTGATCACTGCCATCAGCTCTGTGATCACTGCTATCAACTCAGTGATCACTGCCATCAAATCTGTGGCCACTGCCATCAACTCTGTGATCACCGCCATCAATTCTGTGATCACTGCCATCAACATTGTGATCATTGCCATCCACATTGTGGCCAAACCATCAACTGTGTGATCACTATCATCAACTATGTGACCACTGTCTTCAACTATGTGAACACTACCATCAACTCTGTGGCCACTGTCATCAGCTCTGTGATAACAGCCATCAACTCTGTGATCACTGCCATCAATTCTGTGATCACTGCCATAAACTCTGTGATGATTGCCATCAACTCTGTGATCACTGCCATCAACTCTGTGATCACTGCCATCAACACTGTGATCACTGGCATGAACCCTTCTGTGGCCAATGCCATAAACTATGTGATAACTGCCATCAACTCTGTATTCACTGCCATCAATTCTGTGGCCACTGCCATCAATTCTGTGGCCACTGCCATCAACTCTGTGATCACCGCCATTAACTTTGTGATCACAGCCATCAACTCTGTGGCTACTGCCATCAACTATGTGGCCACTGCCATTAAATCTGTGGCCAAAGCGATCAACTCTGTAATCCCTGCCATCAACTCTGTGATCACCGCTATCAACTTTGTGATCACAGTCATCAACTCTGTGGCCACTGCCATCAATTATGTGGCCACTACCATCAACTCTGTGGCCACTGCGATCAACTCTGTGATCACTGCCATCAACTCTGTGATCACTGCCATCAACTCTGTGATCACTGCCATCAACTCTGTGATAACTGCCATTAAATCTGTGATCGCTGCCATCAACTCTGTGATCACTTCCATCAATACTGTGACCACTGCCATCAACTTTGTGATCACTGCCATCAGTTCTGTTATCACTGCCATCAACTCTGTGGCCACTGTCATCAGTTCTGTAATAACTGCCATCAATTTTGTGGTAATTGCCATTAACTCTGTGATGATTGCCATCAACTCTGTGATCACTACCATCAACTCTGTGATCACTGCTATCAACACTGTGATAACTGTCATCAACTCTTCTGTGGCCAATGCCATCAACTCTGTGGCCACTGCCATCAACTCTGTGATCACTTCCATCAACTCTATGATCACTGCCATCAATTCTGTCTCCATTGCCATCAACTCTGTGATAAATGCCATAAACTATGTGATAACTGCCATCAAATTCGTGATCACTGCCATCAACTCTGTGGCCACTGCCATCAACGCTGTGACCACTGCCATCAGCTCTGTGATCACTGCTATCAACTCAGTGATCACTGCCATCAAATCTGTGGCCACTGCCATCAACTCTGTGATCACCGCCATCAATTCCGTGATCACTGCCATCAACACTGTGATCATTGCCATCCACATTGTGGCCAAACCATCAACTGTGTGATCACTATAATCAACTATGTGACCACTGTCATCAACTATGTGAACACTACCATCAACTCTGTGGCCACTGTCATCAGCTCTGTGATAACTGCCATCAACTCTGTGATCACTGCCATCAATTCTGTGATCACTGCCATAAACTATGTGATGATTGCCATCAACTCTGTGATCACCGCTATCAACTTTGTGATCACAGTCATCAACTCTGTGGCCACTGCCATCAATTATGTGGCCACTACCATCAACTCTGTGGCCACTGCGATCAACTCTGTGATCACTGCCATCAACTCTGTGATCACTGCCATCAACTCTGTGATCACTGCCATCAACTCTGTGATAACTGCCATTAAATCTGTGATCGCTGCCATCAACTCTGTGATCACTGCCATCAATACTGTGACCACTGCCATCAACTTTGTGATCACTGCCATCAGTTCTGTTATCACTGCCATCAACTCTGTGGCCACTGTCATCAGTTCTGTAATAACTGCCATCAATTCTGTGATCACTGCCATCAACTCTGTGATGATTGCCATCAACTCTGTGATCACTGCCATCAACTCTGTGATCACTGCCATCAACACTGAGATCACTGACATCAACTCTTCTGTGGCCAATGCCAGCAACTCTTTGATAACTGCCATCAACTCTGTAATCACTGCCATCAACTCCGTGGCTACTGCCGTCATTTATGTGGCCACTGCATAAACTCCATGATCACCGCCATCAACTTTGTGATCACAGCCATCAACTCTGTGGCCACTGCCATCAACTATGTGGCCACTGCCATCAACTCTGTCTCCATTGCCATCAACTCTGTGATAAATGCCAACCAACTATGTGATCACTGCTATCAACTCAGTGATCACTGCCATCAACACTGTGGCCACTGTTATCAACTCAGTGATCACTGCCATCAACACTGTGGCCACTACCATCAACTCTGTGATCACTGCCATCAACTTTATGATCACTGCAATCAACGCTTTGATCACTGCCATCAACTCTGTCGCTACTGCCATCAACGCTGTGATCACTGCCTTCAACTCTGTGATCACTGCTATCAACTCAGTGATCACTGCCATCAAATCTGTGGCCACTACCATCAACTCTGTAGCCACTGCCATAAACTCTGTGGTGATTGCCATCAACTCTGTGATCACTGCCATCAACTCTGTGGCCACTGCCATCAATTATGTGGCCACTACCATCAACTCTGTGGCCACTGCGATCAACTCTGTGATCACTGCCATCAACTCTGTGATCACTGCCTTCAACTCTGTGGCCACTGCCATCAACTCTGTGATCACCGCCATCAATTCTGTGATCACTGCCATCAACACTGTGATCATTGCCATCCACATTGTGGCCAAACCATCAACTGTGTGATCACTATCATCAACTATGTGACCACTGTCATCAACTATGTGAACACTACCATCAACTCTGTGGCCACTGTCATCAGCTCTGTGATAACTGCCATCAACTCTGTGATCACTGCCATCAATTCTGTGATCACTGCCATCAACTCTGTGATCACTGCCATCAACACTGTGATCACTGACATGAACCCTTCTGTGGCCAATGCCATAAACTATGTGATAACTGCCATCAACTCTGTATTCACTGCCATCAATTCTGTGGCCACTGCCATCAATTCTGTGGCAATTGCCATCAACTCTGTGATCACTGCCATCAACTCTGTGATCACCGCTATCAACTTTGTGATCACAGTCATCAACTCTGTGGTCACTGCCATCAATTATGTGGCCACTACCATCAACTCTGTGGCCACTGTGATCAACTCTGTGATCACTGCCATCAACTCTGTGATCATTGCCATCAACTATGTGATCACTGCCATCAACTCTGTGATAACTGCCATTAAATCTGTGATCGCTGCCATCAACTCTGTGATCACTGCCATCAATACTGTGACCACTGCCATCAACTTTGTGATCACTGCCATCAGTTCTGTTATCACTGCCATCAACTCTGTGGCCACTGTCATCAGTTCTGTAATAACTGCCATCAATTCTGTGATCACTGCCATCAACTCTGTGATGATTGCCATCAACTCTGTGATAACTGCCATCAACTCTGTGATCACTGCCATCAACACTGTGATCACTGACATCAACTCTTCTGTGGCCAATGCCAACAACTCTTTGATAACTGCCATCAACTCTGTAATCACTGCCATCAACTATGTGGCTACTGCCGTCATTTATGTGGCCACTGCATAAACTCCATGATCACCGCCATCAACTTTGTGATCACAGCCACCAACTCTGTGGCCACTGCCATCAACTATGTGGCCACTGCCATCAACTCTGTCTCCATTGCCATCAACTCTGTGATAAATGCCAACCAACTATGTGATCACTGCTATCAACTCAGTGATCACTGTCATCAACACAGTGGCCACTGCTATCAACTCTGTGATCACTGCCATCAACTTTATGATCACTGCAATCAACTCTTTGATCACTGCCATCAACTCTGTCGCCACTGCCATCAACGCTGTGATCACTGCCTTCAACTCTGTGATCACTGCTATCAACTCAGTGATCACTGCCATCAAATCTGTGGCCACTACCATCAACTCTGTAGCCACTGCCATAAACTCTGTGGTGATTGCCATCAACTCTGTGATCACTGCCATCAATTATGTGGCCACTACCATCAACTCTGTGGCCACTGCGATCAACTCTGTGATCACTGCCATCAACTCTGTGATCACTACTGCCATCAATTTTGTGATCACCGCCATCAACAATGTGATCACTGCCATTAACACTGTGATCACTGCCATCAACTCTGTGATCACTGCCATCAATTCTGTGATCACTGCCATCAATTATGTGATGATTGCCATCAACTCTGTGATCACTGCCATCAACTCTGTGATAACTGACATTAAATCTGTGATCTCTGCTATCAACTCTGTGATCACTGCCATCAATACTGTGATCACTGCCATCAACTTTGTGATCACTGCCATCAACTATGTGATCACTTCCATCATCTCTGTGGCCACTGCCATCAACTCTGTGATCGCCGCCATCAACTCTATGATCACTGCCATCAACACTGTGATCACTGCCATCAATTTTGTGATCACCGCCATCAACAATGTGATCACTGCCATCAACACTGTGATCACTGCCATCAACTCTGTGATCACTGCCATCAATGATGTGATGATTGCCATCAACTCTGTGATCACTGCCATCAACTCTGTTATCACTGCCATCAACACTGTGATCACTGACATCAACTCTTGGATCACTGCCATCAATTCTTTGATCACTGCCATCAATTATGTGATGATTGCCATCAACTCTGTGATCACTGCCATCAACTCTGTGATCACTGAAATCAACACTGTGATCACTGACATCAACTCTTCTGTGGCCAATGCCATAAACTATGTGATAACTGCTATAAACTATGTGATAACTGCCATCAACTATGTAATCACTGCCATCAACTCTGTGGCTACTGCGATCATTTATGTGGCCACTGCCATGAACTCCATGATCACCGCCATCAACTTTGTGATCACAGCCATCAACACTGTGGCACTGCCATCAACTATGTGGCCACTGCCATCAACTCTGTTGCCACTGCGATCAACTCTGTGATCACTTCCATCAGCTCTGTGATCACTGCCATTAACTCTGTGGCCATTGCCATCAATTGTGTGATCATTGCCATCAACTCTGTGATAACTGCCATCAAATTCGTGATCACTGCCATCAACTCTGTGGCCACTGCCATCAACTCTGTGGCCAATGACATCAACTCTGTGATCACTGCTATCAACTCTGTGATCACTGCCATCAACTCTGTGGCCACTGCCATCAACTCTGTGATCCCTACCATCAACTCTGTGATCACTGCCATCAACTCTTGGCCACTGCCATCAACTATGTGATCACTTCCATCAACGCATTGGCCACCGTCATAAACTCTGTGGACACTGCCATCAACTCTGTGACCACTGCCATCAGCTCTGTGATCACTGCTATCAACTCTGCAATCACTGAAACAAACTCTGTGGCCACTGCCATCAACTCTTTGGCCACTGCCATCAGATCTATGATCACTGCCATCAACTCTCTGATAACCGCCATCAATTTTGTGATCACAGCCATCAACTCTGTGGCCACTGCCATTAAATATGTGGTGACTTTGATCACTGCAATCATCTCTGTGGCCACTGCCATCAACTCTGTGATCACCGCCATGAAATTTTTGATAACTGCCTTCCAATCTGTGATCACTTCCATCAACTCTGTGACCACTGCCATCATCTCTGTTATCACTGCCATCAACACTGTGATCACTGCCATCAACTCTGTGGCCACTGCCATCAATTCAGTCATCACTGCCACCAACAATTTGGCCACCGCAATAAACTCTGTGGCCACTGCCATCAACTCTGTGACCACTGCCATCAGCTCTGTGATCACTGCTATCAACTCTGTGATCACTGCCATCAACTCTGTGGCCATTGACATCAACTCTGTGATCACCGCCATCAACTTTGTGATCACTGCCATCAACTCTGTGATCACCGCCATGAAATGTGTGATCACTGCCATCCACTCTGTGTTCACTTCCATCAACTCTGTGATCACTTCCATCATCTCTGTGGCTACTGCCATCAACTCTGTGATCACCGCCATGAAATGTGTGATCACTGCCATCCACTCTGTGATCAATTATATCAACTCTATGATCACTGCCATCGACAATGTGATCACTGCCATCAACTCTGTGATCACTGCCATCAACTCTGTGATCACTGCAATCAACTATGTAATCACTTCCATCAACTCTTTGATTACTGCAATCAACTCTGTGGCCACTGCGATCAACTCTGTGATCACTGCCATCAACTATGCGATCACTGCCATCAACTCTGTGATCACTGCCATCAACTCTGTGATCACTGCCATCATCTCTGTGGCCACTGCCATCAACTCTGTGAGCACCGCCATCAACTCTGTGATCACTGCTATCAACACTGTGATCACTGCCATCAATGTTGTGATCACCGCCATCAACAATGTGATCACTGCCATTAACACTGTGATCACTGCCATCAACTCTGTGATCACTGCCATCAATTCTGTGATCACTGCCATCAATTATGTGATGATTGCCATCAACTCTGTGATCACTGCCATCAACTCTGTGATAACTGACATTATATCTGTGATCTCTGCTATCAACTCTGTGATCACTGCCATCAATACTGTGATCACTGCCATCAACTTTGTGATCACTGCCATCAACTATGTGATCACTTCCATCATCTCTTTGGCCACTGCCATCAACTCTGTGATCGCCGCCATCAACTCTATGATCACTGCCATCAACACTGTGATCTCTGCCATCAATTTTGTGATCACCGCCATCAACAATGTGATCACTGCCATCAACACTGTGATCACTGCCATCAACTCTGTGATCACTGCCATCAATGATGTGATGATTGCCATCAACTCTGTGATCACTGCCATCAACTCTGTTATCACTGCCATCAACACTGTGATCACTGACATCAACTCTTGGATCACTGCCATCAATTCTTTGATCACTGCCATCAATTATGTGATGATTGCCATCAACTCTGTGATCACTGCCATCAACTCTGTGATCACTGCCATCAACTCTGTGATCACTGCCATCAACTTTGTGATCACTGCCATCAACTTTGTAATCACTGCCATCAACTCTGTGATCATTGCCATCAACTCCGTGAGCACTGTCATCAACTCTTTTATCACTGCCATCAACTCTGTGATCACTGCAATCAACTATGTAATAACTTCCGTCAACTCTGTGATCACTGACATCAACTCTGTGATAACTGACATTTAATCTGTGATCACTGCTATCAACTCTGTGATCATTGCCATCAACTCTGTGATAACTGCCATAAAATGCATGCTCACTGCCATCAACTCTGTGCCACTGCCATCAACTCTTTTATCACTGCCATCATCTCTGTGGCCACAGCCATCAACACTGTGATCACTGCCATCAACTTTGTTGTCACTGCCATCAACTCTATGATCACTACCATCAACTCTGTGATAACTGCCATCAACTCTGTGGCCACTGCCATCAACTATGTGATCACTGCCATCAACGCTTTGGTCACCGCCATAAACACTGTGGCCACTGCCATCAACTCTGTGACCACTGCCATCAGCTCTGTGATCACTGCTATTATTTCTGTAATCACTGCCATAATCTCTGTGGCCACTGCCATCAACGCTGTGGCCACTGCCATCAGATCTATGAACAATGCCATCAACTCTGTGATAACTGACATCAATTCTGTGGCCACTGCCATACCTCTGTGATCACTGCCGTCAGCTCTGTGATCACTGCCATCAACTCTGTGGCCACTGCCATCATCTCTGTCATCACTGCAACCAACGCTTTGGCCACCGCAATAAACTCTGTGGCCACTGCCCTCAACTCTGTGACCACTGCCATCAGCTCTGTGATCACTGCTATCAACTCTATGATCACTGCCATCACCTCTGTGGCCATTGCCATCAACTCTGTGGCCACTGCCATCAACTATGTGGCTACTTTGATCACTGCAATCATTTCTGTGGCCACTGCCATCAACTCTGTGATCACGGCCATGAAATGTGTCATCACTGCCATCCACTCTGTGATCACTTCCATCAACTCTGTAATCACTGCCATCAATTCTGTGGCCACTGCCATCAACTATGTGGCGACTTTGATCACCGCAATCATCTCTGTGGCTACTGCCATCAACTCTGTGATCACCGCCATGAAATGTGTGATCACTGCCATCCACTCTGTGATCAATTATATCAACTCTATGATCACTGCCATCGACAATGTGATCACTGCCATCAACTCTGTGATCACCGCCATCAACTCTGTGATCACTGCCATAAACTTTGTGATCACTGCCATCAACTTTGTGATCACTGCCATCAACTTTGTGATCACTGCCATCAACTCTGTGATCATTGAAATCAACTCTGTGAGCATTGTCATCAACTCTTTTATCACTGCCATCAACTCTGTGATCACTGCAATCAACTATGTAATCCCTTCCATCAACTCTTTGATCACTGCAATCAACTCTGTGGCCACTGCGATCAACTCTGTGATCACTGCCATCAACTCTGCGATCACTGCCATCAACTCTGTGATCACTGCCATCAACTCTGTGATCACTTCCATCATCTCTGTGGCCACGGCCATCAACTCTGTGATCACCGCCATCAACTCTGTGATCACTGCTATCAACACTGTGATCACTACCATCAATTTTGTGATCACCGCCGTCAACAATGTGATCACTGCCATTAACACTGTGATCACTGCCATCAACTCTGTGATCACTGCCATCAATTCTGTGATCACTGCCATCAATTATGTGATGATTGCCATCAACTCTGTGATCCCGACCATCAACTATGTGATCACTGCCATCAACTCTTGGCCACTGCCATCAACTATGTGATCACTGCCATCAACGCATTGGCCACCGCCATAAACTCTGTGGATACTGCCATCAACTCTGTGACCACTGCCATCAGCTCTGTGATCACTGCTATCAACTCTGTAATCACTGAAACAAACTCTGTGGCCACTGTCATCAACTCTGTGGCCACTGCCATCAGATCTATGATCACTGCCATCAACTCTCTGATAACCGCCATCAATTTTGTGATCACAGCCATCAACTTTGTGGCCACTGCCATTAAATATGTGGTGACTTTGATCACTGCAATCATCTCTGTGGCCACTGCCATCAACTCTGTGATCACCGCCATGAAATTTTTGATAACTGCCTTCCAATCTGTGATCACTTCTATCAACTCTGTGACCACTGCCATCATCTCTGTTATCACTGCCATCAACACTGTGATCACTGTCATCAACTCTGTGGCCACTGCCATCAATTCAGTCATCACTGCCACCAACAATTTGGCCACCGCAATAAACTCTGTGGCCACTGCCATCAACTCTGTGACCACTGCCATCAGCTCTGTGATCACTGCTATCAACTCTGTGATCACTGCCATCAACTCTGTGGCCATTGCCATCAAATCTGTGATCACCGCCATCAACTTTGTGATCACTGCCATCAACTCTGTGATCACCGCCATGAAATGTGTGATCACTGCCATCCACTCTGTGTTCACTTCCATCAAATCTGTGTTCATTGCCATCAACTCTGTGATCACTGCCATCAACTCTGTGATCACTGCCATCAACTTTGTGATCACTGCCATCAACTTTGTGATCACTGCCATCAACTCTGTGATCATTGCCATCAACTCCGTGAGCACTGTCATCAACTCTTTTATCACTGCCATCAACTCTGTGATCACTGCAATCAACTATGTCATAACTTCCGTCAACTCTGTGATCACTGACATCAACTCTGTGATAACTGACATTTAATCTGTGATCACTGCTATCAACTCTGTGATCATTGCCATCAACTCTGTGATAACTGCCATAAAATGCATGCTCACTGCCATCAACTCTGTGGCCACTGCCATCAACGCTTTGGTCACCACCATAAACACTGTGGCCACTGCCATCAACTCTGTGACCACTGCCATCAGCTCTGTGATCACTGCTATTATTTCTGTAATCACTGCCATAATCTCTGTGGCCACTGCCATCAACGCTGTGGCCACTGCCATCAGATCTATGAACAATGCCATCAACTCTGTGATAACTGACATCAATTCTGTGGCCACTGCCATACCTCTGTGATCACTGCCGTCAGCTCTGTGATCACTGCCATCAACTCTGTGGCCACTGCCATCATCTCTGTCATCACTGCAACCAACGCTTTGGCCACCGCAATAAACTCTGTGGCCACTGCCCTCAACTCTGTGACCACTGCCATCAGCTCTGTGATCACTGCTATCAACTCTATGATCACTGCCATCACGTCTGTGGCCATTGCCATCAACTCTGTGATCACAGCCATCAACTTTGTGATCACAGCCATCAACTCTGTGGCCACTGCCATCAACTATGTGGCTACTTTGATCACTGCAATCATTTCTGTGGCCACTGCCATCAACTCTGTGATCACGGCCATGAAATGTGTGATCACTGCCATCCACTCTGTGATCACTTCCATCAACTCTGTAATCACTGCCATCAACTCTGTGGCCACTGCCATCAACTATGTGGCGACTTTGATCACCGCAATCATCTCTGTGGCTACTGCCATCAACTCTGTGATCACCGCCATAAAATGTGTGATCACTGCCATCCACTCTGTGATCAATTATATCAACTCTATGATCACTGCCATCGACAATGTGATCACTGCCATCAACTCTGTGATCACTGCCATCAACTCTGTGATCACAGTCATCAACACTGTGGCACTGCCATCAACTATGTGGCCACTGCCATCAACTCTGTTGCCACTGCGATCAACTATGTGATCACTTCCATCAGCTCTGTGATCACTGCCATTAACTCTGTGGCCATTGCCATCAATTGTGTGATCATTGCCATCAACTCTGTGATAACTGCCATCAAATTCGTGATCACTGCCATCAACTCTGTGGCCACTGCCATCAACTCTGTGGCCAATGACATCAACTCTGTGATCACTGCTATCAACTCTGTGATCACTGCCATCAACTCTGTGGCCACTGCCATCAACTCTGTGATCCCTACCATCAACTCTGTGATCACTGCCATCAACTCTTGGCCACTGCCATCAACTATGTGATCACTTCCATCAACGCATTGGCCACCGTCATAAACTCTGTGGACACTGCCATCAACTCTGTGACCACTGCCATCAGCTCTGTGATCACTGCTATCAACTCTGCAATCACTGAAACAAACTCTGTGGCCACTGCCATCAACTCTTTGGCCACTGCCATCAGATCTATGATCACTGCCATCAACTCTCTGATAACCGCCATCAATTTTGTGATCACAGCCATCAACTCTGTGGCCACTGCCATTAAATATGTGGTGACTTTGATCACTGCAATCATCTCTGTGGCCACTGCCATCAACTCTGTGATCACCGCCATGTAATTTTTGATAACTGCCTTCCAATCTGTAATCACTTCCATCAACTCTGTGACCACTGCCATCATCTCTGTTATCACTGCCATCAACACTGTGATCACTGCCATCAACTCTGTGGCCACTGCCATCAATTCAGTCATCACTGCCACCAACAATTTGGCCACCGCAATAAACTCTGTGGCCACTGCCATCAACTCTGTGACCACTGCCATCAGCTCTGTGATCACTGCTATCAACTCTGTGATCACTGCCATCAACTCTGTGGCCATTGACATCAACTCTGTGATCACCGCCATCAACTTTGTGATCACTGCCATCAACTCTGTGATCAACGCCATGAAATGTGTGATCACTGCCATCCACTCTGTGTTCACTTCCATCAACTCTGTGATCATTGCCATCAACTCTGTGATCACTGCCATCAACTCTGTGATCACTGCCATCAACTCTGTGATCACTGTCATCAACTTTGTGATCACTGCCATCAACTTTGTAATCACTGCCATCAACTCTGTGATCATTGCCATCAACTCCGTGAGCACTGTCATCAACTCTTTTATCACTGCCATCAACTCTGTGATCACTGCAATCAACTATGTAATAACTTCCGTCAACTCTGTGATCACTGACATCAACTCTGTGATAACTGACATTTAATCTGTGATCACTGCTATCAACTCTGTGATCATTGCCATCAACTCTGTGATAACTGCCATAAAATGCATACTCACTGCCATCAACTCTGTGGCCACTGCCATCAACTCTTTTATCACTGCCATCATCTCTGTGGCCACTGCCATCAACACTGTGATCACTGCCATCAACTTTGTTGTCACTGCCATCAACTCTATGATCACTACCATCAACTCTGTGATAACTGCCATCAACTCTGTGGCCACTGCCATCAACTATGTGATCACTGCCATCAACGCTTTGGTCACCGCCATAAACACTGTGGCCACTGCCATCAACTCTGTGACCACTGCCATCAGCTCTGTGATCACTGCTATTATTTCTGTAATCACTGCCATAATCTCTGTGGCCACTGCCATCAACGCTGTGGCCACTGCCATCAGATCTATGAACAATGCCATCAACTCTGTGATAACTGACATCAATTCTGTGGCCACTGCCATACCTCTGTGATCACTGCCGTCAGCTCTGTGATCACTGCCATCAACTCTGTGGCCACTGCCATCATCTCTGTCATCACTGCAACCAACGCTTTGGCCACCGCAATAAACTCTGTGGCCACTGCCCTCAACTCTGTGACCACTGCCATCAGCTCTGTGATCACTGCTATCAACTCTATGATCACTGCCATCACCTCTGTGGCCATTGCCATCAACTCTGTGGCCACTGCCATCAACTATGTGGCTACTTTGATCACTGCAATCATTTCTGTGGCCACTGCCATCAACTCTGTGATCACGGCCATGAAATGTGTCATCACTGCCATCCACTCTGTGATCACTTCCATCAACTCTGTAATCACTGCCATCAATTCTGTGGCCACTGCCATCAACTATGTGGCGACTTTGATCACCGCAATCATCTCTGTGGCTACTGCCATCAACTCTGTGATCACCGCCATGAAATGTGTGATCACTGCCATCCACTCTGTGATCAATTATATCAACTCTATGATCACTGCCATCGACAATGTGATCACTGCCATCAACTCTGTGATCACCGCCATCAACTCTGTGATCACTGCCATAAACTTTGTGATCACTGCCATCAACTTTGTGATCACTGCCATCAACTTTGTGATCACTGCCATCAACTCTGTGATCATTGAAATCAACTCTGTGAGCATTGTCATCAACTCTTTTATCACTGCCATCAACTCTGTGATCACTGCAATCAACTATGTAATCCCTTCCATCAACTCTTTGATCACTGCAATCAACTCTGTGGCCACTGCGATCAACTCTGTGATCACTGCCATCAACTCTGCGATCACTGCCATCAACTCTGTGATCACTGCCATCAACTCTGTGATCACTTCCATCATCTCTGTGGCCACGGCCATCAACTCTGTGATCACCGCCATCAACTCTGTGATCACTGCTATCAACACTGTGATCACTGCCATCAATTTTGTGATCACAGCCGTCAACAATGTGATCACTGCCATTAACACTGTGATCACTGCCATCAACTCTGTGATCACTGCCATCAATTCTGTGATCACTGCCATCAATTATGTGATGATTGCCATCAACTCTGTGATCCCGACCATCAACTATGTGATCACTGCCATCAACTCTTGGCCACTGCCATCAACTATGTGATCACTGCCATCAACGCATTGGCCACCGCCATAAACTCTGTGGATACTGCCATCAACTCTGTGACCACTGCCATCAGCTCTGTGATCACTGCTATCAACTCTGTAATCACTGAAACAAACTCTGTGGCCACTGTCATCAACTCTGTGGCCACTGCCATCAGATCTATGATCACTGCCATCAACTCTCTGATAACCGCCATCAATTTTGTGATCACAGCCATCAACTTTGTGGCCACTGCCATTAAATATGTGGTGACTTTGATCACTGCAATCATCTCTGTGGCCACTGCCATCAACTCTGTGATCACCGCCATGAAATTTTTGATAACTGCCTTCCAATCTGTGATCACTTCTATCAACTCTGTGACCACTGCCATCATCTCTGTTATCACTGCCATCAACACTGTGATCACTGCCATCAACTCTGTGGCCACTGCCATCAATTCAGTCATCACTGCCACCAACAATTTGGCCACCGCAATAAACTCTGTGGCCACTGCCATCAAGTCTGTGACCACTGCCATCAGCTCTGTGATCACTGCTATCAAATCTGTGATCACTGCCATCAACTCTGTGGCCATTGCCATCAAATCTGTGATCACCGCCATCAACTTTGTGATCACTGCCATCAACTCTGTGATCACCGCCATGAAATGTGTGATCACTGCCATCCACTCTGTGTTCACTTCCATCAACTCTGTGTTCATTGCCATCAACTCTGTGATCACTGCCATCAACTCTGTGATCACTGCCATCAACTCTGTGATCACTGCCATCAACTTTGTGATCACTGCCATCAACTTTGTAATCACTGCCATCAACTCTGTGATCATTGCCATCAACTCCGTGAGCACTGTCATCAACTCTTTTATCACTGCCATCAACTCTGTGATCACTGCAATCAACTATGTAATAACTTCCGTCAACTCTGTGATCACTGACATCAACTCTGTGATAACTGACATTTAATCTGTGATCACTGCTATCAACTCTGTGATCATTGCCATCAACTCTGTGATAACTGCCATAAAATGCATGCTCACTGCCATCAACTCTGTGGCCACTGCCATCAACTCTTTTATCACTGCCATCAACTCTGTGGCCACTG
Organism: Cepaea hortensis; assembly: GCA_963921405.1. NCBI lineage: Eukaryota > Metazoa > Mollusca > Gastropoda > Stylommatophora > Helicidae > Cepaea > Cepaea hortensis. The sequence continues at coordinate 18,096,001 of OY992894.1, forward strand.
CCATCAACACTGTGATCACTGCCATCAACTTTGTTGTCACTGCCATCAACTCTATGATCACTACCATCAACTCTGTGATAACTGCCATCAACTCTGTGGCCACTGCCATCAACTATGTGATCACTGCCATCAACGCTTTGGTCACCACCATAAACACTGTGGCCACTGCCATCAACTCTGTGACCACTGCCATCAGCTCTGTGATCACTGCTATTATTTCTGTAATCACTGCCATAATCTCTGTGGCCACTGCCATCAACGCTGTGGCCACTGCCATCAGATCTATGAACAATGTCATCAACTCTGTGATAACTGACATCAATTCTGTGGCCACTGCCATACCTCTGTGATCACTGCCGTCAGCTCTGTGATCACTGCCATCAACTCTGTGGCCACTGCCATCATCTCTGTCATCACTGCAACCAACGCTTTGGCCACCGCAATAAACTCTGTGGCCACTGCCCTCAACTCTGTGACCACTGCCATCAGCTCTGTGATCACTGCTATCAACTCTATGATCACTGCCATCACGTCTGTGGCCATTGCCATCAACTCTGTGATCACAGCCATCAACTTTGTGATCACAGCCATCAACTCTGTGGCCACTGCCATCAACTATGTGGCTACTTTGATCACTGCAATCATTTCTGTGGCCACTGCCATCAACTCTGTGATCACGGCCATGAAATGTGTGATCACTGCCATCCACTCTGTGATCACTTCCATCAACTCTGTAATCACTGCCATCAACTCTGTGGCCACTGCCATCAACTATGTGGCGACTTTGATCACCGCAATCATCTCTGTGGCTACTGCCATCAATTCTGTGATCACCGCCATGAAATGTGTGATCACTGCCATCCACTCTGTGATCAATTATATCAACTCTATGATCACTGCCATCGACAATGTGATCACTGCCATCAACTCTGTGATCACTGCCATCAACTCTGTGATCACTGCCATAAACTTTGTGATCACTGCCATCAACTTTGTGATCACTGCCATCAACTCTGTGATCATTGAAATCAACTCTGTGAGCACTGTCATCAACTCTTTTATCACTGCCATCAACTCTGTGATCACTGCAATCAACTATGTAATCACTTCCATCAACTCTTTGATTACTGCAATCAACTCTGTGGCCACTGCGATCAACTCTGTGATCACTGCCATCAACTCTGCGATCACTGCCATCAACTCTGTGATCACTGCCATCAACTCTGTGATCACTTCCATCATCTCTGTGGCCACTGCCATCAACTCTGTGATCACCGCCATCAACTCTGTGATCACTGCTATCAACACTGTGATCACTGCCATCAATGTTGTGATCACCGCCATCAACAATGTGATCACTGCCATTAACACTGTGATCACTGCCATCAACTCTGTGATCACTGCCATCAATTCTGTGATCACTGCCATCAATTATGTGATGATTGCCATCAACTCTGTGATCACTGCCATCAACTCTGTGATAACTGACATTAAATCTGTGATCTCTGCTATCAACTCTGTGATCACTGCCATCAATACTGTGATCACTGCCATCAACTTTGTGATCACTGCCATCAAATATGTGATCACTTCCATCATCTCTGTGGCCACTGCCATCAACTCTGTGATCGCTGCCATCAACTCTGTGATCACTGCCATCAACACTGTGATCACTGCCATCAATATTGTGATCACCGCCATCAACAATGTGATCACTGCCATCAACACTGTGATCACTGCCATCAACTCTGTGATCACTGCCATCAATTCTTTGATCACTGCCATCAATTATGTGATGATTGCCATCAACTCTGTGATCACTGCCATCAACTCTGTTATCACTGCCATCAACACTGTGATCACTGACATCAACTCTTGGATCACTGCCATCAATTCTTTGATCACTGCCATCAATTATGTGATGATTGCCATCAACTCTGTGATCACTGCCATCAACACTGTGATCACTGACATCAACTCTTCTGTGGCCAATGCCATAAACTATGTGATAACTGCCATCAACTCTGTAATCACTGCCATCAACTCTGTGGCTACTGCGATCATTTATGTGGCCACTGCCATGAACTTCATGATCACCGCTATCAACTTTGTGATCACAGCCGTCAACTCTGTGGCCACTGCCATCAACTATGTGGCCACTGCCATCAACTCTGTTGCCACTGCGATCAACTCTGTGATCACTGCCATTAACTCTGTGGCCATTGCCATCAATTGTGTGATCATTGCCATCAACTCTGTGATAACTGCCATCAAATTCGTGATCACTGCCATCAACTCTGGGGAAGTAAGAAAACAAGCATGGAAGTTGACTGGCTTGTACACAGGGGAAGTCAGAAAACAAACATGGAAGTTGACTCGCTTGTACACAGGGGAAGTCAGAAAACAAGCATAAGCAAGTCAACTTCCATGTTTGTTTTCTGACTTCCCCTGTGTATAAGCAAGTCAACTTCCATGTTTGTTTTCTGACTTCCCCTGTGTACAAGCCAGTCAACTTCCATGTTTGTTTTCTGACTTCCCCTGTGTACAAGCCAGTCAACTTCCATGTTTGTTTTCTGACTTCCCCTGTGTACAAGCCAGTCAACTTCCATGTTTGTTTTCTTACTTCCCCTGTGTACAAGCAAGTCAACTTCCATGTTTGTTTTCTGACTTCCCCTGTGTACAAGCCAGTCAACTTCCATGTTTGTTTTCTGACTTCCCCTGTGTACAAGCAAGTCTGCACCCCCTGTAGATGGCCAGCCCATGGATCGTGCCGATGTTATTAACGTCCTTAAAGATATGGCAAAAACAGAGGACTTTGACGTCAGTGATTCCACATCGCTGTCCAGGATGAAAGACCTAGGAGTAAGAATCGGCACAGCCAGACGCGAGAGATACATCGGGAAAACAAAGCGCCTCGTCAACCAACACAGAACTGGCACTATTAGCCACCGGACGCTGATGCATATGCTGGGGGGAGAATCTGAGCACCTATGGACATGTCCGGAGTTTCAACGAAGATACCCCAACTGATAACTGATAACTGATAACTGAAGTTTAAAATGAGCTGATTATAACTATAGTTTTAAGTTAGATGTATACAGTTACAGTTTAAAATTAGCTATATATAGCTATTGTTTAGAATAAACTATTTCCACTATTTTGCTTAAAATGTGTATTCCTGAGATTCCTGAGAAGAATACTCAATGTATCAAGAAGAGAGAAAATCAGAAACGAAGAAATCAGAACTAAATTGGGTAGCAGCACCAGATTTTATCAGAAAATAACAAGTTAAATGGTTTGGCCATATAACTAGACTACCAACTAACAGTATGCCACAAGAAAGATGTTGAGACCAATGGAACCAGAAGAAGAGGCTGAGTACGTAATTGATGGACAGAGGAAATAACAGAATCCATGGGAATCACTAAATAAGAAGCCCATAAACGGGCACTCTACCGCTGTTTATGCTTCACCTCGACACCGCAAGGTACAACATGAACATGATGAGATGAGATGAGAGTGTATTTATGTATTACATAGTTATAAAGAAAATATTGAAAAAATATAACAAAGGAGCAAAGGAAATGACACATTAATGGAAGTTACTAGTCAGGCTCAATTAGTGGCACCAAATACTGACTCTGTGTTCTGGAAGAGTTAATCAACAGTTTGCATCAATTTTCCAGAGCAGGTTCATGAACACATGCAAATGATAGTTATCTGTGTGTGCTTGTTGTGAAAGCAGCCTACTTTATTAACACAACCTGAATGTAATAGTGAAATAATTTATAAAAAAAATAAAAATAGTGTAGCTATACTGCTGTTCAACACATTAAGGGATGTCTTCGTGTTTGTGAAACAGTTTCGACCAGGTAATACATTCTCAGCCATTGCTTATGTTCTTATTTGTAGTGCATGAAAGTTAACTAGTCAAGAGATTATCCTCATTGCACATCAAACTGTTAGTCCACGAGTGCTCAGACCCTCTCGTCAGTATCTCCCACAGCGTATAGCGACCAACGACATCAGTTCTGTGTTAGTGGGCTATTCTTCTTTGGCTTCTCTCATCACCCTCTAGTCTAGCTTGACACCATTTGACTTGATGTTCTTGCAGTCTGGTCATAGTTTCAGAACTACATTCATTCCTTGAGTTACTTACTCGTCCTGCCTTCCTGAGAGTGTTTAGTATATCAGCCTGATCCATTGCTTGTCTACTCCCTGAGAGTGTTTAGTATATCAGCCTGATCCATTGCTTGTCTACTCCCTGAGAGTGTTTAGTATATCAGCCTGATCCATTGCTTGTCTACTCCCTGAGGGTGTTTAGTATGTCAGCCTGATCCATTGCTTGTCTACTCCTTGAGAGTGTTTAGTATATCAGCCTGATCCATTGCTTGTCTACTCCCTGAGAGTGTTTAGTATGTCAGCCTGGTTCATTTCTTGTCTACTCCTTGAGAGTGTTTAGTATGTCAGCCTGATCCATTGCTTGTCTACTCCTTGAGAGTGTTTAGTATATCAGCCTGATCCATTGCTTGTCTACTCCCTGAGAGTGTTTAGTATATCAGCCTGATCCATTGCTTGTCTACTCCCTGAGAGTGTTTAGTATATCAGCCTGATCCATTGCTTGTCTACTCCCTGAGAGTGTTTAGTATATCAGCCTGATCCATTGCTTGTCTACTCCCTGAGAGTGTTTAGTATATCAGCCTGATCCATTGCTTGTCTACTCCCTGAGAGTGTTTAGTATATCAGCCTGATCCATTGCTTGTCTACTCCCTGAGAGTGTTTAGTATATCAGCCTGATCCATTGCTTGTCTGCTCCCTGAGAATGTTTAGTATGTCAGTCTGGTTCATTTCTTGTCTACTCCCTGAGAATGTTTAGTATGTCAGTCTGGTCCATGGCTTGTCCACACACTGCAGCAGTCAAGCCCACAAGTCTATATGCACATTCATTTCATCTTGCACCTACTTACCCTGGCACACACACCTACTTGCCCTGGCACACACACCTACTTGCCCTGGCACACACACCTACTTACCCTGGCACACACACCTACTTACCCTGGCACACACACCTACTTACCATGGCACACACACCTACTTACCCTGGCACACACACCTACTTACCCTGGCACACACACCTACTTACCCTGGCACACACACCTACTTGCCCTGGCACACACACCTACTTGCCCTGGCACACACACCTACTTACCCTGGCACACACACCTACTTGCCCTGGCACACACACCTACTTGCCCTGGCACACACACCTACTTACCCTGGCACACACACCTACTTGCCCTGGCACACACACCTACTTACCCTGGCACACACACCTACTTTCCCTGGCACACACAAAAATGAAACAGATATTTGTCAGTCTTGACCTCTTGATGTATAAACCTCAACCCAAAAGAATAGTGAGCAGCCTCATCCATGTCAAATTTTGTTTTTTATGAACAAGAGTGAGACAGCTGGAGCAGCCATATCCATGTCAAATTTTGTTTTTTATGAACAAGAGTGAGACAGATGGAGCAGCCATATCCATGTCAAAGTTTGTTTTTTATGAGCAAGATTGAGACACATGGAGCAGCCACACCCAAACAAGTTATATACTAATTTTTGAAAGAATTTTGGTTAAGTGTTGAAATAAAATTAGCTGTATATTTCTATAAAACAGCTTTTCGTCAGGTATCTTGTAGCTAATTAAACCAATTTAGAAAATACAACAGAACAAAGAAAACTTCCTGAAGTAATGAAAAACTGATGACTCACATGGCGTGGTCACACCCAAAGACGTGAAGAAGCAGAAGTAATAGTATAATAAGACAACATATTTGGAAAAAAACGAATTAGTGGACCAACGACAACATTGATAACATAGATGGAATTAAAGAGAACGACACAAAACAGGCAACTGTTTATTGGAATGATCCGGAAGCTTCATGACCAGCTCAAGATCTGGAATGCTTGATGATGATGATGATTATAGCTGAAAGGGCGAATTTGAAAAGAAGTTACTTTGCTTTTTGTGTTGTCTCCATATAATGTTGTACTAGAACTGTTTTTCCCCATGTTTCTTTCTTCACAGCTGTCTACATCCAAAATGCAGAAACAAAGAAGGTTAATGGAGAGGAAATCATAAACACAAGAAAGTATCCGGCTTCCTTGGGTGTGACAATTGAGCTGTGTGCAGGCAGTGTGGACAAAGATGTCCCTCTGACACAAGTGGCTCAGGCAGAGGTGTTGGAAGAATGCGGCTATGATGTTTCGGAAGAAAAATTGCTGATCACATCTTTCAGGTGAGAAAGTTAGTGCTGAATACCTGGAGATCACATCTTTCAGGTCAGATAATTAGTGCTGAATACTTAATGATCACATCATTCAGGTGAGAAAGTTAGTGCTGAATACCTGAAGATCACATCTTTCAGGTCAGATAATTAGTGCTGAATGCCTGAAGATCACATCTTTCAGGTGAGAAAGTTAGTACTGTCTACCTGAAGATCACATCTTTCAGGTGAGAAAGTTAGTGCTGTCTACCTGAAGATCACATCTTTCAGGTGAGAAAGTTAGTGCTGAATACCTGAAGGTCACATCTTTCAGGTGAGAAAGTTAGTGCTGAATATCTGAAGATCACATCTTTCAGGTGAGAAGGTTAGTGCTGAATACTTGATGATCACATCTTTCAGGTGAGAAAGTTAATACTGCCTACCTGAAGATCACATCTTTCAGGTGAGAAAGTTAGTACTGTCTACCTGAAGATCACATCTTTCAGGTGAGAAGGTTAGTGCTGAATACTTGATGATCACATCTTTCAGGTGAGAAAGTTAATACTGACTACCTGAAGATCACATTTTTCAGGTGAGAAAGTTAGTGCTGAATACCTGAAGATTACATCTTTCAGGTGAGAAAGCTAGTGCTGAATACTTAATGATCAATGAATTATTTTTTTTCCGGTTTCAAGATGGCGACGGACGGTCGGGTTGTTTTGTGTTCGTTAACTTTTTCGTGTAGGAAATGGATTTATTCATCTCTTGCGTGTAATTGGTGTGCCAGGATGTAAAACCTTTACAGCCTGAATCTTTAGCAGCGTGTGTGAGTTCTGTGTTTACGTTTTTTCAACATGGCGGAACAACGTGTGTTGAATTCTCTGGCCACTTCTTCCATGTCATCATCTGATATCACCAGTAGGTCACCATATCGGATGCCGTCTGGGCCTGGGGCGGTGTTAAGTGATTTCTTGAGCATCGCACGCAATATCTCAGCTGTGATTGTCCATTCTTCGTCTGTCCCGACCCCCTCGCACAACCGAGAGAGTGTCGTTGTGGTCCTCTGTCTCGCGGGCTCGTCTTTCTGGTCAGTCTGTTCTATGTAGCGTGCAAGAAGGGCCTTACCTTTATCCGCATCCGACTTTTTCCATGCGAGGTCTGCGCCTTGAAAGTCTGGAATACCCCTACGTTGTGCAGCACCGTTCATGCTCTTGTGGAGGCGCCAGAATGTCGTAAGAGATCGCTCGGTGCACACCTTCCTGCAGAACTCGTCCCATTTCTCGGCCTTGGCCTGTTTGGCGCAGGATTTGAATAAAGTCGTCGTCCTATCTACCTCAGTCTTCAGGTTCGCCAACTCAACCTGTGGCATGTTAGCCTTTCTGGCCTTTTGCCAGTCTTTAACAGCCTGCCTCTTTCCCAGCCATGCCTTCTCGACCGCTCCATTCCACCATGGCGGCTGCAACCATCTTTCTTGTCTCCTGCGGAAGGAAGTTAGTTTTCTTCCTCTGATCTTGCTTATGGCGTCTTGACCAGTGTTGTCGTACGGGAAGGCATTTGTCTTGTTTCTTTGACTCATAGCCCCGTCTTTCTTGATCAGAATGACACAAGGGTAGTGGTCACTGTCGTGGTATCCCAGTGTGCCCCACCGGCACCTTGGTGCGATGGTAGGCGACACCAGAGCCAAGTCAATGACGCTGTCAGAGTCACCTGGTCGAGTGTCTATTCTAGTGACCTTCCCATCATTCAGACAGATTAGGGCAGCAGATGCCAGGGCGTCCTCCAGATCTTCTCCCTGTCTATTGGTGATGCAATTCCCCCATTGACTGCCTCTGGCATTGAAGTCTCCACAGTAGATGATATGCCTTTCATCCATATCGAACAAACTCTGCCATTGTTGCACGTCGACCTTCCCATTTCACGCATAAATGTTCACGATTACCATCTGCACTGGTGACATTATTCTTAATGCCTGCACTTGCAGGGCATCACTATTCCAGGACGACATATCGATCTCAGACACTAGTATGTACTCATATAATGCACTCATTTTAAACTGTAACTATATATGTATAATTTTAAACTATAGCTATACATAGCTAATTGTAAACTGTAACTATATATAGTAAATTTTAATCTGTAATATAATTAATATGAAACTGAAACTATATATTGTTAATTTTAAACAGTAACTATATATATTTAGTATGAAACTGAAACTATATATAGCTAATTTTAAACTGTAACTATATATATATTTTAAACTGTAACTCTGTATACAGCTAAATAAAAAATTAAGTTGCATGTCCCTCACAGGACGTAGCAGTCAACCTCAGCATTTTTGCTGTTCGTGATTCCTGGGCAAATTTTACGTTCAGTAGTTTGCCATTGCTTTCTGAACGACCGGCTCCTATACCTTTTTCGAAAAAAACCAGCACAGCCGTGTTTCGAACCCGGGTATACAGGCTCACAAACCGCGTTCGCAAGCCCTTAGCCACAGAGACTGGTATACAGCTATAGTTAATGTTAAATTGTAACTATATATATAGCTATAGTTACCAACCGTGTTTCAGCCCTAGGGTGTCTAGTTAAATTATAACTACAATTGGATGTCACTCGGTGTGTGATGCGGTCAGTAACACACCGGCCACCTTGACTTCCCATATTTCCTGGTTCCCATTTTAGTCTGGGTCAACCTGGGACCCCAGGGACATTTTAAAAATCCAAGCAGATGTGGATTTGAACCTATAACCACCATGCTGGCAGGCGAGCGGAGACCCACTACGTGACTGCAGCAGTCGAAAATTGGAAAGAGCGGGCCAAATAGGCTACTGCCTGGTTAAATTTCATTTGGAAATTTGTCAATGCTATGGAGTTTGTACGCTGTTTGATTTATGGGAGGACACTGAAGAACTTATGGAGGTATTCATAAGCAAAGGAAGTAATCCTTTGCCGAACTAAACTGACACGCACATAATTTAGGAGGTTTTATCATCAAACTGCAGTCACAAAATGAACCAAATTAGCATCACATTCACCAAATGAAATACATAGGACACTGACCAAATGAAACACATAGGAGCATCACATTCACCAAATGAAACACATAGGAGCATCACATTCACCAAATGAAACACATAGGAGCATCACATTCACCAAATGAAACACATAGGAGCATCACATTCACCAAATGAAACACATAGGAGCATCACATTCACCAAATGAAACACATAGGAGCATCATATTCACCAAATGAAACACATAGGAGCATCACATTCACCAAATGAAACACATAGGAGCATCACATTGACCAAATGAAACAAACTTGTGCCACCTCAGGTGGCTATGCCGGTGCTGTGACAAAGAGGTTATGAATGCAATTTGCAATCCCACAAACCACACTCCCAACACAGATGTGGGCAATTTGGAAGCAGACTGCCTTGCACTGGTTTTAATACAATGGTATCAGTGCCAGTCGTTCAGAAAGCAACGGTAAACTGCTGAATTTAAACTTGCAAAAAAATCCCAAACAGCAAAAACATGTTGGGGTTGACTGTAACATCCTGTAAAGGATTTGCAACAAACTTCTTTAGGTGGCTACAAATATTTTGAGGTCAAAGTATCTGCCGTGCCAAGGTCAAATATGGCAGACGTGTTGTATAAAACTGAATCACTCACTCAGTGTGTTCTGTGATACATTCCCACTTTCTCGTCACGCCATTCTGTGTCAGATAGGAATAAATATAGGGAACACAATCAAAACAAACAAAGTTGTAGCATGCAAATTATTTTAATAGACAAGCGACTACCTTCTTGCTATAACTACATAATCAAATGCTTAGTATACTTTATTATATAGCGGAAAGTAATGGACCATGAATAAGTTGCTGGAATCAAGAATTAATGACCATCTTATGGACAGACCAAATTCTGTGCCTCAGAAAAGGATGTAATCAATTACACAACCACATGTATACAAAATTCCAGATTTGCAAATCAGCCATGTGCACATGTGGATTGGCACCACAGACAGCAGATCATATACATCAAGACTGCCCCAAAAACAACATTTCTAGGCAAATCTTGTGGAACAAGAGTGGAGGATAAATTCGAAGGACCGCTGTCTGAACTAAAAAAGACAGTGAAGTGTATACCTGAGACAAAATTACCATTATAAACAACTTTCATGTGAATGAAAGATGACCAAAAAAAAAAAAGAATTAATGCTACTGAAATGTAGATGTATATAAAATGGTGGGAATAAAATAAACTTAAAATCGAGTGGAACAACTTCATTGTGCTGACATGGCTCCTCTCCACAGAATAGAAAGCTAACTGTCAATAGCATCACACACAACTCCATAGCTCCAGCATTGATCTCCAAGATCTCTAGGAGAATTGCAATTGTGGTCTGAATGATGCAGCCCAAAACCCAACTCACTACCTTCAGAGCACAAGGTAGATGTCTTAACCACTTCGCCAAGGGGATCTCCGGTGCCAAAAGAATAACACAGAAAGATAGACAGACACAAGTCATACTCAAACTAGGAGTGAAAGGATACTTACTGAATTAGTCAGAGAATAACAAAGAAAGATAGACAGACACAAGTCCTAAACAAACTAGGAGTGAAAGGATTCTTACTGAATTAGTAAGAGAATCATCTTCAAGTGCCCTGCCAGTAGGCGTAGGCGTCCATGACTCTCCACAGATCTCGGTCTTTGGTGTTATGGATCAACCGTCTAAATCCATCCAGCATCATTTCTCTTGATCTGCCTCTCCCTCTTTTCCCCTCAATCTTTCCAGTTGTCACAATGTTCTCCAATGTTTCTCTTCTCATCATATAACCAAAATAAGTTGTTTGTCTCTTTCTTAATATTGTATATAGTTTTCTAGTTTCATTAGCCTATTTCAGGCAATCGTTGTTAGTTACTCTGGCAGTCCGAGGAATTCGCAACATTCGTCTCAGGAACCACATCTCTATTGTTTCTAAGTTCTTCCTAATTTGTTCATTTACATTTCAAGATTCACTGCCATGCAGCAAAACTGGTTCTTCTGCATTCATCCGGAGTTTTTTTTCGGATGTGATTGCGCTGTGCCTGTTTACAGCAGAGCTGCGTTCTTGCACCGTTAGGCCGACACATCCGACTTCTGTGGGCATTTGTTGACCGGGTTAACCTTCCCGGAAACTGGTTCTACATAGCATTTCAGCACTCTCTTTCTTACATTCATTAATAGTGACTTATTGCATAAGATACTCTTCATTTTCTGAAATGCAGCTTTTGAATGCTCTATTTACCTCTTAATCTCTGTTTTACATCTTCCATCTGATGTTATAAATGCCCCTAGGTATTTAAAATTATCCACTTGGTTAAGAATTCTCCCTTCTATTTCTATGTCACATTTTGGTATCACCATTTTCTTTGATATCACTGCTGTTACTGTTTTCAGTAAGAGAAAAACACAGAAAAATAAAATGACAGAAGTCCTTAACAAACCAGGAGTGAAAGGATACTTACTAAATTAGATCCAGCTTTGATATCGTAGTTAGTTGCATATCCTTTACAGGATGTCACAGTCAAACCCATAATTTTTTTAGAACGTGTGAAACTAAATAAGGAATTTAATGAAAGATTCAAGGATGTGTAAAGTCAGCAAATGGAACTGAACAATTTTGCTACACCATTCAATGTAGAACCAGCTAATGTGTCCGATAACCAAAAACACATAATCATTTTACTGCAAAGCAATGATGAGCTGAAAGCTAGGTACAACAACCCACACTGCTTGAGTTCTATAAACACTACATAATAAATGATGCGCTGAAAGCTAGGTACAACAACCCACATTGCTTGAGTTCTATAAACACTTCATAATAAATGATGAGCTGAAAGCTAGGTACAACAACCCACACTGCTTGAGTTCTATAAAAGTTATATATGCAATGATAGATTTCCCACTTTTAAGAAATATTCATTAAAATATGTATCTGTGTTCAGGACAACTTACTGCTGTGAGCAGTTCTTTTCCAAACTTACCAATGCAAATAGTCGTGTGTGTTCCAGATTGACCGACACAATCTGGGGAGGGTTGCCAGATTGGTGAGCGTTGATCCCAGTCAGTTCAAAGTTTAAATAATGGCAGTTGCCATAATTTACACGCGTCCAGACCGAACGTAAAATGGGTAAATGACACCGAAAGAAAAGTAAAATCTAGAAAGTATTCAAAATATCCGACTCCAAATGAAAAGTATCTAGCATCCAGCATCCAGCATCCAAACGTCAGAAAACGGTATCCAGATGCCGGCAAAAACCTCTAGATCTGAATATAAAATATCTAGAATGGCAACTATGATGAGGACATCAATAGCAGGAAATAGTAGGTCGGTAATGTAAACAAAGATGGAAGCCTGTAAACAGTAAGAGTACAGAAACGCAAAGTTAACAATTCTTTAACTCGCATGGGGATACAATTATTTTTAGAAAGTGTCTATTTGGACTCCAGCTCGGAATAAATTACTCTGTTTATTCAGAGCTGAACTATCACGTGATTTTTCCCGGTCCCGGAAACCCCGGGTGGTCCTGGTCACGTGATTTGCCTAGTCACATGACAACGTATGTGACGTCATCGGGATATGAGCGTGGCTATGTTACATACTTTTGTTGATTCAAAATCATAATCCTCAGTAGCACAGTGGTAAGTGTCTCTGCCTGATAAGCGGGAGCTGTTGGTTCAATTCCCTGCTGGACGCTTATTTTTTATTTTTTTTTTTATTTTCAGCAATTGATTGGGTGCAAGCGACTTTTTAATAAAAAAATATTAGGAACTATGATTATGAACAGATGTTTTGTCACTACTATTATCTTATTTATATTATATAAAAGTTATCACTTTTTTATGTCTTTCAACACATCTTTCTCATATCTCTGTCTCTCACACTAGCTTCGTTATCTATCTATGTCCTCTCTCTTTTCAACCTGCTTCACATATACCAGGTTTTCCTGCACTTTATGTGCGTAGCATTTCCTTGTTTATTTGTTAATTCATCAGGCCAGTAAGTCGGAAGCCTGGTGTTTGAATTGCCTAATCATATCTTTCTGAGGCGACGCATATTACTGTCAGCTTGGACCGGAATTATGAAGACATCAATAGCAGGAAATAGTAGGGCGGTAATGTCAACAAAGATGGAAGCCTGTAAACAGTAAGTGTACAGAAACGCAAGTTAACAATTCTTTAACTCGCATGGGAACACAATTATTGTTATTGGGGATACCAATCTGGAAAATTATTCTTGATATTTAAACAGCTTCATACTCCAGCTCCGAATAAACTACTCTGTCTATTCGGACTCCAGCTCGGAATAAACTACTCTGTCTATTCGGACTCCAGCTCGGAATAAACTCTCCCTTATTTTTATTGGGGATACCAATCTGGAAAATTATTCTTGATATTTAAACAGCTTCATACTTCAGCTCGGTATAAACTACTCCGTTTATTCCGAGCCAGCTCGGTATAAACTACTGTCTATATCTATAAACTACTCTGTCTATTCAGAGCCGGCTCGGTATAAACTCTCCCTATAATAAAATAAGTTGTTGTCCAGAAAGCAGTTTTCTGCTATGAGTCTGTGATGTGATAGCGCCATTACATTTTGTAGACTTAAAAGCAATGACCAACAGATGACCAATCTTTTCCTCACTCTGACCAGCGACGAGCCCAGGCGTCGAAATCGCGTCCGACTCTGCTAACTGACAGCCTTACCTGATGGAAATTGTGTAAACATTCCTACTAGGCATTATTTCACGTATATTTCCTGTTCAATTTTGAATTGCTTTAAATTACAAAACAGACTAGGAAATTAAAGTGAAACAATTCTACAAGTCAATAATAAAATGAGCCAAGAATCCAACAGCTGGTGACATTACCGTTATGGGCAACAATTCCTGTCAGATTAATATCTAAACTTAAAACTGTGGTTGATCCGGTCACAGAATTATTCATCCGAGGCTGGGATGGGCATAGTTGCCATTCTAGATATTTTATATCCAGATCTAGAGGTTTTTGCTGGCATCTGGATACTGTTTTCTGACGTTTGGATGCTGGATGCAATTCTAGATACTTTTCATTTGGAATCGGATATTTTGAATACTTTCTAGATTTTACTTTTCTTTCGGTGTCATTTACCCATTTTATGTTTGGTCTGGACGAGCGTAAATTATGGTAACTGCCATTATTTAAACTTTGAACTGACTTGGGTCAACGCTCAACAATCTGGCAACCCCCTGGTAATGAGTAAAACGGCGCATAAATTATAATATTATTTGAACTGTGAACACACTGTGCTGCGACCTACTGCTGTAATGCCGACTTTGTGATTCTTTTCACGTGAATTTGGCTGCAACTGGTACAGATAATGCCTCGATAATGGTTGATATCAACCAGAGCGTTTATATAACATCTAAGGGTACTTCAATTTTAATTCACCGCAAATACCGCAAACAAAGAAAAATCCCTTCGAGCCTCATTTGCATCGGTCCTGCAATCGTTTTCCGGTTAAGTGTTTGGTGGACGGCTGGACCGATCGATGGATGTTTTTTTTAGTTTTGGGCCCGTAGGGCCCTCACTGTCGTCGACATCCATCGATCGGTCCAGCCGTCCACCAAACACTTAACCGGAAAACGATTGCAGAACCGATGCAAATGAGGCTCGAAGGGATTCTTCTTTGTTGCGGTGAATTAAAATTGAAGTACCTCTCATCAGAATGTTTACTAAGGAATTTGCAATTCCTTATTGCTGAAACACATAACTGGTTCTCCGAACCATCTGTCAGACAACAGAAATAACAATTTATATAAAGCATTAAATGATAGTTCCCCACTACTGAAAATTCTGTATATTGCAAAACTACATGGTTATCAATTCAACCACCTGTTGAAGTAACTGGGAACCAATGGTTGGAGTTGAAGACGCACTTCGAAATAACAAGACAAAGTGAAAAATGCTACACAGCTGAAATACTATATGGAATGTACAGTGATGAAAAAAATGTGGCATTCCTTCTCTTTTTAAAGCCCATTTTATGTGAAGTGCAAAAAGTTAATAAACTATTTGAATCTCAAAATGTTGATAAAGTTAAATTACTTGAAGACCTCATTTTGCTATTTCACTCAATTGGTAAAAGACTTATATTGCCAACTTGTAAAGCTGACTTGTTCACTTGCACTATAGAGAGCTATTTGGCTCCTAAGCCATATCTGGGATACCAAATCAAATCAAAAATTGATGGTTTAAAAACAAAAGGACTGTTAACAGAAAATGAAGAGAAGAGCTTAAGAAAGCGCTGTCAAGATTTTCTTGTCTCATTATTCAATCAACTGAAGCAGAGACTTCTTGAAAATTTTGATGTATTGAAAAATATTTCATTCTTTTCTACTAACAACATATCTCAGCCAGTAAAGGACATACCTAAATATTGTCAAGTTATTAAATTTTTAAGGGTTACTGATAATAGTGTGGTGGAAGCAGAATATTAGTTAACCAAAATAAATTTGGTTGACTGGACAAACAAAACAGAAACTGAAGCTTTTTGGGGTGAAGTAAGACAATTTAAAGATGCCTCAGGAAACAGTCCATTCTGTAAGCTCTTTGAATATGAGATGTCTGCCATGACACTACCCCATTCAAATGCTGATGCGGAAAAAGTTTTCAGTACTGTGAATTATACAAAATGTATAAACTAAGAAACAGGACGAAACTTGACCTCTTAAATGCTATCTTGACAATAAGATTTGGCCTGATGAGAGCAGGAAAATGCTGTTCAACGTATCAGCTCCCTGATCGTGTATTAAAAGAAATTGGAACAGCTAAAGCATACCAGAGTCATTTTGTATCTGACGCTTCAACTTCATCATCCAAAATAAGTGCATCTTGTGAGAGTGCATCATCAGTGAAGATAAGGACATGATTCTATAGGTAAGTCACATCAATTTTGTTTTTTAATGTTGCATATCCGTTACAGGACGTTGCAGTCTACATCAGAATTTTTCAGCTGCTGTTGATGTACTAGGCAAGATTATGCTCAGTAGTTTGCGATTGCTTTCTGAGCGACCGGTTCACATACCCCTTAAATTACCAGCGCGGCTCGAACCGCTGCCGGTTCGGGTGCAGCTGCGTTACTCACGAGAATATACGGGATTACGGCGACAGCCGTAAACTCTTTGCCAGGGAGACCGGCAGTCACATCAATACATAAGTAATTTCTTACTTTCTCAATCTGGATATTTTTCCTAGATACTTTCCAACGAAATCTAGATATTTATGGATGTTGTTTGGGCCATTTCTAGATACTTTTGGTCAAAAAAAAAGTGGCAACCCTGGGGATGGGCACTAATTATAACTTCTCTTCTGAGGTAGAACTGTTGAACAGGATAGGGCCCGTCGGGATAATGGGAAAATGGAATGGAAGAACTGAAATACAAGTAACAGTACTCCTCGGGACATTCCCAATCATCTTCTTCAACAACAAGCGAAGAGTTCCAATACTTATGGTACAGGTTGCGGTTTGATTATGTGTCCGTCTGGTCTTTCCTCGGAATACTAAGTTACAGATACAGAATGTTAGCAGTTTTTTAATATGTTGGTTCACTACTGCTGGCGGGCGATGGGGAAATATAGTAACAAACATTTAGAGATGAACAAACATTATTCTGCAAAAACTATAGCAATTAATACAATGATGGAATGAAGCAGAAATAACACAAGTCTGATGAAACATAAATAACAAAATTAAGAGCACTGAGAGCATTCGTATTTTCTGTGGCAACACTCGAATGTAAAACTTGGATGTTCAATACAGGATTCACACAGGGCTTCGCGTGAGTTCGTTGATGTCCAGTGCTACATTGGGAGATACAGGGTATAACAAGAAGACAAAAGACGGTATATATATATATATATATATATATATATATATATATATATATATATATATATATATATATATATATATATATATATATATGATTGATTGATTGATTGATTGATTGATTTAGGAACCGACATCACAGCATTCGGAACATTCCCATAAGCGCTCCGTCCCCATCCTCAGCAGCCAGCGAAGAGTTCGAACACTAATAGTTCCAGTAGCAATCTGATTATATGTCCGTCTCGCCTTTCTTCTGAGCGTCGAGCGTCGGCCAGATCCCCTCGTCACACCTCGCTATCTCATTCTCACCAGACTATGGTGATCCATTTGCTCCTCCGAGGTGTACACGTGCTCCCACAAGGCCGCAACCACGTCTGTCTTGTCATGCATCAATATATATATATATATATATATATATATATATATATATATATATATATATATATATAAACAGTATGTATGTATGTGGGTGGATGGGTGGGGATGTATTGGATGCGTTCGATAACGGTCCATCCGATTGAGATGAAATTTTCTACACGTCTTCTTTCCATTCCTGTGCAACCAACTGTCATAGTTTTTTTTTAGTGTAGAATCAGCTATTTACTTACTAAAATTTAATAATTAAATTACATGACTTAACATAAGAAAAAATATATACAGGGACATAACTTTTAGTAGCATTGCTATATCTTAGGTAAAGTCCCCTGGCTATAGATAGATAGATAGATAGATAGATAGATAGATAGATAGATAGATAGATAGATAGATAGATAGATAGATAGATAGATAGATAGATAGATAGATAGATAGATAGATCTTACCCGATAGATAGAGAGGGTGGGATAGACGGAGGGAGAGACGGACGGAGGGACGGGCAGGCATGCAGGCAGGCAGGCAGACAGACAGACAGACAGACAGATAGACAGACGGGAACGGGAACTTATATGACTACTTACATGAATTAAATTAGATGCTTCCCATCAGGGACTGGGCGAAGCCGGGCCGGGTCAGACAGACAGACAGACAGACAGATAGTCGGGAACGGGAGCTTATATGACTACTTATATGAATTAAATTAGATGCTCCCCACCAGGGACTGGGTGAAGCGGGCCGGGTCAGACAGACAAACAGATAGACAGACAGACAGATAGTCGGGAACGGGAGCTTATATGACTACTTATATGAATTAAAAGAGATGCTCCCCACCAGGAGCTGAGCGAAGCCGGGCCGGGTCAGACAGACAGACAGATAGATAGATAGATAGATAGGTCCCCGCTAGGGCCTGGGCGAAGCCGGGCCGGGTCAGCTAGTATATATATATATATATATATATATATATATATATATATATATATATATATATATATATATATATATATGATTACCGGCTAATTTGTGGTTCTGACGTCATGTCAACAGGGAGGACTACCTGGAGATCCGGGTATTCTTGGAGACGATGATGTTCAAGCATGAAAAACACGAGCCTCAGTATACCCCCAGTTCTATTTTTGGTGAGGTAATTTAGGAATAATATCACAATGCAGTTCTATTTTAGTGAGATAATTTAGGAATAGCAGGTCTCATTTGGCCAAAGCCTTGCGAACGCGGTTACCAGGCGTTCGAAATGCAGCCGCGACCGATTTGTGCAGCAGACCGTGTCGCGTTGTGTTATAACGTGTTGGTATGGGAGCTGGTCGTTCATAAAGCAATGGTACAAACTACTGAACGTAAAAACTTGCCTAGTACATCAACAACAGCTGAAAAATGCTGATGTTGACTGCAACGTCCTGCAAGGGATATGCAACATTAACAGAATAAATTTAGGAATAACATTGATGAAGTAATTTAGGAATAATATCACGACATAGAGTTATGTTTTTGATTCGGTAATTTAGGAATAATGTCACAACACAGAGTTATGCTTTTAGTGAGGTTGTTTAAGAATAATATCATTATGCAGTTATATTTTAGTGAGGTAATTTAGGAATAATATCACGACATAGAGTTATGCTTTTAGTGAGGTAGTTTAAGAATAATATCATTATGCAGTTCTATTTTAGTGAGGTAATTTAGGTATAATATCACACTATAGAATCTTGCGAACAGTCACTAAGTTTTCCAGTTAATTTCTCCTAATAAACTGGACAAGTTAGCGACAAATGGCAGGACTGGTGAGGAAAGAGCAAGTGAAAGGCAGAAAGATAAAACCTGGATGGTTGGCCACACGGCATAATGAGGACAAGAACAAGAGCTGATCTACGACTCTGGTGATCATGTGAGACATCGACCTACTTCCGCCTACACTTATCGGCATGGCACATGATGATGACTTATTTACTGTGTAATATAACTGCATCTATTAAATACTGAAGATAATATTTGTTGCAATACTGTATCATTAAATGGCAAACTACTGAACATAAAATTTTATAGAAAATCATAAACAGTTGCCAACATGATGGCGCTAATAGCAACAACCAGCAAGGATATGTGTCATAATCTCCCCTCCAGTTATAACGTGTCGTCTTCAACGGCGCCTGGCAGTTACGGCCAAGACCAACTATGAGCGCCACTAGCCACGCTGCGACAGAGCGGGTCAGTCGGTACAAGCGTGAGACATGAAGTCCACGCAGCGACGCAACGCCGACTGGCGGGAACTGAGAGTGGTCGCTTCAGACGGCTTGGGACTGTTGGACAGGACGGATGGTTTGAATGGTGCTCGACTTGTGTGTATGTACGCGAATAGATAGAAAGCCTGTGAGTATAGGAGACTGAGCGCCTGGGTTGTAGGATTGTAAGTGTCTATTTTGCATTGATATATCCATTGATTGTGTTATGACATTGCTATTGTAATTGCGCGATGCATGTAATGATTGTGCTGAGTGAGCTGCGTGAATAAAGTGTTTGAATTGTAGTTGCAGTGTGTCACGTGAAGTTATTCTGTGACCGTATTTTGTATCACACTTGTAAATAATTACGAGCCTATATTATTGCTAAATGCAAGATCCTCTCAAGTGTGAACGCGGGGTCTACGTCCGAGTTTGAACCAGAGAACGAAAAGTGTGAAAATTGATACATGGATCAACTTGAACCAAGTGTAAAAGAAGTGTGAACGTAGAGGAAGCGTCCATCTTTGATTTAAGTGTAAAATAGGATTGAACGTTTGTGTATGCGGAAAGTTTTGGAAAGAAAGCTACATGGAAAGTGAGTTGTTGATTGTGTAGGACGGACGACGATATGACTAACAAATATACTTGACAGCACACAAACCACAACAAAACTTAGTTGACATCGCATACACCACATAAACATACATGTCCTAATTTTTCTTCTTCCAAAAGCAACAGGTTGTTTTGTGTCATCCGAACCCGTTGATGTTGTAAAGTCCATTTTTTTCCGGCATGAAGTAAAGTCCATTTGTTTCCGGACAGTAACAAGCAGCCATTCTCTGATACAGTTCTCCAGAGACACTTAAGTATTATCCCTTTTTCATATATACTTTTGTAGGCAAGTCTAAGCACAAGCTGTATCTGAACAATATTGTAAAACTATTGTATTTAAATTACTAACACCATAATTTACTCCTTTTTGTGTATTCATTGCATCAGACATACTTCATCATGTCTACTTTAAATGACTTCATCGAAACTGGTTTGAAAATGAAGTTATCTGGTGAGGAATTGACAAAATGGAGTGCGGCGAAGTATGCAGAACACCTCCTATTACAGGAAAAAGCTATGAAACGGGAAGATAGAGCTGCCGAAAGAGAGCTGAAAAAGGCAGAATTAGAAACTGCTATGAAACAATCAGAGGCGGAGATAAGAAAAGCTGAGATTGTAGCTCAGAGTAAGAGGGAAGAGCTTGAAATACAGCTAAAAATTAAACAGCTGGAAGCTGAAACAGCAACACATATAGATTCTAGAAAGTCAGAAAGATTAGACAAAGAGAATCAGTACAAAAAGTACCAAGGGATCGTGAAAAATTTCACCATGGGCGACTGCATAGCAGCCTTCACCCAAAATTTTGAATGCATTATGGAGCATTATCAGATCCCAGAGACTGAATGGAACATTAAATATATGAGAAGTCTTTCTGGGGAACCTCTGAAAGTGATAGAGACCATTCCCAAAGATCTGAGGAAAGATTATCAATATATTAAGTCTAAAATTATGTCTCATTTCCTGTTAGATGAAGCAGGCTACAGAGAACAGTTTAGCAAATTGTCACCTAAACCAACAAAAACGTTCTCTGACTACATCTCAGTAGTACAGGATATTTTTACTAAGTGGCTGTCAGCAGCAAAGTGAATGACAGTTTTGATAGATTGAAAGATCTCATTCTTAGAGATAAAATTATTACATCTCTACCACCACCATTTTCGAAATTTCTGTTAGAATGTGAGTGTGAGAGTGTGCGACAGATTGAGAAACGAGGTTTGACTTACTTTACAGCCAACAAACAATGTTTCACTAGTGAATTGACTAGCACAGACTTTGTAGCAGCTGCTACATATGACAGAATGAAGTCAGTGCCCTACAGTAAACATAAACCCTTTAAGCAATCTGCTGAGAAGTATTACCAATGCAGATATTGCCATTTACCACACAATGAAAGTGATATGTGTGATAAACACCCAGGGTACCTCACTTACTTGCAAAACTATATAGATAAGCAAGATAAGGAGAGAAAGAGCTATAATCGTCTCACCAAATGCTTCCTTTGCAAAGCCTATGGCCACTGGCGCCACTCATGTAAAGGCAAGCAAATGACTAGAAAGGCTAATGCAGCCATGTTTGATAGCTCTTCCTCAGATGAGGAAATTTAGTTAGTTAGTTATCAGTTGGGGTATCTTCGTTGCACTCCGGACATGTCCATAGGTGCTCAGATCCTCCCCCCAGCATATGCATCAGCGTCCGGTGGCTAATAGTGCCAGTTCTGTGTTGGTTGACGAGGCGCTTTGTTTTCCCGATGTACCTCTCGCGTCTGGCTGTGCCGATTCTTACTCCCAGGTCTTTCATCCTGGAAAGCGATGTGGAATCACTGGCGTCAAAATCCTCTGTTCTCGCCATATCTTTAAGGGCGTTAATAACATCGGCACGATCCATGGGCTGGCCATCTACAGGGGGTGCAGAGCCAGCCAATTTATCAGCTCGTTCATTTCCCTCGACTCCCGCATGTCCCGGGACGAAGATGAAGGTGACTTTGCGGACAACAGACTTCCGCAGCGACTCAGTCCACTGTCTACGTACAGATCCAGCTTCGACCTTCTGAATCATGCTCATTGAATCACTTAGTACACACACGTTGGTATAATGCTGTGATTCCAGCCATATGAAAGCCTGTGTAACTGCCATCACCTCCATCGTCATGCTGCTCGTGGTCATGGAGTGGGCACCACTGGATTCTTGAACGGTTCGGCCCGCTGAGCGGGCTGTAAATGCCCACGCACTTCGCTGCTGCTTTACAACAGATCCATCTGTATAGATGAGCACTTCGGGGCTATCTGAGTGATCATAGATGAGCGCGTTAACCTCTGCATTGACAGCGGCAGGGTTCTGCTCTCTGCACCGTCTGTCGAGTGTGATAATGCAGGAGAAGGTACACTTAAAAGCTGGAGGCACCGGCACCCATTCCTTGCCGGGGTTGATACTGGTAAGACTGCAGACGTGTCTGACGACATCTTCCGCCCGACCCATCCATGATTTGCCCCTCTTTAGCCTGTCACCCTTTTCTCTGAATACAGCGTCATGCAGAGGGTGCTGCTCATCTGCACTTATTTTTAAGTATGCACGAGCTCTCCAGATCTTGATTCTGTGTTCCATTGTCGGGAAGTCAAGGAGGTATCTCATTGCTACACAGCTGGTGTCTTTCGTGCAGCCCAAGATGATGCGCATGGCTTCGTTTTGTACCTTTTCAAGTCTTCCAATCTGTGTAGGGCTGACAGTGAGGATGGCCAGGGCATACTCGATGCGTGAAAGCACAAGTCCTTGGAACAGAAGTAATAGCAGTCTTTGCTCGATATTGGCACTCGCCATGACTCTCATTGCTGCCAAACCTTTTCGAGCCTTCGTTATGACATAATCGACATGATCTCTGAAGGACAGGCTACGATCAAGCCTCACGCCAAGATATGTCATTGACTGGGTTCTACTCAGAATGCTCCCATCCATTCTTACTGCCGGCAGGTCTGTTTTCACAATATGGTTGTTTAGTGAGAACCATGTAACCGTTGCCTTTGCAGGGTTGACAAGGGCATCGGCATCAGCACACCATGAGGAAATTCGATCTAGTTCGCCCTGCATATAGTTGGCAACCGCCTGTCTATCTCGACCCTGTCGATACACGAGGATGTCGTCAACGAATGATAGAGTCCTACCCCTTCCATCCAACTGTTGTTCAGTGATCGGCACCGTATACACGTTGAATA
Source organism: Cepaea hortensis (assembly GCA_963921405.1). NCBI lineage: Eukaryota > Metazoa > Mollusca > Gastropoda > Stylommatophora > Helicidae > Cepaea > Cepaea hortensis. The sequence goes on from OY992894.1 coordinate 18,119,613, forward strand.
GTACTGGTGACAGTGGTGAACCCTGCGGCAATCCTGGACATATCATTATCGGCTCAGAAGACCAACTCCCGCATCTTAGCACCACCTTCCTTTGGAGTAGAACTGCAGCTATCCATCGTACAAGGTGAGGGTGCACTTTCAGTCTGAGGAGGGTTTGCATCAAGTGCTCGAAAGATACTCTGTTATATGCGTCCTCTAAGTCTATGGCGGCCGCACATGTCTCTTCTCTGACCTGAAATCCTTCGTAAACATCTTGAGCAAAGACCGCCGCATTCAGCCATGACTCTTTGTTGCGTCTGTATCCTCCAAGTGTGGGCGGGAAGCAGCCGAGCTGTTCCAAGTCCCAAGCAAGTCTGTGTGCTACAATTTTCTCCAGTAGCTTGCCAACAGTATTCTGCATCGTAATGATTCTGTAGCCGCTTATCTTGGAGTGGTCTTTGTTCGGTTTTGGCAGCGGCAGCAGGTAGCTGTGTAGCCATTCTTCTTTGACCTGACCCCTCTGGATACTGGTGTTGAATTCTCTGGCCAGTTCTTCCATGTCATCATCTGATATCACCATTAGGTCACCATATCGGATGCCGTCTGGGCCTGGGGCGGTGTTAGGTGATTTCTTGAGCATCGCACGCAATATGTCAACTGTGATCGTCCATTCTTCGTCTGTCCCGACCCCCTCGCACAACTGAGAGAGTGTTGTTGTGGTCCTCTGTCTGGCGGGCTCGTCTTTCTGGTCAGTCTGTTCTATGTAGCGTGCAAGAAGGGCCTTACCTTTATCCGCATCCGACTTTTTCCATGCGAGGTCTGTGCCTTGAAAGTCTGGAATACCCCTACGTTGTGCAGCACCGTTCATGCTCTTGTGGAGGCGCCAGAATGTCGTAAGAGATTGCTCGGAGCACACCTTCCTGCAGAACTCGTCCCATTTGTCGGCCTTGGCCTGTTTGGCGCAGGATTTGAATAATGATGAGGAAATTGTTGAAAATCATCCTGTAAATTCAGCTCATTCCATTGATGTTTTTCATCTTGAAAAATGTACCATCTGTGATCGTTTTCATGAGGATGGCGTATTAACATGTGGCCACTCCATACCAATTACCAATGAGGAAGCCAACTTAGTAATTAACTCCAAAGGTAAATTGAACATCCACCATGGATTTGTTAATGGTAAAGCTGCCACCGTTTTACGTGACAGTGGGAGTACTCTTATTGGTTTGAAGAGAGACTTTATTTTACTTTCAGGGTATACTGGCAAACATGTTACATGCAGAACTTTCTCAGGTAACATCGAGAAATACCCGCTTGCATGGGCATATATTGACACACCATTTCTTACAGTAAAGGTTAAATGTGCAGCATTAACCAACCCTTGTTGCGACATTATCGTTGGTAACCTTTCTGAGTTAAATAATATGCCACATGACAGTATAACATCTTCTGTCAATTGTATTGTTGATAATACCATATCACCTTCAACTGAATTCATTATTGACAATGTATTATCACCTGTGAATGAATGTATGTTTGCCAATTCATTAACTTCATCATATGATTGTATTGGTCTAAATGTAACATCACCTTGCCATGTTGTTGATATTACAAATGCAGTAACTAGATCTGCGCAAAAAATTCAAGATCGAATTGATCAGACAGAGGCTCTGCAAATGTTAAACCCAGTTATAGCATCTCCTGACACAACCAGGGAGAAGTTTATAATAGCCCAAAAAAAGCCGATCGATCTTTGCATAAGTATTTTAACTTAATTGGCCAAAAGCCAAGACTATCAAAGAACGCTAGATGGCATTTTGCATTGAAAGGTGGTATCCTTACACGGTACTGAACCATTGAGCAAACGGTGCTACCATCAGAACACCGCAAACTAGCATTACATTTAGCGCATGACATACCCTTTGCAGGGCATATGGCTTATTCAAAAACTAGATCTAGATTACTTACCCAGTTCTACTGGTCTAAATTCTGCAGTGATACCAAGCAATATTGCAGAACTTGTGACATCTGCCAGAAGCTTGTCAAAAAGAGTAAACACCCGCAAGCTGAACTGCAAATCACAGATTTAGCAAGTAGACCTTTCGAAAAGATCTCTGTTGATATAGTAGGTCCTCTTAACCATGTAACATCTAGAGGAAATCAGTTCATTTTACCGATAATTGACCTCTGCAGTAGCTATTCCTCTTAAGAACATAACTGCCAAGGATGTAATGGAAGTTTTCTTCCACATTTTTTCTAGAGTAGGGTTCCCTGATACCATTCTCTCAGATTGGGGTAGTCAGTTAATAGCTGCAGCCACTCAAGCCTTTACTAGAATGTTAGGGGTAAAGCAGTGCTTCAATAGCCCATACCACCCTCATTCGACGGGGATTGTAGAAAAGATAAATAGTGATTTTAAGCACATGCTCTCAAAAGTTACCCAGGAACACCCTGAAGACTGGGATACTTATTTGCCTGCTATATTATTTGCGTACCGTGAAGTACCTCATTCCAGCACAGGTTTCTCACCATTTGAACTTGTATATACTGCCAAACCACGCCGCCCTTTATCTTTGTACCATTCCATGTTAACTGAAAGTGTAACTGTACATAAACCTGTATCATCATATGAACATGTAACATCATTGCGTGATAGGATAATGAAATCTTGTGTGTTAGCTAAAGAAGCACTGAAACAATCAGGTGCTATCTGCAGACAGTATGCCAACAGAGGAAATAGGACAATAACATTGACACCAGGACATGACGTTCTTCTTTTATTGCCAAGCGACACACATCTACTGACAGACTCATGGCAAGGACCGTTTAAAGTTCTAAGACAAATCTTGACTGTAGATTACGAGGTTGCAGTTAAAGACAAACACAAAATATTTCACATAAACATGCTTAAACCATACTACAACAGAGACGAGGACCAGGTACAGACAACTGCAAACACGACGATAGTGGACCATACAGACGACGACGAAACCGACGAAATACCGACTCCATCACTTGTCACGACAAATAACATACAAGACATCGAAATAAGACCTAATCTTACTTAGACGGAGACCGACAGTTGCAGACAACTGTGAAGACATACTGACTGAATGTCAGCAACCTAGTTTTGACAGGCATGCATGGACTCTTCTTTTGTACCGAAACGAAAACTCGTAAGTCGTACAAAAGGATATCAATTTTTATTCTGGCCTAGTTTTCACAGTAGCTCCAAGAGCTAAGAGCCACAATGATCATACACATCATATATTATAGTTGTACTTCGTTATCTAAGGTAATAGCATTTATCTAAGTCTAAGGTTACGTTGTCCCTATTACTAAGGTCTACAAAAACCACTACCGTATTCAGAACGATCTGCACTACACGATGTCCAGTCCCCGTCTGTCTGACTTGCGTGGCGTGGTCAGCCACGAGCGGATGTCCCTTCGTGCGTCAGCAGGTTTTGCGTGATCGTCGATTCAGCACGCATTACGTGTCCTGCTAACTAGTAACTATTCTAAAGTTACCACTGTTACTGGATACTTCCCGTGGTAATGGTTTCCCCACTCTAACCTAGGTAACTTCTAGTCAAGTATTACCTTGTCCCCTTTCGGACACGTGCGTGTCCAGTCGGAGAACTGTTCCTGGTTCTCTCCATTACCTCTGTCCCGTCTAATCCCCTATCCCCTGGGTCTGGATGCTATCTCTATCCTGTCTTAGACTTATTCCTGACTTCTACTCTTATCTACCTATATGTACATCTATGCGAGTCTTTGACACTGAACTGACTGACTCATGTTACTTTACGAAACTGGACATGACAGAATATATTGGCAAATACCAGTACACCATGACAGCATATACCTGACAGTATTTGCCATAACCCAGCGACTTTTGTACGGATGACAAGACTTCTTTTGACAGACATTACTAATATTATTTCCTACATGGACGACATTTGCATACATACAAGGAATATGATAGAACGTGTAACAACATTACAGCAGACATTCGACCGTATCAGACAACACGTACTGACAGTCAAATCATCTAAAGTCGACATAGCCTACCAAGACATTTCATTTTTGGGCTATAAGATTTCAAATGGCTTTGTCGCAACTGACGATAACATCGTGTCACGAATTCTTAAACTATCGCTTCCAACAACCAAGAAATAGTTGCAAAGTGTCTTAGGTCTGTTAAATTATTACAGACAGTTTATACCAAATTTTGTTACGTTGACCGAGTGTTTCACTAACCTATTAACAAAGGACAAACCTAACAAAATTGTAAACAGCGAATGCTTAAGACCTGCTTTTGCAAAGGTATTATCCTACTTTTCTAAGAACCCGATCATTAAATTACCAAATGTGAACACTATTTTCAGATTGAGAACTGACGCGAGCTCCGTAGCGATTGGCGCGGTACTGCTACAAGAGTATGACCATATTCTTCACCCGGTGTACAACGTAAGCCGCAAATTGGAAGAAAGAGAACGACATTGGATTACGCCTGAAATTGAGGCCCTGGCTCTTGTATATTCGGTAAGAAAACTATCCCCATTTTTTCTAGGTCGACACTTCATAGTTGAGACTGATAACAGTCCGTTGACGATAATCAAGTCTGGAAGTCCTACCAACCATCGAGTGGCGAGATGGTCACTATTGCTGCAAGATTTCAGCTTTGAAATCAGGCACATACGCGGCACACAAAATTGCATTGCGGACCTTCTTTCCAGATATCCTTACGACTTACCCAAAAGCCAAACAGTGTCAGAGTGCACACAGCAGACCAATGATTTTCCTGATGAATAATAAAACGCTCAGCAACACAGTCAATAATGTAATCATTGCAGTAACGCTGTGTAATATTGTGATAGTATAACTGTTCCAATGTAAATATATTATATTTCTTATAATTATTGGAATAATTGTAATGTGGTAGAAAGGAATTATTATTGTACACACACACACACACACACACACACACACACACACACACACACACACACACACACACACACATATATATATATATATATATATATCTATTGATTGATTGATTGATATATATATATATATATATATATATATATATATATATATATATATATATATATATATTATATATAAATTAGGATGTCCGTATCTCTGTCTGTCTTTCTGTATGTATGTATGTCCTTTATGCGCTCGCGAACGGCCCATCCGATTGAGATGAAATTTTCTACACGCCTTCCTTTCATTCCAGAGATGCCAACTGTCGTAGTTTATTTTTCTTCTTCCTCCTCCTCCCTCCTCCCTCCTCCCCCTCCCAAAATACGTACGTCCAGGAAATGGTCTTCTACATAGACACTTCTCTCTGAGGTCCGCGATAACATATTAACCTGTTGGGATGGCAATCAATCATCCTACTACCTCCTCCCTCCTCCTCCCTTCTCCTCCTCCTCCTCTCCCCTCCTCCTCCTACCCTCTTCCTCTTCCCCTCATCCCTCTCCCTCCTCTTCCCTCCTCCATCCTCCTCCTCCCTCTTCTCCTCCTTCTTCCTCCTCACTCTTCTTCCTCCTGTCTCCTCCTCCCTCTACCTCCTCCTCCTCCCTCCTCCCTTCTCCTCCTCTTCCTCCTCCCTTTCCTTCCTCCTCCTCCTCCCTTTACCTCCTCCTCCCCCTACCTCTTTCTTCCTCCCTCCTCCTCCTCTTCCACCTCCCTTTCCTTCCTCCCCTCCTCATTCTCCCTCCTTCCTCTCCCTCCTTCCTCCTCCTCCTTCCTTCTTCTCCCTCTGCCTCCTCCCTCCTCCTCTCCCCTCCTCCTCCCTCCTCCTCCTCCCTCTCCCTCCTCCATCCTCCTCCTCCCGCTTCTTCCTCCTCCCTCTTCCTCCCTCTCCCTCCTCTTCCTCCTCCCTCTACCTCCTCCCTCTACCTCCTCCCTCCACCCTCCTCCTCTTCCTCCTCCCTCTCCCTCCTCCCTCTTCCTTCCTCCTCCTCCTCCCTCTACCTCCTCCTCCCCCTACCTCTTTCCTCCTCCCTCCTCCTCCCTCTACCTCCTCCCTCCTCCTCCTCCCTCCTTCCTTTCCCTCCTTCCTCCTCCTCCTTCCTCCTTCTCCCTCTGCCTCCTCCCTCCTCCTCCTTCCTCCTCCTCCCTCTCCCTCCTCCATCCTCCTCCTCCCGCTTCCTCCTCCTCCCTCTTCCTCCCTCTCCCTCCTCTTCCTCCTCCCTCTACCTCCTCCCTCTACCTCCTCCCTCCACCCTCCTCCACTACCTCCTCCCTCTCCCTCCTCCCTCTTCCTTCTCCCTCTTCCTCCCTCCTCCTCCTTCCTCTTCCCCCTCCTCCTTCCTCCTCCTCCTCCTCCCTCTACCTCCTCCCTCCACCCTCCTCCCTCCTCCTCCCTCCTCCTCCCTTCTCCTCTATCTCCCTCCTTCTCCCTCTCCTCCTCCCTCCTCCTCCTCCTCCCTCCTCCTCCTCCCTCCTCTTCTTCTCTCCTCCTCCCTCCTCCTCCCTCCTCCTCCTCCTCCCTCTACCTCCTCTTCCCTCCTACTCCTCCCCCTCCTTCTCCCTCCTCCTCCTCCCTCCTCCTCCCTCTACCTCCTCCTCCCTTCACATTCCTCCTCCTCCCTCTTTCTCCTCCTCCCTCTCCTCCTCCTGCTCCCTCCTCCTCCCTCATCCTCCCTCCTTCTCCTCCCTCCTCCTCCTCCCTCCTCCTCCCCCTCCTCCTCCTAATCCCTCCTCCTCCCTCCTATTCCTCCCTACTCCTCCTGTCTCCGCCCTCCTCCTCCCTCCTCCTCCTCCCTCCTCCTCCCCCTCCTCCTCCTAATCCCTCCTCCTCCCTCCTATTCCTCCCTACTCCTCCTGTCTCCGCCCTCCTCCTCCCTCCTCCATCTCCCTCTTCCTCCTCCCTCTCCCTCCTCCATCCTCCTCCTCCCGCTTCTTCCTCCTCCCTCTCCTCCCTCTCCCTCCTCTTCCTCCTCCCTCTACCTCCTCCCTCCACCCTCCTCCTCTTCCTCCTCCCTCTCCCTCCTCCCTCTTCCTTCCTCCTCCTCCTCCCTCTACCTCCTCCTCCCCCTACCTCTTTCCTCCTCCCTCCTCCTCCCTCTACCTCCTCCCTCCTCCTCCTCCCTCCTTCCTTTCCCTCCTTCCTCCTCCTCCTTCCTCCTTCTCCCTCTGCCTCCTCCCTCCTCCTCCTTCCTCCTCCTCCCTCTCCCTCCTCCATCCTCCTCCTCCCGCTTCCTCCTCCTCCCTCTTCCTCCCTCTCCCTCTTCTTCCTCCTCCCTCTACCTCCTCCCTCTACCTCCTCCCTCCACCCTCCTCCACTTCCTCCTCCCTCTCCCTCCTCCCTCTTCCTTCTCCCTCTTCCTCCCTCCTCCTCCTTCCTCCTCCCCCTCCTCCTTCCTCCTCCTCCCTCCTCCTCCTCCCTCTACCTCCTCCCTCCACCCTCCTCCACTTCCTCCTCCCTCCTCCTCCCTTCTCCTCTATCTCCCTCCTTCTCCCTCTCCTCCTCCCTCCTCCTCCTCCTCCCTCCTCCTCCTCCCTCATCTTCTTCTCTCCTCCTCCCTCCTCCTCCCTCCTCCTCCTCCTCCCTCTACCTCCTCTTCCCTCCTACTCCTCCCCCTCCTTCTCCCTCCTCCTCCTCCCTCCTCCTCCCTTCACATTCCTCCTCCTCCCTCTTTCTCCTCCTCCCTCTCCTCCTCCTGCTCCCTCCTCCTCCCTCATCCTCCCTCCTTCTCCTCTCCCTCCTCCTCCTCCCTCCTCCTCCCCCTCCTCCTCCTAATCCTCCTCCTCCCTCCTATTCCTCCCTACTCCTCCTGTCTCCGCCCTCCTCCTCCCTCTTCCATCTCCCTCTTCCTCCTCCCTCCTCCTCCCCCTCCTTCTCCTAATCCCTCCTCCTCCCTCCCTCCTATTCCTCCCTACTCCTCCTGTCTCCGCCCTCCCTCTCCCTCCTCCATCTCCCTCTTCCTCCTCCCTCCTCCATTTACCCAAGACAGACAGACAGATAGTCGGTAACGGGAACGGGAACTTATATGACTACTTATATGAATTAAATGAGATGCTCCCCACCAGGGTCTGGGCGAAGCCGGGCAGGGTCAGCTAGTATATATATATATATGAACATTGCTACGAACAGTGCGACGAGATTTCAAGACTTACTCTACTTGAACTGTTCGAGTATCCGAAGCACCTTCTATGCAGAATGTTCCGATGTTCCGACCTATTTTAATTGGTGCGAGAGGAACTGTGACATCTGAATTCCATAAGAACACTGTAATCCACACTGTGAAAGAAATATGTTATCCAACTGCTGGTTTCACGAACTATGTGCTCCGATTGTTTACTGAACATTCAGACGGGAGAACATTGTGTTATCTTCAACTGAACACACCAGCTGTGTACTTCAGGTGTTTATTTAAATTAGTCTGAAAACTAGCTGACTATAGTGTAACCCTCACAAAGATGTGACGTTGTATTTAAACTTTATGAGTTTAAATTTTCCATATACAAATTGTATGTGAGGATTTTGATAGATGTGATCTCAGAATCATAAGTTGATTTACTTGTTCACAACAGCGACATTTAGTTCACTTTTGTCAATGAGTATCAAATTATGACACTAAGATATTAATTAATTAATGTAATTTATTTTGTTGAAAGCATGTTGAAATTATCGCCCATAACTTTTGTATTGTTTCTCTGAGTACAACCAAGGGAGATAATTGAAATTGTTGGTAATGTGAAACCATCATCATGTTGCCAGATTGGCAACACATCAATATGACGTCAATTGTGCATGGAGATAATTACCAAAGCTGTAGACCTTCATTAGACTCTCCGACTAAATGAGGTTGGGAGTCTATTGTTGGAGTCATCTTATAGGGAGATGCTCACAGTCTGACATGTCATGTTTTGAATTTTTTTACCCGCCGAGAAGTAGTTGCGTGTGTCGCTGATAGCTACCGGACTGGCTGTGTCATATTGCAGCTGAAATAAGAATCCATCGAAGGGATGTACTTGTAGGTTGTTGCTTAGTAGCAGCATTGAAGAGTGTGTGGATATAACTTGCAATTACCATCATATTTTAATATAACCCAAAGTGTCAAGTCAGATGACTTTAAAACGGGTCGATTCTGACAGGTTGAATAAGATGAATATAGAGTACATGAGATGAATATAGAGTCTTCAACGGAGCCTGGCAGTTACGGCCAGGACCAACTATGAGCGCTACTAACCACGCTGCGACAGAGAGGGTCAGTCGGTACAAGCGTGAGACATGAAGTCCACGCAGTGACGCAACGCCGACTGGCGGGAACTGAGAGTGGTCCGCTTCAGACGGCTTGGGACTGTTGGACAGAACGGATGGTTTGAATGGTGCTCGACTTGTGTGTATGTACGCGAATAGATAGAAAGCCTGTGAGTATAGGAGACTGAGCGCCTGGGTTGTAGGATTGTAAGTGTCTATTTTGCATTTATATATCCATTGATTGTGTTATGACATTGCTATGTAATTGCGCGATGTATGTAATGATTGTGCTGAGTGAGCTGCGTGTATAAAGTGTTTGAATTGTAGTAGCAGTGTGTCACGTGAAGTTATTCTGTGACCGTGTGTTGTATCACACTTGTCAATAATTACGAGCCTATATTATTGCTAAATGCAAGATCCTGACAGATATGTAAATAACTAAATAAGAAGAAACGTTCTCAAACTTGTTGTAACAACTGGACAGATGTAAGGACAGAAAGACAGAGAAAGGCAACGAGATAAAATTCTTCAGAAGACGAGTCTCTGTGGCGAAGTTGTCAAGCCGTTTGACTCGGGCACCGAAGGTTGTGGGTTCGATTCCGGCCGCGTCCTTCGGTTCACGAATTAAATTTTTGGAGACTCCTGTGGGTCGTCGCTAGAGCTACAGAGTTCGTGCTTTGTGTGACGCATTCCGCGTTGCTGAAAGAGACTGAGCCATATGGGTTAAAACCCGGTGCAATGAAGTCGACCCTGTCGACTTTTTTTTTAAATTCTTCACAAGAATTGGCGAATGGTAAAATGTCAGCACACGAACTGGTACATTCTGTTGGACAATGCGAAATATAGAGTAGCCCTAATGAAATATGAGAAACCCTAATGAAATATAGAGAAGCCCTAATGAAATATAGAGAAGTCTTATCGCCCACACAGGCTCTTAAGCGTTAAGGCATTTGATAGTAGTGGTGGTGGTAAAGATGATAGTGATGACAGTGGTGATGATGATGATTTTCTTTCTGCTTGTGTTCGCTGGCTGTGAATTCCAGCACGAAGTCCTGTATGTCGGATGAAGACATCCTGCTGTCCAACATCAGTGTGATGTCATACAGGACCTGAGGTTTGCGTGAGTATCCGTTGTCCCATATCTGGCTTATTGGTGTGCAGACTGGTGGTTCCTCGCCGTGCAGGCAGACACTCTCCGACTTCGGAGGAATCAACGATCCTACTGACTTTGGCCAGGACCCCAAAGGGACCTGTTGCCCAGGTTGCTCGGCGAGGACGCGTCAGTAGGTCTTGGCCAGTATAGAAGCTAGCCTTTAAAACACCTCTACTTCCCATGATGATGATGATCTTTTGGATGTCATTTATATAACTCACTGAGTGTTTGTTTTTCCCTTACTAGCTTTTCTAGGAGGACAGATGGGCTTCTTTGTGGGAGCAAGCTTGACCACCCTGGTCGAGCTGCTGGATGCCATTTTCCTCACTGTGATTGTGTTTATCCACAAGAAGCTGATGAGAATGGGCCAGGCTCCCAATCCTCAAGTCAAACCAGCAAAGACCTAGATCTAACATTGGGTATGACGACTGTCAACGTCTAGAGGTATTTGAAAGTGAAGGCTTGAAGACAGGTAGATAGTGCTAGCATAGATGAGACGTAAACGCATGAATCAATAAGATATAATTTATTACGTTAGGATATAATCACAATAGCAATAATGTCTCATCAGCGTTCGCTCTCGCACACAGTCATAACATATCACAATATGGCGATAATTCAGCAATACGTTACACTAAAGCCACTCCGCTCTCGTATCACAGCCACACACACAAGCACAAGTCACACGGCTCAGCTATTCAAATCCTGAATTTCCAGGTCTAGTCTATCCTGCCACACTCTCAGACACGCATCCTCTCTCAGTCAAGTCCAAAGCCTGTCTGGCTTCACCTCGACTGCCCGGTGGTCACGTGGTATCTACCCCTCGTGTAGTTTGTGGGAAGTCAAGTGTCTCGCATACGCCTGGTTAAGGCTAGGCGTATTGCGTACTTCTCTTCAAGGTGACACTGTCTTTCACGAGTCCATTCCGTCTTCAGCATCTAGGCTATGTTCTTTACTCCCTACTCACCCTATGTCCTTATCTCTATCGTCTATCCTCTTATTTATCCCCTATAGGACCTTGACAAGGACGCAGTTAAATCATTTTATACCAAGTAACTCACCAAAAGTCGACTAGTTACTGAGTCTTAGTATCTTGTGCAGAATAACACTACTCGTCCTACAGTGGATAACTGCCCAATGTGACCGATGGTATCCTGAAAATGAAAAGGCAGATGATCTGGCAAAGGCCGTAGATAAGTTCTGGCAGCCATATCCATCCCAGAGCTTAAAAGAGGCAAAGACACGCCTAAAACAAGCCGTGGGATTAAGGTGGAGAACACGTCGATTGCAGATCTTAGCATGACAGTGTCAAAAAGCTATACAGTAACAGATAACCAGCGTCTTCAGACTGAAAATATCATACTGTGGACTTAAAGCATGACTGTCAAAGTCTTGCTTAGGGCAAGAATTAGGGCTCGTCACTTGACAAAGTACGATCTTAATTACACTAGCTAAACAACACAAGGCTAACCGCCGATAAGATATTTCGTGCTATTTATTCGCGCACTGCACACATCGTGAATCAATACACGCTTCGCGCAATCACAAGTTACAATATACAAAAGATTACAACAGTGCAAGTAATCAATACATCAATACAATAGAAGATATCAATGCACTCCAACTTACAAGTCACACAGACACGCACTCCATCTCAAGCTGTCAAACAGGCTAGCTTTCACGCTATGCAACAACTCTCAGCCGCTTTCACACGTCTGTCTCTGACGACCGTCCAGCCAGTCTGACTGGACACAGCACACTCTCTAGTAGTGCTTGGGTTAGCACGCGTGACCCCTCACGGTTCACGCTGTGTGCTAGCTGCCTGCTTAGCATCGTTCCGCGCTTATTGCCTGTAGTGCTTATAATAGCCCAGCGCTACACTATCGAGCGCTGGCTGCCTGGCGCTAGTGAGGCCGCCGCATTATAACTGTAGGGCTTATAATCTCTTGGCGTTGCATTGTCGGGCGTTGGTGCAGACAACGCGTTCTATCCTCGGGTGAGACTCTGACATCCTCCCCCCCCCCCTTTAATTTCATGAAAGGTTTTCCTTTCATGTACTCTATTTCGCTGTTCTTTATCTTGTCAGAATCGAACTTTGCACTTTATCTGACATAGCTCTGATTAGTTCTAATATGTACAGGTGATTAGTAAGCAATATGTATATGATCCCCATGCCTATCCATACAGCATAATTGTCAGGTACAATCAATTCCATGGTTTTTTTACCTCACTGAGACACAGCCAGTCCGGTAGTTACGGCTAACTTGCCCTACCTCTCCACCAAAAAGAAAAATTACAAATAAACAGGTGAGTCTGTGAGTATCTACCTATAAGATAACTCCGACATTGAACATCTATCCCTATGTAATAGAATGCCCGATGAAGGTCTTCAGTTTTGGCAAGTTTTCCCATGTACACATGCCGTCCTCTTGACGTGATACCTATTAGGCAAACATGGTAGTTTCAATACATATTTACGCATCACCAACAATTTTTAGTTATGTCCCTTGTTTATGTAACAAAATTTAGGGACAATAATTTCATCATGCTTTCAACAAAATAAATTACAGGTACCATTTTCTTTCTTAGTGTCATAATTTGATCCTCTCTGACAAAAGTGCACAAAAAGGTCACTTTTGTGAAAAAGTCAATCAAGTTACGATGCTGAGATTACATCTAACAAAAATCGACATATACAATTTTGTATATGGAAATGTTTCATACTCGAATTTACATACAATTGTCATCAATTTACAAATATTTTATTATGGTACATTATTATGAAAGTAATATAAATATATAACGGAAGTGTAAAGATGTTGCCGCACACTCACATTAAGGTCTCTCGTTGCGTTAGACTGTATATATACGGAGTACCCAGATCTTGTTATCAGTGGTAGGATAGCTTCTTCCGTCATATTCTCAGATTAGGTTGTCACGGTCATCACTCATACTTGTTAAAACGTCGTGGACCATCTTTATAGTTGTACTCAGGATTGCTTGGTACTTGTTCAAGCTCAGTAAGTCTTTTTGGGTCCTGTAGTACTGTCCTGTGACACTTATGGTGTCGATATTATAATGATAATATATATTTACACTATTAATGACATTCTTGCAACTTTCTTATAATTATACGAATCATTCATTCACATGATAATAACAATATGTACATACTATATTTACACTGGGAAATTACATTTTCCCTATCACACAGTTTTACACAGCGTAACTGACATGAAGTCACAATTGGCTGTGGTGTTGAGCACTATCTAGGTTGCAGTTTATACACCATCTGCAATGTGCTCGGGTGTTACCTGGCTATTGGGTGAGTCGTCAGGACATCTCGATAGAAGATCGGCAAGAGAGTTATGTGAGCCTTTGATATGTCTGATTTCGAAGCTATAGTCCTGTAACAGAAGGGACCATCTGGCCACTCTTTGGTTAGTTGGGGTTCCCCTGGTGATAAATGTCAACGGACTATTGTCTGTTTCAATGATGAAATGTTTACCTAAAAGAAATCTGGACAATTTACGTACCGAGAACACAAGAGCGAGGGCTTCGAGTTCCGGCGTGCTGTAATTTCGTTCGCTGGTGTTCAGTTTCCGGGAGACGTAGTATACCGGGTACAACACTTGGTCGTGTTCTTGAAGTAGTACCCCTCCAATGGCTACGGAGCTCGCATCGCATCTTAGCCTGAAAATAGTGCTAAGATCTGGTAATTTTAGAATGGGTTCCTTGGAAAAATAAGATAATACTTTCGCAAATGCAGGCCTTAAACATTCGCCATTTACAATGACATTTGGATGTTTGTTTGTTAGTAAATCAGTAAAACATTTGGTCAATTCAGCAAAATGAGGTATGAATTGTCTATAATAATTCAAAAGACCAGACACACTTCGCAACTGTTTCATTGTTGTCGGAAGCGACAATTTTAAAATTCTGGACATTATGTTATCGTCAGTTGATATGAAGCCATTTGAGATCTTATAGCCCAAAAATGAAATTTCTTGAAAGGCTATATCAACTTTGGATGGTTTTATTGTTTTAAATGGACTCGCTTCTGGCGAAATTTAGTACCTCTCGATGTTATGTGGTCAAGAGGACCAATTCTGTCGACAGAGATATTTTTGAAAGGTCTGCTTATTGAATCTCTTAATTGCAGTTCAGCTTGCAAGTGTTTCTTCTGTTTCACCAGCTTATGGCAGATGTCACAACGTCTGCAATACCGTTTGGTATCACTGCGAAACTTAGGCCAATAGAATTGATTAAGTAACCTTGCTCTTGTTTTAGCATAAGCTATATGCCCTGCGAAGGGTATGTCATGTGCTAGCTTTAATGCTTGGTTGCGGTTTTCTGCAGGTAGCACCGTTTGTTCTGTAGTGCTAGAACCTTTGGTATAGTACCGTGTCAGAAATCCGTTTTTCAGAGCAAAATACCATTTAGTATTCTTTGCTACTCGTGGCTTTTGGCCTATAAGTTTAAAATACTTCTGCAAAGATCGATCGGCTTTCTGAGCTGTTATAAACTTCTCCCTGGTTGTTTCAGGAGATGTCACAACTGGACTTATTTGTTGTAAAGCCTCTGTTTGATCGATTCGATCTTGCATTTGGGCAGTAGATCTAGTTACTGCATTTGTACTATCACGGTTAACATGTACATTACAACTTGGTGTCACATTCACACAACTACATTCCTGTGATGACATTGCCGAATTGGCATACATACATTCATTTATGGGTGGTAATACATCAATATCATGAAACGTGATTTGTGATGATGGTGAGATGGTATACTCGGTGTTACAAGTGGCAGAGGATACAATACTGTCATGTGGCATGTCATTAACCTCTGGAAGGTTACCGATGATAACATCGCAACACGGATTGTTCAATGCTGCGCATTTAACCTTTCCGGAGAGGAATGGTGTATTTATATATGCCCATGCAAGAGGGTATCTCTCGATGTTACCCGAGAAAGTTCTGCAAGTAACATATTTACCACTATATTGTGATGGTAAAATATAGTCTTTCTTAATGCCAATGAGGGTACTGCCGCTATCACGTAAAACGGTGGCAGCTCTACCGTTAATATACCCCTGGTGGATGGTTAGTTTACCTTGGGAGTTCACAACTAAGTTGGCTTCCTCATTTGTAACAGGAATTGAATGGCCACATGTCAAAATGCCATCTTCATGAAATTGATCACAGACAGTACATTTGTCGTGTTGAAACCCATTAATAGCATGTGCTGCGTTTACATTTTGATCTTCTATACTTTCATCATCTGATGACGAACTATCAATCATAGCTGCATTAGCCTTTCTAGACATAGCTTTGGCTTTACAATCTTTACGCCAGTGGCCGAAAGCTTTACAGAGGAAGCATTTGGTGGCACGTCTGTATACCTTTCTTTCCTTGTCTTGCTTTGCTATGTAGTTTTGTAAGTAAGACATGTAACCAGGATGTTGGTCACACATATCAGTTTCGATGTGTGGCAAATGACAATATCTGCATTTGTTACTCTGATCAGCAGATTGCCTATAGGGCTTTTGTTTGTTGTAAGGCACTGACTTAGATCTATCATAAGTAGCGGCTGCTACAAAGTCTGTGGTCGTCAACCCAGTACTGAAACATTGTTTATTGGCTGAAAAATAACCTGCCCCACGACTTTCAATCTGTTGTACACTTTCACATTGACATTCTAATAGAAATTTAGAGAATGGTGGTGGGAGAGATGTAATGATTTTATCTCTCAAAATAAGATCCACCAACTTATCAAAATTACCATTTACTTTGGCTGCAGATAGCCACTTAGAGAAAACATTTTGTATTTCTGAGATGTAATCAGAGAACGTTTGTGTTGGTTTAGGAGACAATTTACCAAACTGTTCTCTGTAGCCTGCTTCATCTAGCAGAAAATGAGCCATAATTTTTGTCTTAATATGCTGATAATCTTTCTTCAGGTCGTTTGGAATGGCCTCTATTACTTTCAGAGGATCTCCAGAAAGACTTCTCATATATATTATACTCCATTCTGATTTTGGGATCTGATAATGATCCATAATACATTCAAAATTTTGAGTGAAAGCTGCTATGCAGTCACCTGTGGAGTAACTTTTAATCAGCCCTTGGTATTTCTTATATGGCTGGTCTTTGTCAGCTTTTCTATCTTCCTTTTCTTTGGAAGTTTCTGCTTTCAGCTGTTCAATTTTTAGCTGTACTTCGAGCTCTTCCTTCCTGGTTTGGGCTGTAATTTCAGCTTGTTTTAAAGCATTATCTAATTCTGCTTGTTTTAAAGCATTATCTAATCCTGCTTGTTTTAAAGCTCTTTCGGCAGCTCTTTCATCACGTTCATTAATCTTCTCCTGTTGTAGGAGGTATTCTGCAAACTTTTTCTCACTCCAGGCTCTCAACTCTTCACCAGTATAGTTCATTTTTAAACCCATTTCAATGTACTCGTTCAAACTAGCCATGATGAACAAAATGTATGATGAAATCGATAGACACAAAATTAATAAAGTTGTTAGTAATTTGAGTTCAAAGGTTTACAGTATTTAATATTATAGCTAGTGTTTAGGCCTGCAGAACGAAAATATAAGAAAGAGGAAAAAATTTTATACTCAAGTACTCCTGAGATAATGTGTTGGGCAATGGTTGCTTACTACTGCTCGAAACCGCACTGATTTTTGCTTTATGTCGGCCAAAAAATTTTGGAGTTTTCGAGGGACAGGTGTAGATGACCCCAAACAACCTGTTCTTTTTGGACTAAGAGCAATTAGAACATGTGCAAGTGTGTGGTGTATGCAATGTCACTTAAGTTTTTGTAGGTTTGTATGTCGTCAAGTATTGTTGTTAGTCGTATCACCACAATCAACCACTTTCTATTCACACTTTCCACTCGTTCCGCTTACACTATCACTACTCAATGACATTCAAGGACATGGCCGCCATTTTGTTTTTGTCACTTTGATGCCTCGGTTGAAATTTTCTAAGTTCAAAAACGTAAATTTGCTTTGATTAAATTAACTTACACAATGATATTTATGTTCTAAACTATAACGCACACGCTTTCTATACTAATACTTATAATTAACTTATCCAAAATTTTGACCGCAGTCGCTATGTTCACATTTGTTACCAACAAAATTCTATCTACTATCGGCACATTTCTGTAAACAGTTGATTCATAAACCGGACGAAGACCACCACGTTCGCACTTGTCAAAGTCTTGCTTAGGGCAAGAATTAGGGCTCGTCACTTGACAAAGTACGATCTTAATTACACTAGCTAAACAACACAAGGCTAACCGCCGATAAGATATTTCGTGCTATTTATTCGCGCACTGCACACATCGTGAATCAATACACGCTTCGCGCAATCACAAGTTACAATATACAAAAGATTACAACAGTGCAAGTAATCAATACATCAATACAATAGAAGATATCAATGCACTCCAACTTACAAGTCACACAGACACGCACTCCATCTCAAGCTGTCAAACAGGCTAGCTTTCACGCTATGCAACAACTCTCAGTCGCTTTCACACGTCTGTCTCTGACGACCGTCCAGCCAGTCTGACTGGACACAGCACACTCTCTAGTAGTGCTTGGGTTAGCACGCGTGACCCCTCACGGTTCACGCTGTGTGCTAGCTGCCTGCTTAGCATCGTTCCGCGCTTATTGCCTGTAGTGCTTATAATAGCCCAGCGCTACACTATCGAGCGCTGGCTGCCTGGCGCTAGTGAGGCCGCCGCATTATAACTGTAGGGCTTATAATCTCTTGGCGTTGCATTGTCGGGCGTTGGTGCAGACAACGCGTTCTATCCTCGGGTGAGACTCTGACAATGACTTCACCGAATGGGACTCTGAGGTGCTACCATATACAGCTGTAGAGCAACAATGCAAACTTCAGAGTCCATCCTGCAGGACCGGGATGCCAGGGAAGACCTCAATCGCACCATCTTCTTCATGACCAATGCCAGAAAGGATATACAGCAAACGTTGATCCCAGAAGAAGCGATAAGATTAGTTACTCTCGAGTTGATCAAAGCAGTTTCAGCTCTCACCAAAAATGCATGTGATGTACTGGGTAATCAATGAGCATACGGTGCGTTAGTTGATGTGCCGTTGTTCAAATCGTCTCTGTAGGTGTGCAATAATATATTGGTGCTGCTAATTTACCATCAAAACGAAGAATTACTGTGACACTCTTGCAATAAAGAAGCGACACATACATGAAGTGAAATTATGGGATCAGTGACTTGTGTTTACGTGGCATCGTGCCGAGTTTGCCCGTGACCTGTCTCTGCGGGCCTGCTATAGATTGTACTGCTAATTTACCATCACCACGAAGAATAACCGTGACTCTCGCGCAGTCTGCCAGGGTAGGAAATAACGCAGTTCTCTGCAGATGTCATCACAGCGGAGATCATGGTAGACCCTTCTCCTTCCTCAGTCAGACCAGTGATTGCTCCCAAGATGTGATGTGGGGGAAGTGTGTAGAGAACATGGTATTCCCTTCCTTCCTCAGTCAGACCAGTGATTGCTCCAAAGATGTGATGTGGGAGAAGTGTGTAGAGAACATGGCAGACCCTTCCTTCTTCAGTCAGACCAGTGATTGCCAGTGTTGCCATTTTGACGCTTTTCGCACTAAATTTAGTGCCTTTTCAAGTCATTTAGTGCCAAAATTTTGATTTAGCGCGGCCGCGCGAGTTTGGTGCATCACAATTTTTTTTTGGCGTGCTTTTTGGTGTGTGGTTTTTTTTTTTTTTTGGGGGGGGGGGGGAGGGTGGGTAAGAATTACTTTAAGAATCATTTTGGGAACACTAAAAAGCCGAATTTGAACTGAAGTTAGGGAGTAGAACAGTCTTAGTACATTAATGCTCAATATTCACGTAATTTAACTCCCTTTAATATGATTTAGTTGAAGTGAGTGACACGTGCAGGCAATACGCAATGCGTTAAAAGATTGTTTAAACAAGAATGGGCTTGAGTTGCAAAGACTTGTTGCACTCTGCTCTGACAATGCATCTGTCATGACAGGTGTAAACAATGGAGTATATACAACACTAAAATCCGAAGCTCCTCATCTGGTACTAGTTAGGTGTTCTTCTTCTTCTTTCGTTCGCTTGAAATATGTCTATAACTGCAATGCTGCCTCTTGTATGAATTGAACTGTCTTTTTTCAGTTCACACAGCGGTCCATGGAGTTTATCTTCCACTGTCGTCTCTCTAGGCCAGAAGGTTTGCCTAGATATGTTGTATTTTGGGCAGTCTTGGAGTATGTGCTCTGCTGTCTGCGACGCCAATCCACATGTGCACATGGCTGTTTCACCAATCTTGAATTTTTTATACATGTGGTTGTGTAATATTTTGTGCCCTGTTCTGAGGCGAAGAATAATGACTTGTTCTGGTCTATCCATAACGTGGTAGTCATCATGAGCAGGTTGTGGTGGCTTTCTGGCTGATTTGATCATTCTTTTCTTTTGGTGGTATGTTACGGGCACATCATGCTGTTCTTCTTTGGCTCCTTCCTTAGCCAATTGATCAGCTCTATCGATTCCGGGTACTCCACAGTGGGATGGTATCCACTGTATGGTGACCTTATGCTGACTGCTAAGTTCAGAAAGTAGTGTCCTTAGTTCTGGCAATTTCCCAGACAGGAGCGCCTCGAGTACTGATTTTGCATCTGTCAATAGCACCACAGGTTGTGTACCATTGCTGGTATTTAGTAATTTCTCTGTTGCTATCTTGATTGCCTCAATTTCAGCATCGTAGTTATGGCAGTACTTTCCTGTTGATACTCTAGCTGTGTTCCTGGTATTATTTGGGTATTCTATGTACACTCCCGCTCCTCCATTTCGAACAGAATTTTGTGCTGACCCATCTGTGTAGACTCGGATCCAGAGGTCCTGTGGGTATTCTTCATCAAGGAAGCTGAGAGTGGCTGTTCTGCGCTGCACACTGTTCTGTTCTTCCTTGTCAAATATTCCTCTCACTTTTGTCTGGATTTGTAATGATAGTCTATGCTCATTTTTCCATGGAGTTCGCTCTGGAATAGTTGTTAGGGGGATACCAACTGTGGGCAGATCGGTGGTTTCTCTGCAGAGTTGTTTGGCCTGGTGGATAAAACTACTTCTTTTCAACCGCCCCATAGCTAGGTTTTCAAATCTGTTCTTCATAGGGTGGCCTGGCAAGCTGAGGAACTTTTCTGCTTGTATTAGCGTTTTCGTATCTCTGCGCTCACTCTGTGCTTGTGTCCTCCCCAATTTCTTCATTTCCACTATAGGGGTTGATCTCATTCCTCCTGTGGTGACTCTAAGTGCTTGATTTTGCACTTTGTCCAACTCTTGTAGTGTAGTTTTTGATGCCGAACACCATGCAGTTGACCCGTTTTCCAGGTGTGGTCGTATGCTCTGCTGATACACTTTGCTAAATATTTTCCCACTGGCTCCCCATGTGGTTCCACTTAGCTTTCTCAAGATGACTATTTTCCTTCTGGCTTTTGCTATTGCTTTGTTGATGTTCTTTCTCCATGTCAGCCTGCCATCAAATGTTACTCCAAGGTATGTTGGTTCCTTATCTTCCCGTAGGGGTGTTCCATTTATCTGGATGGTCCCTGCCTTTTGTTTTGGAGAGAGGGTAAATAGGGTGGTGCTGCACTTGTCAGTGTTTATGCTGACACACCATCTATTTGCCCATGCAGCATATGTATCTACAGCTCTTTGTAGTAATCTGGTGGCCACTGATGCATGTTCATTTGTGCTCCATAAAACCAGGTCATCGGCGTACATTGCCACTTTAATTCCATGCGGTAGATTAGCAACGAGATCATTGATGAAGATTAGAAAGAGTGTGGGGGACAATACTCCGCCCTGGGGAACTCCGTGACGCAGTAGTACTTTCTTGCTCTTTAGTCCGTCTATCTGTACTCGGGCTCTTCTGTTGTGAAAGTATGCTTTCACCCATTTGTACATTCTTCCATTGACTTTGCAGTTTCTCAGTTTATTCATCAGATCTTCTTTCCAGCCTTTGTCAAAGGCTTTCTTCAAATCTATCCATGCCGCAAGCACCAGCTTCTTCTCTTGGAATGCATCCTCAATTTCTTGAGAGAGGTAGGTTGTCTGATCTTCCGTAGAGTAGCACTGCCTAAAGCCAGCCTGCTGTGGCACAAGGATGTTTTACTTTCAATGTACCACTGCAGTCTGTGATTGATGATGCGCTCCAGTGTTTTGCAGAGACAGCTGGTGATTCTAATTGGTCTGTAGCTAGAGGAAATGGAACTATCTTTCCCTGATTTTAGGAGGGGTATCATGATTGCTTCTCTCCATTCTTGTGGAACACTGCCTAAGGTCCAGCTGTTATTGAAGATCTGCAACAACTTTGCTTTGGCCTCTGTTCCTAGGTTCCTGATCATTTCATTAGAGATACCATCAGCTCCTGGTGATTTTCTCATTTTCAGTTTTGATATGGAACACCATAACGTTTAGCAGCAGTCGACATATTCCATTTTGCGTAATTGCGTGGCATCCTGATTTCTGTGGTGCGCCTCCTGGCTGGTTGCCTCCGTCTTCAGCACCTTTCCTTTGCTAGAGCAGACTGTGGTCTCACTCGAGTTTAGATGTGTACACACGCAAAGACGTGTCTGCACATGCATGAATGTGTATACACATCTAGAGCACACTGGTTATTTTCCGGCGCCAGATACTCGCCGTCGCCCCTTCTCCTGTTAGTTAAAACAGTTCCGCCACGTGAAGGCCAGGAGTTGGACTTTTGCTGCAGGGGTTATGTATTCACAAGCCATTGGGGTATTTAAGCAATGTTGGGCGCTCACCCCAACACTGCGCCTCGGCTACATACAGCAATTTGAAACCCTAGTTAGGTGTGTATGTCATTCCCTTTAGCTTACAGTGCCACATTTTTGTAAAACAATTGGCACTCAATGGGTGATTTGGTCAATAGCGCACACTTCGCCTTTACTTTCCAGAACTTTTCATGGTGTTTAGTTTTGGCTGAGTCAACCCGGGAGCAATAGTGGAGACTCAATTACATGATCTAGGGGCTAACCATTCGCTATCGCGCTCTCGACGGCCTGTGCACTTGGTAAGCGAAATTTAAGGGGAAACAAGGACCTCTTTTTCACGGGAACATAATATTCATTTTATTCTTTGCAAAGGACATGACTCGCCAACGTTTTTCTAAAGAAGCAATTAGTTACATTAATTGTTAAATGTTTAATATAATGACACAACCTATTCACAGTTAACACAATAATTTGACATCCTAAATTTTGAAATACTTTTACTGCCACAAGTGAATAAAATATACTTGTTAATGCAATGATACAATGTTTCAACACTGCAAGCTCCGTGCACGATGTTAACGACTGTCTCCCAATGGACGCCCTGACATTGTTACTCTGGTTTCTCTTCACAACGTATAAATCTTTCGCCTTACACAATACGGGTTTGTTTTGTTTGGGGGACTTCTTCCACGGTGTTCTTCCATAGTGTGAATCTACTGTCTAAAACATTATTCTCTTTAGAGAAGGTGTCTTCCTTCAGTAGAATTTGGACTTAGAGAATTTCATCACCGACCGGGCAAAATCTTTCTCCAGAGGGAAATCTCTGTCAAAATTTCGAATTCTTTTGGAGACAGTGGAACCATTCTGGTTACTTCTATGCCTTCTGTCCTTAGCTTATGGAGCATTGACAGAGAGTCAAGATATTAAGTTGCTATTATTTCTTCGGTCAGATTCTATTGTTGTACTAGAACTGTTTACCTGGGGTCAGCGGACATTAGTTAGTGATTGCGTGTTTAATATTGTGCATGCTTTGCTATATATTTGCAGATCCAAGGAGTGACAAGCTTACACGGATCTGATCAAACTGCACATTATTTTTTTACTAAGGTAAATAAAAACATAAATATAATCATGGCCGAAGCTGCTAAATTCCGGGCCCAGATAATGGGCATAGGTAAACAATGCAATTTAGACGGCCCTGAGCTGGCTAAATTTGTCTCTGATGAATTCGACAGGAGAGAAGGACTCCAAGCCGATATAACCCTCAAGGAGAAACAAACTCAGGCTGAATTAGCTGAGAAGGAAAGGAAACTTCAGACTGAATTAGCTGAAAAGGAGAAACAAACTCAGGTTGAATTAGCTGAGAGGGAAAAGAAACTTCAAGCTGAAATAGCTGAGAAGGAGAATATGCTTTAAGCTGAAATAGCTGACAAAGAAAAAGAACGCCTACAAGCTTATGAGTTGGAACAAAAGAAACTTCAGGCCGAGATAGCCATGAGAGAAGATGAAATAAGGGACAAGGAAAGAGAACGTCAACACCTGCTGGAGTTGGAGATAATGGAGACTGACTTGGAGATCCGAAGACTAGAGGGAGGGATTGCTCATACACCCTCAAACTCATTAGGTTTTCCAGTGGCAGAACCACATTCTAACGTCTCATACCTTAATTCCGGAGCGATGTCATTTCCTCTAGAACCATTCAATGAACAGACAGACAGCGTCGAAGCTTTTTTGTCTCGCTTCGAACTTATGTGCATCAGCTGTGGTATTGATGAGGAACGATGGGCAACTGAATTGTCGCAAGCTTCAAGATCTACCGCATACGACGTGTTCTCTCGACTCTCCCATGAGGAACAGAAGGACTACGCAACACTCAAGAAGGCACTCTTGAGCCGATTTGAAGTGGAAGGTGATTCTTACAAAGTTCGATTCAAAGTCGCAAGGAAAGAACCGAGCGAAAGTTATACTCAATTGGTTGAAAGACTGAAATCTTATATCCAACGATGGGCAAGTCTAGGAAGGTTCGATGAAAGTTTCGAGGGACTACGCGAGATGATCATCATAGATCAGCTAAAAGGCAAGATGTCAAATGAGATGAAAGCATTCTTAACACAAAACGGGGCTGACCGATTAGAAAACATCATCATCCTGGCAGAGAGATTTGAAAAATCTCGGAAGGAAATCGGAGGCAAGGGACGTTCGGCCAACATTCCCCCTCAAGATAAAACTTAAAAGCCAAAGGAAGGTGATGGCAACTTAGCCACCAAGAAAAATGGGAAATCCAAAAACATCACTCAGAGCACAGCCCAAACAACAGCAAGGAGGAAAAACCATTCTGATCACATTGTAAAATTAGAGGTCACACATTGAAGAATTGTAGGAAGAAGCCACCTCCACACACAGCTGCTTGTTTGGCCAGCCGAAGAGAGAAAGGAGTGAACACTGATGAAACGCCCAATCAGACAACTCATAAAGACACATCATCTCATCTTTCGGTTGTCGAATCCATATTGCTGAATGGATTCAAAACAACATGTCGCTACGATACCGGACTATCGTATGACTGTGTTGTATCATCATCCTTAGTTCACCCGGAACAGGTGACAGAGGAGATCGTCGAATTACAGGGACCCCTGAAGAGTTCTACAACTATGTCTCTTCCGGTGGCAAATATGAGCATAGCATCTCGTTATGTCACTGGGACAATCATGACTGCAGTCTTAGAAGATCCTATATATCCCGTAATTCTCGGCTGTAGATTTGTCTTTCTGGGAAAACCTGTTCAACCTGTGGCACTGTTGACAATGACAACTCGATCCCAGACGAAAAAGACTCCAGAAACAACTACGCCAATCCCTCGAACGGAGGAACTGAAGAGGGCACAAGAGGCCGACCGCACCTTGGATCCCTGCTTCAGGAAACTGCCGAAATCACAGTTACATCCACGTAAAGGTGATCTGTTTATGAAGTCAGCACTTCTCTACAGAAAAGCAGGTAGAGCTGGACAAGAGTTCAACCAACTTGTTGTGCAAACTCAACACAGGGCCCAGATCCTTAAAATGGGCCATAGTCTACCATTTAGTGGGCATATGGGTATCAACGCCACTACACAGCGGATTGCGACTCACTACGTTTGGCCAGGGATGAACGCAGACATACAACGGTTTGTAAAATCGTGCCCACAGTGTCAGAAAGTATCACCAAAACACCGGACCCCACCGGCAATGTTAGGTGATTTGCCTATAACTGGAATACCATTCGAGAAGGCAGTTTTAGACATTATCGGACCCCTCTCCGCAACGAAGTGGCGAAATCGATTCATATTAACGCTTGTGGACACAACAACCATGTGGGCCGAAGCGTTTCCTACGCCCAGCTGTGACTCCAAACACGTCGCTGAAGCATTATTAGGAATATTCACACGTCTAGGATTCCCACAAAGAATCTTGACGGACAACGGTTCACAGTTTCGTAGTAAACTTATGGAAGAGACATTCAGACATTTTCATTTGCGCCATATCTTTAGTTCACCATATTACTCTCAGTCAAATGGACTTGTGGAGCGGTGGAACGGGACATTGATCAGTATCCTGCGCAAAATTGCCCAGGAGAGGACAGAGAATTGGGACTTGTATTTACCCGCAGTTCTATTCGCTTACAGGGAAGTACCCCATCACTCAACATTGTTGTTTGGACGACCGATTTAATGGACCACTTGAGGCGTTACTTCGAACCTGGACTGATGATCATACATACGATACAGTCATGGCTGCATCTACATATGTTGCCGAGTTGAAGAATCGTTTACAACACAGTTGGAAACAAGCGAATGTCAATCTACGTCAAGCCAGGCGAAGAATTGCTCGTTACTTCAACCGCAAGACAAAGGATAGAGAACTTTAGGTAGGAGAGATGGTGATGTTGCTGCTTCCAACCAGCCAGAATAAGCTGCAAATAGGATGGAGAGGACCTTATGTAGTGACGAAGAAGATCTCGCGTACCAACTACAAGATTTCTGTCAAAGGCAAGATGAAAGTATTTCATATAAACCTTTTGAAGAAATATAATGAAAGACCCTCAACAACCGAACCTGCACATCTGATGGCCATGAGTGTGGATACTGAAGTCGAAGGAGGATCAACAATGGGAGTCGAGTACCCACTGCAAGCCAAAGAGACCTTTAAGGATATGGAAATTAATCCCAACTTATCAAAGGATCAGCAAGAGCAGATTCGGGAACTTATGGTTATGTATGCAGATGTACTTACAGATAAGCCAGGAAGTACTGATTTGGAGGAATTTGACATGAAGTTAAATGACACAGTACCTGTGCGAGTCAAGACTTACCCAGTTTCTTATGCAAAGCAAAAGACTTTAGAGGAAGAAATACAACAACTACTCACCGCAGGAATAATCTCACCATCTGAATCACCTTACAGTGCCAGCGTCGTTTTATTGAGAAAGCCAAGTGGAGAACATAGATTGTGCATCGATTATCGACAGCTGAATGCTATTACTGAATTCCAATCAGAACCTCTGCGTGATCAGAATAAACTCTTCACAGCACTCAACCGAGCTAAGTACTTTACTAGGATTGATCTCAGCAAGGGATATTAACAGATTCCTGTTAAACCGGAGGTTAGACCATGGTTAGCTTTCCGCACGCCTAGAGGACACTATGAGTTCAACGTACTTCCATTCGGATTGAGTAATGCTCCTAGCGTTTTTAAACGTATGATGAGAAAATTACTTGACCCACTACATCATCCAGACATTAGTCACTTCATGGATGACATACTGATCGCAACTGAAACATTTGACAAGCATGTAGAAACACTGCATCTTTTGTTGGTGCAGAGAAACGTTTGTTGCTCAGAGAAACTGGTTTGACGGCCAGGCCAAATAAATGTCAAATAGGATTCCAAGAATTGGACTTTCTAGGTCATAAGATATCTCATGGACAGATAACTCCACAAGAGAGAAATGTGGACAAACTCCAGAGAGCACCTCGTCCAAAAACAAAGAAGGATGTGAGATCATGTGTATCCTTATGTGGATTCTATCAAAGATACATCAAAGACTTCAATTATATGTCAGCACCTTTAACGGATCTTACCAAAAAGGGGAACCCAGAGAAAGTCAATTGGCCTGCTGAATGTGAGAGAGCTTTCACAGCACTCATACAAGCCTTAACCAATCATCCAGTTTTACATCTACCTGACCTCGACCAACCGTTCGTACTGCGTACCGATGCCAGTAACGTCGGAATCGGAGCAACGTTGTTGCAGAGAAAGGGAGGTGAATCATCAGAGCTATTCCCTGTAGCTTATGCCAGCAGGAAATTGAATGCAGCTGAGAAAAACTACAGTGTTATCGAGAGAGAATGTCTTGCGCTTGTATGGAGTGTACAGAAGTTTCAGGCATACCTATATGGAAAACACTTCACCGTACAGTGTGATCATCAACCACTAATGTTTCTCGCAGCATCCAAAAATTTGAATGCAAGACTTATGAGGTGGTCATTACTTCTACAACCATACTCGTTCCAGATAGAATATATCCCTGGAAGGATGAATGTGGGAGCAGACTTCCTAAGTCGACACCCAGTGTCTGATGAACCATGTCAATCAGATGCAGAAGAGAATACATTGGAGTGAATCATATAGGAAAATCTTGACAACTGTAAATGCTGGAAACTTAGTTCCATACCCTAGAACAATCTGGAGTGGGGCTATGTGACATAATCACTAACCATCATTATACAGTGCGTCAACGATTGCACACGAAAACAGAGATCGTCAAACAATTAACCGCATGATTGAGAATCGAACACCAAAGTGACACTCGAGATGGACGGATGCCAAGTTAATAATAGAAAAGATAGCGTCAACAACTAGGAAGATTATTGGAAGGAGCAGGTCACGTGATGATAGATCTGGCCCGCCCAGGCGTCATTTCTGTAAACCCGCACACTTCTCAATCTTTAGGCTTGACAGACAGTCACAAAGCCAATGTGTCCTGCTTTTCAAATTTTACCAACGGCAGTTTGATCTAAAATCCGAGGTAAGCTTGTGAATCCTCAGATCAGTGTGATACCCAGATGTATGAAGCGGAGGTACCCAGTGTTTGTGCGTCAAATTAATTGTATTATTGATAAAATAAACCTCTGAAGTGTAAAAATTGTCGACTGCAAACTTCCAGCTATACAGAGCCTTTTCCCCGGCGAAACTGACAATCTCATACTTTCTCAAAACTGCAAACTCTGAAATTCTTCGCTACATCTGTTAGCCTTACTATGTGCATACTACAACAATCTATCACAGAATAATGTACGAGGTGAAAATTCAAACGCACTTTGATGCATTTCATCAAAAACTAATTTTAAATGCTTTCTGCAGAGACAAGACAGTTTGTGCACATGAATCACTGCCTCGCTTGAAAACGTACTTATTTCTGCCTATTCGTAATCTAAAGAGCTGAGAGAGGGATTATATCTTTTCTTTCCTCTTTACGAATTGAAATAATAGTATTTGATAGAAAATAATTGTATTCATGTGTCAGATTTAACTTAAACAAAGCACTCATCGACTGCATTGCTTAAAACAGGTTACGTTCACAGACGCCATTTGTTATAGACAGCCTAGTTAATCTGTCCAGACAAAAAGGTGAAAAACACCTCGGTCTATTGCCAACTGTGATCGCCAACAGAATGGACATGATGTGCACTGTTAGTAGATGAAGAAGAAGTATAGATTGATATGAAGAAGAGTAGGAGGATTAGGAGAGGTACTTTATGTAATAACCTCTTACTAATGTATTGTTGCCATGATCTTATATGGATTACATTTTGTAACAAATACACATCAGAAATTCTGTATGATAGACATGAATAACAATAGAACTCTTGATGAGTTAAACTCATATTAACTGATGAAGATGGGGGGGGGGGAGAGTAGTACAAGCTATGAGAACCCCAGTCAACAGAATTTAATTCAACACATTACACAAAACAGCACTCCATTCAATACCACAACAACACCAGGAAAAAATAAATGATTTATAATAAGATAAAGAAGACAAAGAGTTAATTTGGAAGGTACAGATGAACATTCATATACACAATGCAGAACCACTTGAGTTGATGAAGATGTTTTAATTGTATATCATTTATAAATGCATCTTATCTTTGTCTTGGTCTTTCACTATCAGCTTGACTTCAATGATTCAAGGAACATCACATCATCACTCCTATCTATGTCTGATTGTACACTTCTTAATGAACCACAGGTACACTGAGAGAATGCATACAGCAGGTACCAGGTGATAGCAGGTGCATCCAGTGGAATGATCTCTGACCCCACACACAAATTAACACAACACCACTTCTTCTGATCTTATCCTTTCTGTTATGTTGTGTTCACACTTAATAACATGCTGTAAGAATTACATTGGTAGGATTATACATACCTATGTGAATTTTGTACAGCGACGTTCTTGGTGGCAACCTGACCAGAAGAGGGAGGCAGAGAAAGAGATGACCCACACTTGAGATGGAAGATAACTCAGGCCCTGAGCAGAGCAGGGGAAGTTTCAGGGTAGCTGCACTGGCAAGTACTGATCCAGATCCATCAGACAATGGACCCAGGCTTATCCCAAATCTACCACTCAGAGGTGACCTTTTTCAATGCCAACAAACACAATACCTCATAGGAAAATGAGTCATGAATAATCTTTAAATTACCTTATGTCACACTTGATTTAGAACAATTCTACATTTAGAATATTTACTACACATGATCTGTTTGATTATTATTTATTGATTGATTGCTAGTCTGTAATTGGCACTATATGCATTTTTCCATTTGCTCAAATGTTATGTATAACAGATGCTAAAAATTAGAAATATTTTACCAGGCCAAAAGAAACAGGCCCAATCAATAAATGATCAACAGTAGCTGTATCTTATATTCATTTGTCAGTTCAACCTGTCTGTAAATTACCTGTTGTTTGTGTGATCAAGATGTCAATGTATACCCGTACTTGTTAAATATTTATTTAGCAAAACTAATTCACTCAAAAATGAATTACTAGAATAAAAGGGAAAAGAGGAGACTCTACATCTCTTAACTGTTCCAGACCCATGCTACATTTCACCTGATTCATACTGGGAAAGTCTTTCAGACATTTTCATATAATTATCAAAGGGGGATCATGAGCTATTAATATTAGATTCCTGGTGAAGGGGCAGAGTCAAACCTAGTGATTTCTATTCCCCAAAAGAGGACCGCTCACTCCTAGACAAACAACGAAACAGAGTCTGTAATACATCAAGGGTCGTATTTTTGATTTATTTACATATTAGAAGTGGATGGGGCCCAGCTTCCTTCAACAGAATATGGGCCATGCACTACAGTGATTCCCAGTCCCTTCAGAATATACGACAAATGGCATATCTATTGGAATCATTGAGATGCGAGACAACAGTACATCTTCTCCTTTAAATTTCACACTTAAAATTGTAGCTTAGATGATATTGTTCAGAGTTAGAAACTTTTCACATATCTAAAATAAATCCATTATTTTTACGAAAACTTTGAATATGCCTTAAAGTTTTTATCACTTTGTTTATACCAGATACAACTGTCATGCACAGAGTATATGTTCGGCCCTTTCCCGTTCCCGTTGCGGGAAAAATGGGTTAGAAAATTTTCACGTATCTAAAATAGATCCATTATTTTTCGAAAACTTTCAATATGCCTTAAAATGTTTATCACCTTTTATTTTTATAATGCATATGCCTGTAGATAACTTCTTTAAACAGTTTATAAAACTTTAAGAAAAATACACCAATTATTTACATTACATAATATAGCAATGTTACTCAAAGTAATGTCCCTTGATTTAACTTTTGTTGTTAAGTCCCCTTAATTAGAAGTCATTCCTTTTAATGTTGATTTATTACGTAAATGACTGTTTTTAGACTAACAAACTATGCAAGTTGGCTCCGCGGGAATGAGAAGAACATCTGTACAAAAATTCATCTCAAACGGATGGACCGTTCGGGAATGCATAAAAGACACACAAACAAAGACACAAACAAACATTCTCTTTTGTGTGTCTGTGAGAGAGAGAGAGAGAGAGAGAGAGAGAGAGAGAGAGAGAGAGAGAGAGAGAGAGAGAGAGGTCTTAGATATGACTGAGCTACCGTATGACAGTAGACGGTACTACCTGCTTTCTGTTAGCGCTGAACGTTGGGCGGCGCTTACCAAACCCGACACCCCACATTGTGCCAACGGCTTCGGGCGGAAGAGCACAATTGGGAGGGTACAAGCCTTACCCTGGTGCGAGGAAATGCAATCTAAAGACAAAATGTCATGGCAGGGCAGACCAGGCCCTAAGTCTTGGTTGGCGGCTGGTCTAGGATCGAAGTTCCGACAGGCAGACAGTTAGAGTATTGCTTTGCTGATCCGGCAGCTTCTGCAGCTTGTCTTGTTCCAAATGTAGAGGTGTTACCTTTCCTCTGGAGTGATCTAAGCAGACCGAGAGAGGGATCATGCTGCACGGGCTGCACATGATCTCTATATTGTATGGAGAGGCAATAACTCCATCCCTGTTCTTAACCGGTCTCAGAATCAAAGCGAGAGGCAAGTGTTACGGGTTATAAGTCCCTGACAGTTGGCGTAGACATGGGGCGCCACGCGTTGCCTCTGACGGTGGGAGACACCTACATGTGTCACTAATCAGCTACCGCCCGCCTCAAGCTGGGCAGCCCCCAGCCAATTGGGTGCTGATCCGCCACAGCCTGCCTGCTTCAATGGGTGCTTGGGGCTAGGACAAAATCTGAACCACAGATTGTAAAAACAATGCACCAGGTACTCATAAAAAAAGAAAAATAGAAACCTCAAGCTTCGGCTTGCAACCTGGAACGTGAGAACCATGTGTCCAGGATTTTTCACTGACTTTACCAATATTGACGATGTGAGAAAAACGGCTGTGATTGATGCCGAACTCAATCGTCTTAACATTGATATTGCTGGCCTGCAGGAGACTCGCCTTGCTGAGGAAGGGTCAATCAGGGAAAACAATAACACCTTTTTTTTTGGAAGGGTAGAGGGCAGGCAGAAAAAAGCAACACGGTGTGGGCTTTGCAGTGAAGAATTCGCTACTGGGAATGATTAAAATTCCAGCAGGAGGAAATGAAAGACTATTATCCCTGCGTTTGCCAACCTCTTGTGGTTTTGCCACCATTATAACTGCATATGCACCGACACTAGATTCCTCTAATGATGTGAAGGATTCGTTCTTTGAGGAGTTAGACTCCGTGATCAAAGCAGTTCCAAAATCTGACTACATTTATATGCTCGGTGATTTCAATGTTCGTGTGGGAAAGGACTCAAGTTCATGGCCAGTGTGCCTTGGAAAATACAACATCGGTCGCATTAATGAAAATGGGCAAAGGCTGCTGGAGCATTGCACCAGAAATGACCTATGTATTACAAACTCCTTTTTTAAAACAAAAGAAATGCACAAGGTCACATGGAAATATCCAAGATCTGGCCATTGGCACCAGCTGGACTTAATCAGCACACGGAGACAACATCTGAACTATATATCATAGACTCGAAGTTACCACAGTGCTGACTGTGATACGGATCATTCTTTGGTTGTTGCAAGACTTAGACTGAGACCAAAGAGAATCTGCACAGCTAAACACAAATCTAGCCCCAGGATTAATATTATTAAAACTCACGATCCTGAAAAGTGCTTTCAGTTTCAACAGCAATTTGAAGATGCTTTCACTGATACACCAGAAAATTGTACAGTAAATGAAAAGTGGGGTCAACTTAAGGATACTCTTTATAAAACTGCTGTAGGGGTTTACGGCACTGTGGATCGTAAGAGCCAGGACTGGTTTGCGGCAAACAGCCAGACTCTGCATCCCTTGATTGATAAGAAGAGGATAGCTCTCTTAAGAAACAAGGAATGACCAACGCGTAACACTCTGAGTGAGCTAAAGCAAGCTAACAATGATGTGCAAAAGGCTGCCAGGCAGTGTGCAAATGATTATTGGATCAAGTTATGTGAGTCCATTCAAATCGCAAGTGATCAGGGAAACATCAGAAGCATGTATGAAGGAATAAAGAAAGCCTGTGGTCCAATGATGAAAAGAAGTGCACCGTTGAAAACCTTGACTGGAGAAATCATAACTGATAAGAAACAGTAGATGGACAGATGGGTAGAGCACTATTTGGAGCTTTACTCAAGTGAGACCAAACTAGCGGATGATGCCCTCAACGCCATAGAGGCTCTACCAACACTTGACCACCTGGACACACTTCCCACCATAACAGAAGTTAAGTGTGCTATAAATAAACTTGCATCTGGCAAGGCTGGAGTTAAACATGGGATTCCAATAGAGGTTATCAGGAGTGGGCGAGACACACTCATTCTACAGATCCACCAGCTAATAGAGATATGCTGGCGAGAAGGACAAGTCCCACAGGATTTCAAAGATTCAAGCATCATAACACTGTACAAGAACAAGGGCGATCGGAGCAACTGCAACAACTATAGGGGTATCTCACTTCTGTGTATTGTTGGAAAAGTTTGCCAGAATTGTTCTGCGCATACTTCAAGTCCTAGGAGATCAAGTCTATCCCGAACCACAGTTGTGGCTTTCGACAGAAACGGTCTACCATTGATATGATATTCTCATTGCGACAAATGCAAGAAAAATGCCGTGAACAGAATCAACTACTGTTTATTGCCTTCATCGACATCACTAAGGCATTTAATTTGGTCAGTCGTGAAGGTCTGTTCAAGGCACTAAAGAAGATTGGCTGCCCGCCAACTCTTCTGTCCATTGTGGAAGCGTTCCACACAGGCATGAAGGTTGTAATCAAGTTTGATGGTGCAACTTCTGGAGAGTTTCAAATCAAGAGTGGAGTTAAGCAAGGTTGTGTACTAGCTCCCACTCTTTTTGGAATATACTTTTTACTTCTACTGAAATATGCCTTTCGTGATCAGGATGGTGGTATATACATTCACTCACGCTCAGATGGCGTCCTCTACAATGCTCAGAGATTGAAGGCCAAGACCAAAATTAGGAGGGTACTGATTAGAGAGTTGCTTTTTGCAGATGATGCTGCAATTACGACCCACTCTGAGGAAGAATTACAATGTCTACTATCTGCATTCTCCAATGCTTGTTCTGAATTTGGTTTAACAATTAGCAAAAAGAAGACACAAATTATGTCACAAGGTGCACATAGGGTACCATCAATCTCTATTGACGACGCCGAACTAGAGATGGTAGACCATTTTACATATCTAGGATCAGTGATAAATAGCAAATTATCCCTATATCAGGAGATCAACTTCTGGATTGGTAAGGCAGCAACAACTATGAACAGGTTAATTAAAATAGTCCGGGTAAATAGGAAGCTGACTGCCAAAACAAAATTCCTTGTCTATCAAGCCTGTGTCCTTAGTAATCTTCTTTATGGCAGTGAAACCTGGACAACTTACTCACACCAAGAGAAACGTTTAAACAGCTTTCATATGCGGTGTCTGCGAAGAATTCTTGGTATTAAGTGGCAAGACAAAATCACAAATACTGTTTGTGTCTTCGTTATTCAAATTCATCAAGGGAAAACATTGTTTTGAAATACTGAAGTATTGGAAATATCAGGTTGTGTGACGATTTATTCCATGCTCAGTCTTCGTAGACTTAGATGGATAGGACATCTTAGGAGGATGGGTGATGGTAGAATACCAAAGGACATCTTTTTTGGTGAATTACTAATGGGTAAGAGATCTCAGGGTCGGCCTCTACTACGATACAAAGATGTGTGTAAGCGTGACACGATTGATACAGGCATTGATAATGCACATTGGGAGCAATTCGCCGCTAATCGGGTTGCATGGAGGGCAAACATCAGAAATGGAATAAAGACAAAGGAGAAAATTACTGAAGATAAGTCACACACCAAGCGTGTGAGACGTAACATGGTGCATGATGGTGGAAATGACCACGTGTTCACATGCACTCACTGTGAACGAACATTTACAGCGCGAATTGGCCTTATCAGTCATATCGCAAGAGCCAATTTTATATATATATATATATATATATATATATATATATATATATATATATATATATATATATATATATATATATATATATATATATATATATATATATGACATGAGCCTGGGTCATTGACAGTGAGTTGAGTGACCGGGCATGAGAAAGAATGGATGAAAGTTGGAGACAGTAAAGTGACTGACCTGGCTATGAGAAAAACAGCCAGTCCTGAGGAATAATAGGGAGGGTGAGTGTAGACCCCAGGGGGATGGGGCGAAAGACAGTTGAGTGTTGTGTGAAGTCAGGAGACTTGAAAGTGGAGGAGATGAATCTGAGACCGGCTGCGAGTCGGGTCGTTTTGGACAGTTGAGGTTTTGGAGCCGAAGGAGTCGGTTGTCGAGGACGTGGGAGTTTAGACTGACTGGGGGTCAGTTCTGGTGTTGTGTTGTTCTCGCAGTTGTGAATGCAGGCCTGAATCAGAGTGGGTTCTGTAGTGAGTGTAGGCCTGAACCCAGAGTGGGTGATATAGTTCGTGGAAACTAAGACCCATTTTGTGAGTGTATTGTGTAAGGTCCAGCGTGGATAGGAGCTGGATTACCTGTCTTGTGGATTTGATATGAAGTTGGATTGAGATGGCAGTAATGTGTGCGTGTTGATGTTGTGAGGAGGATATGGATATTCTATGGATTCTATTATTTTCTGGATATATAAGTATGTTCCGTGAGTCTGTGTTATTTCTGTAATAAAGGATTATGTGCGCCAACTGAATCTTGTTTAATGACTGATGAATGTGCACTGCTGGGGTGAGTTATAACGTTATAACTTATATTGCAAGACACCAGTATCGTTACCTAGACAACGACCACTATCACGCAGAGATCATCAAGAACATCGAACTTATCATAAAGAACATCGTGATAATATATATATATATATATATATATATATATATATATATATATATATATATATATATATATATATATATATATATATATATAAGAGAATGTGTCTTTGTTTGTGTGCCCTTTATGCGTTCCCGAACGGTCCATCCGATTGAGATGATATATTCTATAGATGTTCTTCTCATTCTCGAGCAGTCAACTGGCATAGTTATTTAGTTTAAAATCAACAATTTTTCCTGAAAGCATAAAAGAAAATGGCATGAGCTTTAGAAACAGACGAATATATGTTCCACCATCTTGCTACAAGGGAACTCACTCTCTGATTACACCATAAATTAGTTAAGAACAGTTGTTGTTCTCACTCGCGTGGATGCAACTGAAATAGTTAGTTTAAAATCAATTTTTAATTTTTGGGAACGGGAACGGAAGCAGTTGCCGAATGTGAATTAAATAAGACGCTCCCCGCCAGGAGCTAAGCCGGGCCGGGTCGTCTAGTATATATACATATATGTGTGTGCTAGTGTGTTTTCGTTCATTCAGGTAGAGTTTTCCATGTAGTTGTATCAGTATGTGTTTGTTGTTTTTGTGTTTCCGTTTTTCCCGCAGTGTCCATTTTGTTACTTGTGATTGTGTTCTAGTAAATTACTGATTCTACTTCTGGATGTTTTGTGATTCAGGACCCATGAGGGGGATGTGATGAATGGCAATAACAGAGATGTCAATCACGCAAGGAGACACGTAGTGACGATAATTTATTGGGGAGCAATGTGAGGGGAGAATATACAAAATGGTGTGATGAAAAAGCAAATTCATGAGGCAGCTGGTTGAGAATATCGGTGGGAAATATAGTGCAACAGTATGTACTGACAGATAAGTGCAGCCACATGAGAGATTTGTATGCGGCCGGCATACAAGCTGGAAGGGAAAGCAAAATCTGCACAGAGTAGAGATACACAAGCACGACACCCAGCATGTGAATGGAGGTAGAGGCGGTCATTGTGGCTCTGAGATGACTATTTGATAGTCCATTCAATAAGGCAGTCGTCACAGACTCTCAGTCAATGCCTCAGAAAGTAAGAGTTGAGTAACTCTATTGTCTAGGACGTGCGGGTGAGTGCGCATGAGAGGACGGGCCCTAAAAAACCAGAGTTGAGTAGCTCTATTGTCCAGGACGTGCGTGTCCATGCACACGAGAGGACTGGTCTCCGGGTGAACACCGGTTGAGCACGGGAGACGTGATGGTCAACAAATGGCGGCCTGTTGCACGAGGAAAGACAAACCAATGACCCACTTATTTGATGATGAGCGGGGGTTGTACTTATCTTTTTATTTTTTCTTCAAAACGTCTTTCCTCCTATTGTTCATCAGTCATCATCATCATCATTTACATCATCATCATCTTGCAACATGTTCTTTACAAAAGTCGGATCGTATTACAACCCGCGTCTAAGGACCTTGATCTGTCTTCAGCTCTACTTCATCCACTGTCATCGCAGAGCGACTTGCATCGCTCGAAAACACAAAGGTGAAAAGAAATCATATCAAAGAGTTTTTGCTCTTGGCATGCGGGTGTCCGAAGAAATTAACAAGCTAGTGGCTGCTGGCCCGTTGGACTACGAGCCAATTATGATAAGAATGAGGCGGCGAAGGTTGTCTGGGATAGAGTGGGAAGTGCGACTAAACAAAGTAGCGTATAGCGGCTTTATCCGGATTTAAATCTGCCGCCTCTAAATGACGGCAGTGTCTCGCTGAAGGAGTAAGTGTTCTTCGCATCACGGCAAACTATACATCCTTTGAAAAGATATGACTTAATTAACCAGGATAAATGTTTATTTGAACCCACAATTATGGAATACGGACAGCACTCTTGTCCAGAATCCCCATCTATACCGATAATACTTCGAACTGAATTGAAATGTGTTTGCGCACCTAGAAGTAGCGCGGAAGCTGGCTAATGTGACAACAGAAGACTTCATCGTGCATCCTTCTGATGGCATGCTGAACCACAACTGAGTCGCGGCAATGACATCAAAATTGTTTGAGATATTCAAACCAGTTTCTCTTACATCACAAGGCGAATTTCTTCAACTTTTAGAAGGTTTGTGCGGCTTGTGCTGACGTGATTCTAAGTTAGAATTTCTAACGCTAGGGGGGAGAGAGCGAGAGAGAGAGAGAGAGAGAGAGAGAGAGAGAGAGAGAGAGAGAGAGAGAGAGAGAGAGAGAGAGAGTTAGAGTTAGTTAGTTAGTTAGTTAGTTAGTTAGTTAGTTAGTTAGTTAGTTAGTTAGTTAGTTAGTTAGTTAGTTAAGGGAATGATTGGTTCCAGAAAAAGGATGGCAAATGTTATACAATTTTTGAGGGGTATAAGCTAAAGATCAAATGTGTACAGTACTGGAAGGCCCCGGTTAACGTCGGGGCTACGTTCTTGGAAAACGAGACTTTAATTAAGTGAAACGACGTATAGCGAAACAATATTTCCCGTAGAATTAGATGAAATACAGTGTATTATGTAATGTTTATTTTGATGGTTGTTGATATTTATTGGCTAAATAGAGGTGGGTTGTAGAGCGAGTGGTGGAATTATTGGGGCGTAGAGGCATTAAAACCACGACTCGCTTCAACACTACCATCAGCACTACTAGTACTGCTCTCACCCGCTTTCTTAGCTAGATCTTCATAGAGAGACTGCTTTCGCTTGGATAACCATTTTTCTCACACGCATATTCTGTTGGTTCTGGTATTCAATCCAGACGGCCAATAGTGCTTCCATGTTCTTCATAAGAATACTTCTGGTAGGAGTGATCTTAGAAGCACTCAAATCAATGACTTTACCGATATCAAGAGCCCGATCGCCAGCCTCAAAACGACGTAACACATCTAACTTCACCTCAAGAGTAACACTTTTCCCGTTTCTCTTACAACCAGACACACTATCAGCATTTATTGTGCGCATTGAACTCATAATTATGGATTGATTACACGATAAAATCCTGGGAAAATGCACTACACAAAATGTAAATGGCGACGTTAAAGCAGCATAGCAACACAGGTGAAGACGTTATTGTGGAACGTAGTGACGTAAAATGAAGTTATGTCAAATTGTGACAACGACCTTATAGCAAAACGACGTAAACCGAAGCGACGTATAGCGGGGCTTTTCTGTACACAGTTCATAGACGATGATGTTCAGCGAAAATCCACACAGATGAGAGAAATAACAGCTGCAACAGGATATAACAATGCAAAATGAAATCAGGAATTTGGGACTGCAGGGAAAACGTGAGAGACAATAAATACAAACAAGGTGTACATACGCACACACATTGGCACCTTGCCGTCTTGACAGACGATAGTTTGTGCTTTGAAAAGGCATAATAACTTTTACTTATGGCGATAGCGAATGTGACTGATAAGGCCAATTTGCGCTGTAAATGTCCGTTCACAGTGGGTGCATGTGAACACGTGGTCATTTCCACCATCATGCACCATCTTACGTCTCACACGCTCGGTGTATGACTTATCTGCAATAATTTTCTCTTTTGTCTTTATTCCATTTCTGATGTTTGCCCTCCATGCAACACGTTCAGCGACGACTTGCTCCCAATGTGCATTATCAATGCCTGTATCAATCATGTCCCGCTTACACACATCTTTGTATCGTAGTAGATACGACCCTGAGATCTCTTACCCATCAGTAATTCACCAAAAATGATGTCCTTTGGTATTCTACCATCATCCATCCTCCTAAGATGTCCTATCCATCTAAGTCTGCGAAGACTGAGCATGGAATAAACCGCCACACAACCTGATCTTTCCAATACTTCAGTATTTGTGATTTTGTCTTGCCACTTAATACCAGGAATTCTTCGCAGACACCGCATATGAAAGCTGTTTAAACGTTTCTCTTATTGTGAGTAAGTTGTCCAGGTTTCACTGCCATAAAGAAGAGTACTTAGGACACAGGCTTGATAGACAAGGACTTTTGTTTTTGCAGTAAGCTTCCTGTTCTCCCAGACTCTTTTTGCTAACATGTTCATTGTTGTTGCTGCCATACCAATCCGGATGTTTATTTCCTGATCTAGGGATAATTTGCTATTTACCACTGATCCTAGATATATAAAATGGTCTACTATCTCTAGTTCGGCGTCGTCAATAAAGATTGATGGTACCTCATGTCCACCTTATGACATAATTTGTGTCTTCTTTTTGCTAATTGTTAAACCAAATTCAGAACAAGCATGGGAGAATGCAGATAGTAGACATTGTAATTCTTCCTCAGAGTGGGTCGTAACTGCAGCATCATCTGCAAAAAGCAACTCTCTAATCAGTACCCTCCTAATTTTGGTCTTGGCCTTCAATCTCTGAGCATTGTAGAGGACGCCATCTGAGCGTGAGTGAATGTATATACCACCATCCTGATCACGAAAGGCATATTTCAGTAGAAGTAAAAAGTATATTCCAAAAAGAGTGGGAGCTAGTACACAACCTTGCTTAACTCCACTCTTGATCTGAAACTCTTCAGAAATTGCACCATCAAACTTGATTATACCCTTCATGTCTGTGTAGAACGATTCCACAATGGACAGAAGAGTTGGCGGGCAGCCAATCTTCTTTGGTGCCTTGAACAGACCTTCACGACTGACCAAATCAAATGCCTTTGTGAGGTCGATGAATGCAATAAACAGTGGTTGATTCTGTTCACGGAATTTTTCTTGCATTTGTCGCAATGAGAATATCATATCAATGGTAGACCGTTTCTGTCGAACGCCACACTGTGATTCGGGGTAGACTTGATCTCCTAGGACTTGAAGTATGCGCAGAACAATTCTGGCAAATATGTTTCCAACAATACACAGAAGTGAGATACCCCTATAGTTGTTGCAGTTGCTCCGATCGCCCTTGTTCTTGTACAGTATTATGATGCTTGAATCTTTGAAATCCTGTGGGACTTGTCCTTCTCGCCAGCATATCTCTATTAGCTGGTGGATTTGTAGAATGAGTATGTCTTGCCCACTCCTGATAACCTCTATTATAATCCCATCCTTACCTGGAGCCTTGCCAGATGCAAGTTCATTTATAGCACAGTTAACTTCTGTTATGGTGGGAAGTGTGTCCAGGTGGTCAAGAGTTGGTAGAGCCTCTATGGCGTTGAGGGTATCATCCGCTAGTTTGGTCTCACTCGAGTAAAGCTCCAAATAGTGCTCTACCCATCTGTCCATCTGCTGTTTCTTATCAGTTATGATTTCTCCAGTCAAGGTTTTCAATGGTACACTTCTTTACATCATTGGATCACAGGCTTTCTTTATTCCTTCATACATGCTTCTGATGTTTCCTTTATCACTTGCGATTTGAATGGACTCACATAACTTGATCCAATAATCATTTGCACGCTGCCTGGCAGCCTTTTGCACATCCTTCCTAGCTTGCTTTAGCTCACTCAGAGTGTTACGCGTTGGTCTTTCCTTGTTTCTTAAGAGAGCTATCTTCTTCTTATCAATCAAGGGCTGCAGAGTCTGGCTGTTTGCCGCAAACCAGACCTGCCTCTTATGATCCACAGTGCCGTAAATCCCTACGGCAGTTTTATAGTTTCTTTAAGTTGATCCCACTTTTCATTTACTGTAGAATTTTCTGGTGTATCAGTGAAAGCGTCTTCAAGTTGCTGTTGAAACTGAAAGCACTTTTCAGGATCGTGAGTGTTAATAATATTAATCCTGGGGCTAGATTTGTGTTTAGCTGTGTAGATTCTCTTTGGTCTCAGTCTAACTCTTGCAACAACCAAAGAATGATCCGTATCACAGTCAGCACTGTGGTAACTTCGAGTCAATGATATATGGTTCAGATGTTGTCTCCGTGTGCTGATGAAGTCCAGCTGGTGCCAATGGTCGGATCTTGGATGTTTCCAAGTGACCTTATGCAGCTCTTTTGTTTTAAAAAAGGAGTTTGTAATATATAGGCCATTTCTGGTGCAAAGCTCCAGCAGCCTAGCCTTTGCTCATTTTCATTCATGCGACCG
The DNA here is from genome assembly GCA_963921405.1 of Cepaea hortensis. Classification (NCBI taxonomy): domain Eukaryota; kingdom Metazoa; phylum Mollusca; class Gastropoda; order Stylommatophora; family Helicidae; genus Cepaea; species Cepaea hortensis. The sequence goes on from OY992894.1 coordinate 18,161,781, forward strand.
TTGTTGTATTTTCCAAGGCACACTGGCCATGAACTCGAGTCCTTGCCCGCACGAGCATTGAAATTACCGAGCATATAAATGTAGTCAGATTTTGGAACTGCTTTGATCACGGAGTCTAACTCCTCAAAGAACGAATCCTTCACATCATCAGAGGAATCTAGTGTCGGTGCATATGCAGTTATAATGGTGGCAAAACCACAAGAGGTTGCCAAGCGCAGGGATAATAGTCTTTCATTTCCTGCTGCTGGAATTTCAATCATTCCCAGTAGCGAAGCCCACACTGTGTTGCCTTTTTTCTGCCTGCTCTCTAATCTTCCAAAAAAGGTGTAATTGTTTACGCTGAGTGACCCTTCCTCAGCGAGGCGAGTCTCCTGCAGGCCAGCAATATCAATGTTAAGACGATTGAGTTCGGCATCAATCACAGCCGTTTTTCTCACATCATCAATATTGGTCAAGTCAGTGGAAACCCTGGACACATGATTCTCACATTCCAGGTTGCAAGCCGAAGCTTGATGTTTCTATTTTTCTTTTTATTAGTACCTTGTGCATTGGTTTTACAGCATGCGATTCAGACTTTGTCCTAGCCCCAAGCACCCATTGAAGCAGGCAGGCTGTGGCGGATCAGCACCCAATTGGCCGGGGGCTGGCCAGCTTGAGGCGGGCGGTAGCTGATCAGTGACACCTGTAGGTGCCTCCCACCGTCAGAGGCAACACGTGGCGCCCCATGTCTACGCCAACTGACAGGGACTTATAACCCGAAACAGTTGCCTCTCGCTTTGATTATGACAACGACCTTATAGCGAAACAACGTAAACGGAACCGACGTATAGCGGGGCCTTTCTGTACACAGTTCATAGAAGATGATGTTCAGCGAAAACCCACACAGATGTGAGAAATAACGGCTGCAACAAGATATAACAATACAAAATGAAAACAGGAATGTGGAACTGCTGGGAAAACGTGAGAGACAATAAATACAAACAAGATGTATATACTTTAAAACGAACTCCAATACGGCAAATATAAGTCACAGGGCATTGAAGTCAATGATTATTAAATTAGAAAAAAAGGGGGAAAAGCACTTTGTATGTGTGGAGAGGGATAATAAAATGTAGCCAGGTTATGATTCAGGACAGCACAAATGGCCTGGCTTGGGTTAGGCCTAGGTTGGCTTTGTTTCTTCAACGGGTGTTTAGATATTTCAGTGTCAATAGGCTCCAGCCCATGCCCAGCGGGAAGAGTCCTTTGGAGGAGAGTTAAACAAAACTCAACCATGTCTCCACTTATACTGGACAGTCTATAAACCTCTAGCCATATCCTACTTTTTTTGTTTTCTCTGGCGGATACGAGCAATATTATAATTATGGATGTCTTCTTTTTGTAGTTCACACATCTGTTAAAGGGAAATCATTGTAATTCACATATGTATCAAAGGGAAACAATTATAGTTCACACTGTCAAACAGAAATCACTATAGTTCACAAACGTATCAAAGGGAAATAATTGCATCCCACATATGTTATCAGTTATCAATTATCAGTTGGGGTATCTTCATTGCACTCCGGACATGTCCATAGGTGCTCAGATCCTCCCCTCCCAGCATATGCATCAGCGTCCGGTGGCTAATAGTGCCAGTTCTGTGTTGGTTGACGAGGCGCTTTGTTTTCCCGATGTACCTCTCGCGTCTGGACGTGCCGATTCTTACTCCCAAGTCTTTCATCCTGGACATCATCCCGTCAAAGTCCTCTGTTCTCGCCATATCTTTGAGGACGTTAATAACATCGGCACAATCCATGGGCTGGACATCTACAGGGGGTGCAGAGCCAGCCAGTTTATCAGCTCGTTCATTTCCCTCGACTCCCGCATGTCCCGGGACGAAGATGAAGGTGACTTTGCGGACAACAGACTTCCGCAGCGACTCAGTCCACTTTCTACGTACAGATCCAGCTTCGACCTTCAGAATAATGCTCGTTGAGTCACTTAGTACACACACGTTGGTATAATGCTGTGATTCCAGCCATATGAAAGCCTGTGTAACTGCCATCACCTCCATCGTCATGCTGCTCGTGGTCATAGAGTGGGCACCACTGGATTCTTGAACGGTTCGGCCCGCTGAATGGGCTGTAAATGCCCACGCACTTCTCTGCTGCTTTACAACAGATCCATCGGTATAGATGAGCACTTCGGGGCTATCTGAGTGTTCATAGATGAGCGCGTTAACCTCTGCATTGACAGCGGCAGGGTTCTGCTCTCTGCACCGTCTGTCGAGTGTGATAATGCAGGAGAAAGTGCACTTAAAAGTTGGAGGCACCGGCACCCATTCCTTGCCGGGGTTGATACTGGTAAGACTGCAGACCTGTCTGACGACACCTTCCGCCCGACCCATCCATGATTTGCCCCTCTTTAGCCTGTCACCCTTTTCTCTGAATATAGCGTCATGCAGAGGTTGCTGCTCATCTGTATTAATTTTAAGTATGCACGAGCTCTCCAGATCTTGATCCTGTGTTCCATTGTCGGGAAGACAAGGAGGTATCTCCTTGCTACACAGCTGGTGTCTCTCGTGCAGCCCAAAATGATGCGCATGGCTTCGTTTTGTACCTTTTCAAGTCTTCCGATCTGTGTAGGGCTGACAGTGAGGATGGCCAGGGCATACTCGATGCGTGAAAGCACCAGTCCTTGGAATGGTCTTCTCTGTGTATCTATACCTTCATGAGATGTCGAGTAAATCATGGGCATAAAGGCGAGGGGGAGGTGAGAAAACAAGTTAGTTGCATATCCTTTATAGGACGTAGCAGTCAACTCCTGCAATTGTTTTGCTGTTTGTGATTCCTTGGCACGTTTTACGTTAAGCTGTTTATCATTGCTTTAATGTGTATACGAGCAAGATTGCATACCTAGAAGCACCAGGGGTTGGAAGGATTCTAACATTTGCAGATAATATTCTTGCATGCAGGCAGTGGAGAAATAGGGATTAAACAGCCCAGGAGCTACAGGCGACAGTAGACAAAGTGATTGACTGGTGCACTGAAATGAGTGCTGTCATCCACCCGGAAAAGGCGGCTGTGTTGTGGTGCTCTCTGGACAACAGGATTGTGAGAGATGATGCCCCAAGCCTCAAGATAGATGGCAGAAGCGTCAACAGAGAGAACAAACTGAAGTATCTAGGAATCACATTTGACAGGAGTCTGTCTTTCAAGGAACATGTGGAGACGGCTGTGACAAGATCTCAAAAGGGACTCAATGCACTTAAAACTATGGCTGCAATGGACACAGAGCAGAGAATGCTTTTCACACTATACCAGCACTTGATCCTCTCAGTGATTGATTATGGACTAGGACTGCTCACTGTCTCAAAGAGTCAGCTGGTGAAATTAGAACGCATACAGAATGAAGCTATGCGGGTTATTCTGGGATGCACCAGAGACACTCCAGTAGTGTGTATGCGTTACATCCTTGGTCTGCCTACTATTGCTGGTAGGCACAAGGTGATGCAGGCTAAGGCATACCTCAGAGTAGCTGCAGACACAGATCACCCGTTGCATGAGGCGCTGGATGTAGTTAAGGGTCAGAGACGGATAAGAGGGAAATCATGGATGGCTCAGGCGGAGGATACGATCAGGCAGGTGTGCCCCTTGGAGAACATCAGGCGAGGAGAGGAGTGGGTCAGCGTGCCAGCCGAGCAGTCAGACTTGTGCAGTGTTATAATCACACTGAGCCGGGAATGCAGGGAGTGGCCAGCAGGGGCCACGGAAGTGGAAATTCAGCAACTAATTCAGGACAATGCTCGCCCGGGTGATGTGATTATCTACACGGATGGATCGGTGTTGAGAGGTAGGAGAAGTGTCTGGGGGTTCTTGGCAAAAACTAATGGTCGGCGTTTGGTGCAGGAGAGCCTGACCTATGATAACACTACATCTAGCTTAAGGATGGAGGTGGAGGCGGTCAGTGCAGCTTTCCGCTGGGTAGAGAACACGAGACATACACACATTGTGATTGTTACTGACTCAGAAAGCATGCTGAGGAGGGTGAGAACAGGCAAGCTTCGTGCAGAGTGGATTGCTTCGCTTGGGAGGTCACGGGTAGCAAGCATCACCTGGATTTTTTCTCCTGGGCATGCCGGTGTGCTGGGGAATGAACAGGCTGACAGATTGGCTGGCTCGGCAAAACTTGGTGGAGTATTGATGTATGACAAAACAGATGTGGTTGCGGCCTTGTGGGAGCACGTGTATACCTCGGAGGAGCAAATGGATCACCATAGTCTGATAAGAATGAGATAGCGAGGTGTGACGAAGGGGATCTGGCCGACGCTCGACGCTCAGAGGAAAGGCGAGACGGACATTTAATCAGATTGCTACTGGAACTATTGGTGTTGGAACTCTTCGCTGGCTGCTGAGGATGGGGACGGAGCGCTTATGGGAATGTCCCGAATGCTGTGATGTCGGTTCCTAAATCAATCAATCAATCAATCATTGCTTTCTGAACGACCGGCACTCATATCATGGAAACCAACGCAATGCGGTCTGCTTCCAAATCGCCTGCAGCTGATTTTCGAACGCGGTGTGCAGGATAACGAATTTCATTCGTAAGCCCTTCACCACAGAGCATAAAGGTAAAGAAAAGGTCTTGAAAGAGAAAGGTATACTGACAAACTGACTGCCCTGGAATGTGACAACTACGCACTAGTTATTGAAATTGTCTCAGTGATAGTAAATGAGAACCAATTATATAGGAACTCCTTCACGATGTGATGATGTTCGCATGCTACAGGAGACTGGTTTCAAAACATAAATTACACGGCGCTTTATGTTGCGTGGGTTGCAGAGAAGACATGGCCGCCTACGCCAGTCGGCAAGGAACAGAGGAACAAAACCACTATCAAGAAACTAAAAACCATAGAAAGAAAGACCCCCCCCCCCTCCCCATTCTACTTAAAGCGCCCTTTGACAGCCATTATCGGCAAGTGAGTGCCCTGCTCTGCTCAGCTGTAGAGGTGTCCACTTATCCCTGTGGATACTCGGTCCCCAGGGTTACGTTCGCCACACCGTGGTGTGTTTCCCATCCTCTACCACTGGGAGATGCAGTTGGGGACGTAAATTACAAGTTCCTCTGAGGTCGGAGTGGGTTCACCTGATGGCGAGGGACACTGGTAATAGGGAAAACTAATCCACACGCAAATTTCAGTCCAGTACTACTAGAGGTAGTGTGTGGACTACGCTTGAGTTCAAAGCGAGCGAGCGCTTAAAGAAAGGGCGAAGAATAATCTCAGCAGTATAGTAGCTGTGTCATTTCTTCCTCTTCTTTGTCGTAAAGTTTTCCTTTATTCCTTTACTTAAGTGTCGGCCCCGGGAGTGAGGGGAATCAACACCCACAATTTCATTAACCCAAGATTATTGTCCAAGAGAAAACACCAGACTCCGTCTAGAAAACTCCCTCAGTCTGAAGACTGAGAAGGTGATCGAACGCCAATGGGACCAGGTGGAGAAGGCGGGGGAACAGACTGAGAACTCGCATGTGGAAAGAATGATAGATATGTCGTGGGGTCGCCATAGGTTCTGGAAGAATCTCAAAACTGAGAGGCGAGTCCAGGAGAACTGGCAGTCAGATAGCGGTGGGAAAGATTAATAGTATGACCCATCGCTGTCCGTAGAACAAGGGGACGAAGCGCTTTTACGAATGTCCTGAGTACAATGATGTCGACCCTTAGCTCAACTCTACGCAGCTCAACTGCCCAGTTTATTTTCCCGCATAATGTGCCCAGAAAATCTTGACTGTCTACGCTTAATTTCTCTAATCAGTTTACGACTTCCGGTTTTCATGTGTTTCTTGTAGGACTTGCCCATTGGTTTTTCTGTCCGTCCATGGGCGGCGGGGTGGGGGTATCCCCTATAAAAGGAGAGATAAGGTGCCTCCTTAATAGTGTATAGGAACAAAATGGTGTTACTTTTTGTGGTAGTGGTGGATATATATATATATATATATATATATATATATATATATATATATATATATATATATATATATATATATATATATATTAACTATTGACTGTCCACCACAAGTTGCAATCTATTTTTAACTCTCGTCGATTTTTTTCTGGCTGGACGCTGGCGTTGGTAGGTAAAGTGGGCGTGGCGGACTTGTGGGTAAAGTGGGCGTGGCGAACTGGTGGGTTTAGGGGAGAGTACGTCTAGTGACGTGGGGGTGGTGGCAGTCTATTGACTTGGTGGTTTAGTGACGTGGTGTGTACAACATACAACATTGAAATAATACTCAAACGATCACAGAAGATATATCATTTTTTAGAACAGGGAAAACATATATAGAATACAATGTGTATTGAACTTTACATATTTAAATGAGGCTGGTGGTCCAATTTTATTTCCCATTTTAATTGCTGCTACGTGTTTCCAGTAAATATATTTTATTATTCTGAAATTGTTCCCATCAATCTTAATATCTTGCAACATTTCAATCATTTCATCATGGTTTCCTCTAGCCAAAGTATAATCTATGAAGCATAAATATATGCTTCATTGTTTCTCTACTGACATTTCCATTAGTGCCCTTAAAGTAAATATTGCATTGTTTGTACCCTTTCCTTTCACAAATCCATACTTTTCTTCACCAATTTTCATTTGTATTGCGTCTTTCTTGTTGTCCTTGATGTAATTCTGAGTAGAAGCTTAATGATATGGTTTATGAGGTTAATCAACGAAAATCTTCGCATTCAATTGCTCCTAGTCTTTTTTGTATAGCTATAAATACACGTTTCAGCATATCGCTTTGTAGATATCCACTATTGTAAATATAATTCACCATTTTGGTTAATATATCTACTCTAAATTCTCCCAATACTTCTAATTCTTCTATTGTGATTCCATAGTCTTTTTTGTATAGCTATAAATACACGTTTCAGCATATCGCTTTGTAGATATCCACTATTGTAAATATAATTCACCATTTTGGTTAATATATCTACTCTAAATTCTCCCAATACTTCTAATTCTTCTATTGTGATTCCATCTGACGCAGCTGTTTTTCCTTTCTTCATGTGTTTGATAGCGTCAGCTACTTCTTCTTTTTAGAATAGGTGGACCTTCTAAGTTACGTTCTTCTGTTAATTCTACCATTTATCCATCATATAAATATCTTATATACTCATTCCACCTCTTCATTATATCATCTTCCTCCAATAATATATTTTCTGTTTTTGAGTTTAAACACTTTGTATTTATTCTTATTTTTTTTTCCTGTGAGCTCACTGATGTGTCTGCATATTTGTTGTATGCTTAATAGAATTTAATTCAGTTTTCTTGCACTGCACGTTTAAACAACTCTCTTTTGCCTTCACACAATTATTTCTAATTTCTTTATTTATCTAGTCGTATTCTTGTTTATCATATTTACTCTGCTTTCTTTTGACCATCAATTTAAAGATTTCCTTAGTTATCCATCTTTTTAAGTGTTTTCACTTCTCTCCAGTAATATTTCTTTGCTCGTTTGATGAATAGTGTCTCTTAACATTCCTCATTGTTTGTTTATATTCTGTATTTTAGCTATTTTTTTTTCACAATCACTCTGTATTGTTCTTGAGTTTCTTTATCTACCTGCAAATCCTCTTTATTAAGTCTCGTGTTCTTGACCGCTTTTCTCTCTCTTCAGCTTTACTTGTATTATTCCACATAGTGATACGTGATCACTGTTACAGTCAGCACTCGGCATTGCCTTTACATTAATTAACCCATTTCTAAACCTTTTATTAATAAGTATGTAGTCAATTTGTATGTGAGGTCTTCGTCAGACCTGACTGAGCTACCGTATGACAGTAGACGGTACTACCTGCTTTCTGTTAGCTCCAAATGTTGGGCGACGCTTACCAAACCCGACACCCCACATTGTACCAACGGCTTCGGGCGGAAGAGTAGTAGGAGGTACAACCCTTATCTTCGTGTGAGGAAATGCAACCTAAAGACTAAATGTCATGGTAGGGCAGACCAGGCCCTAAGCCTTGGTTGATAACTGGTCTAGGATCGAAGCTCCGACAGGCAGACAGTTAGAACATTGCTTTGCTGACCCGGCAGCTTCTGCAGCTTGTCTTGTTCCAGACGTGTTGGTGTCACCTTTCCTCTGGAGTAAACTAGACAGGGCGATAGAGAGAGAGAGAGAGAGAGAGAGAGAGAGAGAGAGAGAGAGAGATCATGCTGCATGGGCAACACATGGTCTCTAAATCCAGCCCAGGCTTTGTGTTATGGAGAGATAACCCCATTTTACAAACTATCGTCTGTCAAAACGGCAAGGTGCCAGTCATGTATTTAATTTAATTGAGTATTTTCTTATCAGGGCTTTTCCAAGTGTAAAGTCGTCGTTAATGGTGTTTAAACCAGGTGTTTCCAATTATCATGTCATTGATATTTGTCCATTCTATTAGTTGCTCCCCTCTTTCATTTTTTTTTTACCTAAACCATAATTCCCCACTACATCCTCCATTTTCCTTTTCCTACTTTTGCATTAAAATCACATATAATTATTTTATAGCTTTTGATTTAATTTAAGACATCACCATGTCTACTCTACTTCATCGTAAAAATGTATTTCGTTATCATTACTCTTTGTTATTGGTGCGTATACTTTTATATCTATTGGTTTGCCTTTCAATTTGACCATACTAACTTCATCTGAAATACACCAACAACCATTAAGTGATTTAGTTTTTAGACAAGGAAATATTCTTGAATGTTCTTACAACCCAACAGGTGGGTGGGGGAACCAATATGGGCTTCAGATCCACGGGGCGGATATCTATACCTACGAACAACATCGCGCTTCATTGTTATATCTTTACATAAAACGCCAAGTACAACCTAATAACGTCACCAACACACCTCTTTCGGTAGGCTGCCCTGCGGAAAGAGGCCGAGCCATTTGGGATGAAACCCGGTACAATGAAGTCTATCCTCTTACCTCCCTACCCCTAACAACCTACTAGTAATGGGACTCTTCGATGGCTGTTGCAGATGAGGACGGAACACGTAGGGGAATGTCCTAAGTGATGTGATATCGGTTCTTGTCTCAACGCAACCCTATTTTAAACCCTTGACTCAACTCAGATGAGATGCCTGGGGAGAGCTGCCAACTTAACACTCCGAGACTGAGTAAAAATGCTGTTATCAGTCAGACAGTGGGATCAACACTTAGTGCCACATTTATTGAAAGACAGAAGATCAAGTTGTTTGGCCATGTCGTTAGAATGCAACACCAGCAACTACCAACACTGGCCTTACATCAAAGATCATCTGCGACGAGACCATGAGAATGTGCAAGAAGAAAATGGATTGACGACATCAAAGACATTGTATAATCACATGGCATGACACTATCCAGTGCCACCCACCGGGCGCTGGAACGCAAATTATTCCTCCCCACGACGCTTGACGTCAGAAGTGGAAGATGATGTTTTTTTTGTTGCGCTCGCTCGCTTTGAATTCAAGCGTAGTCCATTACACACTATTTATAGTTGTGATGGACGAAATTTTGCATGTGTATTAGCTTTCCCTATTAACTGTGTCCCTCGCCATCAGGCGAACCCACTTCGACTTCAGAGGTACTCGTAATTTGCATCCCCAAGTCAAGGACGACAGGTCAACATTTTAGTCCAGCTATCCGGTGTAGGCGTACAAACCGCTTACCTCGGCATCAGCACAACGAATATTTAAGAACACGCGTTCGTACCCATTCTGCCATGCGGACCTGCAAGATGGTGATGATGATAGTGATGATGAACCAACTCAAGCCTCTTTTAAACCCTTGAGCCCCTTGACCCAAAATGAACCCGCCAAAATATTGAAACTTTTTTTCTGGTATCGGAAATTGGTAATCGCTAACATGACGAACGGCGGGGACCTGGCATCGATTACACATCGTCTGTATCTACCATCTTCCATCTTAAGGAGACAAGTAGTGGAGTTGGGCAACAACATCATGACAGAAGAAAACAATAATATCAACCTTTCTGGACAAATCGAAGATGGAGACGACAAAAAGCTGTCGAAGGTGGATGTCCTGAACGAACAGACTAGACTGCAAGCCGATGCAGACGCAGTTCTTGGTAAAAGCGATGCCAACTGCTGCACTTACCCGCAGGTGGGATTTTGAGATTTTCTTTATTGAATTTTGAATTATCAGTTTTTTTTTTAAAGTTCAGGCACTTGTAAGTTGTTTCACTTTCAGTCCATAGCTCTTCGAATGTATGTCACATTCTGTTTATATATAATGCTACATAACAATAGTAGTTATATAACACACGTCGTCTTCCAATTCTTCTTCAGCGTTCCGAGCCATTGAGGTTCTTTGCTGCAAATACATTACAATCTGTCTCCATTCGTCTCTCTGGTGGACCTTCTCTTGCCAGTCGTTGATTCCAAGTGCTTGTAGGTCTGTACATGTATTATCTCTCCACCGCCTTCTTGGTCTACCTCGGGGTCTACGGTCATTTATTTCCTGAGTGTAAGCGAGTTTTGTTTCCCTATTATCTTCCATTCTTTCTATATGCCCCAACCATTGTAGTCTATTAGCCTTCATGATACCAGTGATTAGCGGGGACTTAAACAAATCATAAATGTCTTTGTTACTTCTTCTTTTCCACTCTCCACTTTGTGTATCCCTGATGGGTCCAAAGATGCATCTTAAAATTTTGTTCTCAAAGGTTTGTAACAAGGCTTCGTCTCCTTTCGTTGTACTCCAGGTTTCAGAGCCATACAGCACAACTGGTCTGATCAGTGTTTTGTATATTGTGATTTTGGTGTTACGAGATAGCGCCTTTGATTTTAGTAGATGTTGTAGTGCATAGTATATCTTATTTCCAGAGTTGATTCTAGTTTGTATTTCTTCCCTTATGATGTTGGAGCAGTTGAAGATTGTACCCAGGTATTTGTATGTTTCCGTTCTTTTAATGGTCATATTATCTATTTGTATGTGGCCAGAGTTTTTAGCCATTCCGTCTCTTGAAATTACCATATATTCTGTCTTATCTTGGTTGATAACCAGCCCCATCTGTTGGGCTTTTTCCTTTAAGTGAGTCAATATTTCCAATGTCTTTTGTTCACTTTGCCCTATAATATCTATATCATCTGCATAACCAAGCAGCTTGGATGTTCCTCCAATATCACATTCTTCCTTTACCTTCCTTACAACTTTCTCTAGAGCCAGATTGAAGAGTAGCGGCGATAGTGCATCACCCTGTTTCAAGCCAGATGTTATTTGGAAGGGGTCTGATTTCCTGCCTTTATATGTTACTATATTATAAGTATCTTCCATGCATAGTCTGGTCATGCTGATTAACTTCCTCGGTATTCCAAATTCCTGCATAGCATTCCATAGACTATTCCTATGGACACTATCATAAGCCTTTTTAAAATCCACAAAAATGTTATGGAAATCTCTTTTATATTCCCAATGTTTCTCGGCTATTTGTCGTAAGATAAATATCTGATCTATTGTTGATCTATTTGTCTAAAACCCGGCTGGTAGTCACCTAATATGTCTTCTGAATATGGTTTTAGTCTATTTAGTAATACTGCGGATAGTATCTTATAGCTTGTGGACAGTAGTGATATTCCTCTATAATTTCCACATTGGAACTTATTTCCTTTCTTAAAGATAGGTATCAATAATGACTCTTTCCAGTCATGGGGTAATTCTTCTGTCCTCCAGATTTTTATTATTAGTTCGTATAGCTTTAGATGTAATGCATGGCCACCTGCCTTTATAAATTCAGCAGCAATTCCATCAGTCCCAGTTGCCTTATTGTTTTTAAGTCGTGTGATTACATATAGGATTTCTTCAAATGTAGGTTCTTCAATTTGTTGTTCGCATGTTAGAACCTCTTCCTGTGGGAAAATGTTACTTGGAGCTTCACAATTTAGTAATTCAATAAAATATTCTTTCCATGTGTTGCACATTTCCTCATTGGTATTTATCATATTCCCATTTTTGTCTTTTAAACCATATGTGTTTTGTTGGTGCCCTCGTTTCATTGACTTCAGTTCTGCAAACAAAAATTTATGGATTCATTTTTCTGGTGGTTAGTTTCCATATCTTTGATTATATTACTCATATATTCTCGCTTCTGCTGTCTGACTATTTTTGTAGCCTCTTTACATTCATTTCTATAATGCTCTTCCTTTTGGATGTTATTGATGTCATTTAACCATACATGTCTGGCATTCTTCTTCCTAATGACTGCTTCTTCACATTTTTGATTGAACCATCTGTTCTTTCTATGCGTGGTTAACACACCGAAACATTCTTCTGCGGTAGATTGAATTGTATTCTTGATGTTCAACCAAGTTTGGTCAACGCTTTCCTCCAAAGGGTTTTGCAAAGTTTCAAGTTTACATTTTATTTCATCTGTAAATTTCTCTTTGACTGTAATGTCTTGTAGTTTTTCTCTGTTATATGTTGGGTGTAATCTTTGTAATTTAGTATAGAAAGCTCTCTTAAGTTTTATTTTAAATTTTGCTCCAACGAGGAAGTGGTCACTGTGGCACTCAGCTCCTCTATAACTTCTGACTTGCTGTATGTTTGATGCATTTCTGTTGTTAATTAAAATGTGATCTATTTGATTATAGGTTCTCTTGTCACATGATTTCCAAGTTTGTTTGTGTATATCCTTTCTTTGTAGTCTGGTACTGCTAATCTGCAGTCCTTTGGCTTCTGCCAGGTTGATGACTCTCCATCCATTATCATTTGAAGTTGTATGTAGGCTTTCCATACCGGCCACTTTTTTATTAGTTTGCTCTCTACCTATTTTTGCATTGAAGTCTCCCAGCACAATCAGGATGTCCTGTTTGGGGGTTTCTTCTATGACATCTTCCAGATCATTATAAAAGTCTTCTTTAATATCATCTTCTTTCTTTTCAATAGGTGCATGTACATTAATCATCGTTATATTTTTCCATTTACCTTTTATTCGTAATTTACTAATCCTGTCATTAAAAGCTTTAAAGTTTAAAACGTTCCCCCATAACTCTTTTTTGATGACAAATCCTGTTCCTAATTCATGTTTATTTTGGGTGTTTCCTCCATATATTATAATCATTCCATTTTTCTCTAAAGTACCCTCTCCTGGCCACCTTATTTCTTGAATTGCTGTTATATCCATTTGATATTCAACCAGCTCCCGGGTTAGTTCTTCAGCCGCTCCAGCACGATATAGTGTCCGTACATTCCATGTTCCAAATCTCAAAAGTCCTTTAACGTTCCAAGGTCGTTGTCCAGATAAGTCAGTCCGATATCGAGGCTTATGTATTTGTTTCGTAACAAAGAAAGGTTTTTACAAAGGTGGGGGTGTCAACCCCACGCTTCAACCCCCAACCTGGAGGACCAGGGTGTTTCTCTTTGTCTGTTCTCTACCCTTTGACCTGTCCGGCTTGGGAGGCCCTGTTGGTAGCTACGCTACCGCCGGCATAGCTCTCAGGGTCATTGAGAAACTCAAGCTCCCCCACCACGACAAGGTGGAAACACCATCGGGGGGAGGTCTTCCAATTGCATTTGTTAATTTTTATATGAATTTAAAATTAAAAAAAAAAAATTTCAAATAAAATTAAATAAAAAGCAACAGAGAATCGCTAACTCTGTTGAATACTATAATTAATATTATTAATAAATTATAGAGGCAGAGGTAACAGAAAACAATGTCAGTGTGTAATTCTCTCTAAAGTCTTTGCATCAAAGTCAAATGTATCCTAAGATAATTAGATATGAATTTTGGTGTGAATTAACTTTCTGAAAATTCATTGACAGATTATTATACTCATATTTCATAAGAGGAAAAAACAAACAAAAGACCTTTAATAATGTTGTGATTAAAATTAATTACTAGTTAGGGACAACTGCAGAATGGTTCAAAAACTGTTTTGAAGAATTAATAATATGTTATATTGCTTAGAATACGTGAATTCTAAATAACCAATTAGACATAAGGTAATTTGCAGAATCCAAACTTTCATTTAACATCTAGACCGCTATTTTTTAGATCCTTTGTAATGTATTCTTGAGGGAGCTCAAGTTAGGAAGGCTATTTGATCATTGGAACGGAGTCATGCCAATCACATTGTCAACACCGCTAACATATTAGTATATATTACACTATTATTCTTTTTGTTTCTTCGGAATCAGCGTGCCTGAGCAATTCTTTTTACGCTTGAACTGCAACTCCTGCAGGCATGCGTAGCAGTTAGTTAGTTGACAGATCATCCTCATTGCACATTGAACCATTCAGTCCATAAGTTGGATCCCCTCCTCAGCAAATCCCGCAGCGTGTAGCGGCTCACGACACCAGTTCTTTGTTGGTCTATTAATCTTCTTTGGCTTCCTGTGTAGTGTTCTTGTTTGGCCACACCACCCATAGAGCAGGAGATATGGTGGGACATCAAGTGGACAGCACTACCACATCACCCATATAGCAGGAGATATGGTGGGACATCAAGTGGACAGCACTACCACATCACCCTGAGAGCAGGAGATATGGTGGGACATCAAGTCGATAGCACCACCACATCACCCATATAGCAGGAGATATGGTAGGACATCAAGTGGACAACACTACCACATCACCCATATAGCAGGAGATATGGTGGGACATCAAGTGGACAGCACTACCACATCACCCATATAGCAGGAGATATGGTGGGACATCAAGTGGACAGCACTACCACATCACCCATAGAGCAGGAGATATGGTGGGACATCAAGTGGACAGCACCACAACATCACCCATAGAGTAGGAGATATGGTGGGACATCAAGTGGACAGCACTACCACATCACCCATATAGCAGGAGATATGGTGGGACATCAAGTGGACAGCACTACCACATCAGCCATATAGCAGGAGATATGGTGGGGCATCAAGTGGACAGCACTACCACATCACCCATAGAGCAGGAGATATGGTGGGACATCAAGTGGACAGCACCACAACATCACCCATAGAGCAGGAGATATGGTGGGACATCAAGTGGACAGCACTACCACATCAGCCATATAGCAGGAGATATGGTGGGACATCAAGTGGACAGCACCACCACATCAGCCATATAGCAGGAGATATGGTGGGACATCAAGTGGACAGCACCACCACATCACCTTGATATATACAAATATAAGGCTAGCAACATATACCCAATACCACTAAAAGTGGTCTGTACTCGATTGATATTCTGACACGGACAATGAACCAACGATGACAGGTCACTGTGATACGTTCTTTCTCATTGGAACTGGGAATCTCCGTGGCCGAGTGGTTACTGCCTCGCGTCCCGAAGGTTGTGGGTTCCTCTCCGGACTACGTTATAGGGAGGAAATACGAAAAGGGGGGGGGGGGTGTGGGGGTGATACTATGACCGTGTGGTGAAGGGGTGCATGGGCCAAAACAAGGTTGAGAAGTAAGTCGTTTGCCAGAACGAAGTGATTACTATGATTGAACCTACGGCCATGATCAGACTGCGGGAAGAGCAAGTTAAAAGAGGTGTGTGGGTGGGTTGGTGTGTGTGTGTGAACAAACAAGAACACTACGCAAGAAGCATTATCAATTATCAGCTGGGGTATCTTCATTGCACTCCGGACAGGTCCATATGTGCTCAGATCCCCCCCCCCCCCCATCATATGTATCAGCATCCGGTGGCTAATACTAATAGTGCCAGTTCTATGTTGGTTGACGAGGCACCTCGTTTTCCCGATGTACCTCTCGCGTCTGGCCGTGCCGATTCTTACTCCCAAATCTTTCATACTGGACAGCCCAAAATGATGCGCATGACTTCATTTTGTACCTTTTCAAGTATTTGAATCTGTGTAGGGCTGGCAGTGAATGTCACAGGGCGGACGTTGCATACAAGGGTAGCCGGTCGACTCATCTGTTGTCCAGGGGCATGATGACCTTGAGGGTCCCCAGACCAACGGCCAAGAGCTGCGGGGTGGTACTCTGCGTCAACTGTCGTCTCGTCAAAGACCAACACAGTCAAACGAAGGAACAGCCACTCAGGAACACACAGTAGAACGATGAAGACAGTTTAATTGCTTCAGGACGCTGAGTTCGCCACGGTAAATAAGCACACCATCAGTCGGCCGCATCTGCGTTAACTACCATCTAACTGATGCAATGTACTCCTTCCACAGACCATTTCTGACTCACCCTCACGCCTCCTTATAGTGTCCATATTGTGACCACGTATCCCCTTTGTATGTGGTTGGCGTCCGGTGCTATCACCTACCGCTGGTCAGACTCCCAGCATCTTCCCGGCAGGGACGGTCGGCGTTCGAAGAGTGGTAGCCATATTAAAATTGCCTAGCCCATTATATCGACGGCTTTCTGTTGAGGAGTATGAGTGAATGAGCGTACATGTCGTCTGACTGAGCTAGTGAGTGTTAGTGAGCGAAGAGTGTTGGAGCATCTCTGTGAAGTCGCCGAGTTGTTCCAAGTCACAAGCAAGTCTGTGTCCTACAATTTTCTCCAGAAGCTTGCCAGCAGTGTTCTGCATCGTAATGAATATGTAGCCGCTTATCTTGGAATGGTCTATGTTCGGGTTTGGCAGCGGTAGCAAGTAGTGTGTAGCCATTCCTCTTTGATCCGACCCCTCATCGTCCTATGGACCTCAGTCTTCAGGTTCGCCAACTCAACCTGTGGCATGTTTGCCTTTCTGGCTTTTTGACAGCCTGCCTCTTTCCCAGCCATGCCTTATAGTATAGTTAAGGAAGCGAAAGCAGAGTAATAAACCAACACAGAACTGGTGGCGTGAGCCGCTACACGCTGCGGGATTTACCGAGGAGGCGATCTGAACACTTATGGACTGAATGGTTTGATGTGCAATGAGGATGGTCTGTCGGCTAACTAACTAATTATCAAAATACCTACCTAGCTGTCTATCACCCAACTTACCAAGCAAAATACCTACTTACCTGTCAACCATCCAACCTACCAAGCTAAATACCTACCTGTCTACCCCCTGGAATTCCCCCCCCCCCCCCCCCCCCCCCCCCCGGGAAAGGGGGAGGGGGATTCCCAACCGGTTTTGCCCAATAATCACGTGACCACAGAGGTGTTTCCAAGGCACTAGGCACCGGGGTCTGGTTCTATACTATATGAGTTCTATCTTTGATTCCTCCTAAGTCCTTAATTTTTGTGTATAGCGGCTCGTTCTATACACAAATTTTTGTGCCGAATAATCATGTGACCAGCCACAAATTTGTGTGTATAGCGGCGCGTACTATACACAAAATTGTGTGCCAAATTATCACGTGACCTGCCACAAAATTTTGTGTATAGCGGCTCGTACTGATCACAAAATTTTGTGTATAGCTTCTCCCATTCGAAAATGGAAGAAATCGGCTGGATATAACAAAACAGGGAGACTTGAGACTGAAGTTAACTAAATTGGAACCTGACATAAAATCTCTTTGCAGCAAGCATCAAGTGCAAGGATCTCACTAAATTTAAATAATTACTAATAATTAAAATAATATAGAAAAATCTTTCATTAAAATTATTTTTTACTTGAATTTCAGTTCTCCATTATATGTTTTGAAAATATACTTACTGTGTTTGCTCAATAATTTCCTAGTGATTTATTCCTCAAACCTATTGGTCCTTTGGCTAGGATCGGGTGCATTTGCTGATCTCCCCCCAGTTGTGCGCCTAGTCTGGTCGGGGGACGGGATGATCAAATAAAAACCCATCACATATCTTCACCTTAGATGTGGGCCTGGTGGACCACTGTGGGCAATAGCTCACAGTGAGACTAAGGGTCCACACAAAAAAAAGGGGGAACCAGCTTGTCTGGGGTAACCGCCAAACCAAACATAACCGACACACAGGGTCGCGCACGGGACCTGTGGGGGGGGGGGGGGGGGGGGACTCTGGCCCCTCTGGGAACCGTAAGCCTTTCTAAAAAAAAATTCAAGTTTCTTTAAAGAACATTTCAGGATATTTTAGAAATTCTTAGGTGGGGCATAGCACAAAAAAGAAACACTGCTGTAGAGTATAGGCCCTCAATCAACTCAGACCATGCCCTCCTCTGTAGACTTATTAATGATTGGTTGGATTGTGCACCTAAAGTTTTCCATGGGATGAGGAATGTTACTATACTTTGCTTCCTTTTGGGTCCCGATAACTCATGGGCTGAAAGGGCATTCCTGGTTAGCAACAGGCACAGTCTTCTGTGGTAGCTTCAAGGTTAAATGATAAATGTACAACTGTAGTGGAGCCATAGACTATTGTTAGCTAGCCCAAGGAAACTAATGCTCTCCTGTTTGTCAGTTCTGAAGCTTTCTGCTAGATGTGTTATCATCATCACGTGCCCTGTCAAATGCTGTAGGTATTTATGTATCTCCACAAATCTGGGTCTTTGGGTTCTGGAATATTTCTGTTATTATTCCTCCATGCCATTATGTTAGGTCATCAAGTATAATTTCTCTTGGTTTGCCACTGTCTTTTCCACTGCTGATCTGTCCAGTCATAATGTTTCCCAATATTCATCTTTTTGTTACATGAACAAGGAACATTGTGTTTTTCTTTTAGTTGTATATAATGTTCTACTTTAATGAGCCTTTTCCAGACACTATTTGTTAGTTACTTTGGTAGTCCAAAGTATTCAGATTTGTCTCAGAAATCACATCTCTGTTGCTTCCAGGTTCTTCCAAATTTGTTCTTTCATATTCCAAGAGTGACTGCCATGCAGGTTTTATGTACCATTTAAATAAGTGAATCACCAAAAAACTATGAGTGGATGGTAAGCTGTACTAGAACACGAATACAGGTAACATTAACATTTCAGTACTCTCTGAGATTTAATGCGAGTGACTTATAACATTACATGCTTTCCATCTTCTGGACTGCAGCTTTTGCTTTACCTATTCTGCTCTTAATATTTTCCATCTGATATTATGATTGCCACTAAACATTTGCATTTATTGACTTGGTAAAGCATTTCCTTTTCTATTGTAATGTACCATTTTGGTGTTATCTTATTTCTTTGATGTAATCATTGTTTCGTCATAATGATATAATAATAATAATGGGAGATTTTAATGCAAAAGTAGGTGCAGGAAGAGCTGAAAATGAGAGACACGTTTTAGGAAAGTTTGGATTAGGAAATAGAAATGATGCAGGTGACAAATTAATTGAATTTTGCACAGAAAATGAGTTAACGATAACCAACACGCTTTTTAAACAACATCCAAGAAGACTCTTCACATGGAAGTCTCCAGACAGTATTACCAAAAATGAGATAGATTATATTTTAATACAAAGAAGATGGAGATCAAGCATAACATCTACAAAAACCCTACGTAGTGCAGACTGTGATACAGATCATCAGTTATTAGAAGCAGATCTGAAATTAAAACTCAAAAAGCTTATCCGAGGACCAAAGCCACTTCGTTTTGATCTCACAAAAATACCGGATGCTTACACTGTAGAAGTTGGGAATCGCTTTGGGGTCTTGATGTCTGTACAAGAAGAAATGACACCTGATGAACTGGCAGTACAAGCTAGAGATATCTTGATAACTGCAGCCAAAGATTTAATTCCGACCAAGAAAAAGCAACTTAAGCCATGGATTACATCAAACACATTAGAATTAATAAAACAACGAAGGGAACTGAAACAGAAAGGAGGTGAATCCGATAACAGCAGGATGAAGTATAAATCTTTAACTCGAGAAATAAGAAAGAACACAAGAAAGGACAAAAATCAATATATACAAGATTGCTGTACCAGAATAGAGCAATATCATAAGACTGGAAGCGATTATGAAATGTTCAAAGAAATGAAGTTATTGACAAGAAATGTTCAACCTCAATTGTTAACTGTGACAAGATGGGAAATACCTTAACAGAATCTAGACAAATTCTAGAAAGATGGCAGGAGTACTGCAGTGGAATGTATGATATGAGTGACAGTGAGGATATGAATGAGATACATGAACCAATGGCAGCAGAGACAGAACCTGAACCCTCATTAGATGAAATTGCTTGGGCTATAAAGAACCTGAAGAATGGTAAATCACCTGGATGTGATGAGATACCAGCTGAACTAATTAAAGCGGGAGGAGAAGAAAGCATACACATATATCATGCATTATGTACAAAGATTTGGAAATACGGTATATGGCCAAAAGATTGGAAGAGAACTATCTTCATTCCAATACCAAAAAAGGGCAACCTGAAATTATGCACCAACTATAGAACTGTTGCCCTGATCAGTCATGCAAGTAAAATTCTACTAAAAGTCATAATGGGAAGACTTCGTAAGAAAATGGAAGAAGAGATTAACGTAGTTCAAGCTGGATTTAGACAAGGAAGAGGAACAAGAGATCACATATTCAACATGCGTTTAATAATAGAGAAGTGCAGAGAATTTAATGTAAACCTATTCTCGTGTTTTGTGGATTATTCAAAAGCATTTGACTGTGTACAACATCAGAAACTTTGGGAAATCATGACGAATATGGGCTTTCCATCACATGTCGTACAACTCATAAAAATGCTCTATCTAGACCAACAAGCAGCAGTTAGAATAGATGGCGAGGCATCAGATTGGTTTGACATCAAGCAAGGAGTCCGTCAGGGCTGCGTGCTGTCACCCTATTTGTTTAACCTGTACGCCGAAAATATAATGAGAAATGTAAGAGATGATATAAACAGGGAGCTATATGATGCCCTAAATATCGGCGGTCATGACATACCGGAGATTCGATATGCTGATGATACAGTATTACTATCCACAACACAGAATGGCATAGAAAACCTAATAGCTTCAACCCAATTGAATAGTGAAAATCACAACTTATATCTTAACATAGCAAAAACAAAGATAATGCATACAGATAAAACTACTATGGAGAAAGAAATATACATTAATGGGGAAAAATTGGCGGTAGTGGAAAATTTTGAATACCTTGGTTCATTGATTACCAACAACGGTGACACAATGACAGAAATTAAACGGCGACTATCAATTGCTCTTCAAAGACTAAAACAGCTGAATAAATTATGGAGTGGGACAGATAGAACTACAAAAATTAGATTTTTAAGAGCATGCATCTTTCCTATTGCAACATACGCCTGTGAGACATGGACACTTACTAAACAAGCTGAACAGTGCATAAACGCCTTTGAATATAAATGTTATAGACGAGTTCTAAGAATATCTTGGGTAAAGAAAAGAACAAATGCATCCATACTTCAAGAGTTGAATATTGAAGAAGGTTGGCTATTAAAGACGATAAAACAAAGGAAATTGAAATATTTTGGTCACTTGAAACGTCACGAAAGTCTGGAGAGAACAATAATGGAGGGGTATATGCCTGGGAAGAGAGGAAGAGGAAGGCCAAAGAGAAGATGGGTGCAGGATGTGGCGGATGATCTCCAGATGGGTGTATCGGACGCGGGGCATCTTGCTTGTGATCGAGAGGTTTTCCGGAGGGTTGTTATGGAAGCGAGGTTCTGCAAAGGACATGCTACTGAATGAATGAATGAATGAAATCATTGTTTCTATTGTCTTGATAATTCCAAGAACATCCTTTTTTGCACTTTCTGTTATATGTATTCCTACAATAAAACAGATTTAATCACTTCCTAATGAAGAATATTTTTGATGGATCTGTTTTCAGGGTTCCATCAAGCGGCAGGCTCTGTATGCGTGTGTGACCTGCACCCCAGAGGGCAATGCTGGAATCTGTCTAGCATGTAGCTATGCTTGCCATGAAGGTCATGACCTCTACGAGCTATACACAAAGAGGTGTGTACATTTATTATGTAGAGCAACTAGAGCAAACGAAAATATAATATTCACAGACAAAGAGAAGGGAGTTGAAAGATGGGGATGATCATTAAGTGCCTTGCTGACTGGCATGGGCAATCATGCGTCTCCATATCTGGCGATCATCAACAGTGTGTATCAATTGATGCTGACACTCTTCCGTGTCAGGACATACGACTGTCAAAAATTTTCTCTTCTTGTCCTCTTCTATCTCTCTTTTTGCAAAGTTGTTACAATCTGTTCTAGTTTCTGTCTTCTCATAACATGACCAAAAAATGATTACTGCCTATTTCTGAGTTTGTGATAAGTTGTCTTTGTGTCTTCACCTCTTTCAAAATATTTAGATGACTCATTTTGGCTGTCCAAGGAATTTATCAGTACTGTTAGGCCCTGCTATACGTCACTTCGGTTTACGACATTTCGCTATAACGTCGTTACAATGTGACATAACTTCACTTTATGTCGCTACCTTCCGCCATAACGTTGTCACCTGTGTTGCTATGCCCCGCCCTTGCGTAGGAACTTGCTAGCTTGCGGAAGAACTACGTAATGCAGCGTACTGTTACTGCTGTGGAACATCTCCTTACTCAGTTGTTGTCAGTTTTGCGTTAACGTCACAATTTTACATTTTATGCAGTGCGTTTTTCCAGGATCTTATTGTGTAATCCCCCATAATTAGGGAATCTAAGTGCACAGTAAGTGCTGATAGTGTGTCTGGTTGTAAGAGAACCAGGAAAAGTGTTACTCTTGAGGTGATGTTAGATGTGTTACGTCATTTTGAGGCTGGCGATCGGGCTGATGACATCGGTAAAGTCCATGGTTTACCTCGAATGTTGATAGCTGAACGTTTGTCACACTTCTTTCAATTGATTGATGTGGCAATGGACATAATAAATGAGGATGACCCGAACAGAGAAGGAGCTCCATAGTGTTGAGAGCTGTAACAAGCGCTGTCAACTGTTGCAAGGAGCTTTACTTGGAGAAAAGGAAACAGGCTGTGCAGCAGACATTGGACAAATTCTTTGTTCAAGCAGAGAAGAGGCAGGAAGAGGTTACAATTTCATCCTCAGATGAAGAGGTAGAATTTAATGCTTCTATGTCCCAATAACTACCACTCACCCTCCAACCCACCTCTATTTAGCCAATAAATATCAACAACCATCAAAATAAACATTACACAATACACTGTATTTCATTTAATTGTATGGGAAATAGTGTTTCGCTGTACGTCGTTTCACTTAAAGTCACATTTTCCAAGAACATAACCCCGACGTTAACTGGGGCTTTCCAGTATTCTGAAAAGGTGGACAATCTTTTTCTTTGTTCACCTTCAGGTGTCAGTATGAATTAATCCAAAGAAAGCACGAGTATGAATTAATCCAAAGAAAGCACCAGTCAGCTTAACGATTAAGTGCCATGGGTTGATTCATTGTATTAATCAACTTCCCATATCTGCCACAGGCGTATATACCGCTGAAAAGTAATTGCGTTATAATACATCTGTACTATCATATTAACAACTTTTATGTTATAACTGTGACACACCACTACTTCCCATTTATCACTATCAATTTTTGGAGTCCAAACCTCCCTTATGTTTGTCACAGAATCTGTTAAGCTGTTTACATATTAACCCTTTACAGGGCAGACGCTTGTCTGTTTTTTAGCCCTAACGGGCAAGAATTTTTCAGGTTCGGTAAAATTTCAGGTTGCGTTAGTAAAAGCATCATAAATAAGGTGTTAGTCAACCGATTTTAGTTAAATAAACAACACAATGAAGGGAAAAGCATGCAGAATATGTTACTCATATGATTGTTATCGGTAATCCATATATGAACACAAATATTTACAAAATACAGCATGTTTGTGATTTTCCGTCATCTATACGGCAATTTACAAACACATTTTCAGAATCATAATCACTTTCTTTGAAGTCCGACTCAGACTGCTAATGCAAAGTAATGCTTTTCACTGATATCTAGCTGCGATTAGTAGTCAACTTCGTGCCCTTTAATGTCACTTAAATTGAACCTAGCGAAATCTCGGCTATTACTTGAAGAATCGCCGAAATCCGTTTTGAAAAACTAAGCGTAAAAACCCCGAAAACTATTTTAAAAAAGTCAGTAAAAGTCTATTCAAATTCATAGCATTTACAAATGGCGGCCACGTTGTCAGAATTGTCTGTCTGGTGGCCTGGATGCTCTGATTTCCACTTGGTTCTGTAATTGCTTTTATAAATCTCTTGGCCTATCATAGGCTATGTTAATATCAGGCTGAGACTGTCTTCCACCTTCCTTTGCCAATCTGTCGACTTTTTCATTTCCAAGCATGTTGCAATGTGAAGGAATCCATTGTATTATAACCCTTGTGGATGTCTGGCTTAGTTAACCCTACAAGACCGCTGTACCGATTTTTCGGTAATTTCTTAATCTGCCGCTATACCGATGTACCCAATTTTCGGTATTTTGCCTAGTACGTGAAAAACATGCGTCACAAACTAAAAATAACCAACCAATCGTGGTCAAACCATGGTTTGCCATTGCAAATATCTGCCCTATATTTTTGAATTGACTTTGTGTAGTTTAAGGCGAACAAATTCTGAAAATTTCCTAATGAAACGTAGGCTAATGAATCAAGCACTTCAACAAGAAATCGAAGTAGGTCTTAGCTTTTCACAGTCCAACAGGTGATCAATACTTTGGTTTATTAAAGACTGGATTGGCACACAAAGGTGGAATATTGGCGCTAGATGAAAGGTAGACCTATTTTCTACAATGTCTACAAATTACATCCTATTCTAACAACTTTTTTGCATCTAACTAACATTTTTCTATATCATGTTGGTGTTTTTCCTCTTTAATGCTCAGGAGCCCAGGTAATAGGGACAGTTAGGTCCAGGGCCTCAGGTCTGGTAGGGTTAATGTAGTGCTACCATTAGGTCTGCTAGTTCTGTACTGTGTCTGCTCTTCAGTGTTGAAACCAGTGACTTTGATAAATAAAGAGAGCTGTTTGTTTCTCTGTATGATTCTGTATGTATGTATATAAATGAGCTAAATGGTGATAGGAGATCAGAAACAAAGTCATGATTATCAGTACTTAATGCAGATGTAGGAGATGCTATACAACACAGACTTAAACCACATAATTTATCTGATTAGTTACTTAATCTGTTGGGGTTTCATACTTGCACTCCAATAGGTGCTAAATTCCTTCTTCCAATATATGCGACAACATGCTAGTTTATTTACCAGAAGATGTATCAAAGTTTATTTGACAGATGTGTTGATCCAAGGTTATTTAACAGAATGTATAATGCATTTACCAGGCACTTCACTTGTGATTGTGGAAATTACAAGTTTGGTGGCAGTGGATGCAAGTTGTACAAGGTGAGCATTGTTTTTAAAAATGTTAGTTGCTTATCCTTTACAGGACATAGCAGTCAACCCTAGCATTTTTTGGCTGTTAGTGATTCCTGGGCAAGTTTACGTTCAGTAGTTTGCCATTGCTTTCTGAACGACCAGCACCTATACCATTTTATAAAAAACCAACGCGAGGCGGTCTGCTGCCAAATCGTCCACAGCTGTGTTTCGAACGTGGGTATGCAGGATTACGAACTATGTCCGTAACACCTTCGCCATGGAGGCAGCTGAGCATTGTTAGTTTAGTTACATTTTGTTTCTGTTGGTACTCTTCACTGGCTGGTGAAGATGAGAATAAATGCATATGGGAAATGTCCCAAGTGCTGTAATGTCAGTTCTTGACTCAACTCAAGGTATATTTTGTTTCCATTGGGACTCTTTGCTGGCTGTTGAAGATGTTGTAGCACATTTGGGAATGTCTAGTGCTGTGATGTTGGTTCTTGACTCAACCCAATTAGCTTAAGTTAGCTCTGAAGTCGGAATAGGTTCACCTGATGGCAAGGGACACTGTTAATAGGGAAATCTAATCCACATGCAAAATTCAGTCCAGCATTACTAGAAGCATTGTGTATGGACTAAGCTTGAGTTCAAAGTGAGTGTGCACAAAAATAAACTCAATTTATATTTTGTAAGAGGCCAGATGTTGAAATTATTTTTGATTAATTTGGAGCTTCACCCGTGTGTTATGGGGCACATAGGAGAAGCAAAGAATAATAACACCGTAACCTACCATTCATGTCATAAAAGGCGACTAAGAATCATTTGTGGGAGACTGACTACCTCATTCTGTAGAAAACTTTACCTGCAAAATCTAACCAATCGACAAGTCTGCAGATAGAGGGTATGGCATGAGTATGTTGGAGAGATGGAAGGTAACAGGAGAAGAAGAACATGGAGCTCATGGAGTAAACTAAATTACAGTAAATAAATAGATAAAGAAAAGATGCTGGATAGGGCACACATTGAGGAAACCTGTCAGTTGTATAACTAGAAGTTTCCTCCTGTGGAATCCATGGGGCACAAGAAATAGAAGCAGATCTTAAAACATCATTATCATCATCATCAAGTGCCCTGCCAGCTGGCTTTGGCTTCATGGCTCTCCACAGATGTCGGTCTTTGGATCAACTCTGCTGATGATATTCCTCCATGCCACCATCTCAATCCATCCAGCATCATTCCTCTTGGTCTGCCTCTGTCTCTCTTCCCTTTGATCTTTCTTAAAACATGGAGAAGAGAACTAAAAAGTGTTTAATATTATGGAGAGGGAGCTGCAGCAGATGTCAAAGCAAAGACTTGGCATTGGCTTGAGGCCCTACATTACATATGGGGGGGGGGGGGGGGGGGGGGGGGGCAATAGAGAAAAATGTATATTTCCAGGGAACCAAAGGTTTAAATGTTATTACAATGTTACTTAAATGTATATTTCCAGGGTTCCCAAGTTTGAAATGTTACTTAAATGTATATTTCAAGGTAATAAAAGGTTTAAATGTTATTACAATGTATTTTTGTTGTTGCTGCATATCCTATTTACAGGACATCGCTGTCAACACCAGCATTTTACTGCTGTTGTTAATGACTTGGCAAGTTTACGTTCAGTAATTTGCCATTGCTTTATGAACGACCGGCTCCCTTACCAACACGTTAAAACCCAGTGCGACACGGTCTGCAGCCAAATCGGTCGCAGCTGTGTTTCGAACGCAGGTAAGCGGGCTCACAAATCGCGCCCGCAAGCCCTTAGCTACGGAAACTGGCATTACAATGTTACTTATATGTATTTTTCCAGGGAACCAAATATTGAAATGTTACTTAAATGTATATTTCTAGGGAACCAAAGGTGTAAATGCCGACAACTATTACAATCAGAACTTCAAAGGTGTTTATTGCTCATGTGCCAGACCATATCCTGATCCTGAAGACTCGGTAAGTTTCAGTGTTCTTCTTCTGCACTGTATTAAGATCAGAATAGGATAAGCAAAAGCTGCATTTCAGAAAGTGAAAAGTATCTTATGCATGCAATAAACCGCTATAATTGAATGTAAGATAGTGCTGAAGAGCTATATAGAACATATTTTGCTGAATGTCAGTGAATCTTGGAACGTAAATGAACAAATTAGGAAGAACTTAGAAGCAACAGAGATTTAGTTCATAATACGAATTATGGAAACATTTTTCTTCAGCCAATCAATAATATTGCCAACACTCCCCACTACACATTTGCAAGCTATTTGAACACGTATCTCAGTGCATACTACATGCCCCTTTAAAATCCCTCTGTCTGTCTGTCTTTCTGTCTGTCTCTACACTACATATTCTTTTACATTGTTCTATATTTCCCTTAACTTTATTGTCATTAATATAATAAATAATTAGTGTTACTTAGTCGTGCAGTAAACGATGTTTTGCACATTTCCCCAAACTTCTTTTAATACATAGATTATTGTTATTCTTTAACATAAAGCTAATAAGAGATAACATAATTAAATAATGTATGAAAGAAAAGAGAGGAGAAGGGCCTGTTTGCCCAATGTTTAACCCTGTGAAAATAGTTTGTTAATTTTTTAAAACAATGTTTTCCCTCAGTGAATGTAAACACAGAAGTCACAAACAACATGTTGCACGATTTATTGTCTAGCATATTTCGCTGCATCTTGTCAGATACCTACAGCAGAGTTATATATCTATGAAGTAAATAAATGAATAATACTTAAGATGAAACACTTAAAACACAAACTTACAGGTATTGTTTGAATGCGGAGCATCTGTTATCTCCACAGTAATTTCAAATTTGACACAAACTTTCTGTTTGCATAAAACTGGCTGGAACCGCCTAATTGTTCAATTGTGTGTCTTTCTCTCTAAACAAGTGTCTAAATATTTCATTGACCTCTTGCAGGTGGAAGACGAGATGATACAGTGTATTGTGTGTGAGGACTGGTATCATGGACGGGTAAGTTGCCCCCTTCTTCATTCTCTTGAAATTTGCCTATATCTGCAATGTTGTCTCTTGTATAAATTTCGCTTTTTAGTTTAGTTCACCCAGTGGTCCATAGAGTTTATCTCCACTGTTGTTTCTCTAGACCCAGAAGGCCTGCCTAGATATGTTATACTGCTTTGCAGCCCTGGAGTATGTGATCTGCTATTCGTGGTACCACTCCACATGTGCACATGCTGATTTGCTTATTGTAACCTGTTCTGAGGCGCAGGATAATGATTGGTTCTAGTCTCTCCTGACCTGTTATCTTCATATAACTGGCACATACACTTACTTAATGTAAGAATATATGTGGCCAGGTCTCTATGGATGCCATTGCTGGACTTATGCCTACTTGTTCCTGTTTCTGGGGCCCATAAGGGAAGCAAAGAATAGTAACACTGACCAACCATGCATGTAATAAAAGGAAACTTAGGATAAGGTTGAAGGCAAGCGAGCAAGAGGTAGACAACGATACAAGTGGGAAGATAACATCTTGAGATGGACGAACATTAGTCTGACAATGTACAGTCAAGGTGAGAGACAGACAGCGTTGGAGATCCATTGCAACCAACCTTCATTGTGGAGATGGCACCTGATTGATTGATTGATTGAAAGAAGGTTGGTCTGAGACTGGCTACTTCATACTAGACACTGTAGAAAACTTTCATTACAAAATCCGACCAGTCATGAACCAGTCTACCGAGGGTTTGGCCTGAGTAGGCTGGGGGCCTGTACTCCAGTGCGAAAGGAACAGCAGAAGAGGAAACAACATTTTATGGGGCATATCAACAGCTGCAGGTGTTACTAGGTCACCAATTAAGCCATAGGGAAAAGGCAAATGAAATTTATGGGTTTATATCAATAGAAGAGGTTGAATAGAGAAATAGCCTTGTGTGGGGAAAATACTAGGAAAGAGACACGAAGGAAGAGAGGGAAAGAGATATGTGGAAAGCTTAAGCAATAGGACGGTTCCAAATTGCTGTATGTAGCTGGGGCGTAGTGTTGGGGTGAGCGCCCAACATTGCTTAAATACCCCAATGGCTCGTGAATACATAACCTCTGCAACAAAAGTCCAACTCCTGGCCTTCATGTGGCGGAACTCTTTTAACTAACAGGAGAAGGGGCGACGGCGAGTATCTGGCGCCGGAAAATAACCAGTGTGCTCTAGATGTGTATACACATACATGCATGTGCAGACACGTGTGTGCGTGTGTACATATCTAAACTCGAGTGAGACCACAGTCTGCTCTAGCAAAGGAAAGGTGCTGAAGACGGAGGCAACCAGCCAGGAGGCGCACCACAGAAATCAAGATGCCACGCAATTACGCAAAATGGAATATGTCGACTGCTGCTAAACGTTATGGTGCTCGCCCTGCTTTGGACCCCCAGGCAGGTGCAGTGCCGGGCCCTATGTCTCGAAAGGGCCCAACCCCAACTACTGGAGGTCCTTCTCAGATGTCCTGTGGAGCCAGGGGACATGAGAATAGAACAGCTGGCCATACTAAACAAAGACTTAAAATAATGCACTGGAATGCGGAGGGAGTCAGCAACAAAAAAGTAGAATTAGAAAACATCCTGGACAAAGAAAAAGTAAGCATATGTTGCTTGCAAGAAACTCACCTCAACGAAAATATAGCCTTCAAAATCAGAGGCTACCAGTGTTACCGATCTGACCGAAAGGACAGGCGAAAAGGTGGGATACTTACCCTTGTAAAAAATAACATCACTGCTTCCCAAATCAAAGTCTATATGGAAGGGGCTGAGTATCAGACACTTAAACTTAAAACAGGCTATACAGACCTACATCTGATCAATTACTACTGTCCAAGTGACCGCCCACAGGCACTGGACACTCTACCATTAAGAGAAAAAATGATTGTGTGCGGCGATTTCAACAGCCACTCGCAGAGTTGGGGCTATGATCACATGGACCAGAGAGGAGAGAGACTGGAAGACTGGCAGGATGAGAATAGATTCATCTTGGTTAACAAGCCGTCCGACCCACATACTTTCTACTCGAGATCATGGCACTCTACAACTACACCTGACCTGGCTTTTCATTCACCAGACCTGGAGTGGAACATCACACGAATTGTTGGGAAACAACTAGGTGGCAGTGACCATCGACCAGTCTTTCTAACTGTAGAAAATGAGCTTGTAAGTGAAAGCAGCACCCTCTCGAGGTGGAACTACAAGAAAGCAGACTGGGCAATGTACAAGAATCGCACCAGCATACTGGTTAGAAACCTGAACACTGAGAAAGACATAAATAAAGTAGTTGAAAAGTTTGGGAAATGCATACTACAGGCAGCGCGAGAAACAGTACCAAGAGGAGCCCATAAACAATATAAACCCTACTGGAGTAGTGAACTGGAACAGTTGCATAATGATGTGGAAGTATGTAGAAAGCAAGCAGAGGCCACACCCAGCCAAGAGCACCACAATAAATTCCAGCATGCAAAAGCCAAATTTCAAAGGGCCAAGGTACAGGCAAGACGGAAAAGCTGGCAGGAAAAAACAGAGTCTCTGAACTTTGAAAGAGACACAAGGAAATTGTGGAAGCTAATAAAACAACTTAACAATGAGGGCACAGGGAGAAACTCAAAAATTGCACTACATAAAGATGGAAACATCTTAACAAGAAAGCAAGCAGCTGACCATTTTGCGGACTCATTCGCACAAGATAGCGATATCAAAATCAGTCCAGAGAAACAACAAGAGATTCAAGAGAAACGGCAACATACAGGACAGAAGGAAATAGTACATGAGGTTCTAGAGGCACCCATCACAATCAGCGAACTGGAGCTAGCCATATCAAAACTGAAAATTAGAAAATCACCAGGAGCTGATGGTATCTCCAATGAAATGATCAGGAACCTAGGAACAGAGGCCAAAGCAAAGCTGTTGCAGATCTTCAATAAGAGTTGGACCTTAGGCAGTGTTCCACAAGCCTGGAGAGAAGCAATCATGATACCCCTCCTAAAATCAGGGAAAGATAGTTCCATTGCCTCTAGCTACAGACCAATTAGCCTCACCAGCTGTCTCTGCAAAACACTGGAGCGCATCATCAATCACAGACTGCAGTGGTACATTGAAAGTAAAATTATCCTTGTGCCACAGCAGGCTGGCTTTAGGCAGTGCTACTCTACGGAAGATCAGACCACCTACCTCTCTCAAGAAATTGAGGATGCATTCCAAGAGAAGAAGCTAGTGCTTGCGGCATGGATAGATTTGAAGAAAGCCTTTGACAAAGTCTGGAAAGAAGGTCTGATGAATAAACTGAGAAACTGCAAAGTCAATGGAAGAATGTACAAATGGGTGAAAGCATACTTGCACAATAGAAGAGCCCGAGTACAGATAGACGGACTAAAGAGCAAGAAAGTACTACTGCGTCACGGAGTTCCCCAGGGTGGAGTATTGTCCCCCACACTCTTTCTAATCTTCATCAATGATCTCGTTGCTAATCTACCGCATGGAATTAAAGCGGCAATGTACACCGATGACCTGGTTTTATGGAGCACAAATGAACATGCATCAGTGGCCACCAGATTACTACAAAGAGCTGTAGATACATTTGTTGCATGGGCAAATAGATGGTGTGTCAGCATAAACACTGACAAGTGCAGCACCACCCTATTTACCCTCTCTCCAAAACAAAAGGCAGGGACCATCCAGATAAATGGAACACCCCTACGAGAAGATAAAGAACCAACATACCTTGGAGTAACATTTGATGGCAGGCTGACATGGAGAAAGCACATCAACAAAGTAGTAGAACAGCCACTCTCAGCTTCTGTCACCAACTGGCTGGGGTTAGATCCCAGATGGGCAACCACTCAGCCAAAATCATTTTCTTCTACTGGTGTTTAGTTCTGGATGCAGTTTAAGATCCCCTAATTCTGTCAGAAGGGACTTATTACCACCCAGGTCCCAGAGAGAAAACGTGGAACAAATGTCTTTTATGCTGATTAAGACACTGTCCCTGATACTCAAGAAAACAGCCAAGAAGTGGCTCGTTGAAGATAGAATATATCTATATATATATAGATGTGGCTGTACTTGGTATCACCAGAAGTGAGAAAGGAGGAGTTAAGACATGCAACGTAATCTGGTTACTTATGACTGCATAGGCAAGATACCTCCCGGACATAGATTCCCACTTCTGGACAATATGTGCGAACCCCCACTAAATGATATAATGTGTGTACTTGATTACGCTACACAAACATTTATAAACATTTAGAATTATACAGACAACTGAGTTTAAAATACAACAACGGTGTTTATTATTGCTATTGATGATCATATGATGATGATGATTATATTATGGTATACGTAACTCATCTGGCTGAAAAGCTCAGAAGCACATAGGTCATGCTTCCCCCAGTGAGACGCAGTTCACTGTCAGATTGAAGGAGTCCAAATTGGTCCCTTCACAAGGCTAAGTCACTTCCGGATATGGGTTGTTGACTGTCCATTGCTCCTAAGAGATCTGGAATGAAACGAACGGAGATGGGTAGTATCTACGTCTACACATCTCAAACACATATGTCTATACATTCATATAAACATACATTCAAGTCATAATATATGATGGTATGATGATATATATGATGGCATGTTACATAACATATATCAGTTCTAAATAAATAAATATATATGTATATATTCATAAAACTATTTGGAACATCTATAGCTCAAAACATACACAATCACCTCCATTTATGTAATGGAGTGTTTCCCATATAAGTTCACCTCACTTACTCTTTCCCTTTCTGATTCATTCATACTGTCTTGTCGGAAGGGCTGGTCGCACAGTCCTGTCGAACATTAAATGCCTTCCCTGAATCTGTCTGGGATATTGAATGTCCTACGTCATGTCTGTCCTCATGCAGACATCATGCAGACAAGGTGAACTGGTGCCATTCCTCAAACCAAGTGTTTTCACCACAATCTTGGTAAGCACTCAAAGTGTTGGTCCAAATAATCAATGTTAATTGGACACTATCAAGAGACTGGTATCTCTCAGGAATTTCTCCTAAGTAGTCAGTCTCCCCAATGTTTAACATCATACAGGATGAATCTAAATGCATCTCCTGTACATGAATAAGCCACACCCTCATGTAGCTTGGATAATGGATTTCTCCAAATTATCACATACAACAAATCAGACAACCAAGTGATGAATGAAAGAAGAAAATAGTTCTCAGTGAAATCGTAAAGCTAGAACTGGAACATTAAGTACAAAGAAAATCCACCAGTGTAAAGTTTTGGAGAATATGCAGAACAAGAAACTACACAAGCCTTCAGACTAGCAGACAACTAATCAGAGTAATGGGCTTACCTGGGTTATAGCTAGGAAATCCTGTCATACGACATTGTATCGAAGTAACAAAACGAGAGGGTAATCTCTCACCAGAAATTAAAATTCCGGCTTCCCTGGTACACTATTGTGAATGCGTCTGAAGTCTTGCTGGCCACTGCTCATAGTTTTATTCTATTCAATTCCTGGCTAGTTTCCATGTTGGCTAATTAATATTCCCCTTTTCATTAACTCCGCCTATTTTGCCATGTAAGATGATTTACCTAGATGGATTAAGTGCCAAATTCTTTTCACCCCTCCTCCTTTCCTGTGAAGGGTAGTTTCATCTGTCAATCAAATTGACCGATGCCCCCCACGCCTGAAACAATGAAACCTGCTTTGGCGGCAATGCAGTTGCGTCATTACATTCCAATAGGCTGGTAACACCAGCCTTCCCGGTTGCTGGCAGGAATGTGTCAGCCATGTGTTTCTACTTTGCCCCGTAGTATTGCGGAGAGGTGTTAAGCATCTGGTCCTAATTGCTCCTTTGTGGTGGCAATTACAGACGTCTGGACGGCTCCACAAAGTCTGGACTTTTAGATGGTGTTAGGCCTGCATTATTGCTTTGATCTACCAATGTAGTAAAAATGATAGTGCGGGCTCTAAGTGACTCTGTATTTTTCTCTTACGTTTTTATCCTCTTCTGTGGAACGTTTATTCTTTTAGAGAATTTTAGAAAAATATTGTGGGCTCTGTAATTCCTTGAAAACTTGTGTAATTATGATGCTGCCGGGGCTGTCCTGCCACAGCTTCCTTGATGAAGAATACCCACAGGACCTCTGGATCTGAGTCTACACAGATGGGTCAGCACAAAATGCTGTTCGAAATGGAGGAGCGGGAGTGTACATAGAATACCCAAATAATACCAGGGACACAGCTAGAGTACCGACAGGAAAGTACTGCCATAACTACGATGCTGAAATTGAGGCAATCAAGATAGCAACAGAGAAATTACTAAATACCAGCAATGGTACACAACCTGTGGTGCTATTGACAGATGCAAAATGACTCGAGGCGCTCCTGTCTGGGAAATTGCCAGAACTAAGGACACTACTTTCTGAACTTAGCAGTCAGCATAAGGTCACCATACAGTGGATACCATCCCACTGTGGAATACCCGGAAACGACAGAGCTGATCAATTGGCTAAGGAAGGAGCCAAAGAAGAACAGCCTGATGTGCCCGTAACATACCACCAAAAGAAAAGAATGATCAAATCAGTCAGAAAGCCACCAAAACCTGCTCAAGATGACTACCACATTATGGACAGACCAGAACAAGTCATTATTCTGCGCCTCAGAACAGGGCACAATAGATTACGCAACCACATGTATACAAAATTCAAGATTGGTGAAACAGCCATGCGCACATGTGGATTGGCGTCGCAGACAGTAGAGCACATACTCCAAGACTGCCCAAAATACAACATATCTAGGCAAACCTTCTGGCCTAGAGAGACGACAGTGGAAGATAAACTCCATGGACCGCTGTGTGAACTGAAAAAGACAGTTCAGTTCATACAAGAGACAGCATTGCAGTTATAAACATATTTCAAGCGAACGAAAGAAGAAGAAGAAGCAATAGGACAATAAATAACAAAGATAATAAAGACACCACAAGTTTCATTAAACTATCAAATGATAGAGAGAAGTGGAGAGTTGTAATAGCCAATATCTTCTCCAGATTAGACACTTATAGAAGCAGTAGTAATAGCCAATATCTTCTCCAGATTAGACACTTATAGAAGCAATAATAATAGCCAATATCTTCTCCAGATTAGACACTTATAGAAGCAGTAGTAATAGCCAATATCAATAAATTAGGAAGCACTTGGAGGCAACATAGATGTGGTTTCTGAGATGAATTTTGCAAATATCTTGGACTGCCACAGTAACTAGCAGGAATTTGCCTAGAAGTGGAACTTTATTCACTGCTAAATTAGGCTGGCCATAAGTCTTTACCCTGACTATGAAGGAGTGGAAGGAGAAAGTTGAAACTGGGCACATTCAAAGCTCCTTAAATTTGCACTGAATGTGTGAAATATGCATTTGTTTCTTTAAACGATTTTAAAATCAGAATTATAACAACAGAGATTAAATGCCCGCAAAGAATGCTGACTATGAAAAAAAATAATATCAGAAATGATGATATCAAGAAGCAAGTCGGAACAATAGCAACAGTGTATTTTATTCAGAGATGAGTCAGATGGTTCGTTCACGCAAACAGACTGCCACCGAACAATATGCCAGAAATGGCATTGACAGTTAGGTACAGCAGAAGCAGAGCAAGAGGCAGACCCTGCAGATGATGGATTTGTGGAGTAGGAAAAGCAGTGAATTAATTGCCCATGTGTTATCGAAGTCCTTAAGGAAAACATAGAATAGTAACACTAACCTACCAAGCATGCCTTAAGAGGCCACTAAGGAGGGTTGCCGTGGGTCTGGCTACACATCTTATAGAAAACTTTTAACTGCAGAATCCACCCAAACATGAACACATATACAGATAAGAATAACTCAGTCAACCAAGATGAATGTAGCCTCTTGTAGAAGATGTATATCACAATGCAGAGAAAGTCAACAGGACTCTGGGTTGCTGACTTGCCTCCTTTCACCAGAAAAATATCCAGAATTGACACCTGAAGTGTCAGAATTGTGTATGAATTGACAAAGACAGCACAAATGGCATAAGACATGAAATAGACATAAAAACACTCGCAGAAGAGAATTAGAGACAGAGATGACTAATATTTAGAGGATGAGACTAGAGGTGCAGGAGAAGGTTATAATGGCTTGATGTGAGTTGGTTGAGGGCCTATACTCCAATGGGGGGTTAAAGGGTAGCAAAAGAAGACGAGGCACTGAATAAAACCTTGTTTGCAGCCCAAAACGGGTGCTTTTTCTAGAAAGCTCTTCTTACACTGACCCCAAAATACTTGATAGGGAAAGAACAAAGAAGAAGAAACCATGTTTTATTTATTCCCCATATAAGTATACTATTGTTTTTTTAATTTTAGCATTTGAAAGCCACAGTTCCAGATGAATTTCATGAGATGATCTGCTCAGGCTGCATGTCTAAGTATGCATTTCTCTGGGTTTAAATATATCCAGACCAGGTATGCTGTTTCCTGTTTTAATTTATTGCTTCAGTGACTTGTACATTGATTCATTCATTAACTTAAATCATTGCCAATTCATTCTGGATGTATAGAATAAATTTCATTCACTCTGGATAAAAACTAAACAGACGAAGAACTAAGAGATGTACAGACAGGCAATTGACTCAATATATCCTGCATTGAGCTGGATTCACTACTGAAACTATATTGAATTTGTGAACTATGAAAAGACCTTTGATAACAGGGAATCTCTCATTAAAAAAACTGATATTGGTATAACTAACTAGTCCTTTTGCTGGAACCCACATACCCACTGAGTAAAAGAAACAGATGGAGACCTTAAAACACACGGAGAAGATAATTAGAGACAAGACTAATATGGGGAGGAGATGGAGGGAGATACAGGAGATAGCAAATAATAGAAAGGCTTGGCGTCAGTTGCTGGCTCTGTGGTGAAGGGGTTACGGGCGCAGTTCGGAATCCCACATACTACGCTTGAAACAGTTGCGAGCGATTTGGCAGCAGATCACTTTGCATTGGTTTTTATGAAATGGTATGGTGTCACAAAAAATGAAACACTGCGTTTAACCAGCTGATTACTATAAGAGGATTTCTGATTAAACGGACTATCTGCAAAGCGACAATTGTTTCAACAAATACTGAAAAAACAGTCATAGTTGCGGCTGCACGTGTTCACAAACAGGTCGGGCATAAATAATAGCTGCACGTGTTTACATGGGGTCGACAAAATGGGAACATTTGGTGGTGAGTGAGAGGACTGAATACACCGCTTTGACAGTTTATAAACAGGTCGGATGCAAGCGGAAGTGCACGGGTCGGGAGAAAACAGTCAGTCTGTCATTTAGAGTTTCCCGACATCAAACGGAATGGCAGCTGTGATTGTCACCACTTGACAGAAGATTGACGGATTTTTATTGGCAACTGTTGTTGGGAGTATACAGGAACTCGCTAGCTTGTTTTGGGAATCTAAACAACTGATGACAACTCTGACATTGATGGAGCCAGGGAAGATAGATTCATGACAAGGGATGATCTGCCCATAATAACACCTGTGTAAACATATAGAATTATGTCACGTGACCAGTTTTAGGGGTTTGCCAAAAAACCATGATTGGAGAAGACAGTTGAACTCAAACCTTTGATTTGAGCGGACGTGCTTCAGCACTGCAGTTCTGATTAGAATAATGTCTACCGTGTACTTATTAGTGGATCTAATGGTTCACGTGCCTGTCATGGCAAATTGTAGATGTGATTTGGTAGACTGCAGTGTTGTTTAAGGTAGTTTCATATGGTGTCATTAGTCCTAATTAATTTAGGCGGTAGCATGGTGAAAACTAGCTAGAGTAGTGAATTGGTGATTAGCTCTGTTAGTTGAAGATAGAGTAGTGAAGTGTTGATAAGCTCTACTATTTGAGAATTGAGTAATGGGGGATAATTGGGATCTTCCAGTGGGTGCTCCCTGGGGGGGGGGTTCCGCATTCTGTCTGTTGTTTTTTTTTTCTTCTTCTTGTCTTGGCCTGATGAAAACCTATGTGGTCAGTTCATCTGTCCCTGACAGAGTTAGGTTCATTGTATTTTGCTGAGCAAGGGCCGATGGCCACGATCATCTAATAGGGATCAGTGACGGTTAGGCTCTCACGGTTGTATACTTTATTTACAGGTTCCCTCTGGTTGGGATGAAGAACACAGAAACATTGAAACTTCAGACCCCAGATAATTTTTGGTGCAGGAAGATTGGCCAGCAAATTTCTCACTGGGCCTACACTAGAAGGAATTGACAAAACATTTCTCGGTGGAGCTGAAGAGTATAAATATCCTACTGGGGAAATATTGATAACATTATCAGAAGATTATACAATACCTGTGGACTGCAACATAGTACTGACTTTTGATTTCATACCAGTCTTTAACACACCAATAGTGATGGATGTTCACATTGGAGGAAAGATAACATTTAAGTGTAGTTGTTCCACATATCAAGGACAGTATAACGTTAAGACACTAATGAGAAAATAAGGAGAACTGTAGAACATTTCGCAAGAAGGACAAACGCCTTGTTCATGGGACAGTGTTCTATTGTTTTTTTTTCTTTTACTGTGCAGGAATTATGAGATCTAAGTTCTAGGACTAGTAGGAACAATGTTTGTTAGGAACAAAAAGTAATAGTGTTCCCGGACTGTAGTTTCGAATGAGAATCAGATTTCATGGTTATCAAAGTTCCTGGAGGAGGACAAGTCTGGCGGAAAAGAAGCGGCATTTGGTGAGGTCCATTGTGCAGATGCTTGTGATGTCATTTAATCCTTGCCATGATGAGTGGACTCTGATCCTGAACTTTGAAAGCTGACCTCTACATTTACATTAGAATACACAACCCATTGTCTTTGCATACACGCCTTACGTACATTACACATTTTCTTTTAATAAATTA
This sequence comes from Cepaea hortensis, assembly GCA_963921405.1. Lineage (NCBI taxonomy): Eukaryota > Metazoa > Mollusca > Gastropoda > Stylommatophora > Helicidae > Cepaea > Cepaea hortensis. The sequence continues at coordinate 18,200,914 of OY992894.1, forward strand.
ATCTTTATTAATTGTTGGAAGAATGAGTTGTGGAATATGTTACGTTGGGGAAGAATGAGAGGGGGCATAGTACGACAGTGATAGAGAGAGGAAAAGGTGTCCATGAACTGGTGGAGTGTGTGGACGGAAGCTGGTGGATTCTCCAGATTATTAGAAAGAGGGTAAAATATAATGTGGGTGTTGACTCCTTTCACTCCAGGGACAACACTTTAAATGGACACACAACATTATTGGGGGCTCGATAACAGGATCTTTGGACAGCGAGATCTCCTGCAAGTGGGATCCTTTGACAGTGGGATCTTCTGACAACGGAGTTTTTTGACACGGGATCCTTAGTTAATAAACGGAAATATCATACGCATTCTGTCTGTTGTTTTTTTTTTCTTCTTCTTGTCTTGGCCTGATGAAAACCTATGTGGTCAGTTCATCTGTCCCTGACAGAGTTAGGTTCATTGTATTTTGCTGAGCAAGGGCCGATGGCCACGATCATCTAATAGGGATCAGTGACGGTTAGGCTCTCACGGTTGTATACTTTATTTACAGGTTCCCTCTGGTTGGGATGAAGAACACAGAAACATTGAAACTTCAGACCCCAGATAATTTTTGGTGCAGGAAGATTGGCCAGCAAATTTCTCACTGGGCCTACACTAGAAGGAATTGACAAAACATTTCTCGGTGGAGCTGAAGAGTATAAATATCCTACTGGGGAAATATTGATAACATTATCAGAAGATTATACAATACCTGTGGACTGCAACATAGTACTGACTTTTGATTTCATACCAGTCTTTAACACACCAATAGTGATGGATGTTCACATTGGAGGAAAGATAACATTTAAGTGTAGTTGTTCCACATATCAAGGACAGTATAACGTTAAGACACTAATGAGAAAATAAGGAGAACTGTAGAACATTTCGCAAGAAGGACAAACGCCTTGTTCATGGGACAGTGTTCTATTGTTTTTTTTTTTCTTTTACTGTGCAGGAATTATGAGATCTAAGTTCTAGGACTAGTAGGAACAATGTTTGTTAGGAACAAAAAGTAATAGTGTTCCCGGACTGTAGTTTCGAATGAGAATCAGATTTCATGGTTATCAAAGTTCCTGGAGGAGGACAAGTCTGGCGGAAAAGAAGCAGCATTTGGTGAGGTCCATTGTGCAGATGCTTGTGATGTCATTTAATCCTTGCCATGATGAGTGGACTCTGATCCTGAACTTTGAAAGCTGACCTCTACATTTACATTAGAATACACAACCCATTGTCTTTGCATACACGCCTTACGTACATTACACATTTTCTTTTAATAAATTAATCTTTATTAATTGTTGGAAGAATGAGTTGTGGAATATGTTACGTTGGGGAAGAATGAGAGGGGGCATAGTACGACAGTGATAGAGAGAGGAAAAGGTGTCCATGAACTGGTGGAGTGTGTGGACGGAAGCTGGTGGATTCTCCAGATTATTAGAAAGAGGGTAAAATATAATGTGGGTGTTGACTCCTTTCACTCCAGGGACAACACTTTAAATGGACACACAACATTATTGGGGGCTCGATAACAGGATCTTTGGACAGCGAGATCTCCTGCAAGTGGGATCCTTTGACAGTGGGATCTTCTGACAACGGAGTTTTTTGACACGGGATCCTTAGTTAATAAACGGAAATATCATATTGGAGAATCCAGCTAGAGTGAATGTGGATAGGGGTTAGGACAAATATCTTACCTGTTCACACTTCACTCGTCTGCATAGGTCTGTGGTCCTAATTCTACTCTTGTCACTGAGTGATTGTGCTGGGTGTGGTGTATATATAGATTTAGAGTACTTGTTCATCGATCTATATATTGATTTGCAGTTTAAATAGTACTCTATCTGCTGAGTTACCTCTCTGTAACATGGCCACTCCGAAACTAAGCACAGCAGAATTAAAGGCAAAAGGGGAAGAAATGGGATTGTCGGGTTCTGCTCTAACGGATTACATACAGGAAGTGGAGAGAGAGTATCGTCAAGCAGAAAGGGAAGATCAAAAGGCTGAGTTGGAATTGAGAAAGATGGAGTTGGAACAAGAATCTAGGAAACTTGAAGCTGAACAGGCTGCTAAGAAATTAGAAGCTCAACAGGAAGCACAGAAAAGGGAGCACGAGTACTGGATGCGGGAACTCGAGCTCAAGAGGCAATCTAATGGGGAAACTGAGGGAGCAGTTGGAGGTTCCTCCGTCCCAGGCTCAACCCCAGCAGGTGGACATAGTTACCATGCTATGAAGTTTCCTCTAGCGATCTACGAGGAGGACAAAGAGAAGATTGACCGGTACCTTCAACGCTTCGAGGCCATGTCTGTTGCTATGGGTCTGGACCATGACAAATGGTGTCTTGAGCTATCCCAAGGTTTACGCGGGACAGGCTACGGGGTTTATTCTCGCCTGCCACCAGGACATGAGAACAATTATAAGAATTGAAGACGGCTCTGCTGAAACGATTCGAGGTAACATCACATACCTACCGGAAAAAATTTCGATCAGCGAAACGAGAACTGGGGGAGTTGTTTGCCACTTACAGTTTGCGTCTAAAATACTATCTCCACAAGTGGATGGATTTGGCTGGGTTCGCACATGACTATGAGAGTCTGGAAGAACTCATGGTGGTCGACCAGCTGAAGAAGCAAATGTCTAAACCACTCAGGACATTCCTGGGAGAGCAAGGAGCGGAACATATTGACCTCGTGACAAAATTAGCAGAACGGTTCGTCGAGGTACATGGGGAGGCAGGGGACAACCTTTCAACCAACACCAAAAGTCAGGAGAAACATGACAAGAAGAAAGCCAAAAACTCAGGAACCAAAAAGTGGGAACCTTATGTACAAAAATCAGAGGATAGTTCGGAGAAGACGAAGGAGGGAAGCAAGAGCACTTCAAGCTCTAAACCAAAACGACTGTGGTCGGAGAAGTGTTCAATTTGTAAGTCACCCTCTCACAATACACGGGACTGCAAATCGAAGGCTAAGAACCCTCACTTCGTAGCATGTCAAGTGACTTCCAAGGAGGTTGTCACAGAAAATGCCAAGGTCAACAAGGAAGCTCTCCACCAGGAGAGCTCACTCAAGTCCGGCACTAGAAAATCTAGGACAGGGAAATGGTGCAACCAATGCAAGTCAAACACGCACATTGCTATTGACTGCAAGGGAAAGTCGGGAGACTCTAAATTCGTCATGTGCCCCGGGAAACCTAAGGTGGAGCCCACCGAACAGGTCAAGGCCGAGGAAGAGACTCCAGACCAGGAATAACCACCTGTAGTGGAATTGGTAGAGGTTAACGGTCATCAAGTGGAGTGTTTGTATGACACAGGACTGGACGGGGAGGCCGTGATTTCTGCGGATCTGGTACATCCAGAACAATTCACAGGTGAGACCATGGAGATACAGCCTGCACAGAAGAGTGCTGTAGCCATGAAGTTGCCCATTGCTAATGTGGAGATTCTGTCAAGGTATGTCACCGGCACAATCAAGGCCACTGTATTGACCGATCCCATTTTTCCAGTAATCCTTGGTTTCCGGTATGTCTTTCTGGGAATGCCCAGGGAGCCAATCCATATGGGAGCAATACAGACTCGCTCTCAGACGAGAACGGAAGAGGCAGAATCAATTGTGACTAACCCATTGCCGAGGGAGCTACGAACTGCCCAGAGTGAGGATGCTACTGTACGCCCTTGCTACAAAAAGCTGCAGAGAAGTGCTGATCCACCAGGACGGGGGCAGTACTACATGAAGAACAGGATACTCTACAGGAGAGCAGGAAGGGGAGACAACCTATGCGGTCAGTTGGTCGTCCCGAAAGCTCACCGGGCCCAAATTCTTCATATGGGGCATACCATCTCCTTATGGGTTGAGGCGGCTGGCCCTGCGATAAATAGCGGGAATATGGAAAAGTGTAATGTGTAAGGAGTATATGATTTCTGTAGTTAGGAATTGAGTTAAGTTCAGGTAGTAAGCAGATTTTGGAGAAAAGAAGAAGAAGTAGTTGAAGCGTGTAGTATTGGAGTTAAGTGTCTTGAATTATAGCGGCGGGATAAATGAGTAGATTAGAGATTAAGACTTTTGGGAAAAAAGTCTTGTTAAAGATAGGGAGGAATGTAACAGAGCACCATCTCTGTTAGTAGCTTAGGAAGTGATGTGCAAGGATTAGGCACGGTTGAGCATCCTGTATAAATGTAACTAAGGACGCTCAAGCCGTGACGGGGGGGGGGGGGGGGGGTTAGAGAAGTTAGTTACTGGCTGGACCTTGAACTGACAACATCTTTTGTACGCTGCTGTATTATTTTATGATGTATTCAGCCAAATAAACTATGTGGATATTATAGACATGACTTCGTTTACATCTGTCAAATAACTGTTACTCTGTTATAATACATCAGACATTGTAAGCAAACATCTAAACACTGATCTGGCTAACATACATCAGACATTGTAAGCAAACATCTCAACACTGATCTGGCTAACATACATCAGACATTGTAAGCAAACATCTCAACACTGCTTTGGTTAACATACATCAGACATTGTAAGCAAACACAACATCTCAACATTGATTTGGTTAACATACATCAGACATTGTAATGTCACCGAAGGAATAAATAATAAAGGACAGGAAGATGTTATTTCCTATACTTAAGTGCTCAAAGACAAAGAAGCGCAACACTGACTTTTAATGGGCCAGAGAAGAAAAGGACAATAAGAAGAAATAGAGAAAGAGCACTGTGTATATTCTCCTCTGTTAACAAGAAAAGGGGTAGAATTTAGACAGAAGATTCCAGGAGTTCTTAGGGCGGGGGATATACGGTTGTACATCCCAGACAGAAGATTACACTGCTGGACTGTAACAGGATCAATGAGTTTACACAACAAACTACAGACTAAACAAAACAAATTAAGAACAACAAAATTAGGTTTTTATTGACAGAACTGCATGATTCAGGGACAAACAGGCATCCTGACATGCCACATAACTGACATATACAGAAATGGGAACCTATGTTCCCACAGTAATCACTGCTGCCTAACACCGCTATGCACATGACTAGGTACCCATCTCCACAAACCAACAAGGACATGGCAACAACAGAGCCTCAACGTAAACAACAACGGTAACAGCAGGTATGGACTCTCTATTGTTATCGTCTCAGGACTCATGGACAGTCAGTACATACAGAAATGGGAATCGGAGATCCCACAGTTAGAGACAACTGCTGCCTAGCACTGACTCCAGGGGCGGTCTCTAAATGACAGTGAGACCTCAATCATGTTCAGTTGAGTCGAAGGGCACCCTCAATACCCACACAAGACACCCGCATCACATAAGTCGACTGGGACCAGATACAGTGAAGAGCCATAACATAACAGATAACAAAACTATAACCCTAACAGCAGAGATATAGTGGCATAAACAGGTATACGAAGGGGTATACAAAAGGGGATGTGAGTGGCCTACGACATTAACCAGAGCCGGGGCTCAAGTTTGCTCTACAAACCACAAACATGGCCAGGGGTCACTACCTGCAATGCATGACAAGGTACAACATCTAATTAATAATCATCAAAGCATCATTATTTGCATCAACACATGGACTTCACAAGACAACCACTACAGCAATGGTGTATGCAAACAGTGTCCTTGTGGCACAAACATAGACATGGACTGTGTAAGTTCACACCAACCACATGATACTTCAACTGGACAACAATGATATGGATAGGTTATAGGCTATACTCCACATAAAATATAAACAGAGCACACACGCTCTACAGCATCCTTCGGAGTGATTGGGCCCACAATTAATGCAACAGCCACCACCATATCATGGGACAATCTTAATGTGAGGGCGGATCATTCCTCGTCACAATGCTCGCAGCCTTTCCTGCTGCTTCTCATCTAACTCAGTATTTACTTCTTGAATACTCTCAGTTCAGGGAGGTCATTACCTACAGATCTCTGACACAACACAACTTCTCATCCCCAACACCACAGGCTAAGAATACCACTCATAAATGCCAATGTTACACAGCAACACTCATCAACTAATCAAAATCAACACTGAACACAACTCAGCTACACCGGTGTACAACGACTCTAACAGGACAACACCATTTGAACATGTACATACAGGACATAAATACAGTCCAATGCACCAACAGCAATCCAGCAGACATAGGATATGCAATTCAACATGACATCAGCAGGACACACACCTTTGTACTGATAACTGGACAACATCAATAGACCAGAAGCACAGTTCTACACATAACACCAGCAACAATCAGGACACAGGCTATAACATAAGTCACCGCCAACAACTCATAACACCACATAAAACCATCACAATCACCAAATGATCGCTCTCACCATAGCCACCCTATCATGTGTAGTGTTCAACCTGGCACCTTCACCACTACACCCAGTCATGAATAATTATTGCCATAGCTCCATTTATCTAGAAGAACATAACATACATTGTCATCAAGCACCATATATCTATTACTTTCACCGTGCCACTCTACACCTTCGTACGCCAGCAATCACTATAGGTTTGGCGTTCTTGAGTCATGATAAGTCATCTAACATAATGGAGGCGTCTCTCATGCCCTGGCACCCTTTACTTTTCATTACATGTGAGGCATCTCAAAACCTCAATACATTATAATATAAAGACTCCGGCCTTCCCCTTTGTTGTGGGAAGTTAAATCATAAACACATCTGTACCATGTTTCCAGCTCAACTTCATGTTCCTCATTATAGACCAGACTGGTATAACCACCCAATGATGTACTTTGCCTCCCTCTTGCTGACTGTACAGTCCACCTGGAACAGCCCTAGTTACCCCAGGCCATTCAATCTACTGTTATCTTCAACCTCACCATGCTACTATAATAATGGCATTATATTATATATATCCTGCACACCTAATCTGGCCACCTTCATACAGGAATACCACCCAAATAGAATTAATCATAACCTAATATTTTATTCAACAATGCTCCATATTTTCCTCTTTACTGTTGTAAACAGCCCCGACCATTATTTCATTATTTTCTCTTTTATGCTAGTGCTTCATATTTTCCTCTTGTCAGATCACAGACTTTATAGAAAAATACATCCTCCTCTACTCTGGACTATGATACTACATATTTTTAATACTGTATGGAATCGTGGCTATATCAAATTCCCTAGAACTACACAACACAGTATTGTATCGATACTTGATTACTTCCAATCCGTACTGCACTGTCTGCTACATTAAATCTAAAAACCTACAAATATACACACCATCGTATGAGTACATCCTTTCTCCTGAATCGTCACTGAATACCCCTGGTACTAGTTTTCTTAATACACCCCTGCCAGTCTGCAGAGTAGCACTTTTACAATCATTAATTGAAGCAAACCCATGTTGTTGTCATTCTGCCGGTCATCGCCATTTTACATGAAGATAACTCTACTAATTTTAGTCACTCAGGAACAGAAGAGTTCCTCATTCTAGGTAAAACTATAAACCGAACTACACCGAATTGTACCTCAAACCTGTGGATGTTAAGTTTGGAGCTTCCAGTTGGGAACTAGCAAAGACACCACTATCCTATCTTTAATTAAGCTATCTAAATAAATTTAACTCACCAAGAGTGGGCTTACAAATTGCCAGTCATTTTGATGGATTTCCTCAGTCCTCGTGTGTGGGCCACACAAGCCAGTCATGGTTAAATCTAGAGGCATTTGTGACTCCCTGCTCTGGTCCTAATACTGGGGAGGGCTGGTTAAAGCCTCCCTATTCTATACTACAGCGATCTACATAATCGCTCCTTCGGCCACGGTTGTCTGGTTTGGAGAGACCGGGAAACTGACACGCGCCTCTATTTATCCTCGCTTCCAGAGCGGCTTCCCATCGTACCCCAGGGCACTGCAAGGGATGCTGGTATTGGTAACATCATCATGTATCGCGCCAGACGATTACACATTCATCCATCCATCATGTGCCTTGCCGGTAAGCGTGGGCGGTCATGTTCTGCCATCTCACTCGATCAACAGAGTCGTGGATCAGTTCCGTGTTTCTGTCTCGACCATGCCACAAGGCCAAGCCATCCAGATACTTGTTTCTAGGTCTTCCCCTTGGTCTGTTCCCCTCGATCTTACCAGTTGTCACCAAGTTCTCCAAATCATTTCTTCTCATAACATGCCCAAAAAATTACACATCACACCCTCAATTTTTCGACGGTCCCTCGTCGAATACTCTAGACCCTTAGGGTTTCGACAAAACACTAGGACTATTTAAGTAAATAATCAATTAAGTGGGTTTCATCATGGGACTTAAACCTCTCAGTGTAAATCTGTTACCAGTTATATTTTCTGAACCTGCCTTAAAAACATACATCAGTGACAATTTACAAATCAGTCCCTGACAAAAGATAATACCATATCTTCTGAGTGGCCATGAGGAATATGCAGTCTGCATACAAAATAAACCACCAACCCTGACAGCAACATCAACACTTAGCTCCATGGATGCAATACATAGGTGCACCAAAAAAAAATATTTGCACATAGGCATCCCCTTAACTTTACAATCCCTACTTTAAAAAAATGTCCCAAATTCACATGCGTGCTATCCACTAGACCACCTGCAAACCAAGATGCAGACACCCTTGCCACTGAAAAAAATATAATTCCTGTGACTATGCAGGCAAACCAGGTTTTTATTTCCCCGGTCTGATTCTGGTAGCCCCGCTTCAGCCATCCGCATCCACCAGTTCCATGGGATGAGTCAGTAATTTCTCAGTTGTCCCCATGGTACCCAAATGAAGCGGGGTAGAAAAATACCTGTACATGGGAAAAAAACAAAGCAAAACAAAACATGCTGGAAGACATGGCGTCTTAGACTCACTTTCTGTGAGTGGGGATTCCTAATTCGAATTAATATTGCATGACACAAAATAATTAACTAGTAATTAATTATTTGTCCATAAAGTGTGTCGCAGAAATATCTAACGAATGTTTCCGTCTGATGGTGCTCACTGGATATCGTTTCCTCCCACTATTATGTGTCTATTTTGAATTGTCTTATGCACAGGGGAAATATAGGAAATCAGTTCATTCACTGCTCGATGATTCTCGCTGGATGCTATTTCCTCTCACTGAATGTCTATTATGTGTCGCTTTTAAATTTTCTGTGCACGGGGGAAATATAGGAAATCACTGTTCATTCGCCGCTCAACACTTAATGTCCACTTATATCATGAACCTCGATGAACACGCTGGTATTATTAACTCCTCTGCTTCCGCCTATAAGGAAAGGATTGATGTACAATGGGAAACATCCCCCCTTGATGATCTCAGGTGATGGTGCCACCGGTGGGGATTGAATATGGATGTCCAGCGCTCTGCTGCTGGTGGGACACACTGGCGGGATGGATTTCTGGTGTCCCTTCTTCCAGACCAACAAGGGAAAGGTATTTCTATGGATAGTCACAGATGTTGGTACTGCTGAAATCAGTCGCATGAACAGTCCACAACTATTCTCCCAAAAGAATCAACAGAATTTTTCTCTTAGACAAGCACAGCCCCAGCCTCTATTGAATGTGGGAGCATTCTGCTCTCATGGAGTCGTCAACCACCTCTGTAGCTTTCTGAGTAAAGCTTTATGGTTTCAGTAGGAATATATATGCATATTCCAAAAGACTTTATAGCTAAAGTTTGGTGACCTTCGTTGGAGTGTTCGCACTCTTAATTTATACCAGCGGACTCAGACTGAGTGCCGGCTGGGTGGGAAACTTTGGTTCCCTAAACATGGAATAAGGTCACCTTTAATTTCGACGACTTGAGATGTGGTGTAGGTCTGGAGGCTCTTCTCTCAATGCTGTGCTTCTTGGAGACTTGGGGAAAAAACCTGAACCCAGTTAATGTCTTTGGCCAGGGACCTCTCACACCCCCAAAAAGAAAAAAAACAAAACAAAAAAAAACAAAACATGGAACTACCACCTAAAAGAATCACTGAAGACTGGAACAGACACCAACAAGATAATCTAAAGGCCGCCAAACAATCCAGGCCGAGGCTCGCCACTTGTCACCGAAGGAATAAATAATAAAGGACAGGAAGATGTTATTTCCTATACTTAAGTGCTCAAAGACAAAGAAGCGCAACACTGACTTTTAATGGGCCAGAGAAGAAAAGGACAATAAGAAGAAATAGAGAAAGAGCACTGTGTATATTCTCCTCTGTTAACAAGAAAAGGGGTAGAATTTAGACAGAAGATTCCAGGAGTTCTTAGGGCGGGGGATATACGGTTGTACATCCCAGACAGAAGATTACACTGCTGGACTGTAACAGGATCAATGAGTTTACACAACAAACTACAGACTAAACAAAACAAATTAAGGACAACAAAATTAGGTTTTTATTGACAGAACTGCATGATTCAGGGACAAACAGGCATCCTGACATGCCACATAACTGACATATACAGAAATGGGAACCTATGTTCCCACAGTAATCACTGCTGCCTAACACCGCTATGCACATGACTAGGTACCCATCTCCACAAACCAACAAGGACATGGCAACAACAGAGCCTCAACGTAAACAACAACGGTAACAGCAGGTATGGACTCTCTATTGTTATCGTCTCAGGACTCATGGACAGTCAGTACATACAGAAATGGGAATCGGAGATCCCACAGTTAGAGACAACTGCTGCCTAGCACTGACTCCAGGGGCGGTCTCTAAATGACAGTGAGACCTCAATCATGTTCAGTTGAGTCGAAGGGCACCCTCAATACCCACACAAGACACCCGCATCACATAAGTCGACTGGGACCAGATACAGTGAAGAGCCATAACATAACAGATAACAAAACTATAACCCTAACAGCAGAGATATAGTGGCATAAACAGGTATACAAAAGGGTATACAAAAGGGTATACAAAAGGGGATGTGAGTGGCCTACGACATTAACCAGAGCCGGGGCTCAAGTTTGCTCTACAAACCACAAACATGGCCAGGGGTCACTACCTGCAATGCATGACAAGGTACAACATCTAATTAATAATCATCAAAGCATCATTATTTGCATCAACACATGGACTTCACAAGACAACCACTACAGCAATGGTGTATGCAAACAGTGTCCTTGTGGCACAAACATAGACATGGACTGTGTAAGTTCACACCAACCACATGATACTTCAACTGGACAACAATGATATGGATAGGTTATAGGCTATACTCCACATAAAATATAAACAGAGCACACACGCTCTACAGCATCCTTCGGAGTGATTGGGCCCACAATTAATGCAACAGCCACCACCATATCATGGGACAATCTTAATGTGAGGGCGGATCATTCCTCGTCACAATGCTCGCAGCCTTTCCTGCTGCTTCTCATCTAACTCAGTTTTTACTTCTTGAATACTCTCAGTTCAGGGAGGTCATTACCTACAGATCTCTGACACAACACAACTTCTCATCCCCAACACCACAGGCTAAGAATACCACTCATAAATGCCAATGTTACACAGCAACACTCATCAACTAGTCAAAATCAACACTGAACACAACTCAGCTACACCGGTGTACAACGACTCTAACAGGACAACACCATTTGAACATGTACATACAGGACATAAATACAGTCCAATGCACCAACAGCAATCCAGCAGACATAGGATATGCAATTCAACATGACATCAGCAGGACACACACCTTTGTACTGATAACTGGACAACATCAATAGACCAGAAGCACAGTTCTACACATAACACCAGCAACAATCAGGACACAGGCTATAACATAAGTCACCGCCAACAACTCATAACACCACATAAAACCATCACAATCACCAAATGATCGCTCTCACCATAGCCACCCTATCATGTGTAGTGTTCAACCTGGCACCTTCACCACTACACCCAGTCATGAATAATTATTGCCATAGCTCCATTTATCTAGAAGAACATAACATACATTGTCATCAAGCACCATATATCTATTACTTTCACCGTGCCACTCTACACCTTCGTACGCCAGCAATCACTATAGGTTTGGCGTTCTTGAGTCATGATAAGTCATCTAACATAATGGAGGCGTCTCTCATGCCCTGGCACCCTTTACTTTTCATTACATGTGGGGCATCTCAAAACCTCAATACATTATAATATAAAGACACCGGCCTTCCCCTTTGTTGTGGGAAGTTAAATCATAAACACATCTGTACCATGTTTCCAGCTCAACTTCATGTTCCTCATTATAGACCAGACTGGTATAACCACCCAATGATGTACTTTGCCTCCCTCTTGCTGACTGTACAGTCCACCTGGAACAGCCCTAGTTACCCCAGGCCATTCAATCTACTGTTATCTTCAACCTCACCATGCTACTATAATAATGGCATTATATTATATATATCCTGCAAACCTAATCTGGCCACCTTCATACAGGAATACCACCCAAATAGAATTAATCATAACCTAATATTTTATTCAACAAAGCTCCATATTTTCCTCTTTACTGTTGTAAACAGCCCCGACCATTATTTCATTATTTTCTCTTTTATGCTAGTGCTTCATATTTTCCTCTTGTCAGATCACAGACTTTATAGAAAAATACATCCTCCTCTACTCTGGACTATGATACTACATATTTTTAATACTGTATGGAATCGTGGCTATATCAAATTCCCTAGAACTACACAACACAGTATCGTATCGATACTTGATTACTTCCAATCCGTACTGCACTGTCTGCTACATTAAATCTAAAAACCTACAAATATACACACCATCGTATGAGTACATCCTTTCTCCTGAATCGTCACTGAATACCCCTGGTACTAGTTTTCTTAATACACCCCTGCCAGTCTGCAGAGTAGCACTTTTACAATCATTAATTGAAGCAAACCCATGTTGTTGTCATTCTGCCGGTCATCGCCATTTTACATGAAGATAACTCTACTAATTTTAGTCACTCAGGAACAGAAGAGTTCCTCATTCTAGGTAAAACTATAAACCGAACTACACCGAATTGTACCTCAAACCTGTGGATGTTAAGTTTGGAGCTTCCAGTTGGGAACTAGCAAAGACACCACTATCCTATCTTTAATTAAGCTATCTAAATAAATTTAACTCACCAAGAGTGGGCTTACAAATTGCCAGTCATTTTGATGGATTTCCTCAGTCCTCGTGTGTGGGCCACACAAGCCAGTCATGGTTAAATCTAGAGGCATTTGTGACTCCCTTCTCTGGTCCTAATACTGGGGAGGGCTGGTTAAAGCCTCCCTATTCTATACTACAGCGATCTACATAATCGCTCCTTCGGCCACGGTTGTCTGGTTTGGAGAGACCGGGAAACTGACACGCGCCTCTATTTATCCTCGCTTCCAGAGCGGCTTCCCATCGTACCCCAGGGCACTGCAAGGGATGCTGGTATTGGTAACATCATCATGTATCGCGCCAGACGATTACACATCACACCCTCAATTTTTCGACGGTCCCTCGTCGAATACTCTAGACCCTTAGGGTTTCGACAAAACACTAGGACTATTTAAGTAAATAATCAGTTAAGTGGGTTTCATCATGGGACTTAAACCTCTCAGTGTAAATCTGTTACCAGTTATATTTTCTGAACCTGCCTTAAAAACATACATCAGTGACAATTTACAAATCAGTCCCTGACAAAAGATAATACCATATCTTCTGAGTGGCCATGAGGAATATGCAGTCTGCATACAAAATAAACCACCAACCCTGACAGCAACATCAACACTTAGCTCCATGGATGCAATACATAGGTGCACCAAAAAAAAATATTTTCACATAGGCATCCCCTTAACTTTACAATCCCTACTTTAAAAAAAATGTCCCAAATTCACATGCGTGCTATCCACTAGACCACCTGCAAACCAAGATGCAGACACCCTTGCCACTGAAAAAAATATAATTCCTGTGACTATGCAGGCAAACCCAGTTTTTATTTCCCCGGTCTGATTCTGGTAGCCCCGCTTCAGCCATCCGCATCCACCAGTTCCATGGGATGAGTCAGTAATTTCTCAGTTGTCCCCATGGTACCCAAATGAAGCGGGGTAGAAAAATACCTGTACATGGGAAAAAAACAAAGCAAAACAAAACATGCTGGAAGACATGGCGTCTTAGACTCACTTTCTGTGAGTGGGGATTCCTAATTCGAATTAATATTGCATGACACAAAATAATTAACTAGTAATTAATTATTTGTCCATGACTAGCATACTAGCCTGGTGGTCGTGTGGTCAAGACCCCACAGAGACTTGGGCTCTTAGGTCTGTCCAGCTTGAAATGAGCACCAGGATATTTACCACATCACCCATCAAGTGTTGGTTAATTATAAAAATGGTGTACTAGATCCTGTGGAGAAACAACAAATCATATTCATGAGCTCTGACAGATTCCATAGGTGTTCTTGTATCTCCACAGATCTCACTTCTCTGTGTTCTGTATCAGTTCTATTGTTATTCTTCAGTGCCACCATCTTAGACCATCCATTATCATTTCTCTCTACCTGCCTCTTGTGCCACTCATCTTTCCAGTTATCATATTTTCCATTGCTTTTCTTTTGATCACACGGCCAAAGAACACTGTTTCTTTTGTATTGCTGTATATAATGTTAAAGCTATTTTTTTTTTTCTTATTGTTGTATATAATGAACATTATTGTTGTAATGTTGTATAAAATTTTCTACTTTCATTAGCCTTTTCCAGGCAGTCATCAAATATAAACTCATGATTATATCTTACAAATGCCATTCACTTTACCTCTTGTCTTTATGAAATCTGCTGTGGGTTTGTATTGTTTCTCATTATACCTTTATTTTTGGGGTATCATTTTACATTTCTATGACAGAGTAAGCTGGTCTAGAGGTTACACAACTCTCTCCGTAATCTCATATACTCTTGTAAGTAGCGTGATGTTGCGCTAGAATTGGAAGCAGTTCTCTCGTCGGTAACTTATGGTGTATTTGAGCCAGTCTCTCAGAAAGCAATGGCAAACTACTGAGCATACTCTTGCCAAAAAATCAACAATCAGCTGAAAGATGCTGATGTTGACAGCGATGTCCTGTAAAGGATATGCGGAGAAACAAAAATGACAGAGTAATGGCTGCCATAGTGGAGTTGCAGAGTTCTATTGCAGTGAGTTATCTCATTAGCCCTTGTTCTGCAAATCAGGATTGTGCATGATTGTGTCAGTTCCTCAGGCAGAAAAAGAAAATACGTACATTTATAACTGCAAACATACATGTATAATATTTAATGACAAATGATTTCAGATCAGATAAATTTTCTTCTTGACAACTTGTGTTTATTTCTGCTCTTCTGCAGGTTATGTTAAAAGCTAGGGCAAAATATGAACCAAGGCAGTACATGTAAGTTGTGATATTTTTGTGTACTTTGCCATCTTCATAGTGAAAGTTTGCTGCATTGGAACTCCAGAATTCACTATTATTAAAGATGACACAGGTAGATAGAACCTGTTAGCTTGGATGGAATCTGTCTAGAAGCAAACCTTAGGCTAACGCATGCTAAAGTTTAATGTGCTGATCTTTGATGTGCATAACTTCCCTTCAAAGAAGAAGATTCACCATGATACTGCAGTCTAGCTTCCTCTATCCAGTCCATATCTTGATGTAGTCTGACATCCTCTACAAAGTACTTTTCCTCTTGTGCTTTTGCTCTTGAGATCTGTAGCCGGGTATAGACCCACAACCACCCTTTGTAGGCCAATTCATGGTGGCTCGATGTTTGCTGATTAATCTTTCTTATGGTGAGACATCTGACCTCCGACCAACACTCTTTAGTCAACTTTTACGTCATGCATGTGGAAAGTCCTTAAAGTTCGGAAATGATCTTTGCGCATTCATTTTTTTTTCTTTTGTAAAGAGAACTATACATACAGGCAGATTTTATATTTTGCCTTTAGAATCATGAAAAGTAAATTGTGATCACGCAGCAATACCATGGGATTATGGTGTCACAATAAATCTAAGGCCACATGCTCAGACATTAAGAACCACTGAAGAGAGTACTAAATGAGAGTACTGAAGGCTAAATACTATGCATGAAAAAAAGTGAAAGACAAAAGAAAACATTTGTAAAGCAGGCGTGTACAGATATGATTAATGCAGAGATACACACAATTAACAAGAGAAACATATGACTTATGAGAGTATGGAGCCGGTCGCTCAGAAAGTTGTGGCGTGCTGATGAGCGTAATCTAGCCTAGAAATCAACATACAGCTGAAAGATGGTGATGTTGATCGCAATACCCTGAAATAGGATGGAAATGCGGCCAATAAAAATATATATATAATGGAATGATCAGGAAGAGGTTTTATGATCTGCCCAGGGGCTGAAATACTTGATGATGATAATGCAGTGTCAAAAGACTTTATATATACTAGGTCACTGTTTTTTTCTGAGACTCTGGTGCCCATTTAATGTGGCCAGGTGGACCCAAGATTGTGGTATAAAATAAAGATCCTTCAATGGTTCAAATTTGAACCTGCCCGGTATTTTACAAAAGTTCCTGCAAAATAAACAACATTTTTCCTTGAAAATTAATTAAAACATGCATCTGAGTGTTGATTGGTAATGTTACTATTGTTTGTTTCTTTCTTTCACAGGTATCCTCTGCACTTGTTTATAGTGGATATCTGTGCTAATTTTTACTTCCGTGAGCCTGGCCTCTGCTGTTATAACTAAGAAATACAAGTTTGCACTCTCTACAGTGCCTAATTACGTGATTTATGTCCGCGTGATTATATCAGAGGTCATGTTTTTTATCTACGGCGTTCTTTTATCCATTTCACTCTACAAGATGGCAAAGATGGCATCAACTCAAAAAGTGCTAGAAGCAAAGGTTTGTGATGTTTGTAATTGTTTATGTGAAGTAGAGATAGTTCATGTTTTCACAATAGTCTAGACCACTGCGCCAGCTTGGTGGGGGGTTACAGATGCTAGTTTGTCATCTCGCATACCACGTCGAAACACAACTGTGTTGGTTTTTTAATGAAATTGTATGGGTGCCAGTCGTTCAGAAAGCAATGACAAACTACTGAACATAAAACTTTGTCAGGGATCACGAACAGCCCAAAAAATGCTGGTGTTGACTGATACGTCCGTAAAGGATATGCAGTTAACTTCAGACCACTGCGTAATGAGATGGGATGACCAATTCCTTGCTGTATTTTCTTTCCTCTAGGCGGTATTATTGTTTCCCTCATTGTGTTTGGGTCTCAACAATGAAATGCCTGAATCCTGTGAAAGAAACATGACCAACCTAGGCCTAATCCTGGCCACTTTATGCTGTGCTAGCCTGGCCTAATCATGACCCGGTTACATCCTGTTTCTCGTTTCGTTTAACATGCCAGTACAGGTCTTGCACACCCCCACTGGTTTCTGAGCTTGGAGGGGGGAGAACTCTGCAGCAGTTTTCATGAAGATTTTGATATGGTTACCTTGGTATCAGGTTGAGAGCACATTCTGTACCAACCTCACTTTGGTAGATGCAAGAAGGCTTAGATGATCTGAATATGAGTGCTTTGAACTTAAAAACTCCAGGGGATTTACCAATCAACTATTTCCTTCCTAGAAAATTCTAATATTAACTGGTACCTTTTTATGTTGTTTCATTATTCTGAGTGAAATCGCATATATCAGGAAATTGAACGGATATTTATTCATGGGGAAGAAACTCGTTAACTTAATTTTCATAAATATTTGTTTTTATTTAGTAGAATTTATTGTGAGATCTCTAGCTTTTAGTCCCTGAAATTATGTAGTTAATAATGATGTCTAAGGGCAAACAATTGAAGAGACTGCATTTGGATCCCATGTCGTACACTTAACAAAAGTAAAGGGCCCCTTTACACACCTTTGGCGCTTTGGCCATATTCTTATAGCACTATCAGCACTTCGTGGGTGATGTAGTCAGTATCGCGGTGGTGGGTGATCTAGTCAGTATCGCGGTGGTGGGTGATGTAGTCAGTATTGCGGTGGTGGGTGATGTAGCCAGTATCGCGGTGGTGGGTGATGTAGTCAGTATCGCGGTGGTGGGTTATGTAGTCAGTATCGCGGTGGTGGGTGATGGAGTCAGTATCGCGGTGGTGGGTGATGTAGTCAGTATCGCGGTGGTGGGTGATGTAGTCAGTATCGCGGTGGTGGGTGATGTAGTCAGTATCGCGGTGGTGGGTGATGTGGTCAGTATCGCGGTGGTGGGGGATGTAGTCAGTATCGCGGTGGTGGGTGATGTAGTCGGTATCGCGGTGGTGGGTGATGTAGTCGGTATCGCGGTGGTGGGTGATGTAGTCGGTATCGCGGTGGTGGGTGATGTAGTCGGTATCGCGGTGGTGGGTGATGTAGTCAGTATCGCGGTGGTGGGTGATGTAGTCAGTATCACGGTGGTGGGTGATGTAGTCAGTATCGCGGTGGTGGGTGATGTGGTCAGTATCGCGGTGGTGGGTGATGTGGTCAGTATTGCGGTGGTGGGTGATGTGGTCAGTATCGCGGTGGTGGGTGATGTGGTCAGTATCGCGGTGGTGGGTGATGTGGTCAGTATCGCGGTGGTGGGTGATGTGGTCAGTATCGCGGTGGTGGGTGATGTGGTCAGTATCACGGTGGTGGGTGATGTGGTCAGTATCGCGGTGGTGGGTGATGTGGTCAGTATCGCGGTGGTGGGTGATGTGGTCAGTATCGCGGTGGTGGGTGATGTGGTCAGTATCGCGGTGGTGGGTGATGTAGTCAGTATCGCGGTGGTGGGTGATGTAGTCAGTATCGCGGTGGTGGGTGATGTAGTCAGTATCGCGGTGGTGGGTGATGTAGTCAGTATCGCGGTGGTCACCTTTACTTCCTGGGACATTTCCGGGTACCAAGTTTAAACTGGGTCAGCGTGGAAACCCAGACCAAATTTAAGCATCTACCCTCATGACATTTCACCCACAACCGCTATGTTGGCAGGTGAGCATCTAACCACTACTCAATCACGGCTTCCTTGGCCTTCTATATAGGGATTATAGGTTTGTTGTGAAAGTTATACATCGCTGGCTGTTGAAGATGTGGACAGCGAATGAATGGGAATGTCCCATTTGCTGTAATGTCAATTCTTGACTCACCTTTAACTCTATGTTAATATCTCTTTTATATTTTTGAACCTGGTTTTGGCAGTGTTATTTCACAGTTATTACACAATTATATTACATATAATATCTTTCATTATAAAATATTATCTCAAATCAATTCTGCCATGTGGTTTTTAATCTGGTAATTAGTTTATTTGACTAGATTTGTCATCAAAAAAGAGTTATGGGGGAACGTTTTAAACTTTAAAGCTTTTAATGACAGGATTAGTAAATTACGAATAAAAGGCAAATGGAAAAATATAACGATGATTAATGTACATGCACCTACTGAAGAGAAAGAAGATGATATTAAAGAAGACTTTTATAATGATCTGGAAGATGTCATAGAAGAAACCCCCAAACAGGACATCCTGATTGTGCTGGGAGACTTCAATGCAAAAATAGGTAGAGAGCAAACTAATAAAAAAGTGGCCGGTATGGAAAGCCTACATACAACTTCAAATGATAATGGATGGAGAGTCATCAACCTGGCAGAAGCCAAAGGACTGCAGATTAGCAGTACCAGACTACAAAGAAAGGATATACACAAACAAACTTGGAAATCATGTGACAAGAGAACCTATAATCAAATAGATCACATTTTAATTAACAACAGAAATGCATCAAACATACAGCAAGTCAGAAGTTATAGAGGAGCTGAGTGCCACAGTGACCACTTCCTCGTTGGAGCAAAATTTAAAATAAAACTTAAGAGAGCTTTCTATACTAAATTACAAAGATTACACCCAACATATAACAGAGAAAAACTGCAAGACATTACAGTCAAAGAGAAATTTACAGATGAAATAAAATGTAAACTTGAAACTCTGCAAAACCCTTTGGAGGAAAGCGTTGACCAAACTTGGTTGAACATCAAGAATACAATTCAGTCTACCGCAGAAGAATGTCTCGGTGTGTTAACCACGCATAGAAAGAACAGATGGTTCAATAAAAAATGTAAAGAAGCAGTCATTAGGAAGAAGAATGCCAGACATGTATGGTTAAATTTTTTTTCTTCTATCGTTCGCTTGAAATATGTCTATATCTGCAATGTCGTCTCTTGCATGAATTGAACTGTTTTTTTCAGTTCACACAGTGGTCCATAGAGTTTATCTTCCACTGTCGTCTCTCTAGGCCAGAAGGTTTGCCTAGATATGTTATATTTTGGGCAGTCTTGGAGTATGTGCTCTGCTGTCTGCGACGTCAATCCACATGTGCACATGGCTGTTTCACCAATCTTGAATTTTGTATACATGTGGTTGCGTAATCTATTGTGTCCTGTTCTGAGGCGCAGAATAATGACTTGTTCTGGTCTGTCCATAATGTGGTAGTCATCTTGAGCAGGTTTTGGTGGCTTTCTGACTGATTTGATCATTCTTTTCTTTTGGTGGTATGTAACGGGCACATCAGGCTGTTCCTCTTTGGCTCCTTCTTTAGCTAATTGATCAGCTCTGTCGTTTCCGGGTACTCCACAGTGGGATGGTATCCACTGTATGGTGACTTTATGCTGACTGCTAAGTTCAGAAAGTAGTGTCCTTAGTACTGGCAATTTCCCAGAGAGGAGCGCCTCGAGTACTGATTTTGCATCTGTTAGTAGCACCACAGGTTGTGTACCATTGCTGTTATTTAGTAATTTCTCTGTTGCTATCTTGATTGCCTCAATTTCGGCATCATAGTTATGGCAGTACTTTCCTGTCGGTACTCTGGCTGTGTCCCTAGTATTATTTGGGTATTCTATGTACACTCCCGCTCCTCCATTTCGAACAGCATTTTGTGCTGACCCATCTGTGTAGACTCGGATCCAGAGGTCCTGTGGGTATTCTTCATCAAGGAAGCTGAGAGTGGCTGTTCTGCGCTGCACACTGTTCTGTTCTTCCTTGTCAAATATTCCTCTCACTTTTGTCTGGATTTGTAACGATAGTCTATGCTCATCTTTCCATGGAGTTCGCTCTGGAATAGTTGTTAGGGGGATACCAACTGTGGGCAGATCAGTGGTTTCTCTGCAGAGTCGTTTGGCCTGGTGGATAAAACTACTTCTTTTCAACCGCCCCATAGCTAGGTTTTCAAATCTGTTCTTCATAGGGTGGCCTGGCAAGCTGAGGTACTTTTCTGCTTGTATTAGCGTTTTCGTATCTCTGCGCTCACTCAGTGCCGGTGTCCTCCCCATCTTCTCCATTTCCACTATAGGGGTTGATCTCATCCCTCCTGTGGTGACTCTAAGTGCTTGATTTTGCACCTTGTCCAGCTCTTGTAGTGTGGTATTTGATGCTGAACACCACGCAGTTGACCCATATTCCAGGTGTGGTCGTATGCTCTGTTGGTAAACTTTGCTAAGTATTTTCGTACTGGCTCCCCATGTGGTTCCACTTAGCTTTCTCAGGATGGCTATTTTCCTTCTGGCTTTTGCTACTGCTTTGTTGATGTGCTTTCTCTATGTCAGCTTGCCATCAAATGTTACTACAAGGTATGTTGGTTCTTTATCTTCTCTTAGGGGTGTTCCATTTATCTGGATGATCCCTGCCTTTTGTTTTGGAGAGAGGGTAAATAGGGTGGTGCTGCACTTGTCAGTGTTTATGCTGACACACCATCTATTTGCCCATGCAGCAAATGTATCTACAGCTCTTTGTAGCAATCTGGTGGCCACTGATGCATATTCATTTGTGCTCCATAGAACCAGGTCATCGACGTACATTGCCGCTTTAATTCCATGCGGTAGGTGAGCAACAAGATCATTGATGAAGATTAGAAAAAGTGTGGGGGACAAGACTCCGCCCTGGGGGACACCGTGACGCAGTAGTACTTTCTTGCTCTTGAGTCCGTCTATCTGTACTCGGGCTCTTCTGTTGTGCAAGTATGCTTTCACCCATTTGTACATTCTTCCATTGACTTTGCAGTTTCTCAGTTTCTTCATCAGACCTTCTTTCCAGACTTTGTCAAAGGCTTTCTTCAGATCTATCCATGCCGCAAGCACCAGCTTCTTCTCTTGGAATGCATCCTCAATTTCTTGAGAGAGGTAGGTTGTCTGATCTTCCGTAGAGTAGCACTGCCTAAAGCCAGCCTGCTGTGGCACAAGGATGTTTTTACTTTCAATGTACCACTGCAGTCTGTGATTGATGATGCGCTCCAGTGTTTTGCAGAGACAGCTGGTGAGGCTAATTGGTCTGTAGCTAGAGGCAATGGAACCATCTTTCCCTGATTTTAGGAGGGGTATCATGATTGCTTCTCTCCAGGCTTGTGGAACACTGCCTAAGGTCCAGCTGTTATTGAAGATCTGCAACAGCTTTGTTTTGGCCTCTGTTCCTAGGTTCCTGATCATTTCATTGGAGATACCATCAGCTCCTGGTGACTTTCTCATTTTCAGTTTTGATATGGCTAGCTCCAGTTCGCTGATTGTGATGGGTGCCTCCAGAACCTCATGTACTATTTCCTTCTGTCCTGTATGTTGTCGTTTCTCTCGAATCTCTTGTTATTTCTCTGGACTAATTTTGATATTGCTATCTTGTGCGAACGAGTCCACAAAATGGTCAGCTGCTTGCTTTCTTGTTAAGATTTTTCCATCTTTATGTAGTGCAATTTTTGAGTTTCTCCCTGTGCCCTCGTCATTAAGCTGTTTTATTAGCTTCCACAATTTCCTTGTGTCTCTTTCAAAGTTCAGAGACTCCGTTTTTTCCTGCCAGCTTTTCCGTCTAGCCTGCAGCTTGGCCCTTTGAAATTTGGCTTTTGCATGCTGGAATTTATTGTGGTGCTCTTGGCTGGGTGTGGCCTCTGCTTGCTTTCTACACACTTCAACATCATTATGCAACTGTTCCAGTTCACTACTCCAGTAGGGTTTATATTGTTTACGGGCTCCTCTTGGTACTGTTTCTCGCGCTGCCTGTAGTATGCATTTCCCAAACTCTTCAATAGTGTTCAGGTTTCTAACCAGTATGCTGGTGCGATGCTTGTACATTGCCCAATCTGCTTTCTTGTAGTTCCACCTCGAGAGGGTGCTGCTTTCACTTACAAGCTCATTTTCTACGGTTAGAAAGACTGGCCGATGGTCACTGCCACCAAGTTGTTTCCCAACAGTTCGTGTAATGTTCCACTCCAGGTCTGGTGAATGAAAAGCCAGGTCAGGTGTAGTTGTAGAGTGCCATGATCTCGAGTAGAAAGTATGTGGGTCGGACGGCTTGTTAATCAACATGAATCTATTCTCATCTTGCCAGTCTTCCAGTCTCTCTCCTCTCTGGTCCATGTGATCATAGCCCCAGCTCTGCGAGTGGCTGTTGAAATCGCCACACACAATCATTTTTTCATTTAGTGGTAGAGTGTCCAGTGCCTGTGGGCGGTCACTTGGACAGTAGTAATTGATCAGATGTAGATCTGTATTACCTGTCTTAAGTTTAAGTGTCTGATACTCAGCCCCTTCCATGTAGACTTTGATTTGGGAAGCCATGATGTTATTTCTTACAAGGGTCAGTATCCCACCTTTTCGCCTGTTCTTTCGGTCAGATCGGTAACACTGGTAGCCTCTGATTTTGAAGGCTATATTTTCATTGAGGTGAGTTTCTTGCAAGCAACATATGCTTACTTTTTCTTGGTCCAAGATTTTTTCTAATTCTATTTTTTTGTTGCTGACTCCCTCCGCATTCCAGTGCATTATTTTAAGTCTTCGTTTAGTATGGCCAGTCGTCCTATTCTCATGTCCCCTGGCTCCACAGGACATCTGAGAAGGACCTCCAGTAGTTGGGGTTGGACCCTTTCGAGACATAGGGCCCGGCACTGCACCTGCCTGGGGGTCCAAAGCAGGGCGAGCACCATAACGATTAGCAGTAGTCGACATATTCCATTTTGCGTGATTGCGTGGCATTCTGATTTCTGTGGTGCGCCTCTTGGCTGGTTGCCTCCGTCTTCAGCACCTTTCTTTGCTAGAGCAGACTGTGGTCTCACTCGAGTGTAGATGTGTACGCGCGCACACACCTGTCTGCGCATGCATGTACGTGCATGCACATCTAGAGCATACTGGTTATTTTCCGGCGCCAGAGACTCGCCGTCGCCCCTTCTCCTGTTAGTTTAAACAGGTCCGCCACGTGAAGGCCAGGAGTTGGACTTTTGCTGCATAGGTTATGTATTCACGAGCCATTGAGGTATTTGAGCAATGTTGGGCGCTCACCCCAACACCGTGCCTCGGCTACATAACAGCAACATTTGGAACCCGTATGGTTAAATGACATCAATAACATCCAAAAGGAAGAGCATTATAGAAATGAATGTAAAGAGGCTACAAAAATAGTCAGACAGCAGAAGCGAGAATATATGAGTAATATAATCAAAGATATGGAAACTAATCACCAGAAAAATGAATCCAGAAAATTTTTTAAAGAACTGAAGTCAATGAAACGAGGGCACCAACAAAACACATATGGTTTAAAAGACAAAAATGGGAATATGATAAATACCAATGAGGAAATGTGCAACACATGGAAAGAATATTTTATTGAATTACTAAATTGTGAACTCCAAGTCACATTTTCCCACAGGAAGAGGTTCTAACATGCGAACCACAAATTGAAGAACCTACATTTGAAGAAATCCTATATGTAATCACACGACTTAAAAACAATAAGGCAACTGGGACTGATGGAACTGCTGCTGAATTTATAAAGGCAGGTGGCCATGCATTACATCTAAAGCTATACGAACTAATAATAAAAATCTGGAGGACAGAAGAATTACCCCATGACTGGAAAGAGTCATTATTGATACCTATCTTTAAGAAAGGAGACAAGTTCCAATGTGGAAATTATAGAGGAATATCACTACTGTCCACAAGCTATAAGATACTATCCGCAGTATTACTAAATAAACTAAAACCATATTCAGAAGACATATTAGGTGACTACCAGGCGGGTTTTAGACAAAACAGATCAACAATAGATCAGATATTTATCTTACGACAAATAGCCGAGAAACATTGGGAATATAAAAGAGATCTCCATAACATTTTTGTGGATTTTAAAAAGGCTTATGATAGTGTCCATAGGAATAGTCTATGGAATGCTATGCAGGAATTTGGAATACCAAGGAAGTTAATCAACATGACCAGACTATGCATGGAAGATACTTATAATATAGTAACATATAAAGGCAGGAAATCAGACCCCTTCCAAATAACATCTGGCTTGAAACAGGGTGATGCACTATCGCCGCTACTCTTCAATCTGGCTCTAGAGAAAGTTGTAAGGAAGGTAAAGGAGGAATGTGATATTGGAGGAACATCCAAGCTGCTTGGTTATGCAGATGATATAGATATTATAGGGCAAAGTGAACAAAAGACATTGGAAATATTGACTCACTTAAAGGGAAAAGCCCAACAGATGGGGCTGGTTATAAACCAAGATAAGACAGAATATATGGTAATTTCAAGAGACGGAATGGCTAGAAACTCTGGCCACATACAAATAGATAATATGACCATTAAAAGAACGGAAACATACAAATACCTGGGTACAATCTTCAACTGCTCCAACATCATAAGGGAAGAAATACAAACTAGAATCAACTCTGGAAATAAGATATACTATGCACTACAACATCTACTAAAATCAAAGGCGCTATCTCGTAACACCAAAATCACAGTATACAAAACACTGATCAGACCAGTTGTGCTGTATGGCTCTGAAACCTGGAGTACAATGAAAGGAGACGAAGCCTTGTTACAAACCTTTGAGAACAAAATTTTAAGACGCATCTTTGGACCCATTAGGGATACACAAAGTGGAGAGTGGAAAAGAAGAAGTAACAAAGACATTTATGATCTGTTTAAGTCCCCGCTAATCACTGGTATCATGAAGGCTAATAGACTACAATGGCTGGGGCATATAGAAAGAATGGAAGATAATAGGGAAACAAAACTCGCTTACACTCAGGAAATAAATGACCGTAGACCCCGAGGTAGACCAAGAAGGCGGTGGAGAGATAATACATGTACAGACCTACAAGCACTTGGAATCAACGACTGGCAAGAGAAGGTCCACCAGACAGACGAATGGAGACGGATTGTATTTGCAGCAAAGAACCTCAATGGCTCGGAACGCTGAAGAAGAAGAAGACTAGATTTAATTTCTACTCATGTCAAATACTTTAATTTTTTTCAAACAGGGAACAACTATTCGTAAGGCGCTTGTGGCAGCCATCTTGATAACGCTTCTTTTCCTGTCACGTACAGTGTATAACTTTATTTCAATGTTTCCTACTGTAAAAAAGATACCAAACTTGGGTTTTGACTGGATCAATATCAGTAACAAGGTATGTCATTTTAAGATGTATTTTTTTTCTCAAGATGTTTAAGTTATTTTAGTTAGTTAGTCGTAACTCCAACTTCACGGCAATGGGTCACTCGATAATTGCTCCTCATTGTCCCATGTGGAAAGTGAAATAGAAAGCAGTCCCGACAAAACCAACAGCATCTGCCAGAATGCCAACACAAGTATAGACGAAACCACATTCCACATGAAATCCACATCTCATAGTGTTGCACCAGGCACTTAACTTAGCTGGGTGATGGAACCATGTAGTACAAGTCCGTTGAGGGAAATGCATAAGCAAATCATGACCAGAAGCAAAACAACACTCCAAGGCCTTAACAGAACACCCATCTATCCACCACATTGGACCAGAAGTTGTCCCAAGTTATTTTAGGGGGTGGTAGAACTGCCCATGGGGTGGCTCAACCATGGAACAATCTTCCATAGCAAATCATATGTATTACCAGTCCCCATACATACAATCACAGACGGACTACATAGTAGTATTTGGAGAAAGTTTTAATTGTCCTGAAGCAGTTTCTTGTTATGAGTGTGATGTGACAGGGACGTCACATTTTGTAGACCTGAATGCGTGGAGAAATAGTTGGCCAGTCTTTTCCTCACTTAGTAAGGTACAAACTCCTGTCCAACCACGCTCGTATAGCATTAGTTAGTTAGTTAGTTAGTTAGTCGACAGATCATCCTCATTGCACATCGAACCATTCAGTCCATAAGTGCTCGGATCCCCTCCTCAGCAAATCCCGCAACGTGTAGCGGCTAACGACGCCAGTTCTGTGTTGGTTTATCAATCTTTTTTGGCTTCCTGGGTAGTGTTCTTGTTTGGCCCTAGTGAACGTCTGTGTCTCGAGCCATGTTATTGCTTTACTTACTGCCATGACTTCCATGGTCAGGCTACTTGTGGTTTCAGTGAAAGCACCAGAGTCCTCCTTCACAATTCTCCCTCCGGCCTGAGCTGTAAAGACCCATGAGCTTCTCACATGTCGGCGACCGACCCATCTGTGTAGATGACTGCGTCACCGTCTAGCGAATTCTCGAAAATCAACGCTTGTACTTCAGCCTCAACAGCAGCCGGATTTTCTTGTCTGCATTTTCTATCTAGTTGGATGCAAACTGAAAAGGATGTGCAGAAGTCTGTTGGCACTTGCACCCACTCCTCGCCAGGTTCTAAGTCCTCAAGTGAACACACCTGTTGAAGAATGTCTTCGGCTTGACCCATCCACGACCGTCCTCTTTTTAACCTGCTGCCCTTCACCTTCCTAATTTCACTATGCAGTGGATGTTGTGTGTTTGCGTTAATTCTGAGGTAGGCGTGTGCCCTGCAACCTTGTATTCTCTCTTCAGTGGTTGGAAAATCAAGAAGGTAGCGCATCGCCCTGCATGCTGTATCTCTTGTACATCCAAGAATAATGCGCATAGCTTCATTCTGTATCCTTTCCATCCTTTCTATCTGCTTATGGCTGAGAGTCAGGATTGCCATTGCATACTCCAAAACAGACATGACCAGCCCCTTGTTCAGAAGACTTAGATGGCGCTGCTCACAGTTTGCTGCTGCCATCACCCGCATCGCTGCCAAACCCCGCTTGGCCTTTGTTATCACCTGGTCTATGTGCACATTATAAGCAAGGCTTCGATCAAACCGTATTCCCAGGTAATTCATTGCCTGCGTTCTTTCCACCGTCTCTGAACACAGCATTACAGTTGGTGTTGGAGTGTTGACAATATGATTATTCAACAAGAACCAAGTCACTGTTGCCTTTGTTGGGTTGACCATTGCCCCAGCTTCATCACACCAAGTACTTATGCGATTGAGTTCGGTTTGTAGTTCCACAGCAACCTCCTCTCTATCCTTACCCTTACGATACACTAAAACATCATCGGCATATGACAATGTCCTGCCCGGTCCAGTGATCTGCTCACTGGTGATTCTCACTGTGTAGGCGTTGAACAGTACCGGAGATAATGGTGATCCCTGTGGTAGGCCAGGATATATTATTGTTGGTTCCGAAGTCCAACTGCCACATCTAAAAACTACTTTCCGTTGGAAGAGGGCTGCAGCGATCCAACTAAGGAGGAATGGACTTACGTTTAGTTCAAGAAGCTGAAACATTAAAAAAATCCAGTGGTACTCTGTTGTATGCGTCCTCAAGATCAATCGCTGCAGCAACGGTTTCAGTGCCTGAGTGAAAACCTTCATAGACATCATGGGCAAAGACTGCTGCATTGGTCCAGGTTTCTCTTTTTGGACGGTACCCACCCAGGGTAGGTGGGAAAACACCTTGCCTCTCTAGTTGGCTTGATATTTTCCTGGCAATTACCTTCTCCAGCAGCTTGCCTATTGTATTCTGCATGGTTATAATTCGATATCCCTGAATTTTTTTGTGGTCTTTGTCAGGCTTCGGCAAGGGAATCAGATAGCTGTGTAACCATTCCTCCTTGATGCTAGCACTCCCTATACTGTTGTTGTACATGTCTGCTAGTTTCTCTAGCTCATTGTCGGAACACCTATTTATGTCATCGTATCTTATGCCATCAGGACCTGGAGCACTGTTTTTTGATCGTCGAAGCACAACCTTGATTTCTTTCACTGTCACTGTGTCTTCATCCGAAGTGTTCTGGGCCTTGCATCTGTCTGAGGTGACCTCCTTGGCCAGATTTCAGCCTCCCATGTCTGTCTGGTTGCTCTGCTCAAGGTAGCGTTCAAAGAGGGCTTTGCCCTTGTCCTCGTCAGTCCTCTGCCAGATGAGGTCAGCACCTTGGAAGTCAGAAATGCTCTTATCCTTGACTACACCACTCATGCTTTTATGTAGTCGCCAGAACAATTTCAGTGACTTGTCTGTGCTTACTCTTTGACACACCTCTGCCCATTTTTCGCTTTTAACCACCTTGACCAGTTTTTTGAAATAGCTTACTTTTGTGTGCATCTCTCTTTCTAAGTGCAAGCAGGGACTAGGATGACCAGCTCTGTTCTTCTTGGCATTTTGCCATCTCCTTACAGCACTACGCTTATCCACCCAAGCTTTCTCCACCTCGAAACTCCACCACAGTGACTTCTCCCAGCTTTTTTTCCTGCCCTGAAACGTTCTGCGCTTGTCACGTCTTATTTTACTCACCACATCTTGCCCTGTACTGTCATACTGGAACGTCTTTACCTTTAGCTTGTGCTGCCTGGTTCTGCCTTTCTCCACCAATATGCTGCAAGGGTGGTGGTCGCTGCCATGGTGTCCTAGGACACCCCATCTACACACTGTAGTGAGTGAAGGTGAAACTAGCGCCAGATCAATAGCACTGTCCTCATCGCCTGGATGGCTTGCTATCCTTGTGACACAGCCACTGTTGATACAAACCAGGTCGATGGTTTCCAGTGCAGTCTCGAGCTCCTCCCCCTGTGTATTGGAGGAAGTGTTTCCCCATGATCTGCCTTTAGCGTTGAAGTCACCACAGAAAATAACATTTCTCTCGTGGCCTAATATGCCACTTAAGCACTGCCACTTCTGGGCGTCCACACTCGCATTGCAGGCATAAACATTAACCAACACGAATGGTATACTTCGTATAGCATTATCGATGCACTTCTCTATTAACTGTGCTAACATGTCCGCTACAGACCACCTGCCATCTTAGCAATCCTAGAATACTAAGCATTCATCCATCTTGTTCTTTGTTGCACACTTGTATTTCCCTTAGTTTTGTTACAATTAGTGGGTGCACTGGTCAGGGCGTTAGACTGATGATGTCATAAGGGTTTGATAACAGCTCTTGACACTCGTTTCAAGAGGTAAAGACACCTATTTTCCTTCCTGCAGGGCTTGTTTTTTTTAAATTTTTTTAATTACAATTACCACAATAATTAATATTAATTAGTCATGTGTAATGATATTTGCACATTTCCCATTATATACATACATTTAGTATTGTTGATTAAGATTAGCTAAATGAGATATATGCGCGTTTAAAATGTCTTTGCAGTTGCATATCATAACTGCAATGATGAAGTGTGCCATAGAGAGCCTGTACTGTGCATGTGAGACATGAGCAATAAGCAGGTAAACTGAGAAACATTTGATGGCAGCAGAAATATACTTTCTGAGGAAGATGGGAAATAATACCATGGATGGGTTGAAAATAAATGAGCTCACTCTTCAACAGATGAAAATTGCAAATTGATTACACAAATTAGATGCCGTCTGTCATGATTTTTTGGGGCCTGTAATGAGGCATAAATTTGAAAGCTAGTGACAACAGACAAAGGAAAAGAGAGAGGCAAAGGGATAAATATCTAAATAGCTTGGCAAAATGGCATAATCAGCACTAAAACTGAGCCCATGTTTATTGCAGAGGCATATGATGATGGAAATTGCTGCTTCCCTTGCAAAATGTCCAAAATAATGTTTGGCTTTTGCTGATATATAAGTTTCTCTGTGAAACAGTGTCTATTGTTCAACATTCAAACATATTGTTTATTATGTTTCAGCCTGAAGTCACTGTCAAGTTGCCAGAAACCCTTGCCTATGTGTCATTTGGCGTGGTGCTGTTTATATGGGAGGTTCTCCCTATTTCTATTGTTGTGATCTTCTTTCGAGTGAAGAGGCTTAATACTGGTCAGGTATGTTTTCAGAGTGGCCAAAACTAGTAACATAAAAAGAAAGTAAATGACCCCTTTATTGACCTTGTACTCTATGATGCTAGCGCCCCCCCCCCCCCCAATCACATTCAATAATTCTTTCACAGCAGAGTTTATTTAGGGATGATATACTACTAGTAATGATTATCGGATAGACTTTTACATATCCATTATAATAATCTCTAAAACATTTTATATGAACTAATTTTTTTAAAGTACTGAAGAGTATGAGAACTATCATTGAGTCGTTAGCTTGGTGATTGGATTGGGGAGGCTGAGTGGTCTCGAGGTATGGTGTCCGCCTCGAGTGCTGGAGGTCCTGGGTTCAGGCCTTGGTGAGGACCAGGATTTATTTAAAAAA
Organism: Cepaea hortensis; assembly: GCA_963921405.1. Taxonomy (NCBI): domain Eukaryota; kingdom Metazoa; phylum Mollusca; class Gastropoda; order Stylommatophora; family Helicidae; genus Cepaea; species Cepaea hortensis. The sequence goes on from OY992894.1 coordinate 18,232,381, forward strand.
TCCACGTGGACTTCCAGTAATAAAATTTCCCCTGGTCTCTGGGTAGTGAGATCGGACACCCATGTGTATTGTTGCGCACGTAAAAAAATCCCTTGGCAGTTGGAAATCAAAAAAGAGTAGCCTAACGGTGCTGCCCGGGCAAAATTTCGAGTTAAAAATCTACCCAAGTATTTCAGGATCCTCGCAGATGCTACGGAGTTCGTGCATTGAGCTGAGTTTCTCCAGACTCAGGTTTGAGTTAGGAGGAAAACGGAGCACTTATGGGTTAGACCTGTGTGCCGTGATGTTGATCCAGTGACTAAACGACTTGGTGAAACTTAACTGCACTTGCTAATGGCAGTGGATGGACAATCCACAAGAATGTGGCAAGCTCAGTCCAGGGGACTAAGTATGCATCAGAATAAGTGGACAGCCACTTGTCCTGAAGACACAGGTTGTGCTGTCAAAGGCGATGTTCAGAAAATGTTCATGTAGATGGGGAAGACTGGTAATCTACCACATTAATAAATTAATTATTGCTCATGTGGCATCTAGTTTATTCATATGTCTGAATAGGCCAAAATATTTCCAGTATACTTCATTTACTGAGTTGCCATCAAAATATGAATGTATTATTGCAATTATAAAATGCCAGTTAGCACTGATTGTTTTGTTTCCTTGTGCTCAGTGAACTTTAACATGATTGGCTTCATATATGTTGTTGCTTTATATCATAAATTATCAAACTGTTCTTAGAGTACTGTAGATCAAGAAGAAAAGAAATGCAGACATTCTACAAGATTGAACATCTAAGAAAACTGGTTCTTCTTCTTCTTCTTCTTTCGTTCACTTGAAATGTGTCTATAACTGCAATGTTGGTTCATAAATAGCTTCATATATCAGAAACTTCAATAAACATCATGGTGGTTTAGCAAAAAGAACAATGGATGTCATGGTTCCTGGAAGAAGAAGAGCCAGGAGGACACCAGCCCATCAGTGGGTACGGGACATTGAGGACACTTTTTGCCACACGAAAGAATACAATTCTAGGCTAAGTCAGGATAAAAGGCTAGTGCTGGCGAATTTCTCACCCTAACTGTCCAATGTGATCTTGTGTTAATTCAGCGGCATGTGGTCTAACATTGAAGTACAAAGGGGCATGAGGCTGGGTAGCTGGATGAAGAATCTTTCCAGTGTGCTATGATGAGAGCGATATTCTGCAAATGCTTTGCTACATCATGATGAAGTTTGAAGTACACAAGTCTTAATGTGAGATACCCCCCACCCCTTATTTCACTTGTTACTTGGAGCTTCTTTCTAGTTTTCTTGTAGATCATTAAGGAGGCAAGCTGAGAAGCATCTAATAGTAGTGGAAATGTTGTTTCTGTGGGAAATGCACAGTATACCATGCACGTACATAAATGAAAGCATCCATCAAGAAACAGGTGGAAACCATAAACTGATAGAGAAATTCGACATCGTCAAAATTTGTTGAGCATATTATGAAGAGAAATAAATATGAAAACTTAGTCACAGATGGCTTGGCCACATGCATAACCAGGACAATATCACAGATTTGATCCAAGGCTCTGGTGATCATGTGACATGCGAACTATGACCACCCACCGTTATCAGCATGGCACATGGTTACGATGATGTGATCAGTTTCTTTGTTGTTACCTAACTTAGATTGCATTGGGTCTTATATTTGTATGTTTGTTCCATGTAAACAAACACAATTTTTATCATTCACATTTTATCTCTGTTTATTGTCCTGCAGGTATTAACCAATTTCTCCACACAAATCAGTGGGTCGCGGGTGTTTTTCTTTGACAACCCACGACGTTATGATAGTGATGATGATCTGAACTCCCAGCCTAGTTCCAGCTAGTAAGTGTCTCAGTATCTGAATAACACATCCATCTGATGTTTACTTAATAACAAATTTAATGCTGCTACTATTGGATACAATTGATGATGATGCCCACTACCATTGGATACAATGCAGGTCTCCGTGGTGATATATATATATATGCGCTCACTCGCATTGAACTCCGTAGCGTAGTCCATACACACTATTTATAGTAATGGTGGACTGAATTTTGCATGTGGATTAGCTTTCCCTATTAACAGTGTCCCTCGCGAACAGGTGAACCCACTCTGACTTCAGAGGTACTTGTAATTTACGTCCCCAAGTCAAGGGCGACAGATCAACAGGGGTTGAATCCCTAACCTTGGCATCAGCATACCAGATGTTTAAGAATGTGTGTTCTTATCCATTCGACCATGCTGACCTGCATAATTACCGGTCTCCCTGGTGTAGGGTTTAAGGGCGTTGTTCGTGATCTTGTATACTCTCACATGAATTGCGTGGGATTCGGCAGCTGATTGTGCCGTGTTGGTTACCTGCGGAAGTTTGTGAGCCAGTCATTCAGAAAGCAATGGTAAACTACTGAACATAAAACTTGCCAAGACATCAACAGCAGCTGAAAAATGCTGGTGTTGATTGTAATGTCCTGTAAAAGGATATGCGAAAGAAAAACAAACTATATATAATAATAATTAATACAAATAGTCTCTGGTTCTCAGACTTAAACTCTTGTTACTTCCCTTGTTTCAGCAATGACGCCGTAGGTTCTCATTCCTACAGTAGTGACAGCTGTTTCACACCATGCTCAGAACGAACACCAATCAATAGCTCTTTACGGGCTATCGTGGGTGCTTCCCCTTCATTGATGAATTTTCCTAGAGCAGCCTCAAGTTTACCTGGCAGCAGTCCATTTCCAAGTTTCAAAAGAGGCAACAATTATGGAGCATTGTCTGGTGAAGGGTCTATTCACACGAAGCCAAGTTCAGCTGATGGCACACACAGCAAGTGATGACATACCTGTGATATTTTATTGTTTACTAATTTGCATTATAGAATTATGAAGTAGATGTAAGATATGTACTATACCAAAAGAATACTCTATGATGTGTTTACTTCTACTGTTATTCCTCTTTCCTCTTCCACACTGTTAATGCTTACACTACTGGTTCAATACTGTTTTAATTATTATTAAACAAAATATGAGGGCGAGTCAATAAGTAAGTCACACAGTTCTGGGGGATGGCAGGTAAATGTAGTTGGTGTTTTCTACAAGTGTCATTAGGTGACAGCAACATCGAACTTTATATTCCCGTTCGTCAGGTGGCGCTAGGTGTCTCATGCGCATGCGCAGCACTTAAACAAACTGGCGGCTGTACTTACGGAGTGTACAACCATAGCGCAACATGCTGTTGTGTGTTTTATGTTGGCAAAAAGACTGCCTGCAAAGGACATTCATAAGGAAATGCTTCCTGTTTATGCTGACAAATGTATGTCCTGTAAAGCGGTGCATAGCTGGGAAGAAAAATTTTCTCAATGACGCTCTAAAATTGTTGATGAAATCCGATCTGGTCATCCTGTTGAGATTGCAACAGAAGCATCCGTCAGCGGATGGAGGAGATGATTAGAGGTGACAGGCGAGTAATGATAGACTCTGTAGCATCTGCAGTAGGGTGCTCACATGGTTCAGCATACAGCATAATGCATGATCAATTGAAATTTAAGAAAGTGTGCTCAAGGTGGGTACCCAGAAGGGAAAACGTGGTTTAGAAAACTGAGCATGCAGTTCTATACAGCTGGTTAGGGAGGACTGATAAAACAATGGGATAAGTGCATCAATGTTGGTGGAAATTTTGTTGAGAAATAAAGGGACAATGTATGTATAAAAATAAACTGGTTTCAAGTTATCATATTTAGTTATTTTTTAACACCATTTGTGACTTATTTATTGATTTCCCCCATATTTACTGCTGCTTCAAACCAAGATGAGAAAAATGTTGCTTGATTTGAGGCAGAGAAAATAGAGTTGATAAACTAGGCCATCTTAATCTTATACATTTCAACCTGTTGTATCGAGTTGTTTGTTCTTGCAGAACTGACAGAATCCTGATGATTTAATTCCATCTCTCACTCATTCTTAGTAAGCTTTTGAGATCTCCGAGCAGGTGTGCAAGATGTGAGTTTTGCTTATCTGTCATCATCATGGAGAATTGCTGTGGCTCTTGCAAACTTCTGAATGATCTCTTAAACATGATTTTTATCTGTTCCTGTTATTTCGGACTTCTTCTTTGGCCATTTTAGTATTTGTCTTGTGGCATCAGCATATAAAATGAGCTCATGTATACACCTCATATATTGTGGTGTTGCTATTTGGGTATTTTCGCACATGGCTAATTTCTCAGGAGATTCTGTTGAGCATGCTTAAATGACTTTGCATAAGTTAAGTCCCTGCACAAGTTTTCATACAGAAGTAAGTTTTAAAGTGTTTGGTAAAAACATAATGATCAAACTCTTGTTGGAGAGGGGTCACATTACAAGAAGCAACTAATGTATGTTTATATTTTGAATAAAGTTTGATATTACAAAATAAAACTAGTTTAATATATTTTTCTATATTGGGTTAAAGTGATATATTCATTGCCAATGTGTGTTGCTAAACAACTAACGACATGGTACCCAGGGTCAAACTATAAGTACATAGTTTCCCCCAGCTTGACATATGCTATCTCTATAGGACACTGGTTTTGTGCCTGTCTGCGTGATTTCTTTTGCATTGTTTCTTTCACTGCTACATTTAACTCTGAATGTTCATCATCATGTGCCCAGATCTCAGCCTTTGGTGTTCTGAGTCAGGGAGTCTCTGTGGCGAAGTGGTCAAGCCGTTTGACTTGGGCTCCGAAGGTTGTGGGTTCGATTCCAGGCCATGTCCTTCGGCTCACGAGTGAAATTTTTCGGAGACTCCTGTGGGTCGTCGCTAGAGCTACAGAGTTCGTGCTTTGTGCGACGCTTTCTGCGCTGCGGATAAAATACCTGTGCAATGAAGTTGACCCTGTCGATTTTTAAGCGACTTTTTAAGTTCTGAGTCAACTGTGATGATATTTCACCATCTCAGTCCACCCATCATTTCTCTTGGTCTGCCGCTGTCTCTTTTCCCATTTGATCTTTCTAGTTGTCACGATGTTCTTCACTGCCTCACTTCTCATCACATGACCGAAGAAGGTTGCCTATTTTGTTGTATATAATGTTTAATGTACATTGTTTTAAAGAAAAGATAATATAAATGTAGTCCATTTTTGTGGACTCGATTAAATCATCAGTATTATAACCATCTTCCTTTTCTTTATCTCTCTGTAGAGCTTCTTCTTCTTTCATGTGCTTACATTTGTCAATAACTGCAATGTTGTTTCTTGTATGAAGTTAACGGTCTTTTTAGTTCCCTCGGTGGTCTGTGGAGATCTTCCATTGTTGTTTCTCTAGGCCAGAAGGTTTGCCTAGATATGTCATATTTTAGGCAGTCTTGGGGTATGTGATCTGCTGCCTGTGGCTGATTTACTAATCTTGAAATTTGTATACATGTAGTTGCATAATTTTAGAAATTTTAAAATTTAAAGTTATATTGAGCCAATCCTGATATACGGAAGTGAATCATTGGCAGTCAGCAGATTAGTGAGGGATTGTGTGGAAGCTGTAGAAATGTGTTTTTTTAGACATCTGAAAAAAGTTAACCCACAAAGAGAACTGGTTATGGGAATTCGAAGAAGACAATCCACATTCTTTGGGCAGATCAGAAGGAGAAAGCTGGAGTATGTCACGGCAACAGGAAAATTCAAGGAGAATCAGTGGGAGATGCCAGTGAGTTTGACATCATCGCATTGAGGAACATCATTATCAGGCATTTTGGTAGTAATGAGGCAGAAGGATCGGAACTGACTTGTCACATGGCATAAACCATGAATAAGAAGAGATATTTATCAATATAATATGTAGAAAATGCTGTCAAAAATGGTTGTAAGCACCTTTTATTGGAAATTTCTTATAAGGATTTCTGGGAACATTTTGTTTCCCACTTTTTCTTATTTTTTTTTCAAATGTTATGTATATTCAACACATGACATTGAATACTATAGTTGCAAAATGTAACTAATCATGAACAAATATACAAATGGCCCAACAAGTGTTGATTGGGGGAAATGCTCCAATGGGAGTTGACAGACTAGAAAAACACTACTGTATGGTGTAGAAGCATGGACAAAGAACAGGCAATTGAACTGAGGCTCTAGAAATGTGGATTTATCTCTCTCTCTCTCTCTCTCTCTCTCTCTCTCTCTCTCTCTCTCTCTCTCTCTCTCTCTCTCTCTCTCTCTCTCTCTCTCTCTCTCTCTCTCTGTGCGCGCGTGCGTGAGAGAGAGAGAATATGTCATATTCCATGCAAACATTTAATTCTAGAGATGGACATGAAAAGAGTGTTGATGTAAATATCGTTGCCATTAATGGACATGTAATAAAAATCACACTGAAAAGACAAGTAAAAATCGGGCAAACAAGACGGACATAGAAGAATAATTTCAAAAGATTGATAAACATCTGTGATAATATGCCACATTCCAAAATTGCAAGTATTTATATTTTTTATTCTTGATGATTTGATTCTTGTATGTATCTAACCAATTTTTCAAGTACATATACAAGATTCAAGCTAGTAGAAGAAAATGAGAATCTGTAGGAGCTATATTTAAGTGAAGTTGGGTTTATGGGATTACACCCTATTTTAAAGACCAACTAGGACTTAATAGCTGACATAGTCAATATTACATCAACTGGGACTTGATAGCTGATTTAGTCAATATTACATCAACTGGGACTCGTTAGCTGATTTAGTCAATATTACATCAACTCGGACTCGATAGCTGATTTAGTCAATATTACATCAACTGGGACTCGTTAGCTGATTTAGTCAATATTACATCAAATCAAATCAACTTTATTTGAAAAGGGTCACAAATTGGGCACGCAGGTCTGTCTTACATTCGGCCCTTCCAATCACTCATCTTTCGTTCATCAAGAGCATTATACATTCACATAGGAAGAAAAAAACCATTGTGAAATGAATGTTGTTAACATAAACAAGGCAAATTACCATGTTATGAGGCGCATATCCCACCTACCAACACATCACCCCACCCACACACACACCCCCACCTACCAACACACACACCCGGGGACACATTCATACCCCACCAACCAATCCATCCACCTCCTGCACATCCCCCAACCACACACATTGCCCTCACCTGTTCCCCCAACCCAAACCCACACAGCCCACCCACATTCACATCCCCCACCAACACCTCCAACCACCCATCCCTCAACCACACTTCAATCGACCACATATTCCCCACCCACGCACACACATCCCCCACCAACCCACACATCACACATCCCAAAACCATACACACACATCCCCACCAACTGACATCTCCCTACCCACACACACACACGCATCTCCCTAACCACCTATACATCCCCAATCCACTCACACACACACCCTACCACCCACACATACATCTTTCACCCACACATGCCCTAACCCACACACCCCACCCGCATATCACACACATCTCCTACCACACAATATTCCCAGCTCATGCACCACACACACACATCCCACATACCATCACAAACCCCCCACCCACATACCACACAATATCCCACACCCTCATTCACCCACCCCACACATACCCCCATCCACACACCACACATATTCCCAACCAACACACCACACACCTCTCACCACCGACACACATTCCCCATCCACCAACACACGCACACTCACACATCCTCCACTATGCACCCCCCCCCCCACCCCCAACCAAACATCTCTCGATCACACATACCCCCGCCCACACACATCCTCCACCCACTCACGCATCCCGCCTTGACACATACAGATCCCTCACCCACCTACACATCCCTAAGCCACTCACACACCCCCACCCATACATTCCCCATCCACGCACATATCCCACACACCCCACCACCCACACATGCTTCCCCTAACCATCACACATTCCCTACTCAACCACACACCCCCCACTCATACACACATCCCCGCACCCATCACACAATCCCCCACCCACACACTATCCCCCACCAACACACCACATACATATCCAAAACCCACACACCATACACTTCTCCCCACCTGCCCTTACATCCCCAATCCACCCACACACAGCCCCTACCCACGCAACCCAGCCACCTACACATACTTCCCCCAAACCATCCACACATCTCCACCCACCACACACACATCCCCCGCACCCATCCCATACACACATCCTCCACCCATACACACATCCCCCACATCAACTGGGACTAGATAGGTGATTTAGTCAATATTACATCAACTGGGACTAGGTAGCTGATTTAGTCAATATTACATCAACTGCCTTTACTTTCCAAGGCATTTCCTGGTACACATTTTCGGCTGGATCAGCCTTGGAACTCAAGTCAGTTAAAAAACATCTACCCTCATGGGGATTTGTACACATGGCCACTGGACCCACAGACAAGCCTGCTAGCCACTGCAATACCACAGTGTCTAGGCGGTATATTAGTGAAAGACTAAATGAAGTGCCAGTCTCCGCAGCAATGGCGTTGTGGGCATGATTCATAATGTCACTTACCGAGTTTAAAACACAGTAGTGACTCATTTGGCAGCAGACCGTGTCACGCTGGTTTTAACATGTTGGTATGTGAGCCGGTCGTTCAGAAAGCAATGGCAAACTACTGAACGTAAAACTTGCCACGACATCAACAACGGCATTAAAATGCTGGTGTTGACTGCAACATGGGATACGTTTTTAAAAAAACATGAAACGCAAACTTACAGCTTAAGATGGCTTGAACCTGAATCCCTCAGGCATATATGTAAGTCAAGAACTTTTTAATAGGATGAATAGAAATGTCAAGGATATAAGATTTCATGAGCATTGTTATGGGGTTGTGCCAAACACATCAAATGCAGATGTTGAAGTGGTACAATTCTTATGAGAATGAAATATGGAACCATCAATAGATGCTCACCGTTGTATTTATCTTACCATTGTCACAAAGTTACTATACTTTACCATTATGTTACATTAAATTACTATCTTTTTTTGTATTATGTCACAGAAATTACTATTCTTTACCATTATGTGAGAAGTGACTAATCTTTACCAGTGTGTCACATGAAGTAACAATTCTTCACCATGTGTCTTATAAGGTGAATATACAAAAATACTTCAGCATTATGTCGGATGAAGTGACTATACCACAAGTCACATTAAATGACTTTTTGTTTATCATTATGTCACAAAAATGGCTATTTTTTCATTATTACTGTTCTTTACAATATGTCAAATGAAATTACTATTATTTTATCATTTTGTCACGTCATTTATACCACATAGTTTTCTGTGATGTGTATAATGAGAAGGTATTTCCATTGCTTATGACTTTACAATGAACCATGTGTCTACTCAATGTTCACTGTGTTACAAATAATTGTTTTATTCCAAACATTACATTTTATCGTTGACTTTGGTAATGAGAATTTATTTGGTAGGAGTGCATATATTTGTTTTCAAAATTATATATTTGCTGGTCCCACTTCATTTGAAAACAAAAATGTATTTCTAGCCTGACAAAAGTACATGGTACTTACATTTGTAAATGTTACATTTGTAGAGCATGAAATAAACATTTCATATCTATCCTATAAGATACCAATATATAATAAATTGTTTGTTGGCTGAATTGAGTGAAAAATAAAGTGCATTGTTTATGCAAACCAGATACCCTTAGTTCACATCTGTTACTATTTCCACCTCCTCTCTTTTCTTGTTTGCCTTGCAATTTCATGATATGAATAGAGGTCTCTCATTAGCTCTGCTATGTGCCACATACATTTGATGTTTTTTGCCTCAGTTATGTCATTTATCCTTCTTTTGAATTTACTTTATCTCTCTACTCCAGTGGTTCTCAACCTTTTTTGGCCGTGCCCCCCCTTCACAATATTTTCAGAACGTCATTCCCCCCCCCCCCCTTTCCTATAAAAAATTTAGCCCGTGCCCCCCCCCCCCCCCCCCCCCCCCCATTCACAGTATTTTCACCAAAACACTAAACTGAATGCTAAAAAGATAGAGGCTTGGTTATGACATCAGGATTCGTATACTCTACATAAACTGATCCGTCGTCGTTTTCAGAGACGTCAGACCATAACCGGTGGTATAAATCAACAGTTTCAAGCCGAATTGATAGATATGAGACTATTACAAAGATACAATGATGGGATGTCGTACCTAGTGACGTGTCTCGATATGTTTAGTAAATATGCTTGGCCCATCCTGATCAAGAAGAAGACGGGAAAAGAGTTAGTGGAGGCAGCGGGTAAAATTTTTGCCGATAGACAACCGATAAACTTTACGACCGAGAACGAAGACGTTAAAGCCGCGATAGTGGAAAGATTCAATCGAACCCTTAAAGAAAAAATGTGGCGGTATTTCACCAAGATCAATACACTACGTTACATTGACGTGATAGATAAGCTGATCCACAACTACAATGGTTCGTATCACAGAACCATTCGCATGGTGCCCGTACAAGTCAACTATACTAACCAAGAAGAGGTGTGGAATAATATGTACCAGAAGACAATCGCATCAAGAAAAGTCCATTTTACAGAAGGGGACCGAGTCAGACTGGCTCAACCCAAACAACCTTTTAAAAAGGGATATATGCCCGCGTGGACAGAAGAACTTTTTACCGTCAGTCTTATAAACCAGACCAGTCCGGTGACACATGTGCTAAAAGACGATTCAGGAGAGGAACTTCAAGATTCATTCTATTGAGAAGAGATCCAAGCTGTCGGCGATAAACAAGTGTATCGGATCGAAACAATCTTACAAGAAAGACCCAGGAGACGTGGTGGTAAAGAGTATTTAGTGAAGTGGTTTGGGTATAATTCATCATTCAACAGTTGGGTCTCAGACCTAACCAGATACTGAAACTAATGGAAGAAACCGTAGAATCTAGCCCACAAAGTAACTCACCCAACGAAAGCTTTGTTCTGGTGGTTGTTTGGACAGCGAATACCGCGGTTAGAGATTGTCTTCTTCTGTAAAATGATAGTTATATACATCGTCATTGGCGTATCACTATTCAGTCTATCTCGAGGCAGCGCCAAAGCACCTGAGGGTAAGCTGTGGATTGCTCTATTAAGTAGTTGTCTGGGTTACCTATTACCGAACCCTAAATTATGAGTTTCTACGTGAAATTACCGAGCAATGCTTCACCGAACATGTTTCCCAATAATACTCCAGGTCACTATTTCATCAAGTTACCGCAGACTATTGAGGCGAATCACCACTACGAAGTGGGTCTGGCCGAAATTCAGTTTCTTAACTACTACTGCAATGTGGTAGTGAATAAAGTGTGGATAAGATATAACCAACCCAGCGGAGGAGTAATAAAAAGGTCGTGTCCTCCCGGGGCTGTACAGTTCACCAGACGCGTTTATAGCAGAACTGAATCGACTAATGAAAGACCCGGAGTCGGGTGACAAGATGCGTGTTAGATTCCATTTCAACAAGACATCAAAGAAGGTCATCGTGAAGATAATCGAACAGGGGGCCACTGTTACCGTTAGAGACAAGTTGCATGAGCTGTTAGATATAATTGAAGGTGCTGGGTCATTAGACGTCAATAACAAACTGCAAAATGTCTACGTCTACTGCGACCTCATAGCCTCCAGACCAGTCGGAGACGCCATGGTTCCACTACTAAGGACAGTGCCTGTTATGAACCAACTCTCAACCTCGGTGTTTCGCATCTACGACAAACCACACTATGTGCCATTGGGTCGGTATTCCTTCGACACGGTGGAGATCCTTTTAACCACTGAGACGGGGACAACGATCTCATTTGCCAACTGAACTTCAGTGCTGACATTACACTTTTGTGCGCGGAAACATTCAGACCTAGAATAATGGTGAAATACATGGCGTTACGTCGAAATCCCAAACTGTACGAAGACTTTTACTGCAACCAAGCTGGTCATGGCTTGCCGGTGTTTGTGGGTGGTCGGAGTGAGAGAGGTCATGGTACCGGTAGTTTTTTCAGTGGACTCGGTCGCATGATTCTATCCTGGTTAAAGACAGGAGGTAAGGCCCTACTCCACGAAGGTGTCGGTACGGGTCTCCGAGTGGCCCAAGATGCTTTGGCTGGTAGGAATGTTGGAGAAGCCTTTAAAGACCATGCCAAACAAGCCGGTCAACGTTTACTGCAAGGAGCGGTCAACCATGTTAGCCAATCGGGTAGCGATATTAGAAGAAAGAGACACGCAGCGCCACTTGGCGAACCCAGTAAACGTATAAAAATTACCCCAGCTCCTCGTCGAGCTCCATTCGCACTGCGAGCGCTAACAAGTCAAGTCGCATTATTCTGTCAAGAAGCCTGATCAGCGGGAAAATGTCACGTTGAAAGTCCAACAACAAGAAACACGCTGTTGCCAAGATGTGCAGCGTGGGAGCCGACAACAAGAAGAAGAACGTCGAGAGCCCACCTGCTAGCTGCATCAAAGAGCCTGATACTACAGCTATTACTGAAGTTACTAAGAGGGAGAAGATTGACAGCCCAACACAGTCAAGAACCAAGACAGCAGAGAAGGAGAAGAAAGACACCAGAGTCGGAAACACTGACTCAAAAACAGTCCGATGGGTTGTCAAGCGGATTCCTGTGGAGCTGACAGATGAAGAAATCCTGAAGCAGCTACGTGAAGAGAATCTTCACATCCGACACTTGAAGGCGGAGCGGCTTCTCACCTACTCCAAGATACCTGCAACCTTGGCAGTAGTGACGTCGGAGGGCAGCGAGATGCCGACCACAGCATCATTCAAAAAGAGAATGCAGCAACCAGAGAGATTCATACCAAGAATCACGCAATGTTCCAGATGTCAGAAGGCCGGCCACAGTAGAGCTACGTGTCGCAGTAAGACGGAAATATGCCGATACTGCGCCGATCACCACGCCTTCAAGGAGTGTCCGCTGGCCAAGCTGGATACGGACTTCCGAGCACCCAACAACAAAAGAAAGTGCGCCAACTGCCTGGACAAACATGGAACAAGATACCTGGGCTGTCCGTACCTGCAAAGACACAGAGACGTCTTAAAGATCGCCACCATCACAAAGACACCATTGTCAGGGTCTTACAATGTAATGAATCTGGCTCGCTGGACCTAACATATGTGAGACATACACAAGTACAGAATGACTTGACGGGACACACAGTAACACTAAGTTTGATGGTTTTATTTACACTTCACATGCAACACAATCTAATTCGGCATGTGGCCATCACAAGGTGAATATCACAACCTATACATAATACATCAATGCACTCACAAACTCAAACCCACAGCTATGCAGTCTTTCTATCTTCTTCCAAGAGCTACGAGCAATCTACATTCAGGCACAGAAACACAAGAGCCGCTTTCATACACGTCAGTCTCGTCTGATGCCCCTAGCCGTGTCTGGCGTTTTCCGCTCACAGTGCTTGCGATGTGGATTCGAGCGCAACGAGAATTGCATGCGTCACGCTTGTACTGGCTTGACTCTGACGGTCGCTCTCTCTGTCGTCAGCGAAACCTGTGAGTAAGTCACTGGTGTTCGCCTGGCGGGCGTAACGATGTCGCGGCATATCAATGGGGATTATGACACCCTCCCCGCGCGTCATTCATGAAAGATTCTATCTTTCATGTGTATTCTCTGTAAATTCAGGGTTGTTATTCTTACCCAAGTCAGAATCTTCCCATTGGTTGTCATGTACCCTGGCATAGGTTCAATAGAAATACATAAGTATTGTAAATTATACATATTAAGTCATAATGTATTCAGACTTTAACACTTGCCAAGTATCATCCTCTCGATGGATGATCACCTCTGTTGCAATTTTGACCCAGTCAGACAGGTAGCACCCGCAATCAATGCAACTACCTCGCAACCAACAAAAAAAACGTATAATATGTCCTTAGACATCAGGTTAGACCGTAAAACGTCCTAATATGAGACGAATTCAACTGTAGAGTTCCAACCAAACTTGGTAGGGAGCTCTCATGTTGGTCTACAACATTGGCGATCTTCTCCATGCCCAGCTGATGCAATATTGGCGTGTCGACAATCTGGCAACACAGTGGCTATTTTTATACATTACACATTACTATCTATTTCGATTTACCGCCCTTTGGTGTAATTGGTGACACCTATTAAATGAAAGGGAAATAATTTAAACAGATGTTAAACCTAATAAATTACAATTATAAATTTATTTCTCAGCGTCATAGCTTGATACTTCTTTACAATAGCGAAAAAAATGTCGCTAATGTGAATCAGTTAATCAAGGTATGATTCTCAGATTACAGTAGTTTCAAAAATATTAATACACAATTTGTATATTTCAAATTCGTGTTTCACAAAAATTTTACAAGCGTCATTAATTTTTAAGGTTTTGTTTATAGTCTGCTAGATTTTTGTTTAACTTTCTAACTTTCCGGAAGTACACACGAACAGCTGATGTAAGCGATAGTTGTTTCACACACTTGTTCCGTAATGATGTTGGAATATTCGGAATGTAACGTTGTGCTATTCGCTGGTGTTTTCGGTGTTTCATTGGACTTCTGGATTACGATCTTCTACAGTGGAGTCACTGTCCCAGTTTAGTTCACTCAATTGTTCAATTCACACGGGATAAAATGTTGCTGGATACTTCCAGTTTGCAGATACCACGGATAACTTAAATTGTTCTTGTTCACTTGAGGTAAGTTACGACACTGAGCTGTGGCACTGTTCTTAGTTTATAATATTTATAATTACTATTGTTCACTTTCTAACACATACTATGCACTTATACAACACAATTAATACCTTATTTTAGAAACATTAATAATATTTACAGTGGGAATTGATCCCTATCACAATGATGTAGTTGACAATCACAGCTTTTCTGAAAAAAAAATACATTAATGGCTGTGCTGGTCTGAGTGTTTTAACATACTGTACTCAGACATATTTGGCTATTGGGTATCATCGGGACAACGCGACAAAAGATCAGCCAGTGTATTCAATCTGCCAGGGATGTGTTTCACTTCAAAACTGTAGTCCTGGAGCAAAAGTTACCATCGCGCTATCATATGGTTAGTTGGCACTCCAGATGTAATAAACTTCAAAGGGCTGTTGTCAGATTCTACTAAAAAATGCCTCCCAAGGAGGAATCTAGACAATCTCGTTATTGCAAACACTAATGCAAGGGCTTCTTTTTAAGGGGTCGACCAAGTGCGTTCTCTTGGTTTAAGTTTCCTGGATAGGTAATATACAGGATGTAAAATGCCGTCATGTTCCTGTAATAGTACCGCCCCAATCGCCCCGGAGCTCGCATCTGTGCGCAAATCTGAAAGGAATATGCAAATTTGGCAATTTGAGAATGGGATTCTTTAAACTATTCTCAGAAAAATAGGACAATATCTTTTGGAATGCAAATTTTAGGCATTCGTTGTTCACAATTTTATTTGGGTGGTCTTTTTTTTTTAGTATGTTAGTAAAACTTTCAGTCAGTTCAGTAAAATCTGGGATGAACTGCCTGTAATAATTTAGAAGTCCTAATACACTTCTGACTTGTTTCTTCGTAGTCGGAAGTGTCAGTTTCAGAATCTTTGACACGATGTTATCGTCAGTAGTGACAAAGCCATTAGAGATCTTATACCCCAAGAAGGAGATTTCCTGGTAGGCTATGTCAACTTTGGCAGGTTTAATAGTAAGTCCGTGCTGTCTGATCCGTTCAAACGTCTGCTGTAATG
The DNA here is from genome assembly GCA_963921405.1 of Cepaea hortensis. Lineage (NCBI taxonomy): Eukaryota > Metazoa > Mollusca > Gastropoda > Stylommatophora > Helicidae > Cepaea > Cepaea hortensis. The sequence goes on from OY992894.1 coordinate 18,248,119, forward strand.
TCGTTATGTGCTCTGTCATTGTCGTTGTGTGTACACATATATCATCCATATACGAAATTATATTCTTTATGTCCGCCAGTAATAGTCTTGTCATGCGTACGAATGTTGCCGGTGCGTTAACAATCCCAAATGGTAATTTGCACCATTCATACAGTCCCCAAGGTGTGGCAAAGGCTGTCAGATGTCTGCTCTGTTCGTCTACCGTTATCTGCCAGTAACCTTTTGTCATGTCTATCTTTGTGAAGTACCTAGAGTCTGTCAGCTCTGTAAGCAGTTCCTCGCAGTTGGTCATCGGCTCCAAATCCAACTGTGTAATTTTATTTAATTTTCTATAGTCTATGCAGAGTCTTATTGTGTCGTCCTTTTTGCGTATGATGACTATTGGAGAAGAGAAGTGTGATTGCGATAGTCTAATGATGTTGTTCTTTTCTAAGTCAATGATTTCTTGATGCAGTTTTTCTTTGTAATGTAATGGAATTGTGTAGGGTCTGCATTTTATTGGTGTGTTGGGGGTCAAAGTAATGTGGTGTTGTACTAGTTCTGTTTGTCCTGGGTTGTTGGAGAAGATGGTACTGCAGTCCTGTATGAGTTGTTTGCAGCTGACGGTGTCTGCTTGAGTTAACTGCGGGTTTATCTTGATGTCTTGTAAGCAGTTCGTCGTGTTTAGTGCTGCTGTTGGTATTTCGTCGCTTTCTTCGTCGCCTTCATGGTCGATTATTGTTTTACTGGCTGCTGTATCGTCTTGTTCGTTGTCCCTGTTGTAGTATGGTCTTAGCATATTGATGTGGAATATTTTGTGTTTGTCTTTAATTTGAATTTCATAGTCCACCGGTGAAATCTATCTTAGTACCTTAAATGGTCCTTGCCAAGAATCGGTCAGTAACTGTCGGTCACTAGGTAGGAGCAGTAGTACGTCCTGTCCAGGTGTCAGTGTTATCGTCCTGTTTCCTTTGTTTGCATATTGTCTATACAGCGCACCAGATTGTTTCAGTGCTTCTTTGGCAATAATACAAGATTTAATTATCCTTTCACGCAATGATGTTACGTATACGTATGATGATATGGGTTTAAGTATAGGAGTTGCTCAATGGGCCGCGTGGTTTGGCACCATAGATATGCTCGAATGGAGAGAACCCAGTGCTTGATTGAGGGACCTCGCGATATGCGAATAATATGGCAGGCAAATAGATGTCCCAATTTTCGGGATGTTCTTTGGTGACTTTGGAAAGCATATGCTTTAAATCCCCGTTAAATTTCTCTATTACTCCTGTCGAGTGAGGATGGTACGGTGAGTTGAAACATTGTTTCACACCTAACATTTGAGTGAAAGCTTGAGTGGATGCAGCAATAAATTGATTTCCACGGTCGGATAGGATAGTATCCGGAAAACCTATCCTTGAAAATACATGGAAAAAGACTTCCATTATATCATTGGCAGTTATGTTCTTGAGAGGAATAGCTTCAGGCCAGCGGCTACATAGATCAATAATTGTAACTATAAATCTATTTCCTCTAGATGTTACATGATTTAGAGGACCTACGATGTCAACAGATATTTTCTCAAAGGGTCGACTGGCTAAATCTGTAACCTGTAATTCAGCCTGTGGGTGTTTCCCCTTTTTCACTAGTTTTTGGCAGATGTCACAACTTCTGCAATATTGTTTAATGTCATTACAGAATTTTGGCCAATAAAACTGTGACAACAATCTAGATCTGGTCTTTGAATACGCCATATGCCCTGCAAGAGGTATATCATGGGCAAGATGTAAGGCTTGCTTACGGTATTCTAGTGGCAAAACAGTTTGCTCTGTGGTGGTGTCACCTCTGGTATAGTACCTAGTGAGGATGCAATTCTTGAGAGCAAAATGCCATCTTGCATTCTTAGTTAACCTTGGCTTTTGGCCTATCAGATTAAAATACTTATATAATGAAGGATCAGCTTTTTGGGCTGTTACAAAATTTTCTTTCATGGTTTTAGAAGGTAGTAATACTGGGCTTAGCATTTCTATAGCCTCAGTTTGATCAATTTGTTCTTGCACTCTAGCAGCAGATCTAGTTACTGCGTTCACACTTTCAGTGATATGAGATGATGGTGACATACTTGAATCAATGATTTCATGTGATGGTGAACCAATTTGTTCAATGATATCATGTGATGATGGAACAATTGGATCAATGATATCATGTGATGATGATACAATTGGATCAATGATATCATGTGATGATAGTGCTGCATTAGCTAGCATACAATTATCTGATGATACCACACTTTCCATGATGACGTTCGATGGAGATGATGTTACATGGTCATCAATACATGCAGATGTTATGGTGTTATGAGGCATCTCATTCACTTCGGGAAGGTTCCCAATGATAACATCACAGCAAGGATTGGTTAATGCTGCGCATTTAACCTTCCCAGTGAGGAATGGAGTCTCAATATATGCCCATGCCAATGGATACTTCTCAATATTTCCCGAGAATGTTCTACATGTTACGTGCCTGCCTGTATAGTCTGTAGGCATTATAAAATCCCTTTTAAGACCTATAAGAGTGCTCCCGCTGTCTCGTAAGACTGTAGCAGGCTTGCCATTCACATATCCATGGTGGATGTTAATTCTGCCTTTGGAATCTATTACCAAATTGGCTTCCTCATTGGCAATAGGTATCGAGTGGCCGCATGTTAATAGGCCATCTTCATGAAACTGATTACAGATGGTACATTTTTGTGGATTAAATGTATCTATGGCCTGTGCTGAGTTCACAGGATGATTTTCAAGATGTTCTTCATCTGATGAAGAGCTATCAAACAAGGCGGCATTCGCCTTCCTGGTCATCTGTTTCCCTTTACAAGCATGACGCCAGTGGCCATACGCTTTACAAAGGAAGCATTTGGTTACCCGTTTGAAGCTTCTTCGCTCTTTATCTTGGTTATTTACATAGTTTTGCAAATATGTTAGATATGCAGGGTTTTGATCGCACATCTCATTCCGGTGGTGAGGAAATTGGCAAAACCTACATTTCTCAGTAGTAGGCTTAAATGTCTTTTGCCTATTGTATGTATCTGATTTTGATCTCTCATAGCTAGCAGCTGCTATGAAATTTACATCAGTTGCTACACTAGCAAAACAATGTTTATTGGCTGTAAAATACGCCGACCCACGTTTCTCGATTTGCTCTACACTCATACACTCACTCTCTTGCAAAAATTTTGAAAATAATGGTGGAAGGGATGTGATGATTTTATCCCTAAGGATGAGATCTTTCAATTTGTTAAAGTCCTTATTAACTTTGGCTGCTGAAAGCCATTTACTGAATATATCCTGTACTACTGATATGTAGTCAGAGAACGTTTGAGTAGGTTTTGGAGTTAGTTTACTGAACTGTTCTCTGTAGCTTGCTTCATCTAACAGGAAATGTGACATAATTTTTGACTTTATGTACTGGTAATCTTTTCTGAGATCTTTAGGGATAGTCTCTATAACTTTTAGAAGTTCCCCTGACAAACTTCTCATATAAATGATGTTCCACTCAGATACTGGGATCTGGTAGTGGTCCATTAAAGTCTCAAAGTTTTGGGTGAAGGCTGCTATGCAGTCCCCCGAGGTATAATTTCTGATAATACCTTGGTACTTTTTGTACTGGTTTTCTTTTCCCAGTCTTTCAGATTTACGAGATTCTTTTTCAACAGCTGTTTCAGCTTCAAGCTGTTTGATTTTCAGTTGGAGTTCAAGCTCTTCTCGTTTACTTTGAGCTGAGATTTCTGCTTTTTTTCAATTCGGCCTCTATTTCTGACTGTTTAGTTTTTGCAGTCAACTCCAATTCTGACTGTTTCACTGCCATTTCTGCCTTCTTCGTTTCTGCATCTATTTCTGCCTGTTTCACAGCTCTTTCAGTCGCTCTTTCATCGCGGTCCCTAGCTTTCTCCTGTGCTAGGAGGTATTCTGAATATTTTGTCTCACTCCATTTTGTCAACTCATCCCCAGTTAACTTTAGTTTTAAACCCATCTCGATGAAGTCGTTTAGAGAAGACATGATGGAATGTTTCAATGAAAATGATTCCTCACACACGCAATTTGGTTATAAAGTGTTAGTAATGTAAACAATTTCTTTACAATATTTTTAAACTTACAGCGTGTGCCCCAAATTTGCATTCAAAAGTATATAAAAAGATAATACTCAAGTACTCTGGATACGCTGAAGAATGGTGAAAACCAGGGCCAGGACTTGTAGGGTCGCTACTACAACGGCAAATGACCTCTACGGGTAATAGTTTCAGATGGCAAAGGAAACCTGGTTACTTTTGGAAGGAAATAAATTAGAATCTATGTCTGTGTGTTATGTATGCTTGTCAATTAACTTTTGGTTAGGTTTGTATGGCGTTGAGTGTTATTGTTGGTCGTAATGTCGTCGTTCAACAATTTTCACAAGTTGCTTTCTTTCTCGAACTTTCTGCTTTCACACACTTTTTCTGTACACAACTACTTTCACGAAGACAAGTTAGCCATGTTTAAACGTTCAACAACTATGATGGTACAACACTTAAACTTAGATTACACCATTTTATCGAGACAAGTTTCACAATCACTGATGTTTTTCCACGTTAACACATTCAAATGTATGTAATTTACGTTCACATCTAGGTTCAAATCTTAACTAAATTAAAGCCGGACGAAAGCCTCCACGTTCACACATGTCAGGGTCTTACAATGTAATGAATCTGGCTCGCTGGACCTAACATATGTGAGGCATAGAGTAGAAGACAGAACGGAGGAGTGTAGACAAAAGTCTGTCAATAATTCAAGGATTCCACTTTCCTCCCGGGACGACAAGCGACACCCCCCCCCATCTCAGTAGTCGTATAGTCCACTTCCAAGCCAGTTGCATGTCATTAGCAGGACGTGGTAGTCGACACCAGCATTATCTCTGCTTTCTGTGACTTCCTGCTTGGTTTGCGTGGTGTCGCTTCTCATTGCGTTCTGAACAACCGTCACTTGTGCTACTTTTTGATGTTGGTCTGCATCCATATTGCCCACAGCAACGTTTCGAACTTGGCGTGCGGAATTGCGAACTGCATCCGTTACATCGCCCCAGAGTTACACATCCATATTTTTCCATTCTCTCTCCTGGGCGCACCCCGATCCCCCTAGCGCGGGTTTCCTCACCGGTTGACTCAACCAATCACCGAGTTTCTGGCTGTACTGACCTTTAGTCAGTTGACCCCGTTAACCACAACATCCGTTTTATTCCACCCATGGATAGCCGTTTCAAGCTAGGACACAGATAAGTTGAAATTTTTACTTTCATGTGTTGTCGATCGTGTATTTGTTAATCTATTTTTGTTTGTTTGTTCTGTGCTGACGAAGGCTTTGGCCGCAACGTCCATTGTTTTTTTTTTGTAGTTGTGCTCTGGTAAAGCTCTCAATCTACTTCTCGTTTTTCAGTGATTCATTCACTGCAAAGAAATCGATCGTTTGCTGACGGCGGGCGTATTCAACTGGCGATGCGTGGACGATCCGTGTTTAATTATGCAGAATTTTGCCCCCCCCCCCCCCCACCTTACAGTCAAGGGATGGGACGACGACGATACCGAAATGAATTGCGGATGCGGAGATCCCACGGTAACTCGGCTGTACGAGAAGACGCTCTTCGACATAGAACAATTGAAATTCAAGCCACTAAGGCACTCGAACCTTACAGCGGAGGAACAACAGGCGCTCACACATTTGTAACGCTGTGATGACATTGTTATCAAGCCTGCTGACAAGGGGAGAGCGTTAGTGGTTTGGAGAAAGGACTTGTATATACAGGAAGGCAACAACCAACTTGGGGATGCCACTTCTTACAGACCACGGGCAGAAGACTTCCTGTCAGTAACAACACCGAAGTCAAGAGTGTGACGAATGCCATCATCAGACAAGGCCTCTTGCCTAGCTCTGCCACGTCGCTGATCATCCAAGATAGTTGCTTGGGCAAACCCACCTTGTACATGCTGCCTAAGACACACAAGCTAGGGAACTGTCACGGAATTACTGGAGATGTCGACCAGAATGAATGGATTGCCCGAGACAGTCGTCTCTAAGCCGCCGCAACTCTTTGTTGCTGGGAAGGTTTTCCCTGATCAAACGCCGACGAAAATTCTTTAAGTACATGGGAAGAATTTCCCTGATCAAAGGGGAATTAGTTGGTATATTGTTTACCCGATCCGAGAATGAGAGAAAGAGATTCTATCGGCACCTAGTTTCTGGCCAACTCAGTGACGTCATTCAGACACAATTCTCGACAGTCTGGATAAATAGTTTGCAATCAGTTGGCTAGATGGATTGAAACGAAATGGAGTGTTGTTCTATTCCAGTCTAATTAGGACAATAAACTACTGTGTCCCGTGTTGATTAAAGTCAACGGACATTTGTCCATAATGTGAATTTGTGGTTTCAATTCTAGAAGGGAATAGATTACATAACGTAGTTAATGGATAGAGATTATGTATAAGTAATTAAGGGCAGTGCTTCACAAATTGTCTGCAAAGCGCACCGGAATAATATCACCGGGAAAGGGAACCGAGTGGTGTTTATTCAGTTAGGCTAAATTGTTTTGCATCAGAAATGTGTTCGCGAGGGAAATATGATCAGCCAGTTTGTTTTAGAAAACGGCGGGCTGGAAAATGTGTGATAGGCGTTGTGTGAAACTTATATAGGAGCGTCGGCAACAGCAGGCTGATGCGTTGCTTAAACTAGGTTGAGTGATATATCGTTTAACTCAGCAGGTTAAGACCAATGTCGTGGGATGATATTCAGTGAGATTGATGGTGGTTGGAGGGATAAAGGAAATGTCAATAGCAGGATCTTCCGGTAGGGTGTCTACTGGGGTTTCTTCGCTTTTCCTTTAGCCTTTCCTTTTCTTACCTCGTCTCAGGCCAATGTGATGAACTCCTCTGCCTTATGCCAGAGTTTAGTTTTATGTTGATCAGGATATAAATATCCGAGTACGGAGTTCGGCCTACACTCACATATAATAGGTCTGAATCGGGTTTCTCTCACCGGGTGTTCTCTCTTCGACAGGCTCTACTGTATCTGAGAACTTAAGGACAACTCCGAGATGTGGACAATGGCAGTATCACCGAGTTCAGTTTTGCTAAATGGCCTCTGCAATTGAACCCCGTTCCACAAAGAGGGTCTGCCAGATCATAGTCACGTCGGAGCCAAGATTGCCTGTCAGGGAAAGAATAGTTTGTCAGTGATTGAGTTCCCAAAACAGCGAAGTGTAATGAAATGAAAATACCTCAATTGAACATGACTGTAATATGTAGAGAGGTTAGACTAGTGAAGAGAATTACTTAGTGACAATTTACTAAGAAGTGGGAAGAATTGACTATAACAGATACCATCAGTTTTTCTTTTGGAATTTGGTGAGACATGTGCGAGTGTTCCTAGATCACAGGATTTTACGGAAGTATCAGGTACACCGTGTGTGCCGAACTCACGGACATCATTCTGCCACATTCAACATTAGTAACCAGGCACCCAGACTATCTACGATCAACTGGAAGAAGTCGACCCCTGGCCGGAGAGATGCTTCATTCGGTGAGGTCCCTCTGAACTTGCTGTGTTGTGCTGTTGTATGGCCAGAACACTATGATGAAAGCGGAAGTTGATCCTGAACTGACTGGTCTTATCGCGCATACACAATAGACTATACTACAGTATACACATACATTGCACACACGTGACACTTTTCTTTATTAAATTATTTTATCATTTGTTAGAAGCCTGTGTTGTGTGTTATGTTCTGGAGGAATATGAAAAGGGGTATTGTCCCGTGGTAAGAAGTGAGAGAGATAGTGATCCAGAGACTGAAGGGGTTGTGTAGACAAAGGTCAACTAGATTCCCAAGCTGGTGTTATAGAATTAAAAGAGTGTGCTTGTTGAGTCCTCTCACCCCAGGGACAACAGGTGACAGGAACCCACGCAGACCCATCGTCTCGGCCTGCTCTTGTCCTACTGAACGGATTTCAGAGTTCCTTGACAGCATATTTCAGCCGTTGGTTGCTAGCCTCCCCTCATATATTAAAGACATCAACCACGCTATCTCCATCTTCGATTCCATCAGCTTCACCACCCCTTTTCAGCACATCTTTACTTTAGATGTGACTTCACTCTATACATCTATTCATCACTCTGACGGTCTTAAAGCCTTGGAATTTTTCTTAGACAAAAGACACGGCCCTACCATAGCCACGGGACCATTGCTGCGTCTGGCAGAGTTAGTCCTTAACCTCAATTCATTTGAGTTCAATGGGGACTATTTTGAGCAGATTAACGGGTGGCCATGGGCACTAAGATGGGTCCCAGTTATGCCTGTCTGTTTATGGGCTATCTTGAAAACCAGGTATGGAGTCAATACACTGGTAGGCTCCCGGATCTCTATAGGAGGTATATCGATGACTGTTTTGGTGTTTCAGACATGCCATTGTCTGATCTCCAGGACTTCATTGCCTGTTTCTCTAACTTCTCAGACTCACCTCCACTATTTCCTCGTCGACTGTTAATTTCTTAGACATAACAGTTTCCTTAGGTTTTGCTGGCCTATGCTGGCTTATAAACCGACTGACTCACATGCATTCCTTCTCTATACCTCCTCCCATCCTCCCTCTTGCAAGGATTCCATTCCTTTCTCACAACTGTTACGTCTCCGACGGCTTTGTCATGATAATAACGACTTCCGTCAAAAAGCCCACGAAATGTTGGATTTCTTCCGCCTTCGAGGCTACCCTGAGAATGTTCTGTCTACAGCTCTTCACCGCTGCCAGTCTATTAGCCGTGCCGAGGCTCTCTCTTCCAGGCCGAAACTATTCTCTCAATTACCTACCATCCTCATAATATTGCTGCCAAGAATATTCTCATGAGGCATCTACCCATCCTCCAGGCAGACTCGGCCACTCGCGGTGTCTTCTCAGAGGCCCCACTTGTGGCATACAGGCGGGATCGTAACCTGAGGGATGTGCTGGTCCATAGCACTCTATCCCAATCCCACAAGTCTCTTCCTGGCACGACTGCATGTCTTCGATCTCGTTGTAAGACTTGTCCATATGTCCTTCAAACTACAAGTCTGACTTTCCCTAAGACTACTTTCCACATCCGGGAGGGTTTCTCATGTACGAATCGCAACGTTATCTATGCGATAATCTGCACACGTTGCGACATGAGGTATATTGGGCAGACAGGCCGTCGTCTGGCGGACAGATTTAGACAACATTTATCCGATATCGACAGTGGTACCAAGAAATCGGTACCCCTACACTTCAACAGTTCCGACCACTGTGGGGTTGCCGACATACGTGTTACGGCGATAAAATCGTGCACATCTCACGAACGCGATCGCAAGACATTGGAAAACCGTCTTATCTTCCAGTTGGGTTCACTCTACCCTCACGGCCTCAATGTCCAACACAGTTTTATTTAAGTCCCCTACGCCCCATGCCCCCCCCCCCTCCCTGTCACGGGATACTGCGAGTTTAGTGATTCCCCGATAAACTGAAATATAAAATTACTTGCAATGTATGAGAATGGGAAAATTATTGACAGTTAGTCAGAATAACAATCGAGTACTTCAGTCTGAGGTGAGGACAAATGGACGGTCATTTACCGAATGGTATAGAAGTAAGATACAGTGTGAGGAGTCATTGACCGACGATTTCACCGGACGAAAAAACGCGGAGACATCGGGTTGTGGACCACACGAAGACGTTGATCAAAGAGTTAGAACTCTTTGATGTACGATGATTGAGGAACGCGGGACTCAACGGAGGAGCCGAAACGGAGCGACAACGAACGAATACGTGATTTCACAAACCTTTGATGGGTTAATCACGGCAAATTTGATTGTTGATCAAAAGAAACGGAGAATTGGAAACGGAGTATAAATAGTTGTAAACTTGTTTTTGTGGTTAGTGTACTACCAAACTGGACGGAGAATGGATTTATGCGTCCTTAATTAGAAAAGAAATATAGGTCCCTTATTGTTTAAAGGCGATGGGACATTGGTGCTTATGTGCTTGTGTATTTCGATTCATGGACTAACATAGATTATATAAGGTAATATAGCTTTAGCTTAATAGTCTAGTATAGGGAACTAGGTGTCTGTGCTTGGCTGTTACCATTTCCTTCTTTTAGCTAATCGTTTAGACTTTAGTGAACTCGTCTGTCTTATGTCAGAGTATCTTTCGGAAGCGTCTTAGTACGGCCGGGAGACATGCTCTCACATAAGAATTAGTCTGAAGCAGACTAATATCACATGGTTATATATCACCCACAGGTTCCACGAAAACTCCTGACAGGTTCAGAGAAGATTAAAGAAATTAACTTCACTTGTGCGGAGATAAAGCACCTCACTAGAACCACTAAGAACATAGACATGTTCTAATCGTGAGAAGAGATACCCAATCGCCCATAAAGGAACTCTGTATAAATAAAAGAATATCCAAGTAAAGAAAGTAAATGGAAAAGACGTTAAACTGCTGAAGGCAAAACGACATAAAACTGCATACATTTGCACTGTGGACTTAAATAAAAATTTACTAACTGGAGACAGTGTGTAGAACATTTATAGTAGATCTAGACAGTGTTAGACAGTGGTGATGTGTTTTCAGTGATTGATTTTATTAACGTTCAAGAAGGGAAATTTGTCTACTTCAGAAACTTATCGTAACCGCATTGAACATTTTCTAAAGATTGGATTACGTCCAGACTCAGGCGGAACGGAGCATCCAGGGTGAGAGCTGTCCAAATATGTGTGATGTCTTGTTGTATGGCCGTATGCAGATGAGAGATGTGATACGGAGCATAGACATTCAGAGTCCTATCTCGCACTCACAATAGAAGACACTACAAATTACATATACACATTCAATACATACAACTGACATAGTTTTCAGCAATAAATATTTTATTAATTGTTGGAGGAAACTGTTGTCAGGGTATGTTATGAAAGAATAAGAGAGAGAGAGAGAGAGAGAGAGAGAGAGAGAGAGAGAGAGAGAGAGAGAGAGAGAGAGAGTAGAAGACAGAACGAGGAGTGTAGACAAAAGTCTGTCAATAATTCAAGGATTCCACTTTCCTCCCGGGACGACAAGCGACACCCCCCCCCATCTCAGCAGTCGTATAGTCCACTTCCAAGCCAGTTGCATGTCATTCGCAGGACGTGGTAGTCAACACCAGCATTATCTCTGCTTTCTGTGAATTCCTGCTTGGTTTGCGTGGGGTCGCTTCTCATTGCGTTCTGAACAACCGTCACTTGTGCTACTTTTTGATGTTGGTCTGCATCCATATTGCCCACAGCAACGTTTCGAACTTGGCGTGCGGAATTGCGAACTGCATCCGTTACATCGCCCCAGAGTTACACATCCATATTTTTCCATTCTCTCTCCTGGGCGCACCCCGATCCCCCTAGCGCGGGTTTCCTCGCCGGTTGACTCAACCAATCACCGAGTTTCTGGCTGTACTGACCTTTAGTCAGTTGACCTCATTAACCACAACATTCGCTGCCTTGGGTTAGCAATACCCAATCCTTCTTGTTAAACATGTGACGGGACTCTAAAATGCTCGGTACCTCTTTCCCCAATAAGGACACGAATTCTTCGGGGTTAAGAATGATATACTTGCCTCGCCCGCCTCCCAGATACATATATTCATAATTTACGTATGTCAGCACGTCGTATAACACATCTTCAATATACTGATCCATAATGCTCTTTTAAACGATGACAGAGGGCCGCGTGTAATTCAGATGCGTGAGGGTACATAAAAGTGATTCTATTAGTTACTACTATCAGCTGGCAATCTGTGGCGTCGTCCAAAGGTCGATTATAATGAAATTTCGGCAACACTTGGCGGATACCTCGCATAAATGGACCCTGTCGATGTAGGTAAATGTAACCCGTCTGTGATTCTGGCCGATATTCGTAATAGTGGTGGGTCAGCGATAATCCTCTATAAATGGCTTCCTGATACTTCTTTTTCTTCTGCGTTCATCCGGAGTTTTTTTTCTTCGGACGTGATTGCGTTGTGCCTGTTTACAGCAGAGCTGCGTTCTTGCGCCGTTAGGCCGACACGTACATCAAGCCGTGAAAAAAGTCGGTTCCGATAAGCACCTGTCTATACAATTAATAGACCCCAGTTTAATTCCACAACCCACCAAGAGACCTAATATCCTGCGATCGTTTTCGCTCATGCTGCTGTCAGGATTTTCCAGCTGCGGATATACTTTGTTGGCCAACGTTCGACCTTCTTCCGTGGTGACTATCCGGTCAATGCTTAACCCTTCCTTGGCCACGGCGCCCAACCACATGCCGCACAGATATTCCTTATTATACGGTACCATTTCTTCGCTCAGTTTACACGTGTTGATCAGTTCCGTGCGGAAACAGTCTAGATCTGTGATGCCGGTTGTCGTCATTTGGTTTTTAATATGTAACATGTAGAATGCGGGGGTGGTAAAGTCTTTATTGCAATAACAGATGTAGGGACTCTTGCGGTTTGTTCCCAGCGAAGCTATGTACGCGGTGTATGGCATATTATTGACTTCCCCGCCGCACCGCAACATGGCCTGCGAATCCTGGCACGGATTAGTCTCGATATTTTTACAGGTCAGGCACGCCTCATAGCAACTGCCTCGCTCTACCGCTTCCGGCCACACCATGTACAGCCCTTCCATGCCACATCTGTCGCCGCAATCATGAAATAGCATATTAGGATCCGTACAAGTTTTACTCGGAGATGCTGTTCAGTTTGGGATCCACCCTGGGCATGCAGATGCCCTTGTGGTACAGCCGAGTTACCGTGGGATCTCCGCATCCGCAATTCATTTCGGTATCGTCGTCGTCCCATCCCTTGACTGTAAGGTGGGGGGGGGGCAAAATTCTGCATAATTAAACACGGATCGTCCACGCATCGCCAGTTGAATACGCCCGCCGTCAGCAAACGATCGATTTCTTTGCAGTGAATGAATCACTGAAAAACGAGAAGTAGATTGAGAGCTTTACCAGAGCACAACTACAAAAAAACAATGGACGTTGCGGCCAAAGCCTTCGTCAGCACAGAACAAACAAACAAAAATAGATTAACAAATACACGATCGAGAACACATGAAAGTACAAATTTCAACTTATCTGTGTCCTAGCTTGAAACGGCTATCCATGGGTGGAATAAAACGGATGTTGTGGTTAACGGGGTCAACTGACTAAAGGTCAGTACAGCCAGAAACTCGGTGACATCGTCACACATATATGGACAGCTCTCACCCTGGATGCTCCGTTCCGCCTGAGTCTGGACGTAATCCAATCTTTAGAAAATGTTCAATCCGGTTACGATAAGTTTCTGAAGTAGACAAATTTCCTTTCTTGAACGTTAATAAAATCAATCACTGAAAACACATCACCACTGTCTAACACTGTCTAGATCTACTATAAATGTTCTACACACTGTCTCCAGTTAGTAAATTTTTATATAAGTCCACAGTGCAAATGTATGCAGTTTTATGTCGTTTTGCCTTCAGCAGTTTAACGTCTTTTCCATTTACTTTCTTTACTTGGATATTCTTTTTTTTATACAGAGTTCCTTTATGGGCGATTGGGTATCTCTTCTCACGATTAGAACATGTCTATGTTCTTAGTGGTTCTATTGAGGTACTTTATCTCCGCACAAGTGAAGTTAATTTCTTTAATCTTCTCTGAACCTGTCAGGAGTTTTCGTGGAACCTGTGGGTGATATATAACCATGTGATATTAGTCTGCTTCCGACTAATTCTTATGTGAGAGCATGTCTCCAGGCCGTACTAAGACGCTTCCGAAAGATACTCTGACATAAGACAGACGAGTTCACTAAGTCTAAACGATTAACTAAAAGAAGGAAATGGTAACAGCCAAGCACAGACACCTAGTTCCCTATGCTAGACTATTAAGCTAAAGCTATATTACCTTATATAATCTATGTTAGTCCATGAATCGAAATACACAAGCACATAAGCACCAATGTCCCATCGCCTTTAAACAATAAGGGACCTATATTTCTTTTCTAATTAAGGACGCATAAATCCATTCTCCGTCCAGTTTGGTAGTACACTAACCACAAAAACAAGTTTACAACTATTTATACTCCGTTTCCAATTCTCCGTTTCTTTTGATCAACAATCAAATTTGCCGTGATTCCCCCATCAAAGGTTTGTGAAATCACGTATTCGTTTGTTGCCGCTCCGTTTCGGCTCCTCCGTTGAGTCCCGTGTTCATCACTCAACGTACATTAAAGAGTTCTAACTCTTTGATCAACGTCTTCGTGTGGTCCATAACCCGATGTCTCCGCGTTTTTTCGTCCGGTGAAATCGTCGGTCAATGACCCCTCACACTGTATCTTACTTCTATACCATTCGGTAAATGACCGTCCATTTGTCCTCACCTCAGACTGAAGTACTCGATTGTTATTCTGACTAACTGTCAATAATTTTCCCATTCTCATACATTGCAAGTAATTTTATATTTCAGTTTATCGGGGAATCACTAAACTCGCAGTATCCCGTGACAGGGGGGGGGGGGGGGCAAGGGGCGTAGGGGACTTAAATAAAACTGTGTTGGACATTGAGGCCGTGAGGGGAAAGTGAACCCAACTGGAAGATAAGACGGTTTTCCAATGTCTTGCGATCGCGTTCGTGAGATGTGCACGATTTTATCCCCGTAACACGTATGTCGGCAACCCCACAGTGGTCGGAACTGTTGAAGTGTAGGGGTACCGATTTCTTGGCACCACTGTCGATATCGGATAAATGTTGTCTAAATCTGTCCGCCAGACGACGGCCTGTCTGCCCAATATACCTCATGTCGCAACGTGTGCAGATTATCGCATAGATAACGTTGCGATTCGTACATGAGAAACCCTCCCGGATGTGGAAAGTAGTCTTAGGGAAAGTCAGACTTGTAGTTTGAAGGACATATAGACAAGTCTTACAACGAGATCGAAGACATGCAGTCGTGCCAGGAAGAGACTTGTGGGATTGGGATAGAGTGCTATGGACCAGCACATCCCTCAGGTTACGATCCCGCCTGTATGCCACAAGTGGGGCCTCTGAGAAGACATCGCGAGTGACCGGATCTGCCTGGAGGATGGGTAGATGCCTCATGAGAATATTCTTGGCAGCAATATTATGAGGATGGTAGGTAATTGAGAGAATAGGTCTATTATTACGTGGTTTCGGCCTGGAAGAGAGAGCCTCGGCACGGCTAATAGACTGGCAGCGGTGAAGAGCTGTAGACAGAACATTCTCAGGGTAGCCTCGAAGGCGGAAGAAATCCAACATTTCGTGGGCTTTTTGACGGAAGTCGTTATTATCATGACAAAGCCGTCGGAGACGTAACAGTTGTGAGAAAGGAATGGAATCCTTGCAAGAGGGAGGATGGGAGGAGGTATAGAGAAGGAATGCATGTGAGTCAGTCGGTTTATAAGCCAGCATAGGCCAGCAAAACCTAAGGAAACTGTTATATCTAAGAAATTAACAGTCGACGAGGAAATAGTGGAGGTGAGTCTGATGCTAGGATGAAAGTTAGAGAAACAGGCAATGAAGTCCTGGAGATCAGACAATGGCATGTCTGAAACACCAAAACAGTCATCGATATACCTCCTATAGAGCCCCGGGAACCTACCAGTGTATTGACTCCATACCTGGTTTTCAAGATAGCCCATAAACAGACAGGCATAACTGGGACCCATCTTAGTACCCATGGCCACCCCGCTAATCTGCTCAAAATAGTCCCCATTGAACTCACATGAATTGAGGTTAAGGACTAACTCTAGGTTGATTACTGAAGTGATATTGCAACCTGTGAGTGCGATGGAAACGATGGACGTCCTACAGTAGCGCATATCTGTCGCCAGAAGGACGCAGAGGTATGAAACGGAGTCCTTTACTAAGTACACTTTACTAAGTCCTTTACTGTACACTCAGTACAGCCAGAAACTCGGTGATTGGTTGAGTCAACCGGTGAGGAAACCCGCGCTAGGGGGATCGGGGTGCGCCCTGGAGAGAGAATGGAAAAATATGGATGTGTAACTCTGGGGCGATGTAACGGATGCAGTTCGCAATTCCGCACGCCAAGTTCGAAACGTTGCTGTGGGCAATATGGATGCAGACCAACATCAAAAAGTAGCACAAGTGACGGTTGTTCAGAACGCAATGAGAAGCGACACCACGCAAACCAAGCAGGAAGTCACAGAAAGCAGAGATAATGCTGGTGTCGACTACCACGTCCTGCGAAGGACATACAACTGGCTTGGAAGTGGACTATACGACTGCTGAGATGGGGGTGGGGGTGGGGACAAGGGGCGTAGGGGACTTAAATAAAACTGTGTTGGACATTGAGGCCGTGAGGGTAGAGTGAACCCAACTGGAAGATAAGACGGTTTTCCAATGTCTTGCGATCGCGTTCGTGAGATGTGCATGATTTTATCGCCGTAACACGTATGTCGGCAACCCCACAGTGGTCGGAACTGTTGAAGTGGAGGTGTACCGGTTTCTTTGCAGGCGCAGCGATATCGGGGCGTTACGCCGTCCGGCATCAGCTCGTAAAAATGTATATCGTTGCTCAAGATATCATCTCCGTCGAGAATGCGGTTGGTCGTTCAGTCCAATATATTGGCCTGGCGATTTACGTTGCGAGGATCGTAGCAGGCGATGAATTCGTCGCACGCCTCTCCGCCCCAAATCTCCGGATATTTGCAGGAACACACGTAAATATACTCTTCTCTGGCGTAATCGTAAGACACGTGAATCACGCCCGTGTTAGACTGACAGGCCACCAAACCGTACTTCTTGGGCAGGCAGTATGATTTGCCCACTTCCAGTCGGTAATTCTCGTAGCGGGTGGGGTTCGATACCGTTTGACATTCGTGCGAGGATCCGCACTTCTGCTGACACTCGATGGCCGCATTGGTCGAATCGCATTCGATCGGTCGACTTCCTATGCATCGAGCTCTGCCCTGCAACAACTCTGAACCGGACAGGTTGCCCAAAATGGTCTTTATATTTTCCGGAGGAAACATGCCGCCGTCTTCTATGTTCAAGATATTTATCTGTCGCAGAGCTCGATTTAGCTTATTAACTGCTTGTCGCGAGCTGGTAATCAGTCCTAATGATATACCTCCGAGTAAGCCCTAGAGTATCGTGTCCAACAATTTTTAAGAAAGCAGACGATGGGACACATGTTTATCAACGAACCCGAGCATCAGTATGCTTTCTCGGTTGATGTCTGGGGCTCTCCGGATTTTGACACTATTCGCTGGTTATTTCGCGATTGGTGTCACTGGTTGATCCTTATTCGCACTCCATTTCGAAGTCGCATTGTGGGCATGTTTGATCGAGTGGTCAGAGATCGCTGGCGCAACGGAGATGCGGTGATACACATGCTCGTTCCCGGTGTTATCCACGCGCCCAAATATTTTGTTCACGACAAGACTATTCCCATCGCGCTGGATGCCTTTCTGTCAAAAACGTTCGCTCAAGTGTACGGATTTGGCATTGTACCTATCAGATTCGTTCACCGAATGAGGAGTCAGTGGGGAATCAACTACCGTAATGTCATGATGAAATAAACCACACATATGGATGTGCTCGCGCCTCTGTCAAGTAGTACTCGTTCACTCGCTATTATGGCTACTGATACTACACCTATTGAGACTGAGGCTACCGAAGCCATTCATGAATACTATCGGTTGGTAGACTATTCAGATTCTGAATCATCCTCATCTGTCACTATTGCAGAATATACTGTTTACTATGTGTCTCCACCATCTTCTCCACCTCGCGTTGTATCACCAACACCACAACCTTCGTCGTCACCACCACTTGATAGCGATGATGACGATGATTCTACCACTACTGTTCGACATACTCTATTTCACCGAGAACCAGAAAGACGGTTGGCCTTTTGCTTGGATTTCTGCGCTCCTTTGACTCAGCAGGAAGTTATTGAGTTGTTCCACATGTGTTCGTGGCTTCTGATTATAGAAGAAATGCGAGGGTACAACACCATTTTTTGCACTCGAATGGTGGGCATGTTTCATTATCAGACCAAACGCTCTGTTACCTGGCCCGATATCCTCGCCAGGTTCGTCCAGCGATGCAAAGTCATGAGCGAACCAATCTTTATTTTCAGATCTTTCATTAATCAGGCTGTGATTGATCCTTTTCTGTCTCGTCGGTATGAACGATGTCGAGCTTATGCCATGGGATGTGCCCCTAGATGGATCATTTCCAGGACCATTCGCATGTGGAAGACTCCGGTGAGATTCATGAACATTAAAGAATCTCTAGTCTTTGAAAATTCATAACCATTTTCACTCATATTTTCTGTGCTGCATAGTTGCGTGACATCTCACCGATCGGTGGGATATCTTTTTTTTTATATCATTTAACCTCCCCTCTCTTTACACATATAACAAGGTTACGACAATCAAACGCAACAATCATCACGGAACACTCAGTTATGCTGGATTTCTTTAATATTATGTTTCAAGATATGTGGTGGGTGGCGGTGGCGTTTCAAAATTTAATACACATGCATATTATACTCAATATGTGGACAGATAAATTGTTGGCATGCATAGGGTTCATGTCTCTGGTCGCTGCAAGTATGTATGTGCTTAATACATACTGAACCTGGGGTTCGGCCATATCTTGGGTGATATCTCAGGAACTGTCGTTTGTTATATTTCACTGGCTGTTTACCAAAACATCTGTTACCACTAGTCCCTCTTCTCAGACCCCTCCCCCCCCCCCAGCAGAATACCTCTTCTCAGACCGCCCTTCACCAGAATACAGCTTCTCAGACCGCCGGTCCTCCTCCTCTGCAGAATACCTCTTCTTAGAACGCCCCCCAACAAACTGACGCTTCTCAAACCACTAGCCCCTCTCAACAGGATGTTCAGTCCGTATCTATCCCCCGAGATCAAGTTGATGATACCGCTCCGTGTGTATCCAAAGAAAAAGAGCCAAAAATGTCCCCCTATGTTGCACATAGCGATCCTCCCATCCCTCCGCCTGTCCCGAAACAACAAGTAAAAGTACCGACGACAATAGATTCTACTGATGATGGTCCGATTAATCCATTAAATAGCACGCTGTATACTGACAGGCTGGTTAGAGTAACATTTACTAAAACAATCTTAGATTACAAATAATTATGAAAGTTACCATCAGATCGATCTATTTAATTTAGCACGTGTTGATGGTGATATCTCATCTCTGCGGATATCTCAGGATCGTATCGGATAATTGCATGTGGATGCTGATGATGAACGATGTGATGTTAGGTGGATATATTTTGTATGTATTGTTGTGGTCTGTTCACCAATCGCCCAGGTCGTTATTCCCCCCGCCCGGTTCTAATACACGCGCAAGACGATGAGGAAGGAGAAGAACTGCCCATAACGGTGGCGGCCATAGAAGATGATGAACCTGTCATCGGTGATACCGGCAGCGACGTGTCGTACGAGTCCAACTACAGTAACGACACCAGCATATCCATCATCACTTGGCAAGAAGACAATTCCTTGCCAGAAACTCGTCCCGTTAAGCGTCGCGCTCACGTGTGTGCCTTGGACAAAATAGCCCACTGTGTAGAACAAGCCATGGATAATAGTTTTGACGAAAAAGATTATTGAACATTTACCCCTCGTTTTTTTGTGTGTGCCGCATTGCATGCCTAAGTAATTTTCGTGATGGTGGTGGTTGCACTATTATCTCAATAGATCCAGTTAGTTATACACACACAAAAAGCGAGTATATATTATGGAAAACTAAGATATACGAGTGTAATAAGATTAAATTGATTAAAGACTGGCAGGATGAGAATAGATTCATCTTGGTTAACAAGCCGTCCGACCCACATACTTTCTACTCGAGATCATGGCACTCTACAACTACACCTGACCTGGCTTTTCATTCACCAGACCTGGAGTGGAACATTACACGAATTGTTGGGAAACAACTTGGTGGCAGTGACCATCGGCCAGTCTTTCTAACCGTAGAAAATGAGCTTGTAAGTGAAAGCAGCACCCTCTCGAGGTGGAACTACAAGAAAGCAGACTGGGCAATGTACAAGCATCGCACCAGCATATTGGTTAGAAACCTGAACACTGAGAAAGACATAAATAAAGTAGTTGAAGAGTTTGGGAAATGCATACTACAGGCAGCGCGAGAAACAGTACCAAGAGGAGCCCGTAAACAATATAAACCCTACTGGAGTAGTGATCTGGAACAGTTGCATAATGATGTTGAAGTGTGTAGAAAGCAAGCAGAGGCCACACCCAGCCAGGAACACCACAATAAATTCCAGCATGCAAAAGCCAAATTTCAAAGGGCCAAGCTGCAGGCTAGACGGAAAAGCTGGCAGGAGAAAACGGAGTCTCTGAACTTTGAAAGAGACACAAGGAAATTGTGGAAGCTAATAAAACAGCTTAATGACGAGGGCACAGGGAGAAACTCAAAAATTGCGCTACATAAAGATGGAAAAATCTTAACAAGAAAGCAAGCAGCTGACCATTTTGCGGACTCGTTCGCACAAGATAGCAATATCAAAATTAGTCCAGAGAAACAAGAGATTCGAGAGAAACGACAACATACAGGACAGAAGGAAATAGTACATGAGGTTCTGGAGGCACCCATCACAATCAGCGAACTGGAGCTAGCCATATCAAAACTGAAAATGAGAAAGTCACCAGGAGCTGATGGTATCTCCAATGAAATTATCAGGAACCTAGGAACAGAGGCCAAAACAAAGCTGTTGCAGATCTTCAATAACAGCTGGACCTTAGGCAGTGTTCCACAATCCTGGAGAGAAGCAATCATGATACCCCTCCTAAAATCAGGGAAAGATGGTTCCATTGCCTCTAGCTACAGACCAATTAGCCTCACCAGCTGTCTCTGCAAAACACTGGAGCGCATCATCAATCACAGACTGCAGTGGTACATTGAAAGTAAAAACATCCTTGTGCCACAGCAGGCTGGCTTTAGGCAGTGCTACTCTACGGAAGATCAGACAACCTACCTCTCTCAAGAAATTGAGGATGCATTCCAAGAGAAGAAGCTGGTGCTTGCGGCATGGATAGATCTGAAGAAAGCCTTTGACAAAGTCTGGAAAGAAGGTCTGATGAAGAAACTGAGAAACTGCAAAGTCAATGGAAGAATGTACAAATGGGTGAAAGCATACTTGCACAACAGAAGAGCCCGAGTACAGATAGACGGACTCAAGAGCAAGAAAGTACTACTGCGTCACGGTGTCCCCCAGGGCGGAGTCTTGTCCCCCACACTTTTTCTAATCTTCATCAATGATCTTGTTGCTCACCTACCGCATGGAATTAAAGCGGCAATGTACGCCGATGACCTGGTTCTATGGAGCACAAATGAATATGCATCAGTGGCCACCAGATTGCTACAAAGAGCTGTAGATACATTTGCTGCATGGGCAAATAGATGGTGTGTCAGCATAAACACTGACAAGTGCAGCACCACCCTATTTACCCTCTCTCTAAAACAAAAGGCAGGGATCATCCAGATAAATGCTGACCACCCTATTTACCCTCTCTCTAAAACAAAAGGCAGGGATCATCCAGATAAATGGAACACCCCTAAGAGAAGATAAAGAACCAACATACCTTGGAGTAACATTTGATGGCAAGCTGACATGGAGAAAGCACATCAACAAATCAGTAGCTAAAGCCAGAAGGAAAATAGCAATTCTGAGAAAGCTAAGTGGAACCACATGGGGAGCCAGTACGAAAATACTTAGCAAAGTTTACCAACAGAGCATACAACCACACCTGGAATATGGGTCAACTGCGTGGTGTTCAGCATCAAAAACCACACTACAAGAGCTGGACAAGGTGCAAAATCAAGCACTTAGAGTCACCACAGGAGGGATGAGATCAACCCCTATAGCGGAAATGGAGAAGATGGGGAGGACACAGGCACTGAGTGAGCGCAGAGATACGAAAACGCTAATACAAGCAGAAAAGTTCCTCAGCTTGCCAGGCCAACCTATGAAGAACAGATTTGAAAACCTAGCTATGGGGCGGTTGAAAAGAAGTAGTTTTATCCACCAGGCCAAACGACTCTGCAGAGAAACCACTGATCTGCCCACAGTTGGTATCCCCCTAACAACTATTCCAGAGCGAACTCCATGGAAAGATGAGCATAGACTATCGTTACAAATCCAGACAAAAGTGAGAGGAATATTTGACAAGGAAGAACAGAACAGTGTGCAGCGCAGAACAGCCACTCTCAGCTTCCTTGATGAAGAATACCCACAGGATCTCTGGATCCGAGTCTACACAGATGGGTCAGCACAAAATGCTGTTCGAAATGGAGGAGCGGGAGTGTACATAGAATACCCAAATAATACTAGGGACACAGCCAGAGTACCGACAGGAAAGTACTGCCATAACTATGATGCCGAAATTGAGGCAATCAAGATAGCAACAGAGAAATTACTAAATAACAGCAATGGTACACAACTTGTGGTGCTACTAACAGATGCAAAATCAGTACTCGAGGCGCTCCTCTCTGGGAAATTGCCAGTACTAAGGACACTACTTTCTGAACTTAGCAGTCAGCATAAAGTCACCATACAGTGGATACCATCCCACTGTGGAGTACCCGGAAACGACAGAGCTGATCAATTGGCTAAGGAAGGAGCCAAAGAAGAACAGCCTGATGTGCCCGTTACATACCACCAAAAGAAAAGAATGATCAAATCAGTCAGAAAGCCACCAAAACCTGCTCAAGATGACTACCACGTTATGGACAGACCAGAACAAGTTATTATTCTGCGCCTCAGAACAGGACACAATAGATTACGCAACCACATGTATACAAAATTCAAGATTGGTGAAACAGCCATGTGCACATGTGGATTGGCGTCGCAGACAGCAGAGCACATACTCCAAGACTGCCCAAAATATAACATATCTAGGCAAACCTTCTGGCCTAGAGAGACGACAGTGGAAGATAAACTCTATGGACCACTGTGTGAACTGAAAAAAAACAGTTCAATTCATGCAAGAGACGACATTGCAGATATAGACATATTTCAAGCGAACGAAAGAAGAAGAAAAAACACACATTGAATACATCACTCAAAAAAGGATCGTATCAATTGGATACATCATTCGAACAAGGATTTCTTGGGAGACCAAAAATACATAAATTGAATACAGCACTCACAAAAGAATCTTTTGTGAGACCAAAATACATAAGAATGAATATGTTGAAACAAATCAAAAATGGGTCTCTTGTGAGACTAAAATACATAAGATTGAATATATGTAACACTCCAGTAAATGGGTCTCTTGTGAAACCAAAAAACATAAGATTGAAAAGTTAACACTCAAAAAATGGGTCTCGTGTGGAACCAAACATACATAAGATTGAATATATGTAACACTTAACACATGGGTATCTTTTAAAACCAAAATACATAAGATTGATAATAGTTAACACTCAAAAATGGGTCTCTTGTGAGACCAACAATACATAAGATTGAATATACGGCACTCAAAAATGGGTCTCTTTTGAGACAAACAATATGTTGTAACACACAGAACTATGTTTAGAAAAATGTGGATATTCAACTGTTGTAAAAATTGTAAAACAATTATGTGGATACATGACACTCAACATGTAAAGCAATGAGTCTCCTGTGAAGATCTCTCTGAACACACACATATTGTAGAGTGTCTCTCGCGAAGAGACAAACATCACATATAAATAGTCACACATACAAATACATAGAAATCTTGGGTCGTTAAACAATCCCTTGTAAACATCAATCAAAATACATAATAGAAAATCGAGGATCTCTTGACACATCAACAGAAGTCTCCTGTGAAATCATTTCAAATCCATGGAATGAGTCGCCTTGCGAGGAGCCGTGCATGGTCAAATATAATAAACGTACAACATGGTCAAATAAACATACAACATGGTCAAATAAATATACAACATGGTCAAATATAATAAACATACAACATGGTCAAATATAATAAACATACAACATGGTCAAATATAATAAAAATACATTGTCAAATATAATAAACATACAACATTGTCAAATATAATAAACATACAACATGGTCAAATATAATAACAATACAACATTGTCAAATATAATAAACATACAACATGGTCAAATATAATAAACATACAACATGGTCAAATATAATAAAAATACAACATTGTCAAATATAATAAACATACAACATGGTCAAATATCATAAACATACAACATGGTCAAATATAATAAACATACAACATGGTCAAATATAATAAAAATACAACATTGTCAAATATAATAAAAATACAACATTGTCAAATATAATAAACATACAACATGGTCAAATATAATAAACATACAGCATGGTCAAATATAATAAACATACAGCATGGTCAAAATACACACATTTAAATGTTGTAACTTAGCCATCGTATGTTAATGGAAATGATTGCTGATAGGCTATCTCGTCTTTCATGGTGGAAGATGTGGATACTCTAGATGTATATATATTGCGTCTGACATCAACGGTGGGCTGTGTCAATGCTACGTGTTCTTCGTCTTGTTGATTTTGTACTACTTCTTCTTCTGGTCGTGGTTCGACCAACAAATCGATATAGTTGTTAACATACTTCTTCTTGGACATCAGTTGACTGTTAGATTCATACAAGAGACAACATTGCAGTTATAAACATAATTTAGGCGAACGAAAGAAGAAGAAGAAGATGAGACAGCTTAATATTTCTTACCGTGTTCTTTCGTTTTCGACTATTCTTCTTCTGTTTATCCCCCACGGTTTCGCCATCCCGAGCAGACTTGGAATACTTCCCCACATATGGCGCGCCAATGTGAGGAAACAGGACGCACAAATATCTCATTTTTATAGCCTTCACGTGTTCGTTCTGATCTCGAGCCATGTAGCCGTTTTGGGTCAGTTCTTGTAACAGCTCCACCTGATTCAAACATGTTTTGGCCAGAGCAACGTACCTCAAGATGTCTTGAGCGTAACACTGATCCACGTTCTTCTTATTGCACTCCCACAGATATCGAGGACTGGGACCGTTGGTCGCAATGGCCGGGGTGGACAGGGCGGTGTAGATATAATATAATATACAGCACAGCTTTATAAATTTATCAAAATCGGAATAGACCACCAGCTTGTTTTCCATCAAAAACACGTGAATAATCTGAGACACATGACCGTAAGCCGTGCACACATAGTTAACATTAATGTCATCATCCTTAATCAACGCTTTTACATTCGTCACGTACATCAGATTTTTATGCAAGGTGCGCAGATAGCACGGCAAGCTGTTGGTCACCACCCATTGTTCATCGGCCGAATTCAGGATCAGCACGTGCCGCTTTTTATCCGGATGTTGGCTGGTCTCTAGGACCTCGCCGATAAACACTTCATCCGTGATAAAACCGTACATCAAATGGGTGCCGTCTGTCAATTCGGCCGATCTTGGTTCGGGCGGTTCGGCCGTCTTCACGTCTAGATAAAAGAACATGCCGAAGAATTTAGATCTGACATCATGACCCAAAAATGCAAAGATTACCATGGACAGCCAGAAAGACCAATGAACAAGTCCTTCAAGAAACAAATGAAGATCGTAAACTGATCAGAGACATTAGACGTAGACAGTCACAATTTTGTGAACATGTTATGAGAAGAAATGATTTGGAGAACTTGGTGACAACTGGTAAGATCGAGGGAAACAGACCAAGGGGAAGACCTAGAAACAAGTATCTGGATGGCTTGGCCTTGTGGCATGGTCGAGACAGAAACACGGAACTGATCCACGACTCTGGTGATCGAGTGAGATGGCAGAACATGACCGCCCACGCTTACCGGCATGGCACATGATGGATGGGTGGATCATGACCCAATACCACCAGAAGGCCGGTTCGACTATTTAGAACGATTTCTTGACCCCATTTGGTAAGCGGCATGATTTCTAAACATCTTCGAACCAGCTTGACCGCTCGCGGGTTCACCCCTTCGGCGTGAGCCAATCAACAAGATTTGATGGCCTCGTTGACAAAGACCACGTACTGACTCTGGGGAATGAAAATGTTCACCTGGGCACAGTAGTTGATGCGGTAATTAATGTGGGCCGTCGCCACCACATCCAGACTTATTTTGGATTTGTCCCAGCAGTACACCAACACGATGGTATCGACATGAAGGAAACGAAATTTCAATAGCATGGTCGGTAAATAGGAGCCCACTTCATATGCCCATTGACCCCGAGGCCCAAATGTAAATTGTCCAGCTCGTAACTGGTGGATAGAGTCTTGATGGAAGTCTTAAAGAAATTATACCGGGTGGAAGTATCATGGTTCACTTCTTTGGTGGTGGGCAGGCAGACGATCATGTTAAAGCCCTTTATAATTCTATTTCCCAATACGGATAAAGTTGAGTAGGATCTAACACAGACGTTGGTGACATCTATGCTTCTCCTGTGAGTGAGTGGCACCTTGCAGTCTTGACAGACCAAAGTATGTGAGTTGGAATGTGGCCAAATATTCCATCACAATGCCTGGGCAGAGCTTCAGAGAAACATGTGGTGCCCAAACGACATGTTCCCTCTCTCGGCCTTTCCCTGTGTTTTCCAGAGGAATGGGTAACCAATACGTCTGGCACAGGGTAGGCTGCAGACGCTGGCGGCACAGCGTCAAACCTCCAAGACCTCGCCTCCACGAGCATGTGGCGAGTGATGGCCAGACCCTGGAACCCAAGGGACCCGACGTAGAGGTGTTCAGCCAAGTCCCAGAGGTGAGGGCCTCGTACGCTCCTGTACCGTAGGACGCACATCTGTCAATCACAAGTGTCCGGACCTTGTAAAGCATGTACTACCGTCAGACTCCCAGCCTGACTTTTGCGGATCCCGAGACCAACGGGAATAGGCCCGTCGGAGATAATGCAGGAGATTTTGCTCGTCTGTTGCGATCAAATCTCCCGCTCCGTCCTTCCACTGTGCGGCTCTCGCGACCAGCGAGAATATGCCCACCGGAGATATTGCTCGTCTGTTGCGCAAATCTCTACCGATGACTGACTGAATAAGTGAAGAAACGATACACATCGGGTAAATGAGGGTTGCTTCGAAAGGCCAGAAAGTGATCTCGGTCCACCAGAGGTAGCACGTCGATTAGTTTCAGCTCTTTCAGTTTTCGCACGATGCCTGGGACGCAGAGGTGTTTCCAAGGCACCAGGGCCGGGTTATATACTGGCCAAGACCTATTGACGCGTCCTCGTCGAGCGTCCTGGGCAACAGGTCCCTTCGGGGTCCTGGCTGAAGTCAATAGGATCGCCGATTCCTCCGAAGTCGGAGAGTGTCTGCCTGTACGGCGAGGAACCACCAGTCTGCACACCAATAAGCCAGACATGGGACAACGGATACTCACGCAAACCTCAGGTCCTGTATGACATCACACTGATGTTGGACAACAGGATGTCTTCATCCGACATACAGGACTTCGCGTTGGAGCTCAAGCCAACGAACACAAGCAAGCAAGCACGCACGATGCCACAGTCTCGAATATCATACACGTACATGGTCATCAAAATTTTCAACTCTCTGTTCTTCATATCTCGGGGCAATTTGGGGGCTCTGTTATTGTATATCAGGGCATCAGTTTCCTCTAAACGGTGGGGCAGTACGTGAGATTTAGATCTCAGCTCGCTCAAGACTCTGTGCACCAGCCGATGGTGTAACAGAAGGCTATCGTGCAGTTCTCCTATGACCGTTACCAGCACCACACCGGTCTCAATCTTGTTCAAAATCAGGCGACCGTTGGTGGTCGAATTGGTGTAGACAGTGTGTTGACTGGTGCCGCTCACAATGATGGATTCGGGCAAAACCCTTTCCACAATACCGCACATGGCGCTCTAACGAATGAACACGTTGATCAGCATAGATTGGACATGCTGAACACTCTCGCACATGGGTCCGGCCACATAAGCCGAATTGGTCACAGACATGCCGTTGATCTTGATCATCAACATACGCGTGCGCGCAAGTGGGAAAATCTTTGGAAATTTGGGCCAGGCGGGTAGAGTGAATGAATTGTAACTCTTTGTGGAGGATGACTCGAGTCATCCCTTGATCATCCACGTGCAACAGAGAAGCTCGAGCGCCATTCCCCCCCCCCCCCATGATCGTTCGATACCTGGTTGGCACGGTGTACAGCTGATGATAGATAATGGGAATGTCTTCAACCGCTACCTTATCTATATTCTGGAGGACATAGGCTTTGAAACCTTTGAGTCGTTCGTACGGTATCGGGCACTTATGCGGTAGAAATATTGGATGGGATTTCGACTGGTTAGAGCGGCATAGTGATCGTTGATGGAATCGCGGGATACTCGGGGAAATTCCAGATACATGTTTTCCTGAGTCATTTCGGGGGCCAAAATGCGTTTGAGGAAGTACTCGCCCGTTGTCTTAGAATAATATTCGGGTCCGATAAAATGGGATAAATCATTGACTCGCCGGCAGTACGCCGACGGGCATCGACCATTGGTGCATAGTTGGGGGGTAGTTATAGTAGAGAAGTTTGGGCAACCAGTTCCTATAAACTAACCATACTGATGCTGGTCATACTGACTGCGCACTGCATTATTTTTAACCCAGCGAGATCACTTTGTAATTTGATTCACAGTAGTTGACCCAGAATCTGTCGGTCAACAGCTCCACCAATTGTTCCACGGTTGTGTTTGCCAGAAGCACTTTGGAACGCCGAGCCATTTTGGCTATCAGATCCACCTGAGCGAAATTGATCACATCGTCTGGATTCAGCGAGCATCTCAAATCCACGTTGATGTCGGTAATTTCATCAACCCAGGCGTCACCGTCCAGCGCATAATTTATGCCCAGCACCTCGGAAATGGTGGTGTAGCCTTCTGCTAACACCATGGTCAAAGGTTGATCAAACCACAGCCATTGTCGCTTCTGAAATTTTAAGGATTGAACCAAGTGAGCGTGAGTGCTGCGATCACCCACACTGTTCTTAGGTTTGAACAGTTCATTTATCTTGGTCCGCACCAACACGTTAGTGCTGTTCTTGACACTGAGTCGATACAGAATATTAGGTTCGTCAATGGATGGTTGTGAATATACATATGAGATACATTAGGCAATACATTAGACACAATAGAACATGGAAACAATTTAGGCACAGAATTATGAAACTTTGGATCATCAAACACGTTATCCACATCATCTGATGTGGGATTTAACACTGCGCTGGATATGATGTACATCATGATTGATTCTTAAGCGATAAAGTCTTCGGTAGAAAGTCTTCCGTATATGGGAGCACATTTGTGAAAGATCAGGGTCTTTCGAGTAATAATGTTCATGGCATCGGGTGGGTATTTGAACTCAGTCTTCTTCTTGTCCATGGTAGAAAATTCAATGCATTGGCTGCAGGATTTACAAGGAGGGTTCATATAACATTGCTTGCTGTTATCCTTAATGGGAAAACAGGTGTGATGAAGGACCGCGGCCATCCCACAGACGCACTGACGAACCACGTCGCTCGCTTCTATTGTCTCAAGTATTGCTTTGCCGTGATGAAGTTTCAGGCAAGTATGAGTACATTAAAACGGACACGATTTACACATTATTGTTTGCCTGACACAAAACATCTGGGCAAATTTGTTTATGACCTGCCTGCTCCTGTCTCTGAGGATGCGCCAGCTGCTCTTTTCTTTAACACTCAGCTGAGACAAATTAATAATCGTATGCTCTACTGCCGGTGGGGGTGTCGTGGGAAATTGAAATACGGGCATACTGGGGGGTTGTGTGTTAATATCATTTTTAGCAACCACCACGATGTGTTCATCATCCTTATCGCTGCTGTCCCAAGCCGGCGGTTCGTTGGTCAAGATTTGTTTGATATGATCATTAGTGATATCATCATAATCAACGAGATGAAGCTTGTTTTCATTACCATCACTCTTGGATGTGGATGGCTCATCTCGAGACTTCTTATCGGGAGAAGCTGCTGTTCTTGGTGGGGGGGGGGGGGGGAGGCGATTTTCGTTTCCTGGTTTCCTGGAATCATCATCATCTCGAGATGTTTTGGTGGGGGAAGATGGTGCGGGAGACACTTTTCTCTTCTTGGGATCTTCATAATCTCGCGATGACTGTTTTCTCTTCCTAGGATCTACATTTTCATCATTTCGGGGCTTCTTGGCGGGAGACACCTCAGGATCGCGTTTTCGAGGTGATCTAGTTGATGGAGAATCTCGTCGGTTGGATACATCTTGTAAACCACCGTCAGTTGGTCGTCGTTGTCGCTTACGATTGTCACGCCGCTTGTCATCTTCACGTCTCTTCTCTTCCTCACGCCGCTTTTCATATTCGCGTCTCTTTTCTTCTTCGCGAGAATGTTCTGTTCGCCGTCTGTCGTCATCTCGTCGATCCGTGCATCGTCTGTCATCATCTCGAGAAGGAGATTTGGTGAGTGGAAAGGGATCTGTTTTGGCAGGAGGAGACACTTCTCGTCGTCTGATGCGAGGATGAGCATCACGTCTTGGAGATCGGCGGGGTGAAGGGGATAACACTTTGGGTGATGGAGATCGGTGGGGTGAGGGGGATCGACGATATGGTGATAGGGATGGTGAGCGTCGGGGAGAGTTGGACGTAGATCGTAACAACCGGTTTTCTTCTTCGGGATCAATCTCATCTTCATATCTAACACGTTTGGGAGATTTCTCGGTGGATGAATGTCGAGGCTTTGGGTTGGTAGATCGTGCAAGAATGGTGGGTCGGGTAGATTGTTTGAATCCACACAAACGGATGTTAGAATCGACAGTGGTTGGAACGTGAGAATCGAGAAGATACGAGATGTGTGAAGTGGAGGCAATATTCATCAATTCAATGGCTCCGGGTTTGACCCATTCGCTTTCTAATCTACCGTCGGTCTTTTCTGATAATGGTAGGATCTCCGTCTCGTCTAGAGTCTGGGACAAATCCTCGAGAATCCGACTGTAACGATCTAATCGGCGAAGAAAATTGTTCCGATCCTTCTCCATGTCTTCTCGAAGATTCTTCAGCTCGTCTGTCAACCTGATTCTGCGCGGTGGTGGTGGAGAAGGACGTCGCTGTTGTTGAATCGGACGACGATTGGTGTGATGACCGATTGACACCTTTCGTTGATGAGGAGACCAGCGCCGGTCGACTTCGCGGTCTCGAGAGTTTTGAGGGATCGGTGGAGGAGGCAGAATGAGAAGTGGAGGGATCGCGACCGGCGGTGGCTGTTGACGATGATCCATAGTGGCTGGATGTCGATGAGGCATTTGACATAGTGCCAGGCCTGTTCGGGAAGACACAAGTTAAATATGTTTTGGTAATTGGGTCTGGCAAATTGATAGGTTAATTCACTATCGCACATTTGTAACTACAACGTGAAATTAATCTCACCGTATTTGAGTCTTCACTATATTCTTTTATATGCTGCTTCGGCGAGCCGTATGTAGAAACATTGATTGTCGACTCGTAACTCCGCCACCGTCACGGGATAGGCCAGAAGGTTGGCGATGTGACAGGGATAACAGATGTTGAAACGAATTCGTCGAGATTCTATTGAGGAAGAAAGCAATAATAATAGGATCGAACATACATGATATTGTGATAAAGGTAAAAGGTACGGATATAAAGATGTATTCTCACCTTGTTGTTGGGTCCAAGCTGATCTGGCCTGAGAATCGGTCGGATATCGGGTTTTAAAAATCTCCTGTCGCAGCGCAATTTGATGGATGGATCCTGGATTACTGCCGCCGGTATTTATGGACGTAGAATATGCCGAAATTGGTTCCCAGTTCTTCTCTGGGAGGTCCGAAGAAATTATATTGTCTACACGAATAATGTTTCATATAGTAGCCACAATCGGGACATACATCAACGAATCGATTGTTGGGGTCATTGAGGTAACCGGCGGGAGGAGCTGGCTGGGAAAAGGGAATGCGTCTTTTGGATATATCGGTGGAAGTGCACAGGTGTCGGGAGAGACAGGGGCATTTTTGGTATTGCCACTCTTGAACATAATCATAATCTATATCTTCAAACAGGTGCATATAATGGCAGAAAGAGGTGTCACAATCCGGGCAGCGAATGAGATGTCTTTCGTTATCCAATATTATTGGATCTCGGGTCGCGCCCCAACAATAATGTATGGCTAGCCACGGACATTTATTACACAATATAAATTTGGCAAGGTAGGTGAACTTTAACTTGAGATGCGTGGGCGGGTATGGCATTACATCACCGTCGGTAGGATCCCCCATAGTGTATTAGAAATCGGGCGCGGTCCGTATGATGGATTGGTTATTTATCTAACCAGAAAAGGGGTGCATCTAACTACCATAGATAATATTATTCGTATAGAAAATCCACACGCGATGACCATTCAGTGGGAAGGACAGTTAATCAACACGAACACTTTAGGCATCATTATCGACCATCTCAAGGTGTTGCCGAAACAGCTCGATCCCAATCTAGTGTCGTCGTTCATATACACTTGTGAAGATTTCCTCCGAGAATTTCTGCCAGAAATTATGGAAGAAGAAATATTTTTAACGCTGTTGGCTTTACTGTGAACACAGTAACCACCATCGCACGAAAAGCCGGGCCCGTGACATATGGTGTTACAATCCGAGTCGGTTTTACACGGGTATAAGTTCTTATCACAGGGCAACAGTTCCTCCGGATAACTATTTGTAAAGGGAACGGAATATAAGTTCTAGATAGTCTGGCGGCTTCGTCGAACGCGGCGCTCATATATAAAATTATAGACAACTACACCACCACACGATTTGGGAATGACCTGCCTTGCCAGCTCCTCCGCATGAAATGGACCTAGCGACGCGCCGAGTTTATATACGCCGTGAATGTTTTAATAAAAGGCAGGAGAAAATTTGTCCGTCGAGTAAGTGATATTCAAATCTAAATTTTCAAATTCAAAGACTAATTATGCATGTCCGCGGTTTCAATGGCGCGCTTGAAAGTTCTAAGTTAAAACGGGTGTTTCACCGACAGATCACGGTTTGAGCGGAGGGTCTGTGCTAGAGAGTGTTATATATAAGATGTTGCAGTAAACTAAGTCCAAAACAACTACTAGTGTGTAGCAGTTATATCGTACTTTCCACGCAGGTAAGTTGAACCTTTTTTATTACTCATTGTGTGTATATATGCGATTGTGGGGCGGGGAAGGAACAAATCTGGCTTTTCGTTTACACCCGGATATTGCTGACTGAATATCCGGGCGCAATAATGCAACCCGGTTGTCAATCAGGATACAATGAAAGTAGAGTTACGGGATATGATACTTATATCAGGGATTTATTACTGGCGCTTATTTTCTTACCTGTTTACGGATGTAAACAGTATTGGTAGGGTGGGAAGTTGTTTTACCGGGTAAATTTACTACTAGAATTCAATTAAGGGTGGATTTTCACCCGCCGTTATAAGTGAGAGCCTCGCGTGTCTGTATAAGCTAGAAAAACAGGTGTGATTCTCGCCCGCTTTTTCAGGTAGTTAGAATTGGGCACGAATCTCGCCCGCTTTTTCAGGTAGTAGAAAATGGGTACGAATCTCTCCCGCTTTTTCAGGTAGTCAGAATGCAGCACGAATCTTGCCCTCTTTTTCAGGTAGTAGAAATAGGGCACGAATCGCGTCCACTTTTTCAGGTAGTTAGAATTGGGCACGAATCTTGCCCGCTTTTTCAGGTAGTCAGAATGCGGCAAGAATCTTGCCCTCTTTTTAAGGGTGGATTTTCACCCGCCGTTATAAGTGAGAGCCTCGCGTGTCTGTATAAGCTAGAAAAACAGGTGTGATTCTCGCCCGCTTTTTCAGGTAGTTAGAATTGGGCACGAATCTCGCCCGCATTTTCAGGTAGTAGAAAATGGGTACGAATCTCTCCCGCTTTTTCAGGTAGTAGAAATTGGGCATTAATCTCGACCGCTTTTTCAGGTAGTCAGAATGCGGCACGAATCTTGCCCTCTTTTTCAGGTAGTAGAAATAGGGCACGAATCGCGTCCACTTTTTCAGGTAGTTAGAATTGGGCACGAATCTTGCCCGCTTTTTCAGGTAGTCAGAATGCGGCAAGAATCTTGCCCTCTTTTTAAGGGTGGATTTTCACCCGCCGTTATAAGTGAGAGCCTCGCGTGTCTGTATAAGCTAGAAAAACAGGTGTGATTCTCGCCCGCTTTTTCAGGTAGTTAGAATTGGGCACGAATCTCGCCCACTTTTTCAGGTAGTAGAAATTGGGCACGAATCTCGCCCGCTTTTTCAGGTAGTAGAAAATGGGTACGAATCTCTCCCGCTTTTTCAGGTAGTAGAAATTGGGCACGAATCTCGACCGCTTTTTCAGGTAGTCAGAATGCGGCACGAATCTTGCCCTCTTTTTCAGGTAGTAGAAATTGGGCACGAATCTCGCCCGCTTTTTCAGATAGTCAGAATGCGGCACGAATCTTGCCCTCTTTTTCAGATAGTAGAAATTGGGCACGAATCTCGCCCGCTTTTTCAGGTAGTAGAAATTAGGCACGAATATCGCCCGCTTTTTCAGGTAGTAGAGATTGGGCACGAATCTCGCCGGCTTTTTCAGGTAGTAGAAATAGGGCACGAATCGCGCCCACTTTTTCAGGTAGTTAGAATTGGGCACGAATCTTGCCCGCTTTTTCAGGTAGTAGAAATTGGGCACGAATCTCGCCCGCTTTTTCAGATAGTCAGAATGCGGCACGAATCTTGCCCTCTTTTTCAGATAGTAGAAATTGGGCACGAATCTCGCCCGCTTTTTCAGGTAGTAGAAATTAGGCACGAATATCGCCCGCTTTTTCAGGTAGTAGAGATTGGGCACGAATCTCGCCCGCTTTTTCAGGTAGTAGAAATTGGGCACGAATCTCGCCCGCTTTTTCAGGTAGTTATAATTAGGCACGAATCTCGCCCGCTTTTTCAGGTAGTTAGAATTCGGCGCGAATTTTGCCCGCTTTTTCAGTTAGTTAGATTTGGGCAAGAATCTCGCCCGCTTTTTCAGGTAGTAGAAATTGGGTACGAATCTCGCCCGCTTTTTCAGGTAGTAGAAATTGGGCACGAATCTCGCCCGCTTTTTCAAGTAGTTATAATTGGGCACGAATCTCGCCCGCTTTTACACGTAGTTAGAATTGGGCACGAATCTGGTCCGCTTTTTCAGGTAGTAGAAATTGGGTACGAATCTTGCCCGCTTTTTCAGGTAGTTAGAATTGGGCACGAATCTTGCTCGCTTTTTCAGGTAGTAGAAATTGGGTACGAATCTCGCCCACTTTTTCAGGTAGTAGAAATTGGGTACGAATCTCACCCTCTTTATCAGGTAGTAGAAATTGGGCACGAATCTCGCCCGCTTTTTCAGGTAGTAGAAATTGGGTACGAATCTCGCCCGCTTTTTCAGGTAGTAGAAATTGGGTACGAATCTCGGCCGCTTTTTCAGGTAGTTAGAATTGGGCACGAATCTCGCCCGCTTTTTCAGGTAGTTATAATTGGGCACGAATCTCGCCCGCTTTTTCAGGTAGTTAGAATTGGGCACGAATCTCGCCCGCTTTTTCAGGTAGTTAGATTTGGGCACGAATCTCGCCCGCTTTTTCAGGTAGTTATAATTGGGCACGAATCTCGCCCGCTTTTTCAGGTAGTAGAAATTGGGTACGAATCTCGCCCGCTTTTTCAGGTAGTAGAAATTGGGCACAAATCTCGCCCGCTTTTTCAGTTAGTTAGAATTGGGCACGTATCTTGCCTGCTTCTTCAGGTAGTAGACATTGTGCACGAATCTCGCCCGCTTTTTCAGGTAGAAAAATTGGGCACGAATCGCGCCCACTTTTTCAGGTAGTAGAAATTGGGCACGAATATGGCCCGCTTTTTCAGGTAGAAGAAATTGTGCACGAATCTCGCCCGCTTTTTCAGGTAGTCAGAATGCGGCAAGAATCTTGCCCTCTTTTTCAGGTAGTAGAAATTGGGCACGAATCTTGCCCGCTTTATCAGGTAGTTAGAATTGGGCACGAATCTCGCCCGCTTTTTCAGATAGTCAGAATGCTGCACAAATCTTGCCCTCTTTTTCACGTAGTAGAAATTGGGCACGAATCTCGCCCGCTTTTTCAGGTAGTCAGAATGCGGCACGAATCTTGCCCTCTTTTTCAGATAGTAGAAATTGGGCACGAATCTTGCCCGCTTTTTCAGGTAGTTAGAATTGGGCACGAATCTTGCCCGCTTTTTCAGGTAGTAGAAATTGGGCACGAATCTCGCCCGCTTTTTCAGGTAGTCAGAATGCGGCAAGAATCTTGCCCGCTTTTTCAGGTAGTTATAATTGGGCACGAATCTCGTCCGCTTTTTCAGGTAGTCAGAATGCGGCACGAATCTTGCCCTCTTTTTCAGATAGTAGAAATTGGGCACGAATCTTGCCCGCTTTATCAGGTAGTTAGAATTGGGCACGAATCTCGCCCGCTTTTTCAGATAGTCAGAATGCTGCACAAATCTTGCCCTCTTTTTCACGTAGTAGAAATTGGGCACGAATCTCGCCCGCTTTTTCAGGTAGTCAGAATGCGGCACGAATCTTGCCCTCTTTTTCAGATAGTAGAAATTGGGCACGAATCTTGCTCGCTTTTTCAGGTAGTTAGAATTGGGCACGAATCTTACCCGCTTTTTCAGGTAGTAGAAATTGGGCACGAATCTCGCCCGCTTTTTCAGGTAGTCAGAATGCGGCAAGAATCTTGCCCTCTTTTTAAGGGTGGATTTTCACCCGCCGTTATAAGTGAGAGCCTCGCGTGTCTGTATAAGCTAGAAAAACAGGTGTGATTCTCGCCCGCTTTTTCAGGTAGTTAGAATTGGGCACTAATCTCGCCCACTTTTTCAGGTAGTAGAAATTGGGCACGAATCTCGCCCGCTTTTTCAGGTAGTAGAAATTGGGTACGAATCTCTCACGCTTTTTCAGGTAGTAGAGATTGGGCACGAATCTCGCCCGCTTTTTCAGGTAGTAGAAATTGGGCACGAATCTCGCCCGCTTTTTCAGGTAGTTATAATTAGGCACGAATCTCGCCCGCTTTTTCAGGTAGTTAGAATTCGGCGCGAATTTTGCCCGCTTTTTCAGTTAGTTAGATTTGGGCAAGAATCTCGCCCGCTTTTTCAGGTAGTAGAAATTGGGTACGAATCTCGCCCGCTTTTTCAGGTAGTAGAAATTGGGCACGAATCTCGCCCGCTTTTTCAAGTAGTTATAATTGGGCACGAATCTCGCCCGCTTTTACACGTAGTTAGAATTGGGCACGAATCTGGTCCGCTTTTTCAGGTAGTAGAAATTGGGTACGAATCTTGCCCGCTTTTTCAGGTAGTTAGAATTGGGCACGAATCTTGCTCGCTTTTTCAGGTAGTAGAAATTGGGTACGAATCTCGCCCACTTTTTCAGGTAGTAGAAATTGGGTACGAATCTCACCCTCTTTATCAGGTAGTAGAAATTGGGCACGAATCTCGCCCGCTTTTTCAGGTAGTAGAAATTGGGTACGAATCTCGCCCGCTTTTTCAGGTAGTAGAAATTGGGTACGAATCTCGCCCGCTTTTTCAGGTAGTAGAAATTGGGTACGAATCTCGGCCGCTTTTTCAGGTAGTTAGAATTGGGCACGAATCTCGCCCGCTTTTTCAGGTAGTTATAATTGGGCACGAATCTCGCCCGCTTTTTCAGGTAGTTAGAATTGGGCACGAATCTCGCCCGCTTTTTCAGGTAGTTAGATTTGGGCACGAATCTCGCCCGCTTTTTCAGGTAGTTATAATTGGGCACGAATCTCGCCCGCTTTTTCAGGTAGTAGAAATTGGGTACGAATCTCGCCCGCTTTTTCAGGTAGTAGAAATTGGGCACAAATCTCGCCCGCTTTTTCAGTTAGTTAGAATTGGGCACGTATCTTGCCTGCTTCTTCAGGTAGTAGACATTGTGCACGAATCTCGCCCGCTTTTTCAGGTAGAAAAATTGGGCACGAATCGCGCCCACTTTTTCAGGTAGTAGAAATTGGGCACGAATATGGCCCGCTTTTTCAGGTAGAAGAAATTGTGCACGAATCTCGCTCGCTTTTTCAGGTAGTCAGAATGCGGCAAGAATCTTGCCCTCTTTTTCAGGTAGTAAAAATTGGGCACGAATCTTGCCCGCTTTATCAGGTAGTTAGAATTGGGCACGAATCTCGCCCGCTTTTTCAGATAGTCAGAATGCTGCACAAATCTTGCCCTCTTTTTCACGTAGTAGAAATTGGGCACGAATCTCGCCCGCTTTTTCAGGTAGTCAGAATGCGGCACGAATCTTGCCCTCTTTTTCAGATAGTAGAAATTGGGCACGAATCTTGCCCGCTTTTTCAGGTAGTTAGAATTGGGCACGAATCTTGCCCGCTTTTTCAGGTAGTAGAAATTGGGCACGAATCTCGCCCGCTTTTTCAGGTAGTCAGAATGCGGCAAGAATCTTGCCCGCTTTTTCAGGTAGTTATAATTGGGCACGAATCTCGTCCGCTTTTTCAGGTAGTCAGAATGCGGCACGAATCTTGCCCTCTTTTTCAGATAGTAGAAATTGGGCACGAATCTTGCCCGCTTTATCAGGTAGTTAGAATTGGGCACGAATCTCGCCCGCTTTTTCAGATAGTCAGAATGCTGCACAAATCTTGCCCTCTTTTTCACGTAGTAGAAATTGGGCACGAATCTCGCCCGCTTTTTCAGGTAGTCAGAATGCGGCACGAATCTTGCCCTCTTTTTCAGATAGTAGAAATTGGGCACGAATCTTGCTCGCTTTTTCAGGTAGTTAGAATTGGGCACGAATCTTACCCGCTTTTTCAGGTAGTAGAAATTGGGCACGAATCTCGCCCGCTTTTTCAGGTAGTCAGAATGCGGCAAGAATCTTGCCCTCTTTTTAAGGGTGGATTTTCACCCGCCGTTATAAGTGAGAGCCTCGCGTGTCTGTATAAGCTAGAAAAACAGGTGTGATTCTCGCCCGCTTTTTCAGGTAGTTAGAATTGGGCACTAATCTCGCCCACTTTTTCAGGTAGTAGAAATTGGGCACGAATCTCGCCCGCTTTTTCAGGTAGTAGAAATTGGGTACGAATCTCTCACGCTTTTTCAGGTAGTAGAGATTGGGCACGAATCTCGCCCGCTTTTTCAGGTAGTAGAAATTGGGCACGAATCTCGCCCGCTTTTTCAGGTAGTTATAATTAGGCACGAATCTCGCCCGCTTTTTCAGGTAGTTAGAATTCGGCGCGAATTTTGCCCGCTTTTTCAGTTAGTTAGATTTGGGCAAGAATCTCGCCCGCTTTTTCAGGTAGTAGAAATTGGGTACGAATCTCGCCCGCTTTTTCAGGTAGTAGAAATTGGGCACGAATCTCGCCCGCTTTTTCAAGTAGTTATAATTGGGCACGAAT
Source organism: Cepaea hortensis (assembly GCA_963921405.1). Lineage (NCBI taxonomy): Eukaryota > Metazoa > Mollusca > Gastropoda > Stylommatophora > Helicidae > Cepaea > Cepaea hortensis. The sequence goes on from OY992894.1 coordinate 18,287,619, forward strand.
CTCGCCCGCTTTTACACGTAGTTAGAATTGGGCACGAATCTGGTCCGCTTTTTCAGGTAGTAGAAATTGGGTACGAATCTTGCCCGCTTTTTCAGGTAGTTAGAATTGGGCACGAATCTTGTTTGCTTTTTCAGGTAGTAGAAATTGGGTACGAATCTCGCCCACTTTTTCAGGTAGTAGAAATTGGGTACGAATCTCACCCTCTTTATCAGGTAGTAGAAATTGGGCACGAATCTCGCCCGCTTTTTCAGGTAGTAGAAATTGGGTACGAATCTCGCCCGCTTTTTCAGGTAGTAGAAATTGGGTACGAATCTCGCCCGCTTTTTCAGGTAGTAGAAATTGGGTACGAATCTCGGCCGCTTTTTCAGGTAGTTAGAATTGGGCACGAATCTCGCCCGCTTTTTCAGGTAGTTATAATTGGGCACGAATCTCGCCCGCTTTTTCAGGTAGTTAGAATTGGGCACGAATCTCGCCCGCTTTTTCAGGTAGTTAGATTTGGGCACGAATCTCGCCCGCTTTTTCAGGTAGTTATAATTGGGCACGAATCTCGCCCGCTTTTTCAGGTAGTAGAAATTGGGTACGAATCTCGCCCGCTTTTTCAGGTAGTAGAAATTGGGCACAAATCTCGCCCGCTTTTTCAGTTAGTTAGAATTGGGCACGTATCTTGCCTGCTTCTTCAGGTAGTAGACATTGTGCACGAATCTCGCCCGCTTTTTCAGGTAGAAAAATTGGGCACGAATCGCGCCCACTTTTTCAGGTAGTAGAAATTGGGCACGAATATGGCCCGCTTTTTCAGGTAGAAGAAATTGTGCACGAATCTCGCCCGCTTTTTCAGGTAGTCAGAATGCGGCAAGAATCTTGCCCTCTTTTTCAGGTAGTAGAAATTGGGCACGAATCTTGCCCGCTTTATCAGGTAGTTAGAATTGGGCACGAATCTCGCCCGCTTTTTCAGATAGTCAGAATGCTGCACAAATCTTGCCCTCTTTTTCACGTAGTAGAAATTGGGCACGAATCTCGCCCGCTTTTTCAGGTAGTCAGAATGCGGCACGAATCTTGCCCTCTTTTTCAGATAGTAGAAATTGGGCACGAATCTTGCCCGCTTTTTCAGGTAGTTAGAATTGGGCACGAATCTTGCCCGCTTTTTCAGGTAGTAGAAATTGGGCACGAATCTCGCCCGCTTTTTCAGGTAGTCAGAATGCGGCAAGAATCTTGCCCGCTTTTTCAGGTAGTTATAATTGGGCACGAATCTCGTCCGCTTTTTCAGGTAGTCAGAATGCGGCACGAATCTTGCCCTCTTTTTCAGATAGTAGAAATTGGGCACGAATCTTGCCCGCTTTATCAGGTAGTTAGAATTGGGCACGAATCTCGCCCGCTTTTTCAGATAGTCAGAATGCTGCACAAATCTTGCCCTCTTTTTCACGTAGTAGAAATTGGGCACGAATCTCGCCCGCTTTTTCAGGTAGTCAGAATGCGGCACGAATCTTGCCCTCTTTTTCAGATAGTAGAAATTGGGCACGAATCTTGCCCGCTTTTTCAGGTAGTTAGAATTGGGCACGAATCTTGCCCGCTTTTTCAGGTAGTAGAAATTGGGCACGAATCTCGCCCGCTTTTTCAGGTAGTCAGAATGCGGCAAGAATCTTGCCCTCTTTTTAAGGGTGGATTTTCACCCGCCGTTATAAGTGAGAGCCTCGCGTGTCTGTATAAGCTAGAAAAACAGGTGTGATTCTCGCCCGCTTTTTCAGGTAGTTAGAATTGGGCACTAATCTCGCCCACTTTTTCAGGTAGTAGAAATTGGGCACGAATCTCGCCCGCTTTTTCAGGTAGTAGAAATTGGGTACGAATCTCTCACGCTTTTTCAGGTAGTAGAAATTGGGCACGAATCTCGATCGCTTTTTCAGGTAGTAGAAATAGGGCACGAATCGCGCCCGCTTTTTCAGGTAGTTAGAATTGGGCACGAATCTTGCCCGCTTTTTCAGGTAGTCAGAATGCGGCACGAATCTTGCCCTCTTTTTCAGGTAGTAGAAATAGGGCACGAATCGCGCCCACTTTTTCAGGTAGTTAGAATTGGGCACGAATCTTGCCCGCTTTTTCAGGTAGTCAGAATGCGGCACGAATCTTGCCCTCTTTTTCAGGTAGTAGAAATTGGGCACGAATCTCGCCCGCTTTTTCAGATAGTCAGAATGCGGCACGAATCTTTCCCTCTTTTTCAGATAGTAGAAATTGGGCACGAATCTCGCCCGCTTTTTCAGGTAGTAGAAATTAGGCACGAATATCGCCCGCTTTTTCAGGTAGTAGAGATTGGGCACGAATCTCGTCCGCTTTTTCAGGTAGTAGAAATTGGGCACGAATCTCGTCCGCTTTTTCAGGTAGTTATAATTAGGCACGAATCTCGCCCGCTTTTTCAGGTAGTTAGAATTCGGCACGAATTTTGCCCGCTTTTTCAGTTAGTTAGATTTGGGCAAGAATCTCGCCCGCTTTTTCAGGTAGTAGAAATTGGGTACGAATCTCGCCCGCTTTTTCAGGTAGTTAGAATTGGGCACGAATCTCGCCCGCTTTTTCAGGTAGTAGAAATTGGGCACGAATCTCGCCCACTTTTTCAATAAGTAGAAATTGGGTACGAATTTCGCCCGCTTTTCACAGCTATTATTTTCCTTCTTTCTATACTGTGAAATTTGGATATTGTCCCCTTTTCTTTATAGTTAGAAAACAGGCGTATATTTTCGCCTGTTATTTCTATTAACAGGTTATGGTCGTCACTAGGAGGAACGAAATATCACACTGTAATATACAAGTAAATGGGAATATTCTTCAACAAGTGAATAGGTATAATTATCTCGGAATAGTCATAACATCTGATGGGAGATGCCTTGAGATTAGAACAAGAATCGCCATGTCTAAGGTAGCCTTTAGCCAGATGAAAAACATACTGACCAATAAAAAGATGTCAATTGAAACGAGAAAAATAGTGTTGAGTGCTACATAGAACCTGTACTCTTATATGGATGTGAAGCTTGGACAATGAGCAGTCAAGCTGAAAATCATCTAATGGCTGTAGAAATGTGGTTTCTAAGGAAAATGCAATGAATACCATGGACGGCCAGAAAGATCAATGAACAAGTCCTTCAAGAAGATCGTAAACTGATTAGAGACATTAGACGCAGACAGTCACAATTTTTTTGGCATTTTATGAGAAGAAATTGATTGGAGAACTTGGTGACAACTGGCAAGATCGAAGGTAACAGACCAAGGGGAAGACCTAGAAACAAGTATCTGGATGGCTTGGCCTTGTGGCATGGTCGAGACAGGAACACGGAGCTGATCCACGACTCTGGTGATCGAGTGAGATGGCAAAACATGACCGCCCACGCTTACCGGCATGGCACATGATGGATGGATGGATTTCTATTATATATTAACTACTAAGTTAGACATCAAGTGTGTCTAGTTTCACCCGTTAGGCGAAAAAATAAACTGAAACATATTACTCATCAATATAGGATACTTGAGTTCCGCTCCACATGCGTTTCATCTGTTCTTCACTTAGTGGATCTAGTAGCTTGGTCATATGCATCTTGAAAGTATTCCACTCTTGAAACATGTCAGATCCGTATAAGCGATCATATCGAGCCCCCTCTCTCGTCCAATTGGTGATGAGTCGAGAGAGATGATTGTGATAAAAATCGCGGTGCAACATGTCATCTGTCGTTATCTGTTTATGTTTATGCATGCACACCCGACTATCACAGATCTGCGCTTCTCTCAGTCCGCACCGGGGTCACCATCAGGTTCTCGTGTCATGTCGCCGGTGACAGTGTCATGCAGTGCCAGTTCTGCTGCCATCCATCAGCTTCCATCAGTCATAAGCAAACCAAAGATATTCATGTCTGCTCCTGGGCAGCTGCTGATGAATGGCCCAGCAGCGAATGGCTCACATCTGGAGATAAAACGTGATAATGGGGAAGCTGTCAGCATTGGGTTGACTGGGGCATCACAGAAAATGGCTTCACTTGTAGCAACAGCAAACCAAGCTCAGTTCCAGGCTCGAACTCTCAACCCTGTTCTTGTGCAGAGCCTACACGGCGGCCAGCAAGTCATGGTGACATCCTCATCCATAGGAGAATCTAGCCAAGTGACCCTTATTCCACAGTCTGTCCAGCTACTTCATCAACCTTCAGCCGGTTCTGGCAGTCACCCAGCTCACACCAGTGCTATCCAGCAGGTGCTAGTCTCACATTCAAGTCAGCCAGTACAGCTGTTCCAGCAGCAGATGTTCCAGCAACAAGTGATCCTACAAAATCCACTAGGCTCAGATCAGCACTTGCAGCCTCAGTCTGACAAAGATGGCTGGGGATCTCAAGAGGCTACATTCCATGTCTTGATGTCACAGCCACTGAGTGGACACATGAAGAGAGCATTAGAAGAGGCACCCCAAGAAGTTGAGAAATCAAATGGAAAAAGACTAAGAGGCGAAGAAGGGAACCAAGCATCAGAGTGATGGCCACAATTGGACTGTAGTTGTCAAGTGTTGAGAAATATTGTCATAGCAACAAGTTAACTAAAACCTGTTTGCTTATCAAGGAAATTGGATTACAGGTCGTTACTGGAAAGTGTTTGTTTTTGGCATGTGATGATGTTTCTCAGTTATTTTATTATTGTTCTTGTGTTGCCGGAAATGATGTTGTTTGTAATGAAACTGTAATGTCAGGTTATTCAGTCTTGAATATGTCACTTCTAACAATTGGTGACATTCTTACAAGCTTGTTCTTGTGAAGATACCGTGGTGTTTTTCTTGGACTTCCACATGGGTGGTTTGTAGCCTCTACTTTGGCAGCAATTTCCTGCCATCAGGACAAGTGAGATCCGTGATTTGCTCAGGTGTAGAGTTGTCCAGGTATCCCAGCAGATAATTAGTACTCAGGACCTTTTTATTATCACACTAATGTTTGTCCCAAACTACTGAGCGTAATCTTGCCAAGAAATCAACATACAGCTGAAAGATGCTGGTGTTGACAGCGATGTCCTGTAAAGGATATGCAAAAAAAAAAATGTTTGTCCACTATCACTGTCTGATGTAGTTGGGAATTTTCCTTCATCGAGCTGAAGCTCTGATAGCATAACTGATACTTTCTCTAAGTAGGTTGATGCGCTCTTGATGCTACCACTCTCTCTCGATGAGTAGTGGGCCTGCAGTCAGTAAGCTGGAATAGCTTTTCGGTCAGTCCTGCCGGCGTCGCTTGAAAGCTCGTCGGTAGGCGTCCAGTGGTTTTGCATGTATCACCTTGTACCGGGAGGGCGCGCTTTAGCGATGCTACTCTTGGCCTGCATGTTCGTGAATAGTCCGTTCGATAGATATCCGATTGATCCTGCCAGTAGTCATATGCATTGTGAACTGATGAGGCTCAGCCGAAGATTTGTTCGCAACTTAGACGAGCAACATCTTCTGTAGGCAGAATCTAGTTGGCCGCAGGTGTGTGTGGCGGTCAGTCAGTCTATCCGACTGATGTCTGGTTGATCCTATCAGTAGTCATATGCTCGTCGCTACGCTCGCCTCAAAACTGAAAACAAAAGGAATTGACGGAAGGGCCATTTGCACGAGACTCTAGGCTACCAGTTGTTTGTGAGAGTCACTATATACAGGGATAACTGGCCTGTGGCAGCCTAACGTCCACTGCATCTGTGTCCGTCTCCAGTCGTCTTGCCATGCTCGCCACTGGAACCAGATGGACGCAGACGAGAGAGTGAGGTCAACGGAGTTGCGCAACCACTTCCTCACTATAATCCAAACTAAAGCGCAAGTCATTCGTTCTTCATCAAATCAAAAGATGCAATGAATGAATGGTCCTCATCATTCGTGATGGACGAACATCCATTTTTATGAACATGTCGCGCACCCATACAAAAACAAAAACCTGCTAGAGTCACGATATCGATGGCGGGAGTCGCGTGCAGACAAGGATACCAAGTATTTAGTAAATCTACCAAGCCAGTCGGTCCACCACTTACTAAAGTATCTGGAAACAAGGAATATCGGGTAATTTAATGCGCGCGGCATGAATTCCTTGCCACACGTCTAACAGTTGTCGATTGTCGAATGGATACGGCTAATGTTTCATATATTCCACAGAGGTTTCCCACTGGTCAAATATATCATCTTCGACAGTTTGACGATAGTGAAGACCTTCATCCATCCAGTGTTCAATTATATACCCTTTTTTTTAGATTGATCTTGTATTTCGGTTTTCTCGTCGGGATGCCACATCCCCAGTCCAAAACACATGCCTTTCAGCGTTACATAATTGTTGGCTCCGGACGCGTTCAAATGAGGAAATTGAGAATCTAGCACGGCCGCCATCAGTCGATGACGCTCGACCACGGGTAGATTATTGAAATTGTCGTCATCAGCCATGTTAATATACTCTCTCTCTCTCTCTCTCTCTCTCTCTCTCTCTATATATATATATATATATATATATATATATATATATATATATGTGTGTGTGTGTGTGTGTGTGTGTGTGTGTGTGTGTGTGTGTGTGCGTGCGTGCGTGCGTGCGTGTGCGTGCTTGCTTACATATATCTCGATTTCTAAGTTAGTTAATAACGATGGATTCAACCGTTTTATTTATTGACGGGGTTCCTGGCATGGGTACAACCGAAATAGTCGGTTTGTTTTCTGGAGTCAAATTGTTTGAGAATTCAAGCAGTTGGCACAAATTGATGAATCTCAACCGACTGACTGCGTGCGAGACGAGTCCCGTATCTGTGATGGTGTCAAACAAGACAGATCGCGTATTATTAGAACATTTAGATCAAGTTTGCGAGCGATGGTCCGCGTGGCTAATCCGATAACGACGATTGGGTGTGTTGATCGTTCTAACTCAAAATATATCGGCTTGCTGTGAACAGACAAAGCGGTCACAGGTGTGATTTGGAGTACGTGACGGCCTAGAATCACTTGTGGAACCGAGTGGCCCAAATTAGCGAATGGCGAAGAACAGTCGGCCGAATCTCATTCGGATTTTCTGGCTAGATTTGTTGATGTGGTGGCCGATATTTTACTGGATAAACTGTGCCCCTTGCGCTGCCCGCTTTTACAACGCGATACCCCGCTGCCTTTTGGCATCACCCGAGCATCGGAATTCACGTCGACAAACAACTACAATTCGCCTTTATATCTAGCTTACCGCTGCCATTTGTTATACGATTGATTTTAACTCTCAAAATCTCGAGGCGCGCGATCTCCGGTATAAAAACCATCATGGAATCTCTCTTGTTTGTGGATGGCGTCTCGGGTCTGGGTAAAACTACGCTGGTCGGTCTGTTACGTGGAGCTAAGTTGTCTCTGGCCGAAGAGATTACGACCATGCCGATGTATATGGGCAATCCGCTGATTTCGCACTGGAAGAATCTGTTTGAAGCAGCGCGCGAGTTGCTCAGAATGAACAAAACCGCGGTGTGCGTTGACAGCCCTTTATTCTGCCCCATTTCCGAACTAATCGATCGCCAAGAACCGCGCGACGAAGCGAAACTGAGTGAGCATTTTGAACTGGATTGGACGTATCTGAGAGACATGTTGAATTTTCCACCTCTATTATGGGATATCAACGAGCTTAGAGTATTGGTCTTGACTTCTCAAAATTTAAAAGAGTGTCAGGCTCGAATCACCACCGGGTTTCTTGTACGCTCAGCTGACGGTGTGGACGAGCTGTGATAAGTTCCGCGGGTGGTCCGTGATAGAACAGGGGATCGACGAATCGTTTGATGAAATTCAGGTGCGTTTAGCTAAAGAGGTTACCGACAGATTGGTGACCATGAGTACTAAAACCGGCTATCCGATCTTGCGTCCTAATGAAATTATACCCGATTACTTTACCAGGCCTGACATTTTTAGATCTGATTTAGCCATTAGACTCCTTAAGACTCCCGCATATCGGGCTTACGAGCGCGTCGTGTATAATCCGGGTCTGCGCGTAGACTCGTTATCACCCATCACCAGATCTCACAAGAAAAATTAATCTTTTTTCCGTAATATTAACCGTATTTTTTTTATTTTTTTTGCTTGTCACTTATTATAAGCAATACAATGACCATCCTGTCCAATATGGTATTTTTAGATGGCGCTTCGTGCACCGGTAAGACTTCGGTACTCTCGTATTTATTCGGCGTTCAACCGACCCAAAATAATACGATGATCACAATTCAGAATAATTCGGTCGCGACTATAGAACGAACGATATTTGTCGACGGTAGTCCCGCGGGTGATCTGGTTAAGAAGGCGGTAGAATCGCACATGACGTCGAGCGTTAAAAAACATAACACGAGTTTGCATAAGGATCGACCTTCGTTACACAAGGTGTGGAAATCCGAGATCGTACAGCATCTAGATAAAATAAAGTATAAGGAACATGCTGGTGGTGCTGGCCGATGAGAAAACTTGTTCAAAACGACGGGGTTGTACGCCGGCCGAAATTCACGCGAACAACTACATGTGACATTTGTTAGCTCGATATTTTGATTGGGAGGCTATTCACGAAGATCGGTATTATCCTCATTCCAAGCTTCAGTTTGGAGTCTTTCAACGCCACATGGCGCGATTTGTTATCATGGCGGCCCTGGATACCTCTTTAAATTTATTTCCCATGTTAAAAATCGACGACAGCAACACTCCTGACGACGATTGGATTCTTTTAACTCCTAGGTCTCTACCTTCGACCGTTTCGTCAAATTTCGCCAGTGTTAAAGATATCAGCAAAGATATACGACGGTATTATGTCTCAATTGGATACGTCTAGACGGGTTCTCCCCAAGATTCACGTGGTGCCGATGAAAATATCTGAAGATTATAGATTGTTTGGCATGATTATAAAATCAATAGATCCGATCAAGCCGGTTACCTTAATTTACACCACTCCCACCGACGAAGAAGAGAGGATCGCCACCGATTTCTTTTACACTTCGGTTTTAGTGGAACCAGGTCAACAGATTGTAGTAATGGCGGATCCCGATTCGGATTTTACCGTGGAATCAACCGATTTTACCGCCCTCAGGAATCCGCCACCACCACCACAGACTGCAAAAGAAGAAGAAGAAGAAGAAGAAGAAGAAGAAGAAGAAGAAGAAGAAGAAGAAGAAGAAGAAGAAGGTGAGCTGCCAAGCGGCCACTGAGGCCGAAAAAAAAAAAGAGCGCGAGAGCATTTTCTTATTCGGCGCGCCCATCGGAATAACCATCGCCACCATTCTGTTAACCATCACTTCCCGAAATATAATCGATTTGCTTTGGCCGTTGCCGCATTAAATTTGACTCGGATGTTTATTCATAGAAATTATGTTCGCGATTATCTTAATTCCATAATTAAAATACGAGGGAAATGACTAACATCTTCAAGCACAATGCCGATATAAGGAGGCCAGGAGGCAGTACGAGTCGACCAACCGACTTACCACAAGTGACAAAGCGCAATTGGAAGGCCAACTGAAGGACCTGAGAACACAGTACAAAAACATGGAGGAAGAAAAATACAAGACGCAAGAAACCCAGATAACGGCCGTTCAGCGCATCCTGGACGAACTGAAGCAAGTCCAGCAGAAGATAGAGCAGGATGTCGCTCGAATGGCCGCCATCAAAGCTGAAACTGACGAAAATCTATCGAAAATTCAAGAAGAAAGAGCAAAAACAGAAGAAACGCTGAAACAAATCCAAGAAGAAAGAGACCAGATAGAACTACTCAAGTCACAGAAAGAACCAGAAAATGCAAAGACCGAGACAGAAGGCGAAGCACCAGAAGAAGAAATTGAAATCGAACTGGATGAGAACGGCCTCCCAGACCAAGACCAATTCTGTAGGGCGATCTCGAATCGCTCCCCACCAAGATCGAACCATCGAGACGACAAACGAACGGGAAGGTTCGAAGACAACCCAAGGCGGGGAAGGAGGAGGAACTACAGATGGAACGACGATTGGTAGAACTCTCTGAAGGAAACAGCACCATATGACGGTGTGGGTACACAATAACTCCAGGCCTCAGCAAGTGCGCGACTTGAAGGAAACAGCACCATATGACGGTGTGGGTACACAATAACTCCAGGCCTCAGCAAGTGCGCGACTCTGCCCAGACATGAAACACTTTATCAAGACAGGAACGAACGAAATCAACCAACTAGCAGCCAGGAAGCTGAAACCAAGCAGCCCGATATACGAACGAACCAAAACAAGCCACACAATAAAGGACCCAAATACAACCAAACCGATAAAGTCGACGGTTGAACGGGTCCATTCGTAACAGTGAACGGAACGGAACGGAACGTAGGTCCATTTCATACGGAGGAGCTGACAAGGTAGGCCATTCCCAAATCGTGTGGTGGTGTAGTTGTCTATAATTTTATATATGAGCGCCGCGTTCGACGAAGCCGTCAGAATATCTAGAACTTATATTCCGTTCCCTTTACAAATAAATAGTTGATCCGGAGGAACTGTTGCCCTGTAATAAGAACTTATACCCGTGTAAAACCGACCCGGATTGTAACACCATATGTCGCGGTCCCGGCTTTTCATGCAATGGCGGTTACTGTGTTCACAGTAAAGCCAACTGCAATTATTTGAAAGGCGGCGTGTTAACCGCTTATTTTTATCCATCCGCCGAACACCTATTGCTGTCGTGTTTCTGTCAAAAACGAGAAATATACAACGGTTCGGCCTGCGAACAAGAGAACCCTAATTTTTGCCGCGAAGGACGCGTAGACGACCAAGAACAGTGCGTGTGTCCCGCCGGTAAATACCCCTTTGAATATATCAAGAAACAATCTAAAGAATTAATCAGCCGACCCATGTTTAGTTGTATTACCTACCCCCGAGGAAGCCAAGGCATTAATTCGCTTCAATCCCATGACCGGCATCTTTCACGCACCCATGCTCGACATCTAAATAAACACCCCCCCCCCCCCCCAATTCATACCGGATTTTCCCTCTCTGAACAACCAATAGCGGATTTTACCTAATGTTTTCCGGCTAACAAATGTGTAATTAAATATTTTACTATGTTTATTTTGTCAACGCACAATTTGATCATGCATGTTTGACCATGCATGTGATACTTATTTGACCATGCATGTTATGTATATTATTTGACCATGCATGTTATGTATATTATTTGACCATGCATATTTGACCATGTATTTGATACTTATTTGACCATGCATATTTGACCATGTATGTGATACTTATTTGACCATGCATGTTATGTATATTATTTGACCATGCATATTTGACCATGTATTTGATACTTATTTGACCATGCATATTTGACCATGTATGTGATACTTATTTGACCATGCATGTTATGTATATTATTTGACCATGCATGTGATACTTATTTGACCATGCATGTTATGTATATTATTTGACCATGCATGTTATGTATATTATTTGACCATGCATGTTTGACCATGTATTTGATACTTATTTGACCATGCATATTTGACCATGTATGTGATACTTATTTGACCATGCATGTTATGTATATTATTTGACCATGCATATTTGACCATGTATTTGATACTTATTTGACCATGCATATTTGACCATGTATGTGATACTTATTTGACCATGCATGTTATGTATATTATTTGACCATGCATATTTGACCATGTATTTGATACTTATTTGACCATGCATATTTGACCATGTATGTGATACTTATTTGACCATGCATGTTATGTATATTATTTGACCATACATGTTATGTATATATTTGACCATGCAAAAAATATATGCTTACATTTCACGCCCATAATTGGCTGATCACCCTAGAACAAAAATCTATTAAAAATATTTCTCCTTCCATAATTTCTGGCAGAAATTCTCGGAGGAAATCTTCACAAGTGTATATGAAGGACGACACAAGATTGGGATCGAGCTGTTTCGGCAACACCTTGAGATGGTCGATAATGATGCCTAAAGTATTCGTGTTGATTAACTGTCCTTCCCACTGAATGGTCATCGTGTGTGGATTTTCTATACGAATAATATTATCTATGGTAGTTAGATGCACCCCTTTTCTGGTCAGATGAATAACCAAACCATCATACGGATCGCCCTCGATTTCTAATACACTATGGGGGATCCTACCGACGGTGATGTAACGCCATACCCGCCCACGCATCCCAAGTTAAAGTTCGCTTACTTTGCCAAATTTATATTTTGTAATAAATGTTTGTTGCTAGCCATACATTATTGTCGGGGCGCATCCCGAGATCCAATAATACTGGATAACGAAGACATCTCATTCGCTGGCCGGATTGTGACACCTCTTTCTGCCATTATATGCACCTGTTTGAAGATATAGATTATGATTGTGTTCAAGCGTGGCAATGCCAAAAATGCCCCTGTCTCTCCCGACACCTGTGCACTTCCACACATATTTCCAAAAGATGCATTCCCTTTGCCGAGCCAGCTCCTCCCGCCGGTTACCTCATTGACCCCAACAAACGATTCGTTGATGTATGTCCCGATTGTGGCTACTATATGAAACATTATTCGTGTAGACAATATAATTTCTTCGGACCTCCCAGAGAAGAACTGGGAACCAAATCGCAAGTAATATTCGTATCTGCCAGTATTATTATAACGATAAAAAAAAAAGTTCTCCATTTTGATCTGATGTATCGTCTTTATCGAATGGTAATACACTGTTTTCATTATCTTCCACACAGAAGTGATTTGTTCAGCACGTGGATAGTCAAGTTTCGGCATATTCTACGTCCATAAATACCGGCGGCAGTAATCCAGTATCCACCCATCAAATTCTGCGGCGATGGGAGACGTTTAAAACCCGATATCCGACCGATTCTCAGGCCAGATCAGCTTGGACCCAACAAGGTGAGAATACATCTTTATATCCGTACCGTTTTTACCATTATCACAATACAATATCATGTATGTTCGATCCTATTATTATTGCTTTCTTCCTCAATAGAATCTCGACGAATTCGTTTCAACATCTGTTATCCCTGTCACATCGCCAACCTTCTGGCCTATCCCGTGACGGTGGCGGAGTTACGAGTCGACAATCAATGTTTCTACATACGGCTCGCCGAAGCAGCATATAAAAAAATTCAGTGGAGACTCAAATACGGTGAGATTAATTTCACGTTGTAGTTACAAATGCGCGATAGTGAACAAACCTATCAATTTGCCAGACCCAATTACCAAAACATATTTAACTTGTGTCTTCCCGAACAGGTCTGGCACTATGTCATATGCCTCATCAAAATCCAGCCACTATGGATCATCGTCGACAGCCACCACCGGTCGTGATACCTCCACTTCTCAGTCTGCCTCCTCCACCGATTAAGTATAACAGCAAGCAATGCTATATGAACCCTCCTTGTAAATCCTGCAGCCAATGTATTGAATTTTCTACCATAGACAACAAGAAGACTTGAGTTCAAATACCAACCCGATGCCATGAACAATATTACTCGAAAGATCCTGATCTTTCACAAATGTGCTCCCATATACGGAAGACTTTCTACCGAAGACTTTTTCGCTTAAGAATCAATTATGATGTACACCATATCCAGCGCAGTGTTAAATCCCACATCAGATGATGTGGATAACGTGTTTGATGATCCAAAGTTTCATAATTCTGTACCTAAATTGTTTCCATGTTCTATTGTGTCTAATGTATTGCCTAATGTATCTCATATGTATATTCACAACCATCCATTGACGAACCTAATATTCTGTATCGACTCAGTGTCAAGAACAGCACTAACGTGTTGGTGCGGACCAAGATAAATGAACTGTTCAAACCTAAGAACAGTGTGGGTGATCGCAGCACTCACGCTCACTTGGTTCAATCCTTAAAATTTCAGAAGCGACAATGGCTGTGGTTTGATCAACCTTTGACCATGGTGTTAGCAGAAGGCTACACCACCATTTCCGAGGTACTGGGCATAAATTATGCGCTGGACGGTGACGCCTGGGTTGATGAAATTACCGACATCAACGTGGATTTGAGATGCTCGCTGAATCCAGACGATGTGATCAATTTCGCTCATGTGGTTCTGATAGCCAAAATGGCTCGTCGTTCCAAAGTGCCTCTGGCAAACACAACCGTGGAACAATTGGTGGAGCTGTTGACCGACAGATTCTGGGTCAACTACTGTGAATCAAATTACATAGTGATCTCGCTGGGTTAAAAAAAAAATGCTGTGCGCAATCAGTATGACCAGCATCAGTATGGTAGTTCATAGGAACTGGTTGCGCAAACTTCACTACTATGAACTACCCCCCCCCCCCCAACTATGCACCGGTGGTCGATGCCCGTCCGGCGTACTGCCGGCGAGTCAATGATTTATCCCATTTTATCGGACCCGAATATTATTCTCAGACCACGGGCGAGTACTTCCTCAAACGCATTTTGGCCCCCGAAATGACTCTGGAAAACATGTATCTGGAATTTCCCCGAGTATCCCGCGATTCCATCAACGATCACTATGCCGCTCTAACCAGTCGAAATCCCATCCAATATTTCTACCGCATAAGTGCCCGATACCCGTACGAACGACTCAAAGGTTTCAAAGCCTATGTCCTCCAGAATATAGATAAGGTAGCGGTTGAAGACATTCCCATTATCTATCATCAGCTGTACACCGTGCCAACCAGGTATCGAACGATCATGGGGGAAGATGGCGCTCGAGCTTCTCTGTTGTACGTGGATGATCAAGAGATGACTCGAGTCGTCCTCCACAAAGAGTTACAATTCATCCATTCTACCCGCCTGGCCCAAATTTCCAAAGATTTTCCCACTTGCGCGCACGCGTATGTTGATGATCAAGATATATTTATATGCGATCTGGCCAACTGCATGTCTGTGACCAATTCGGCTTATGTGGCCGGACCCATGTGCGAGAGTGTTCAGCATGTCCAATCTATGCTGATCAACGTGTTCATTCGTCAGAGCGCCATGTGCGGTATTGTGGAAAGGGTTTTGCCCGAATCCATCATTGTGAGCGGCACCAGTCAACACACCATCTACAGAAATTCGACCACCAACGGTCGCCTGATTTTGAACAAGATTGAGACCGGTGTGGTGCTGGTAACGGTCATAGGAGAACTGCACGATAGCCTTCTGTTACACCATCGGCTGGTGCACAGAGTCTTGAGCGAGCTGAGATCTAAATCTCACGTACTGTCCCACCGTTTAGAGGAAACTGATGTCCTGATATACAATAACAGAGCCCCCAAATTGCCCCGAGATATGAAGAACAGAGAGTTGAAAATTTTGATGACCATGTACGTGTATGATATTCGAGACTGTGGCATCGTGCGAAAACTGAAAGAGCTGAAACTAATCGACGTGCTGCCTCTGGTGGACCGAGATTACTTTCTGGCCTTTCGGAGCAACCCTCATTTACCCGATGTGTACAGGAGAAGCATAGATGTCACCAACGTCTGTGTTAGATCCTACTCAACTTTATCCGTATTGGAAAATAGAATTATAAAGGGTTTTAACATGATTGTCTGCCTGCCCCCCACCAAAGAAGTGAACCACGATACTTCCACCCGGTATAATTTCTTTAAGACTTCCATCAAGACTCTGTCCACCAGTTACAAGCTGGACAATTTACATTTGGGCATCGGGGTCAATACGGCATATGAAGTGGGCTCCGATTTACCGAGAATGCTGTTGAAATTTCGTCTCATTTACGTCGATACCATCGTGTTGGTGTACTGCTGGGACAAATCCAAAATCTGTCTGGATGTGGTGGCGACGGCCCACATCAATTACCGCATCAACTACTGTGCCCAGGTGAACAATTTCATTCCCCAGAGTCAATACGTGGTCTTTGTCAATGAGGCCATCAAATCTTGTCGCTTGGCTATCGCCGAAGGGGTGAACCCGCGAGCGGTCAAGTTGGTTCGAAGATGTTTAGAAGTCATGCCGCTGCCCAAATGGGGTCAAGAAATCGTTCTAAATAGTCGAACCGGCCGTCTGGTGGTATTGGGTCATGATGTCAGATCTAAATTCTTCGGCATGTTATTTTATCTAGACGTGAAGACGGCCGAACCGCCCAAACCAAGAACGGCCGAATTGACAGACGGCACCCATTTGATGTACGGTTTTATCACGGATGAAGTGTTTATCGGTGAGGTCCTAGAGACCAGCCAACATCCGGATAAAAAGCGGCACGTGCTGATCCTGAATTCGGCCGAAGAACAATGGGTGGTGACCAACAGCTTGCCGTGCGATCTGCGCACCTTGCATAAAAATCTGATGTACGTGACGAATGTAAAAGCGTTGATTAAGGATGATGACATTAATGTTAACTATGTGTGCACGGCTTACGGTCATGTGTCTCAGATTGTTCACGTGTTTTTGATGGAAAACAAGCTGGTGGTCTATTCCGATTTTGAGAAATTTATAAAGCTGTATTATATCTACACCACCCTGTCCACCCCGGCCACCGCGACCAACGGTCCCAGCCCTCGATATCTGTGGGAGTGCAATAAGAAGAACGTGGATCAGTTTTACGCTCAAGACATCTTGAGGTACGTGCCTCTGGCCAAAACATGTTTGAATCAAGTGGAGCTGTTACAAGAACTGACCAAAAACGGCTACATGGCTCGAGATCAGAACGAACACGTGAAGGCTATAAAAATGAGATGTTTGTGCGTCCTGTTTCCTCACATCGGCGCGCCATATGTGGGGAAGTATTCCAAGTCCGTTCGGGATGGCGAAACCGTGGGGGATAAACAGAAGAAGAATAGTCGAAAACGAAAGAGCACGGTAAGAAATATTAAGTTGTTTCATCTGATGTCCAAGAAGAAGTATGTTAACACCTATATCGATTTGTTGGCCGAAGAAGAAGTAGTACAAAATCAACAAGACGAAGAATACATAACATTGACACAGCCCACCGTTGATGCCAGACGCAATATATATACATCTAGAGTATCCACATCTTCCACCATGAAAGACGAGATAGCCTATCAGCAATCATTTCCATTAACATACGATGGCTAAGTTACAACATTTATATGTGTGTATTTTGACCATGCTGTATGTTTATTATATTTGACCATGTTGTATGTTTATTATATTTGACCGTGTTGTATATTTATTTGACCATATTGTATGTTTATTTGACCATGTTGTATGTTTATTATATTTGACCAAGCACGGCTCCGCGCGAGGCGACTCATTCCATGGATTTGAAATGATTTCACAGGAGACTTCTGTTGATGTGTCAAGAGATCCTCGATTTTCTATTATGTATTTTGATTGATGTTTACAAGGGATTGTTTAACGACCCAAGATTTCTATGTATTTGTATGTGTGACCATTTATATGTGATGTTTGTCTCTTCGCGAGAAACACTCTACAATATGTGTGTGTTCAGAGAGATCTTCACAGGAGACTCATTGCTTTACATGTTGAGTGTCATGTATCCACATTTTTGTTTTACAATTTTTACAATAGTTGAATATCCACATTTTTCTAAACATAGTTCTGTGTGTTACAACATATTGTTTGTCTCAAAAGAGACCCATTTTTTGAGTGTTAACTATTTTCAATCTTATGTATCAAACTCGTATGTCAAGACGGCAAGGTGCCAATGGCTATATGTGATGTTTGTCTTAGCAAATTATCCCTAGATCAGGAAATCAACATCCTGCATGAAGGGTATAATCAAGTTTGATGGTGCAACTTCTGAAGAATTTGAAATCAAGAGTGGAGTTAAGCAAGGTTGTGTACTAGCTCCCACCCTCTTTGGAATATACTTTTCACTTCTACTGAAATATGAATTTCGTGATCAGGATGGTGGTATATACATTCACTCACGCTCAGATGGCGGCCTCTACAATGCTCAGAGATTGAAGGCTAAGACCAAAATTAGGAGGGTACTGATCAGAGAGTTGCTTTTTGCAGATGATGCTGCAGTTACGACCCACTCTGAGGAAGAATTGCAATGTCTACTATCTGCATTCTCCAATGCTTGTTCTGAATTTGGTTTAACAATTAGCAAAAAGAAGACACAGATTATGTCACAAGGTGCACATGAGGTACCATCAATCTTTATTGACGACGCCGAACTAGAGATAGTAGACCATTTTACATATCTAGGATCAGTGGTAAATAGCAAATTATCCCTAGATCAGGAAATCAACATCCGGATTGGTAAGGCAGCAACAACAATGAACAGGTTAAGAAAAAGAGTCTGGGAGAACAGGAAGCTTACTGCCAAAACAAAAGTCCTTGTCTATCAAGCCTGTGTCCTTAGTACTCTTCTCTATGGCAGTGAAACATGGACAACTTACTCACACCAAGAGAACAATTTAAACAGCTTTCATATGCGGTGTCTGCGAAGAATTCTTGGTATTAAGTGGCAAGACAAAATCACAAATACTGAAGTATTGGAAAGATCAGGTTGTGTGACAGTTTATTCCATGCTCAGTCTTCGTAGACTTAGATGGATAGGACATCTTAGGAGGATGGATGATGGTAGAATACCAAAGGATATCTTTTTTGGTGAATTACAGATGGGTAAGAGATCTCAGGGTCGGCCTCTACTACGATACAAAGATGTGTGTAAGCGGGACATGATTGATACAGGCATTGATAATGTACATTGGGAGCAAGTCGCCGCTGAACGTGTTGCATGGAGGGCAAATATCAGAAATGGAATAAAGTCAAAGGAGAAAATTATTGCAGAAAAGTCACACACCAAGCGTTTGAGACGTAAGATGGTGCATGATGGTGGAAATGACCACGTGTTCACATGCACCCACTGTGAACGGACATTTACAGCGCAAATTGGCCTTATCAGTCACACTCGCTACCGCCATAGTTAAAAGTTATTATGCCTTTTTAAAGCACAAACTATCGTCTGTCAAGACGGCAAGGTGCCAATGGCTATATGTGATGTTTGTCTCTTCGCGAGAAACACTCTACAATATGTGTGTGTTCAGAGAGATCTTCATAGGAGACTCATTGCTTTACATGTTGAGTGTCATGTATCCACATTTTTGTTTTACAATTTTTACAACAGTTGAATATCCACATTTTTCTAAACATAGTTCTGTGTGTTACAACATATTGTTTGTCTCAAAAGAGACCCATTTTTTGAGTGTTAACTATTTTCAATCTTATGTATTTTGGTCTCACAAGAGGCCCATGTTGTGAGTGTTAACAGACCCAGTTTTTGAGTGTTAACTTTTCAATCTTATGTATTTTTGGTTTCACAAGAGACCCATATTTTGAGTTTTAACTATATTCAATCAATCAATCATGTGCCATGCCGTAAAGCGTGGGCGGTCATGACTCGCCATTTCACTCGATCACCAGTGTCGTGGATCAGCTCAGTGTTCCTGTCTCGTCCATGCCATGTGGCCAATCCATTCAGGTATTTTCCTCTCGGTCTTCCCCTTGGTCTGTTCCCTTCGATCTTGCCAGTTGTCACTAAGTTCTCCAATCCATTTCTTCTCATAACATGTCCAAAAAATTTTGACTGTCTACGTCTAATTTCTCTAATCAGTTTACGATGTTCATTTGTCTCCTGTAGTACTTGGTCATTGGTTTTTCTGTCTGTCCATGGTATTCTTTGCATTTTCCTCAGAAACCACATTTCTGCAGCCATCAGATGCTTTTCAGCTTGACTGCTCATTGTCCAAGTTTCACATCCATACAAAAGAACAGGCTCTATGTATCCCCTCAACACTCTTTTTTTCGTTTCAATTGACATCTTTTTATTGGTCAGAATGTTTTTCATCTTGCTAAAGGCTACTTTCGCCATGACGATTCTTGTTCTAACCTCTTCAAGGCATCTCCCATCAGATGTTATGACTGTTCCAACAATTTATCTGTCCACATATTGAGTATAATATGCATGTGTATTAAATTTTGAAACACCACCGCCACCGCTGATGTAAATATTGTTGCCATTAATGGATATGTAATAAAAATCACACTGGAGAGACAAGTAAAAATCAGGCAAACAAGACGGACATAGAAGAATAATTTCAAAAGATTGATAAACAGCTGTGATAACATACCACATTCCAAAATTGCAAGTATCTATATTTTTTATTCTTGATGATTTGATTCTTGTATGTATCTTACCAATTTTTTAAGTAAATATACCAGATTCAAGCTAGTAGAAGAAAATGAGAATCTGTAGGGGCTATATTTAAGTGAAGTTGGGTTTTGAGACTACACCCTAGTTTAAAGACCGACTAGGACTTAATAGCTGACATAGTCAATATTACATCAACTGGGACTCGATAGCTGATTTAGTCAATATTACATCAACTGGGACTAGGTAGCTGATTTAGTCAATATTACATCAACTGGGGCTCGTTAGCTGATTTAGTCAATATTACATCAACTGGGACTAGGTAGCTGATTTAGTCAATATTACATCAACTGGGGCTCGTTAGCTGATTTAGTCAATATTACATCAACTGGGACTAGGTAGCTGATTTAGTCAATATTACATCAACTGGGGCTCGTTAGCTGATTTAGTCAATATTACATCAACTGGGACTAGGTAGCTAATTTAGTCAATATTACATCAACTGGGGCTTGTTAGCTGATTTAGTCAATATTACATCAACTGGGACTAGGTAGCTGATTTAGTCAATATTACATCAACTGGGGCTCGTTAGCTGATTTAGTCAATATTACATCAACTGGGGCTCGTTAGCTGATTTAGTCAATATTACATCAACTGGGACTAGGTAGCTGATTTAGTCAATATTACATCAACTGGGGCTCGTTAGCTGATTTAGTCAATATTACATCAACTGGGACTAGGTAGCTGATTTAGTCAATATTACATCAACTGGGGCTCGTTAGCTGATTTAGTCAATATTACATCAACTGGGACTAGGTAGCTGATTTAGTCAATATTACATCAACTGGGACTAGATAGCTGATTTAGTCAATATTACATCAACTGAGACTCAGCTGATTTAGTCAATATTACATCAACTGGGGCTCGTTAGCTGATTTAGTCAATATTACATCAACTGGGACTAGGTAGCTGATTTAGTCAATATTACATCAACTGGGACTAGGTAGCTGATTTAGTCAATATTACATCAACTGGGACTAGGTAGCTGATTTAGTCTATATTACATCACCTGCCTTTACTTTCCAAGGCATTTCCTGGTACACATTTTCGACTGGGTCAGCCTTGGAACTCAGGTCAGTTAAAAACATCTACCCCCATGGGGATTTGTACACATGGCCACCGGACCCACAGACAAGCCTGCTAGCCACTGCAATACCAGTGTCTAGGGGGTATATTAGTGAAAGACTAAATGAAGCGCCGGTCTCCGCAGCAATGGTGTTGCTTACTGAGTTCAAAACACAGCGGTGACCGATTTGGCAGCAGACATTGTCACGCTGGTTTTAACGTGTTGGTATGTGAGCCGGTCATTCAGAGAGCAATGGCAAACTACTGAACGTAAAAACTTGCCAAGACATCAACAACGGCAGTAAAATGCTGGTGTTGACTGCAACATGGGATACAACTGTTTTTTAAAAACATGAAGCGCCAACTTACAGCTTAAGATGGTTGAACCTGAATCCCTCAAGCATATGTGTGAGTTAAGAACTTTTTTATAGGATGAATAGAAATGTCAAGGATATAAGATTTCATGAGCATTGTTATGGGGTTGTGCAAAATACATCAAATGCAGATGTTGAAGTAGTATAATTCTTTACAAGAATGAAATATGGAACCATCAATAGATGCTCACCATTGTACTTATCTTACCATTGTCACAAAGTTACTATACTTTACCATTATGTTACATTAAATTACTATCTTTTTTTGTATTATGTCACAGAAATTACTATTCTTTACCATTATGTGAGAAGTGACTAATCTTTACCAGTGTGTCGCATGAAGTAACAATTCTTCACCATGTGTCTTATAAGGTGAATATACTAAAAATACTTTAGCATTATGTCAGATTTTAAATGACCTTTTTTTTATCATGATGTCACAAGAATGGCTATTTTTTTCATTATTACTATTCTTTACAATATGTCAAATGAAATTACTATTATTTTATCATTTTGTCACTTCATTTATACCACATAGTTTTCTGTGATGTGTATAATGAGAAGGTTTTTCCATTGCTTATGACTTTACAATGAACCATGTGTCTACTCAATGTTTACTGTGTTACGAATAATTTTTTATTCCAAACATTACATTTTATCGTTAATTTTGGTGATTAGAATTTATTTGGTAGGAGTGCATATTTTTGTTTTCAAAATTATGTATTTGCTGGTCCCACTTCATGTATTTCTAGCCTGACAAAAGTGCATGGTACTTACATTTGTAAATGTTACATTTGTAGAGCATGAAATAAACATTTCATATCTATCCTATAAGATACCAGTATATAATAAATTGTTTGTTGGCTGAATTGAGTGAAAAATAAAGTGCATTGTTTATGCATACCAGATACCCTTAGTTAACATCTGTTACTATTTCCACCTCCACTCTTTTCTTGTTTGCCTTGCAATTTCATGATATGAATAGGGGTCTCTCATTAGCTCTGCTATGTGCCACATACATTTGATGTTTTTTGCCTCAGTTATGTCATTTATCCTTCTTTTGAATTTACTTTATCTCTCTATTCTATGGATTTTTATAGTTATTTTGTCTCTTCCTACTTGAATGTTCAACAGTGTACTTCTGAATCATCTAAAACCATGATTAGTGGTATCTTTTAGGATAGGAATGAACTGTTGTTGTTTTTTTATTTTACTCAAATTTACCTACATACGAGGGGACTTCAAATGAAAACCTTAAATGTTCTTTTAATTGATGAATATATTCTGAACAAGTAAAGAACACATTTATCATTTTTCAATGTAGTCACCACTGCGTTCAGTGCAAGTCCTCAGCACTGATCAAGTGCTTGGATTCATGTCGAAAAATCGACTCTGGGCACACTACACACAGTTTTGAAACTTTCTATTCCACTTATACACTTGCTGGACTGACAGGCATGCATCACCATACTAGACATTCATTCGCACATTAATTATTAGTGGTATCTTGTAGGATCTCCAGTTCTTTTTTCCCGGTACACTGAAAATATTTTCAGAAATGTACAAGATATGAAAGGAATCATCAATGGAGGAAGAAACATCAATAACATTAGATATGCAGATGATACAGTATTGATTTCAGACAATGAGCAGGATCTGCAACATTTAGTAGATGTGGTTGTTGCACGCAGTGAACAACTAGAGTTAGAATTACATTGTAAGAAGATACGAATTATGGTCGTCACCAGGAAGAACAAAATACCACAATGTAATATACAAGTAAATGGGAATATTTTTAAGCAAGTGAATCAGTACAATTATCTTGGGAGAGTCATAATATCTGATGGGAAATGTCTTGAAGAGATTAAAACAAGAATCGTGGTGAAGGTAGCCTTTTGCAAGATGGAAAATATACTGACCAATAAAAAGATGTCATTTGCAACGAGAAAAAGAGTGTTGAGGTGCTACATAGAGCCTATTCTTTTGTATGGATGTGAAGCGTGAACAATGAGCAAACAGGCTGAAAAACATCTGATGGCTGTGGAAATGTGGTTTCTGAGGAAAATGCAAAGAATACCATGGACAGACAGAAAAACCAATGACCAAGTCCTACAAGAAACAAATGAAAATCGTAAACTGATTAGAGAAATTAGATGTAAACAGTCAACATTTTTGGGTCACATTATGAGAAGAAATAAATTGGAGAACTTGGTGACAACAGGCAAGACTGAGGGGGAAAAGAACAAGAGGAAGGCAGAGAAGTAAATACCTGGATGGCTTGACCATGTGGCATGGTCGAGACAAGAACACTGAGCTGATCCACGACTGGTGATCGAGTGAGATGGCGAGACATGACCGCCCAAGCCTACCGACATGGCACATGATGATGATGTAGGATAGAAATTAAACGTTTACTTTTCACCTAAATCGGCCAACAAACAGTTGACTAGTGGTATTTTATAAGATAGAAATGTTTATTTCACACTGAAATCTACAAATGCTATTAATTAGTGGTATAGAATAGGCGTGAATTAAGTGTTTATTTTCAAAAATAAATTTATAAGTATGGCATAGCTGAGAAGTTATGGTGTCAGCCTCAAGCACTGAGCTCCATCCCTGCACATGGCTGGGAGTTTTTCCAAGGACCATAGCAATCTAATATCACACTGCCCCCTGATCTCATGGGTAGTGAAATCAGATGCTTGGCCTTCTCAGACAAAACAGGACAACCTTGTGTGCCAGTTGTGCATGCTAAACATCCCAAGGCAGTTGGAAATAGCAAAGAGTAGGCCGTAAGGTCACTGCCACAACAAAATTGTTACGAAACATCTGCCCACAGATAGATGGACCCTGTTACTTTGAATGGAATCTATCTACGGGAAGAATATTTTACACAAATGCTTGAGAACATGACACATTCCCCTCAATAAAGAAAAAATGGGGGGGGGGGGGGGGGAAGGTGTCTATGTAGGATTTTGTTTTTGCATATACCTTACAGGACGTTGCAGTCAACATCAGCATTTTTCAGCTGCTGTTGATGTACTAGGCAAGATTACGCAAGATTAAGTAGTTTGCCATTGCTTTCTGAGCGACCGGCTCACATACCCCTAAGTTACCAACGCTGCGAGAACCACTACCTATTATCGTGCAGATTACGTTACTCACGAGAATATACGACGGAGAAAGACATTAACCCCTAGGCCAGGGAGACCGACTATGTAGGATAAGAATGAATTATTTTTCGCCAAAAAATGACCCATAAACACTGTTGAGTAGTGGTTAGGGAGCAATGATCTTTTATTTTTCACTTAGTATAAGCTACTTGTCATATAGTGCCCAGATGCCATCTACTTTTATTCACTACAACCACCAGTTACCCACCACCTCTTTGTTTGTATGAGTTTTTATTTCATCTTCCAATTGGTGTCCATAAGATGACAGTTGTAGTGGCAACATTGGGATCTCTTGTGTAAACTATCAAGGATATATTGCAGGACATTACATTAGATGGAAATAAGAGAAATGCCTAAATGGCAACTGTGAAGGAACCAGGTCACAGCTGATTTAATATATCTGCAGGGAATTATAGACAATTATGAAGTCACACGCCACAGATTATGATTTTAGATTCTAATGCATTTACACTGTTGAATTGTACATACAACAGAAAAGTATCACTGTGTGTTTCTGTTGTAACCAAAAAAATGTTTTGTCACATGGATTTTCCTTCCTCATAAAATGAAAACTACATTAATTCAAGTCAATGCTACAACACACACTGAGCGGGTGAGTAAGAAAATATCAAGGCTCATTGTAGAATGGTCATAAGCATCTTTATTTAGGAGTTGCATACAACGCTAAAATCATTCAGTTTTGTTTATACTTTTTGTATGATCCATCGATTTATACCATATGATACATACAGTATACTTTTTTGTTTAAATGCAGGAGTTATACAATGGTAAGCATAGAATTAATAATAATTCAGCGTGCTCAACAAATTCAGCAGACGATTGTCAAAAATTTTTCAGATAAACAAAAAGTAAGCAATAAAATGATTACAAATATATAATAATATCCTTTCAAAATAGAGATATATTTGTAATTACTATTATACAGATAAATGTTTTAGTTCTTCATGCTGTTTTTAACAGATTTTATTCTTAAAAGAACCCTTTGTTTTGTACATCTACAGAAGATATAATTATATTGTCTGTTTATTGTAGATCACAAATTCTTTTTGTCTGTTTACAGAGATAAGACTTCAGTTTAGCTAGTTTATAGCAAATATTATTTATCTGTGTTGTCTCTAGAACTAACAGTCTCAACTGTCACTTACACAGACTGAAATTGGTTCATGTCACCCCTTCAGACATTCGGAATAGACGGTTGAACATATACGTCAACACTGCAGTGTTTCATAACTTACTGGTTGAATAGTGCCTCACAGAGACAAACATTCAATTAACACTATGTTTTTCATACCCGTTTGTTGCAAATACATTGATACCGTTACAAATAATTTCCATTTCCACAGCCTTACTTGCTGCATTTTTGTTCTACGGTTTTTGTTTTTTTTTAAACTTTTATTGTGAATTATTGTATTTTAATAATTGAAAAAAAAATGTATGTATTTATACATTAATTTTATTAAATATCATTTTGACGTATATGAGAGATGATCTTCTTGTACATCCGTTTATCTCTCATTGGAATATGCCAGTTAACACCAAGCCTTTCTCCTGCAGCGCCCTTTATGTCCTCCCGACATTCTTCATCTCTGTCTCTGTTGCACGTTTTAAGGCCTCCATCTATTTATTTTGCCGTGTGAATTCTAGAGAAAGGACTTTACAGCTACACTATTAACAGGTTTTTTGTTTTTTTTTCAATATGTGTCTTATAAAGTACCAGTGTCTTTTTTCTGGCTACTTAATTCACAGGAATTTGTTTAAGTTCTCTCCATAAACTCTGCATTTCATGTCTGTACATGTTGCCTTTAGTCAGTTAATGATCTTATGTGGGATTCCAGTCGTCGTCATCATCATCATCATATTCCAGGCCGATAAGTGTGTGTGGTCATGGTTCACCATCTCACATGATTACCAATGCCTTGTGGTTAAGATAGCCAGGTATTTATCTTTTTGCTTTCTCTTGTTCATTTGCCAGTTTCACATCATGTAAAACTTGCTACATAAACTGCAATGGAAATTCCATGGCAGATACTCATTTCCAGTGGTCAGTTATGTGCTGACCTTTACTCCCATACCAATCTTTCTCAATTGTCCTCTTGTCTCAAGCCAGATGTCTTACTTCTGCCATGTGTAAACAGGTCTTGAATAAATCACTTTAATTGAATGTTAGAAAGGGAGTGCTGAAATGTTGTATGAACATCTGCTGCTGCATGGCAGTGAATCATGGGTTGTGTACATGGCAGTGAATCTTGGGTTGTGTACAGAGTCGGAAGAGCTTGGAGGCAGCAGAGATGTGGTTTCTGAGATGAACATTACGAATACCTGAAAGTTTCAGAGTAACAAATGAGGATTGACTTGAAAAGGCAATATAAGTAGAACATTATACACAACTAGAAGAAATTGACAAATAGAATCTTGGTCACATAATGAGAAGAGAGGCATTAGAGGACATTGTGACTAATGGCAATATCAGCTGTAAATGAGGCAGAGACAAAGAGAAATTACGCTTGCTGGTCTGAGATGGTGTCTGTGGGGATATCAATGGAATTGACATAGAATGCACAGGACCAAGGTCAATGGCAAGACATAAACCTTATTATTTAGCAAGGCATGTGATGATAATTAATCTCTCTCGTGTCTTCCACCCCGCACACATACATTTCTTAAGACATCTGAAAGCTGTAACAGCTGACAAATATGATCAAATGAAAGACAAGCAGATAATGCTGCATACATAAACAATGGAATGTCAAATTCGTGCTTTTTATACAAGGATGCGGTAGCCACACAAAAGAAATGGAGTTTCAAGAGAAACCAACATTCCTAATGTCAAGTAATGATATTGAATTGCAGAAATGAATGACCACCACACATCTTGTCCATAGCTTTAAAACATCGACTCTTGAAAACAAAAGCAATGAAAAGAACTTGGAAGCTTTTGAGATAATAACTAAAGGACCCTTTTATCCATCTTGGGCATCTGGTGGCAGACCCATATTTTGATAGACCAATCAGCTTGTAGTAGTTGAAGTGCTCAGTGTCATGCTGGCAGCCTTTACTTCCGAAGAAACTTTCTGGTATCCGTTTTAGCCCTGGCCAACCTGCGATTTTTACAATTTGTATCCGCGGGCAAAGATTAAGCTCGGCAGAAGGGAGAGTCTATTAAATTCTTAAAGATAACCACTGAACATCATATGAAATATGTTATTTTGGTTTGGCTTCAATATGGAGATATATTACTAAAATGCATGATAGAAAAAGAAAGATCAGTGTCCTAGGAAAAACTGTATTACCCAATGGTGCAAGGACTTTGGGGCACAGACTTATACTAAGCTGTAGAACATTGCTGAAAATATGAGACAGTGGAGGGATATGTTCAAACAACTTCAGCACATGTCTTCAGGCAGGCTGACCTAACATATGAACACATCTTGCACTTTTCAACATGGAAATGCAATAATCTTCAAGCCAGACACAGCAGAGGTGACGTTTTTCTTGCTCCTTATTAAGTGAAGAAAATGGCCAGGAAATGTACTGTATATAGTTACATATTGGCTCAAGCAATTTTAATGGGTTGTCCAGACAGCTTGCGGAATGTCTCAATGGCGTGGATACTGCTAGATAACCTGTGTGGAGAATAACAAGTCTGCAATTGAAATAAACTAACCAGTAATAGTACAAGATTATCATGAGCTATAAAACAAGACAAGACTGTAAGGTCTGCAATAAACTAATTGGTAATAATACAAGATTATCATGAGCTGCAAAACAAGACAATACTGTAAGGTCTACAACAAACTAACCAGTAGTAGTACAAGATTGTCATGAGCTGTAAAACAGGGAAAGAATGTAAGGTCTACAACAAACTAAGCAGTAATAGTCCAAGATTATCATGAGCTGCAAAACAAGACAAGACTAAGGTCTACAACAAACTAACCAGTAGTAGTACAAGATTATCATGAGCTATGAAACAAGACACACTCACCAAGTGTGTTATTCACACACCAAGCGTTTGAGACGTAAGATGGTGCATGATGGTGGAAATGACCACATGTTCAGATGCACCCACTGTAAACAGACATTTACAGCGCAAATTGGCCTTATCAGTCACACTCGCTACCGCCATAGTTAAAAGTTATTAGGCCTTTTTAAAGCACAAACTATCGTCTGTCAAGACGGCAAGGTGCCAATGGATGGAAACAAGACAAGACTGTAAGGTCTACAACAAACTAACCAGTAATAATACAAGATTATCATGAGCTATAAAACAATACAAGACTAAGGTCTACAACAAACTAACCAGTAATAATACAAGATTATCATGAGCTATGAAACAAGACATGACTGTAAGGTCTATAACAAACTAACCAGTAATAATACAAGATTATCATGAGCTATAAAACAAAACAAGACTAAGTCTATAACAAACTAACCAGTAATAATACAAGATTATCATGAGCTATAAAACAAGGCAAGACTAAGGTCTACAACAAACTAACCAGTAATAATACAAGATTATCATGAGCTGCTGGCATTGTAGCTTAGGGGCAGTAAATGCATTTCACAATTCCCCAACATACAGAGTTGAGGATGTGACAGCAGACCACCTTGTCTTGATCTCAATGGTATGAACATCAGTTATTCAGACAGCAATGGCAAACTACTGAATGTAAAAAATACCTAGTGAATCACAAACAACCAAAAATGCTGGGGTTGACTGCAATGTCTGTAAAGGAAATGCAACTAATTTTTTTAAATAATTAGCTACAGAATACAAAAGGCAGGTCTAAAGATGAGAGGATTGACTTCAATGCACCAGGTTTTTTTATCCTATATGGCATTAATCACATTTTGACCGAAATACATAACACAAAGTCTCTGATACTGTTCAATTGTGCAGCAATGTTATCCCCATTGTAATTGTAGAGTCAGTGAAATCTTTCTGTTGGCTCAATCCCGGTTTTAGGTGCTTAATTGCTACAGTCTTGATGTATTTAAGAAATTGTTTTTGTTCATCAAATACAGTATAAAAAACACCATTTCTTTGTTAACTTTATGACCACAAGTTAACATGTTGAAAGAAGGCTGTCAAGAGTATTGCCTATTGGCACAGACAAGTATGCTTCTCCACATATTGCAATCTCCAATAGTATGTACAAAATCATACGCTCATACCATATCTTGCATGCAATGAGAAAATGCTGTCAAGAATCTTCTCATGTCTTCCTCAATCACTCTTTCCACAAATCCTTCCAGTTGTCACAAGATGTTTTTCTGTTCTCATAATGTGGCCAAACATTATGACTATCTTTCTTTGATGTTTGTGATAAGTTGTCTTTAGAAACAACAGATGAAAATTTTAAAAAGTCTAGTCCTGTATCAACTGAAAGCATTTATCCTAGTTGTAAAACATGAAGCAGTTAAATAGAGTCATAACACAGATACCTGACATTGTTCTAAGCTGAGTAGGAACAGGCAACAGTAAAGTGAACTGAACACCCAGCCTGATCTCTGGGGGTTGGAGTCTGTTGACAATGAAACACCTAAAACCTGTGAAGGAAACAGTTGATCCTAGGCCTAATCCCCACCAGTCTATATGTGCTGTGCTAAATCCTGACCTGGTCACATTCTTAAATGCCTTTCCACAGATGAGAATATCCCATGTCTGTCTTGTACAGCCCGCTGGTAAAGCTCTACAGCACAGTTCCCATCTTGTACATCCCACTGGGAAAGCTCTACAGCACAGTTCCCATCTTGTACATCCCGCTTGGAAAGCTCTACAGCACAGTTCCCATCTTGCACATCCCACTGGGAAAGCTCTACAGCACAGTTCCCATCTTGCACACCCCACTGGGAAAGCTCTACAGTACAGTTCCCATCTTGCACACCCCACTGGGAAAGCTCTACAGCACAGTTCCCATCTTGCACACCCCACTGGGAAAGCTCTACAGCACAGTTCCCATCTTGCACACCCCACTGGGAAAGCTCTACAGCACAGTTCCCATCTTGCACATCCCACTGGGAAAGCTCTACAGCACAGTTCCCATCTTGCACACCCCACTGGGAAAGCTCTACAGCACAGTTCCCATCTTGCACACCCCACTGGGAAAGCTCTACAGCACAGTTCCCATCTTGCACACCCCACTGGGAAAGCTCTACAGTACAGTTCCCATCTTGCACACCCCACTGGGAAAGCTCTACAGCACAGTCCCCATCTTGTACACCCCGCTGGGAAAGCTCTACAGCACACTTCCCATCTTGCACACCCCGCTGGGAAAGCTCTACAGCACAGCCCGCTAGTTTCTGAGCTTGGAGAAGGGAGGGCAATCTCTGCAACACACATCCCATGGTGATAGTACTTTAGCACCAGGTTGAAAGAAAAGTCAGGCGTACTTAACACCTCTTCAATTAACTTAAGAGATGATTCATTACAATCCAAAGAGGCATTACATTAGATTACCTGCCAAAAGCATTGAACAATGCCACTATCTCTGTCCTGGTCAACTGAAACTTGTTACTGTTGATGTTATCTCCCGAGAGGAGAATTTTCAGGGCAGTGCCCATACCAAGTACCTAGGAATATTTGTGAAAACAAAACAAAGATAATTCATTTGATTTTAACATACAAGCAAATTAAGCTTAAAGAAGGGAGATTTAAAGGCAAGAAAATCAACTTCATTGCACTGAGTTTTATCCAATATGGTGCAGTCTATTTCCGCACGGGGGAACGCCGAAAGCATCGCACAAAGTAAGAATTCTATAGCTCCAGCAATGACCCCAACAAGTCTCTGAGACAATTGTGTTTATGAACCGAATGATGCAGTCCGTAATCACACCCACAACCTTCAGAGCACAAGGCTGGTAGCTTGACCACTTCGCCATGGGTACCCCAGTTAAATAAGTATTTAATACTTCATGTTAGAACAGACACCACTGCACATATTTAATACTTCATTTAAGAACATACACCCCTGCACAAATTTAATACTGCATTTAAGAATAGACACCACGGCACATATTTAATGCTTTTTTTTTAAAAAACTATTTTATAATAATTTTTTTTTACCACTCGCTCGCTTTGAACTCACGCGTAGTCCAGACACACTGCTTCTAGTAGTGCTGGACTGAATTTTGCGTGTGGATTTGCTTTCCCTATTAACAGTGTCCCTCACCATCAGGCGAACCCACTCCAGCTTTAGGGGTACTTGTTATTTACGTCTCCAAGTCAAGAACAATTAATACTTCATTTAATAACAGACACTGCAGCACATATTTAATACTTCATTTACGAAGAGGCGCCCCTGCATGTATTTAATACTTCATGTAAGAAGAGACACCCCTGCATGTATTTAATACTTCATTTAAGGAGAGACACCCCTGCACATATTTAATACTTCATTTAGAAAAGACACCTCTGCATGTATTTAATACTTCATTTAAGAAGAGACACCCCTGCACGTATTTAATATCTTCATTTAAGAGCAGACACCACTACACCTATTTAAAATAAGGGGTTTTCATTTGAAATCCATTTGTGCCGCACCATGCGTAATTGTGTACGCTGAACATGATCATGTCATAGTCATGTGATAAGTACTGACCAATGAATAAAAGAGCACATGCTTATCGTTCCATGATGCATAGGTTCTGTTTCTGACCGTTGAAAAAATGGTCAGGTTGATCCAAAATCCGTCCAAAGAAGCTCAAAGAGCGGTGATTCAGTTTATTTCATTTAAAGGATGTCGACCAGTGGGCATTCAAAGAAAGAATGTAGGCAGTGTATGGTAACAAATGTGTGTCGAAGACAACTGTGACAGACTGGGCATGAATGTTTTGGGAAGGATGCCAGTTCATGACATATCTTCGAGGGCCATGTCAAGCGCATATTGTTGCAACAGAAAAAACCGTCGCTGAAATTGATGCAGCAGTACAGATGAACCGTTGTCAATTGGGATCATTCAAAAGGTAAGAAACTGCAATATCGGAAGGTGTGTTTACAGTGGATACCACAGATGTTGACCAACCACCAAAAAGAGGAACGCGTGGGATGGTGTTTGAACCACTTGCTGCGTTACAGAGTGGAGGGTGATGCATTTCTCTTCCGCATAGTGGCAGGTGATGGATCATGATGTCACCACTTTGAGCCAAGCAACAAAAAAGAAGCGCATGCAATGGAAGCATGCTGGATCACCAAAAGCCAAAAACTTCAAGTTACAGGTTTCCGCTGGTAAGGTTATGCTGAGCGCATTTTTTTACCATGAAGGGCTATTGTTGGCCGACTTTAAAGAACCTGGTGTCAACATCAACTCTACCCACTACTTGCAAACACCAGACAAGCTGCAATAAGCCATCAAGAATAAGCGACCCGGCATGCTTTCTCGCGGTGTGATTTTGTTGCACGATAACGCTCATCCGTCGCAAAGATTGTGCAGGAATGAATGAACAAACATCTTTATTGAATGAACGAACATCTTTATTTTCAAAGGGTTAAGAATTGGGCACACAGGCCCGTCTGACATTCTGCCCTTCATTTCCTGTAAAAGCCACTGAACAGTTCCCATGCTAATTAAACTCTGCCTGGTCTTTAATCTACATTCGATAAATAAGTATTGCCATTTGCTGACTACCACGATGTCACTTTAAAAAAGCTGTTCTGGGGGGGGAAAGGAAAATAGTTGAACAACAGATGTGCAACGATACAAGTGGAAAGATAACATCTACTTGGTATATCTGGTGGTGTGGTTACGGCACCAGCTTTGAGCTTCGAAGGCTGTGGGTTTAATTCTGAACTACATCATTTGATTCACAAGTGCAGTTTTTTCGGAGACTCCTGGTGCTCTGTGCAACACTTTTAGTAGGTTGCTAAGCGGAAAGATATCCAGCCTTATGGGATAAAATTCAGTGTGGTGAAGTTGATTCTCCGGTCTTTTAAACCTATTTTAGATAACATCAAGAAATGAACAATGAATCTTATGAAAACAATACTGGAGGGAACAGTAAGATGTAGACAGTGATAATAGTGGGAAAAGTGCTGGAGATCCATTGTAACCAATGTTCACTGTGGAAACGACATCTGATTCTCTAATATATATGTGTGCAAGGTGCCAGTAAGCACGCCCTCTGCCACCAAAACCAGCATTACTTGTAGAACAGCATGTAAAACAGACAGATTACTACACACGTCTCTGCTTTCCTCCTGGGTACATTACCTGCAACTTGCCCCACAGTCGACACTTGTCACACTCAACGCAGTCCATGATGCGAGATATGTTATGGAAATGCTGCACAAATTCAGCCTGCAGAAAGTTAAACCAAACAGATGGTTAGCTATACATCTAACTATATCATGTGTATGTTTGGCATATTCATTCACGATAAGTGGGTTATATACTAACTTGAACCATTGCTAAAATGCTGTTTTGTTTATGAATTCTTCTTATACTTCAGCATTCAGGTCACTGATTATGACACGTCTGTTGCCTTAATGTTAGGATGAAGTTTTAAGATCCTTTTCAGGTCAATACAGGAGCTCCATCATTTCTGCCTCAGTTCTACTCTCTCTCTCTGGCCACATAGAGCTCTGTAGGTTGGACAGTCCCAAAAGATGTGTTCAGTGTTCTGAACTCTAATTTCCACATGGTAATTTGTCTGTGTTGCCCATGTGTTACCAGGACACATAAGAGAAACACAGAATAGTAACATTGTGACATGTCACAAGAGGCACATAAGAAAGGCTGTCGTGAGACTCGCTACATCATCCAGTAAAATATTTTAAAAAATATAACCAATGATGAACAAGTCTACAAATGGCTTGTCATCAGATGGTTAAGTGTCTAGGCTCCTTTGGTAGATGAAAGCAGAAGGAGGTGGATCTGTCTGTGTGGTAGGCTTTCAGATAGTTTATATGAGAGAGAGAGGCAGAGTGAGAGTATGTTTGGGAGGTGGGGGAGTGTGGCTGCTAAATAAGTACTCCACCTTGTTCAGGGGCGGCCCGTAGACTAGTGGAGGGAAGGAGGTGCATCTGTCTGTGTGGGAGACTTTCAGATAGTTTAGATGAGAGAGAGAGAGACAGAGTCTGAGGGTATGTTTGGGGGGTGGGGGTGGGTAGAGGTTAAATAAGTACTCCACCTTGTCTAGGGGTGTCCCGTAGACTTGTGGAGGGGAGGAGGTGCATCTGTCTGTGTGGGAGACTTTCAGATAGTTTAGATGAGAGAGAGAAACAGAGCGTGAGAGTATGTTTGGGGGGAGGGGGGAAAGAGTGGCGGCTAAATAAGTACATCTTGTCTAGGGGTGTCCCGTAGACTAGTGGAGGGAAGGAGATGCCTAACTTCTCCTTTGTTAGAGGATACACCTACTCTACCACCAACAGAGTACACTAAGGAAGAATGGGGTGTGCAAGACTGGTACTGGCTTGTCACATCTGCAGACAGGCATGTCAGAATGTAGCCGGGACATGATTCAGCACAGCACATACAGACTGGCAGGGATTAGGCCTCCACTGGTAGTTCCCTCTACAGGTTTGAGGTATTTGATTGTCAACAGACACCAACCCAGTGCTTGTAGGACAGTAGGCGCAATATGCTGGCTGGTGGTGTTTGTCCATCAATAATGATGACCATTCATTTCATCCAGTGGGGGTTGAATGTTTGGAGCAGTGAGTTCGAAGATGGCTGATAAGGCCTATTTTGGCTCGAAATTTTCTTTAGCCATTTTGTGGGCAGAGAATGCTTGACATTTCAGGAGGATCTCCTGCAGTGGTTTTTTTTTTCCAGCCTTTTTTTCACAGCTCTTGCATGTGTCTACACCCTTGCGTAATGATGTACGCTTCACATGTAACTACACCCTTGCGTAATGATGTACGTCACAAATTTTGGTCTTTGGCAGCAGTCTCCCAAGTATTGTGATGAATTCCAAAAGCTTTTAGTGAGATCTTCAGAGTGTCTTTAGTGTTTCCTGTCTTGGGAGTGTTTACTACCACAGTGCAGCTCACCGTAAAAGATTTGTTTAGGGAGCCTTCATATGTCATGCGAGTCTAGTGTCCAGCCCAGCAAATCTGATTCTTCATTAGTAGCGTGTGGATATGTTGACTACGGCTTTGAAGAGACTCATAATTTACCTTCAACTGTCTCTTATCCTTTGTGTTGTCCTTAAAGAGTTCACTCTCATTGTAGTGATCCTTGAAAGATCTGGGGATATATTTTCATGTCAGTAATGTCAACTCTGAATGAACTATATACAAAAACACTTCGGTAATGTCAACTCTGAATGAACTATATACAAAACAACTTCAGCAATGTCAACTCTGAATGAACTATCTACAAAACACATACATACATACACCATCTTCTTCTTTCAGTTATCCCTTTTATTTATTTCAGTGTGAGTTCAGCAAATGTTGTTGGGCTGAGGTTTTGTGTGGCGTATGTATACGGTGGTGTTACTTGTTTCTGCTGTTCTGCCAATCAAATTTCTGATCTTGTCTCTTCTTGTCACATTAAGTATTCTTCACATTTATGTTGTTGCAAGTCTTCTTTTATCCCTTGGTGCCATTGTTCAGGTCTTTAAATTGCTTTGTTTTTTGCAGGATGTTGCAATCAACCACATCTATTTTAGTCTGTGAGACCATATCAAACGTCACTTGCAAATTTGACCACACTGATTACTTCATACTCACTGGCTTTTATGTGGAAAAAACACTTCCCATTATGATATACTGATTCATTGTGCAAAAGTTTGTGAATGATTGTTCATTTGTTTTCATTACTAAACATCCTGGTTCCCCCACCCCAATCTCTTCATATCCTGTGTTATCTGTTCTTATTTTAGCATTCGGGTTACCCATCAAATTGTTGCTATTGCCATTCATTTGATCACCTATAGTACTTTGAAATTTCATGTAAAATTCCTTCTTAACTGATTCATCCTTATAATTTTTTGGCATGTAACACTGGACTACATTCATGTTTCTTTCTGTTTTTGTGTGTGTGATTCCAAATGATGCTTTTATTATTCTAGAATTCAATGCTTTCCATTCTATTAGTGCTTTCTCAGTCTATTTAGATAACACCAGGGCCACTCCTTCACTGTGAGGAGCATTTACCTCTGCATAGCCTGAGAACAGCACTGTCACATGTATAGAAGCTTTTGTCTGCTCCCTTCCACCTTCCTCACACAATCCTAAAATGCTAATATTACATTTCATTTCTTCTACTACATGTGCTGTCTTTCCCACTCCACACATAGTTCTAATATTCCAGCTGCCACTACTGGAGATTTTCCTAGATACAAGGAGATAAGTCTGTGATCCAGACTCCTTATGGCTTTCTCTACATCATGTCACAAACTTCTTCTAGGAGAACAGTCTCCTGTCTTCTTGGTTGTATTTAAAAAAAATAAATGTCCCATAGCAACACCCTGCTATTGGTCTTTGATATGATAGGGCCAACAATTCTCTTCCTGTGCTGGTGGATGACAAGTGCATGCATTAAACTCTCATCCAACTACAATCATTTCATTTCAGTATATCCCCATATCCACCTCACCAACATGCATGCCAAAATAACATCCCATAGTAAGAACCTGCTGTGGATGTGTGCAATGTTAGGATTGACCCATTTTTCAGGCCTGGGTGCACTGAGGAATAGGTAGTCAGACCCCCTGTGTCGTGATCCCAGGTATCGAACCGTTGTCCGACCACATTCATGTACAATTTTACATTCAGTAGTTTGCCATTGCTTTCTAGACAAGAATCCAATGTTTTAAGTGCAACTGAGTGCTGTGTGGTATGAACCCACTATCCCATCATCATTGCACAGGAAGCTTTAAAGTTTTACATTTTCCTTTGCAGGATGTTGCGATCAACCTCAGGTTGAATTTGTAGGCAATTTTACATTCAGCAGTTTACCACTGCTTCCTGGACGTAGACATCTACATTTAAGTCTAACTGACCGGTGTGTAAAATCTTGCTTGATTTTGCCATAATTATATGCACACACATATACAGAATCTTGATACGTCCAGCAGATACCAGGGAAACAGTTCATACAGATTCAGAACCTGATGGTAAACGAGTGCAATTTGACTTTGTTGGTCATAACTTCAAGCATTAATACGTTTCTTCGGTTTAGTTATGTTTATTATTGTCAGATTCTAGACATATCCATAGTTGCTCTTATCTTCTCCATAATCAATCCACAAGGAGCCTTGAGGATATAGTGGTTTGTGCACTTGCCTGCTATGACAATGGTCCAGTTTCAATCCCCAACAAAGGGTAAGATTTGGGGGGGGGGGGGGGGTCGGCAGGAGGTCGAAATGCCTGAGAGGTGTAATACACTTCAACTTTCTCTGGTGACCACAACATTGTGCATTCATTTCATGCACTGGTCAGTTGGACTTAAACTGTTGACTTTCTGTCCATAGCTTAGGGACATAAATCACAAGTACCTTAGAAATTGGACAGGAGTTGTCTGATGGTGAGGGACACTGGTAATAGGGAAAGCTAACCCTCAAGCAACATAAGTCCAGTGCACATACTAGCAGTAGTAAGTGTATGTGTGGACTATGCTTGCGTTCAAAGCGAGCTAACAGGAAAGATGTTTTGCCCAGTACAGCATTAAGGTCGACTCATCCTCATAAAAATCGGTACCAGGCAATTTTCAGAATCTTCTGGAAATTGTCTGAGAAGGAAAAGTGATGAGGAAGGAAATTGACCACATACTTCATTTGTCACGACCTAGATTGTGTCACTACCGAATTATTAGCTGTCATAGTTTTAAACCGTCACAGTTTTTACTTTTCATTATTCTATCAAATAACACAGAAGGCTGAATCAGTACTGAACTATCAGCCGTCATAGTTTTTACCTGTTTTCTTTCCTTTACCAAATAACACTGAGAAGGCCAAATAAGTACCAAATTATCAGCCGTCATAATTTTCACCAGTTTTCTTTATCTTTTTTTCTAATTTTAATCTATGTATGTTTTGTTCTTGAGAAAGACAGAGGCTACCGAAACACTCAGCAGTTGTGTTGTTTTTTTATTATTTATTTCACGTATAATTATCTTAGTTTTTATTATATTATTACAATATTTTCATTGCATTATTAACATCCTACCTAATGACATTGAGAAGGTCGAGAACACCATCCTTAAGATTACTATCTTCAGATTGGTCACCAGTATAGAAATCTTCCTGTGAATAAAACACATTGCAATTCAAGTTCATCAACTACCACATCTGCATGTTTAGCTGGCAAATCAGAAAAATAGTGAACAACCTTACATGAAAAAAATCTACCATATGTAACTCTGCTGGCATCTGCCAGGTTAGTTTTTCAGGACTTTGGAATAAAAGCTGCTTGATCAAAAAATTGTTCTGGCAGTGTGGAAACTAGGATTTGTATTTCACTTTCGATAGGAACAAATTCCTGGCAGATTTGTGTAACTGACCAAGGCTCTCGGATAAACCCAGCCTAAAATGGGTGCCAGGAAATATCTTCAGAAGTAAAGGCAGCCAGTGTGATACTGACTGCACAATCCCTCGCGTGCTGATTGGTCTATATTTTTTTTGTTGTTGCTTTCACTGGCTTTGAACCCAAGCGTAGTCCACACATGTGCTACTACTTCTAGTGCACTGGACTGATTTTTGCGTGTGGATTAACCTTCCCTATTACCAGTGTCACTCACCATCAGGCGAACAGACAGGTACTTGTAATTTACGTTCCAAACACAAGGACAAGACGTCAACATTTTAGTCCAACTGACCAGTGTAGGAGTTCGGCCCGCTACCTACCTCGGCATCAGCACCCCAGAAGTTTAAGAGCAAGCACTCTTATCCATTCAGCCATGATGACCTCCTGATTGACCTATAAAACAATATGGAGCTAGCACCATATGTCAAATACACCTCGAGGCATACAAAAAGCGTCCTTAACATAACTTTATGTGGTGGAGGTGATTAGCTGCCATCCTCAACGTATTTCCTTTTGTAATTAAAGCAAAGCTGGGCACTTATTTTTCAACTGAGTGCACAGAAATACCATATTTTGGTTTTTGTTATGTCCCTATTCAGGGCCAGAACTGTCCTACAAACTCTTATAGTTTGACCGCTATTGTCTTCTATGCCGGTTTACCAACCCATCCAGCATTTTCCCCTTTGTTTATCTGTCTTTAACAACCTTGTGCTTTCTGGTGGCCACAACTTCCTCCAGGCCCTCTCATTTCTCATCTCACAATGTTACCGAACAATTACAATTGTCTTGTTCTCACGTGGGTAATCAAACATCCTTGTGAATCTGCTTCCTGCAATCAAACTATTGTACTACATTGTTTGTGATGTCTCAGCAAGTTTATGTTAAGTAGTTTGCCATTGCTTTCTGAGTGACTAGCATTCATGCCAGTGTATGAAAACCAGCACAAGGCGTTCAGCTTCCATAACACCTGCAGCTGTATTTCAAACATGGTATGCAGGATTATGAATTGTGCTTGTAGCACCTTAACTATAGTGCCGGCTACAACTTCACTAAAATCAGAAGTTACACACTACCTGCACAAATTTCTTACTTTGTTTATCTATAAGTATTTGTTATATTTGTTTCTTTTATATTTGTGTGGCTGTTTGTAATGTCCCTACTGAAAGTTTTTTTGTTTTTTTTTGTAACTGAAACACTGGACTGTGTGGAGTAATTTTACCTATATTTTCTAACTTTTTAGAGGTGTTTATATATTTTTTATATGTGTATATATTTTCTGTGCACACAACAGTGATATTTCTGTTCTTCTTCTTTTACCTTGTATGTAGCATAAGCTCTCAACCAACTCACACCAAGCCATCCTAGTTTTTGCTGTCTCCTGCAGCTTGCTCCGTGTCCTACTTACTATTCATTTCTATCTCTAATTCTCTTCTCCATCTATTTTTAGGTCTCCCACTATTTCTTTTGTACTGTGGGTTCTGATGTAAGGACTTTCAAATTATACTATTATTAGGTTTTCTCAATGTGTGTTCTATTCAGTACAAGTACAGAGTGTATTTTTTATGATTGTGCAGTGTTTGAAAATACTGCCGGTCCAAGTTTTGTGTTTACCTATTATGTTGCATGAACTTTACTGAGATAGAATACAAAACTTGGACTGGCAATATTTTCAAACACTGCACAGACATTAAAGATACACCATATCTGTCCGTCACCTCTTAATTTATTGGAATCTGTTTAATAGTCTATTTTATTGCACCTGGTTTTATCCCACACGGTTCAGTCTTCTTTCCACAGAGCAGCCCGTCAACAAATATAGAGACAGAGCACGGACTCTGTAACTCCAGTGACGACCCCCAGGAGTCTCCGTGAAAATTGCACTCGTGAACTGTACGATGTAAGCCGAAATCCTACCCACAACCTTCAGAGCGTGAGGCAGGCGGCAATCACTTTGCCACTGAGACTCCCTCTTTCCACAGACATGAAGTTCCAGTGCCGGTCTTGCACTCATGAATCATATAACGGAGCCCAAAAATGAATCCACAACCTTTGTAGCATGAGGCAGACAATCTGATTAACCTTTCCCTAAGCTCCACAATAATTCTGTCATACCATCTTAGTCCTCCAGCACAGATGGATGTGGTAGACAATTTACAATAATTTACACATGACAGCAACTGTGGCAGGATATCTGGCTATGACAGGAACACATTTTGACAGTCTGCTATGGTGGGAAATACTGCATGGCACAAGCCACTGAATGATGATGATGATGATGATGATGATGATGATGATGATGATGATGATGATGGCTAATCTATGAAGAAAATTCAAACCTGAGTGAGGTAGGGAGTTGCTTTAGCCAAGGCCCGTAACTCAATTAGGTAAGCAAAGTAGAGGTTTTTTAATCTTTCAGGTCCTTGCCCATTGGTCAGCTCTGGATCAAATCTGGCCAGGAATTCTTTTAAGTTGTGGTCCCAAGAGCTAGCACCAATTCCTGGTGTGGTTATATAAAACAAACCAAAAAATATAAGTATCGTATTTCTATCATTGCTAGTGTTTGCATGCTGGGCTATGGAATACAAACATGTTAGAAAATAAAAATAAGTATTTTATGCAATAAGATGTATTACAGAATGTCAGAAAGACAGTACTGAAATCTTATGTAGAACTTGTTTTGTTTTATTGCAGTGAATCATGAAATGTAGACGAACAAATTAGGAACAGGCTATGGTGATGTGGTTTCTGAGAGGCACATTGTGAATACCTTGGACCGCCAGAGTAACTAACATTGAGTCTCTGGACAAGGCTAATGAAAGTAGAAAATTATACCCAAATACAAGAAGGAAGCAAACACTGTTCTTTGGTCATCTCATGAGAAGACAGGCAATGGAAAACAATGTGACGACTGGAAAGACCAGCGGTAGAAAAGGCAGGGACAGACAAAAGTAATGATGCTCGATGAATTGGGATGGCAGCATGGAGGAATATCATCAACAGAAAAGATCCAGAACACAAAAGAGAAAGATTTGTTGAAATACATGAATGCCCACATGATTTGGCAGGGCACTTGATGATGATGATGATAACTAAAAGTCCACTTGCCCAGGCAGTGTACAATCTAGGATTTGTGTATCATTCATTAGCATGTACTTTGCAGAACCTCGCTTCCATAACAACCTTCCGGAAAACCTCTCAATCATAAGCAAGATGTCCCGCGTCTGATACACCCATCTGGAGATCATCTGCCACATCCTGCACCCATCTTCTCTTTGACCTTCATCTTCCTCTCTTTCCAGGCATATACCCCTCCATTATTGTTCTTTCCAAACTTTCATGACATTTCAAGTGACCAAAATATTTAAATTTTCTTTGTTTTATCGTCTTTAATAGCCAACCTTCTTCAATATTCAGCTCTTGAAGTATGGATTCATTTGTTCTTTTCTTTACCCAAGATATTCTTAGAACTAGTCTATAACATTTATATTCAAAGGCATTATTGCACTGTTCAGCTTGTTTAGTAAGTGTCCAGGTCTCACAGGCGTATGTTGCAATGGGAAAGATGCATGCTCTTAAAAATCTAATTTTTGTAGTTCTGTCTGTCCCCTTCCATAATTTATTCAGTTGTTTTAGTCTTTGAAGAGCAATTGATAGTCATCGTTTAATTTCTTTCATTGTGTCACCGTTGTTGGTAATCAATGACCCAAGATATTCAAAATTTTACACCACCCCCAATTTTTCCTCATTAACATATATTTCTTTCTCCATAGTATTTTTATCTGTATGCATTATCTTTGTTTTTGCTATGTTAAGATATAAGTGTAATATTTGTGTATCACCTCTAGGAAATGTTACAGAACCAGAACCATATTTCAGTCTGGCCAAGATCTTGGAGGCACCTCTTCGTGGTGCAGTCGATTCACAGACCCAGTCACCAGCCTGGCTAATATTCTAAGGATCACAATGCCTCTCCGCAAATTTAAAAGGGTTTAAAAGACAAAATAATCGACTTCATTGCACCAAGTTTTAAACCCATATGGGTGGGTCTCTTTCTGCAGGACAGCCTGCTGAAAGCATCGTACAAAGCACGAACTCCGAGGCTCCAGCAACAGCAACGACCCCCCAAATTGCACTCATGAACCGAACAAGGTAAGCCGGAATCCTACCCACAACCTTGGAAGCATGAGGCAGGCGGCGCACCAATTTTGCCACTCACACTCCCCCCTCTCGTGAAGCCCCTGCACTGGTCTTATGACCCACACTGGTTTCTGTGCTTGGAGAGGGGAAGGAGTTTACTAGAAAACCACTGCTGCAAATGTAGAAATGCTTTGACTCATGTTTGAATTCAGAAGGCGATATGCTGCACTTTGTGTGATGTTTTACTCTGGGACAGTCCGGATGAATAGCAAACAAAATGTCCACCTCATTTAATATTTTAATAAACACAATTTCAGTAATTTATGTCATCTCTATCATGCGCCTTCCATCTGAAGTTATGATTTCCCTTAGGTATTTTAATTTGCTGACTAGGTTAAGCATTTTCCCATCTATTATTATATCACATTTTGATGTCATATTTTCTCGATATAACCACTGTTTCTGTTTTCTTGGTGTTTATTCAACAGTATGATTATTAACAGGCATGTCTGATATAGAACAAATTGTGTCCTGATGCAAAGACAAGAAACCTGACAATAATAAGAGAATTTTGCCTCTCTTAAAGACATGTAATGAAAAATTAAATAAATATTTTGAATTCTTTCTATCCCACTGTCCTCCCAACCGAGGATGTAAAGAGAAATAAATCTTAGTCTATAAATCTTATTCTCTAAATACATAAGCAGAAAGTCTTAACCTGATGGCTTTAGGGAAGTACAGTTTATCACTGGGGATCTGAACCTCAGACGTTCAAGACTCTAGATCCATATACAACTGTTCTACAGTAAGTTAGTTACTTGTCTGTTACAGAATGCAGCAATCAACCTCAGCAGTTTTGGCTATTTGTGATTTTCTAGTCAATTCTACTTTTAGTAGTTTGCCAGTGCTTTCTGAACAATCGATGTCCATACGATTTTGAAAATCAAAGCAAGGTGATCAGCTTCTAAACTGCTTGCGGCTGATTTCAAACTCGGTATGCAGGATTATGGTATAGCTGGCTTTAAAATCAATAATTCATCATATCTATTATAAGATACACATTATGTGTACGTGTAACTGCATGATAAAAGCTTTGATTAACTGACCTGAGAAATGGTAGTTGTCACTCAA
Organism: Cepaea hortensis; assembly: GCA_963921405.1. NCBI lineage: Eukaryota > Metazoa > Mollusca > Gastropoda > Stylommatophora > Helicidae > Cepaea > Cepaea hortensis. The sequence goes on from OY992894.1 coordinate 18,332,123, forward strand.
GTGAACATTGATGCTCGTGTGAAGGCCTGAAATCAAGTGGAAGAAGACTCGCTTCTCCAAACACATAGCTGAAAGTAAACAATACGTTAAACGGTGTAATACTTTGAAATCAAGTGGTATGAGGCACGCTTTTCCATGGTTGAAAAAATACATTTTCAATGGTATTTTTAAAAAATTGGTTTTATATCCTTCACAGTCGTTGCAATCAATCCCAAGATTTTTTGGCTTTTTGTGATTTCTTGGCAAGTTTTATGTTCAGTAGTTTGCCATTGCTTTCTGAAAGACTTTAATGGTATATGATTCTGAAATCACTTTACTACAAGACACTTCACTAAGTGATAATGGTATATGATTCTGAAATCACTTTAGTACAAGACACTTCAATAAGTGATAATGGTATATGATTCTGAAATCAAATTAGTACAAGACAATTCACTAATCACATGACTGCCACTAAAACTATATCAATGGTATATATAAAAGGCAAAATCAGACGCATTAGTGAAGTTGATAAGGACATAAGCTGATAATGTCACGAGTAGGGTCACATAAGTGTTCAACACCTGGGCTCATCACCTGCTAAGTGAGGAAAAGACTGACCACCGATTCGATTCCTCTGTACATTCAGGCCTACAAAATGTGATGGTGCTGTCACATCACAGAACCATGGCAGCAAATGGTTTTGAGACAGATTTATTTACACTTTATAAAAGTCAAAGCTAACTCCATAGCAGATACTGCCGCAGGGGTGTGAAGTGTTAGATCTTCACATATTCTAGGCCACGGCATACAAGATAGAGCGGCCAGTTTCCCTTCCTCATCATCTTTCCTTCCAGAAAATTGCCGGAAAATTCTGTGGTACCCATTTTTATGAGTCTGGGTCGACCCCCAGGGCCATAATGGGTAGGGAAAAAAAACATGCCTCTGCTGGGGATTCAACCCAACAACTGTTTTGACAGGCATGCACACTAACCACTGTCTTGATGGGCAAGCACACAAACCACTGTCTTGACAGGCAAGCACACTAACTACTTTGCCCCAAGGGCTCCCATAATTTAGTAAGAGGTTCTAAATATCTGCTGGAACACTTACATGTTTCTGAATCATCCTTTCCATAAAGTTTTGCTGAGTCATTCAAGCTGCCCTCAGGTCTAAAATCATGAAATACACAAGAAAAGAATTGTAGTGCTAACTAAATGACAATATATTTAATCTATGCACTTTATAATGTATTAAAAGTGACAATATATCAAATACATATCTGTCATTCACCAGGGAACATCTCGTACACACACCTTCAATAATCACCAGCTCATTCTATGGCTCCCCGAACCATATCATTTCCAAAATGCCAACTTACTTAAAACAATTTTCTTCATAGATTGACTTCCAGATTCTCTGTGGTGATGACCCTTTGTAACCTGTGTAGCGTTCTGGATTCCGAGAAAGGTCAACATACTCGGCATCACTGGACTGCTCATCTGAAAGAGTAAATGATGTCAGTCTTATTTACTGAAATCAGCATACATTTTGACTTTTCTTTTTATGTATAGTTCTGCAGACAGAAACTGGTCCATGTATAGTTCTGCAGACAGAAACTGGTTCATGTATAGTTCTGCAGACAGAAACTGGTTCGTGTATAATTCTGCAGACAGAAACTGGTCCATGTATAGTTCTGCAGACAGAAACTGGTTCATGTATAGTTCTGCAGACAGAAACTGGTTCGTGTATAATTCTGCAGACACAAACTGGTTCATGAATAGTTATGCAGGCAGAAACTGGTTCATGTATAGTTCTACAGACAGAAACTGGTTCATGTATAGTTCTGCAGACAGAAACTGGTTCATGTGTAGCTCTGCAGACAGAAACTGCTTCACGTAAGTTCTGCATACATAAACTAGTTCACGTAAGTTCTGCAGAAACACTCTAACCTACCATGCATGTCATAGGAGGTGACTAAGGAGGGTTTCCGTAAGACTGACTTCCTCATCCTGTAGAAACATTTAGTTGCAAAATCCAACCCATCATGAAGAAGTCTACAAGGACTTGGCATGAGTGGAATGAGAGCGTAAACTCTGTGAAGTGGTGAAAGGAAGAAGGGGCAGCTGCAGAATCCATAGTATTTGTCAGGTTTTTAATACGATAGTTGAGCAAAAAGTATCAGTAAATGAAATCAATATATAAGGGGCATTCATTTGAAATCCGTTCGTGCCGCATCGCGCGTAATTGCATACGTTGAAAATAATCATGTCATGGTCATGTGATAAGTACGTGTGAGGCAACCAGGACTGCAAGAGCTGAAAAGAAAAGGCAGGACAGAAAAACCACTGCAGGAAATCCTCCTCCAGGAACGTCAAGCATTCTTTGTCCACATTGTCAAAGAATATTTCAAGACAAAATAGGCCTTATCAGCCATCTTAGAACTCACGGCTCCATACTTTCAGCCCCACTGGATGAAATGAATGGTCATCATCATTCTTTATGGACAAACAACAACAACAACTGACCAATGAATAAAAGAGCACGTGCTTATCGTCCCATTTTGCATAGGTTCTGTTTCTGACCATTGAGAAAATGGCCGGGTTGATCCAAAATCCATCTAAAGAAGCTCAAAGAGCGGTGATTCAGTTTCTTTCATTTGAAGGATGTCGACTAGTGGACATTCAGCGAAGAATGCAGGCAGCGTATGGTAACAAATGTGTGTCGAACTCAACAGTGACAGATTGGGCACGAATGTTTCGGAAAGGACGTCAGTTCACGACAGATCTTAGACGGCCGGGTCAAGCGCATATTGTTGCAACAGAAAAAAACCATTGACAAAATTGATGCAGCAGTACAGATGAACCATTGTTGAAGCATACATTTGTCGTCAGTTCACGACAGATCTTAGACGGCCGGGTCAAGCGCATATTGTTGCAACAGAAAAAAACCATTGCCAAAATTGATGCAGCAGTATAGATGAACCATTATTGAAGCATACATTTGCTAGCAAAAGAATTTAATGTGTCAATTGGGACAATTCAAAAGGTCGTTCATAAGAAACTGCAATATTGGAAGGTGTGTTCACAGTCGGTACCACGGATGTTGATGGACGACCAAAAAGAGGAACGCATGGGATGGTGTTTGAACCACTTGCTGCGTTACAGAGTGGAGCGTGATGCATTTCTCTTCCGCATAGCGGCAGGCAATGAATCATTGTGTCACCACTTTGAGGTGAGCAGCAAAAGAGAGAGCATGCAATGGAAGCATGCTAGATCACCAAAAGCCAAAAAATTCAAGTTACAGGTTTCCGCTGGTAAGGTTATGCTGAACAAATTTTTTTACCATGAAGGGCTAGTGTTGGCCGACTTTAAAGAACCTGGTGTCAACATCAACTCTACCACTACTTGCAAACACTAGACAAGCTGCAAAAAGCCATCAAGAATAAACGACCCGGCATGCTTTCTCGCAGTGTGATTTTGTTGCACGATAATGCTAGTCCCCATGTCGCAAAGATTGTGCAGGAAGCATTAGCTTAGAAGAAGTGGGAAATTCTGCAACATCCAGCCTATAGTCCTGATTTGTCACCATGTGATTTTCATTTATTCGGACCTCTAAAAAAGCTCTCAAGGGGCAACAATTTCACACAGATGCAGACGTAATGAACGCAGTAAACACTTGGTTCAGTGAGCAACCACAATCCTTTTTTGCGGATGGCATTCGCCGCTTACCTAAGCAATGGGATGCTTGCCTGAATGCCTACAGTGACTTCTTCTGACCAACCCATGGTGCATAATTCATTCAAAATGAATCCTTTGTCTAATTCTACCACACCTGTTAATGTTCCTTTCATGCTTTTAGTAATAAAGCCATTGGAACAGGTTTCAAATGAACGTCCCTAATAGAAAGAATCAACGTAACAAACTGCAAAATTAAATTAGCATGCAAATCAAACTACAATAACCTGAAAACCAAATATCAAAACACAGATCTGAAAATCAGCAACTTGCCATCAATTTCACAGTACAAGGGAAGTTCTTCATCATGATGCCTCCAGGTTTGAAACTCATTTGTCTTTTCTGCACTGATAGATTTGTCCACAGCACTGAGTTCTGTCTCTAAAGTGCAGCTCTCTTCAACATTTTCATTAACATCCTTGAAATACTGAGAAATATGTTTTTCATAAATCAGTCATTTTGTTATAATTTGTTAACAGAATATATATATATATCTAAGCACTTGACAAACTCAAAGAAGTTGTCATAAAATAAAGTAAATCACAACATTGGCTGACTAAAGAACTTTTTGGAAAAAAATTTCTTAAATCTGAGTGAAGAACATTTTAAAACAATAATGTAACCAAATAGGAAACATGTGAAAAGATTAGAAAACAAATTTAATAATTATAATCACCAAAAAACAAGACACTTGAATTAGACCAATAAAATAACCTGAATATAAATATATCAGGATACTACTAGTATTAATTACTTTAGTTTATTTATCCTAGTAACAGTCCTGACAGTTTGTCTTTTATTCTGAAATCACTGAACAACAGTGTCGATCAATAATGCTTTTATTCTTATCAATTATACTGAGATTGTTGCCTCCAATCAAATACAATGCAGATGACTAATCTAAAACACAGTCTATAGCATGCAGTTACAAAAATATATAATGACATTCAGAAGCAAGACCTCCGTACCCGTGAAGTTGCTACACTCTCTCAGACAGCACTCTGACAGTGCGAAGTTTACTTGCCAACCTCTGGTTCTCAATTGATCTCATATCAAATAACTATCATGACTATTGTGATTTCTGGACTCATCTGGTCATGGGTTTTATGAATCATTCATGACCCATCAATCAACCCATGATATCTACACTCAGTTGCTCTAAACAACCCACTATCGACACCTAATCCAAACAGTCACATAAGTCATGATCTATTAAAGGGATGTAATAATTATAGATCATGTCAAATAACAAGTTTTATAAATGGGAACAGGATGGTAAGAGTTTAATACAAAGTGTCAACACACAAACAAATTTCCATGTACTAATAACTGAGAGCTCATTCTATTCTCCACAGTAACAAATGTAGCAGCCGATGAAGTCACAATAAAAATAAAAATATACTTTTCTTCTGCAAATTCAGGTCTAGATCATAAATTGTCAATCATGACCCTTCTCTACTCAGTCATCTAATATTTTGATGAATTTGGCGCAGCTTATATTATTATTTTTGGCCCCGGCAGTTTAAGCTTTTCAGATACATACTTAGCTGTCTTCCTCTGACTCTCTTGCTCTTATTTTCCCACAAAAAGTTAATGTCTTTATTTCACCAATTCTGTTGATATGTGCTAACAAATTTCATTTGTCATTTCCTTACAGATGTGAGGAGTAATCTTTAACACCTGCAGCTCTTAATATCTCAGTGTTTTCTTCTCATCTCTATATCTCAGTGTTTGTTTTCTTCTCTATATCTCAGTGTTTGTTTTCTTCTCTATATCTCAGTGTTTGTTTTCTTCTCTATATCTCAGTGTTTTCTTCTCATCTCTATATCTCAGTGTTTGTTTTCTTCTCTATATCTCAGTGTTTGTTTTCTTCTCTATATCTCAGTGTTTGTTATCTTCTCTATATCTCAGTTGTTTGTTTTCTCCTCTATATCTCAGTGTTTGTTATCTTCTCTATATCTCAATGTTTTTCTTCTCTTCTCTATATCTCAATGTTTTTCTTCTCTTCTCTATATCTCAGTGTTTGTTTTCCTCTCTATATCTCAGTGTTTGTTATCTTCTCTATATCTCAATGTTTTTCTTCTCTTCTCTATATCTCAATGTTTTTCTTCTCTTCTCTATATCTCAGTGTTTGTTTTCTTCTCCATATCTCAGTGTTTGTTTTCTCCTCTATATCTCAGTGTTTGTTATCTTCTCTATATCTCAGTGTTTGTTATCTTCTCCATATCTCAGTGTTTGTTATCTTCTCTATATCTCAGTGTTTGTTATCTTCTCCATATCTCAGTGTTTGTTATCTTCTCTATATCTCAGTGTTTGTTATCTTCTCCATATCTCAGTGTTTGTTATCTTCTCCATATCTCAGTGTTTGTTATCTTCTCCATATCTCAGTGTTTGTTATCTTCTCCATATCTCAGTGTTTGTTATCTTCTCTATATCTCAATGTTTTTCTTCTCTTCTCTATATCTCAATGTTTTTCTTCTCTTCTCTATATCTCAGTGTTTCTCTTCTCTTCTCTATATCTCAGTGTTTGTTTTCTCCTCTATATCTCAGTGTTTGTTATCTTCTCTATATCTCAGTGTTTGTTATCTCCTCTATATCTCAGTGTTTGTTGCCTTCTCCATATCTCAGTGTTTGTTATCTCCTCTATATCTCAGTGTTTCTCTTCTCTTCTCTATATCTCAGTGTTTGTTGCCTTCTCCATATCTCAGTGTTTGTTATCTCCTCTATATCTCAGTTGTTTGTTTTCTTCTCTATATCTCAGTGTTTGTTATCTTCTCTATATCTCAGTGTTTGTTATCTCCTCTATATCTCAGTGTTTGTTGCCTTCTCCATATCTCAGTGTTTATCTCCTCTATATCTCAGTGTTTGTTGCCTTCTCCATATCTCAGTGTTTGTTATCTCCTCTATATCTCAGTGTTTGTTGCCTTCTCCATATCTCAGTGTTTGTTATCTCCTCTATATCTCAGTGTTTGTTGCCTTCTCCATATCTCAGTGTTTGTTATCTCCTCTATATCTCAGTGTTTCTCTTCTCTTCTCTATATCTCAGTGTTTGTTGCCTTCTCCATATCTCAGTGTTTGTTATCTCCTCTATATCTCAGTGTTTGTTGCCTTCTCCATATCTCAGTGTTTGTTATCTCCTCTATATCTCAGTTGTTTGTTTTCTTCTCTATATCTCAGTTGTTTGTTTTCTTCTCTATATCTCAGTGTTTGTTTTCTTCTCTATATCTCAGTGTTTGCTTTCCTCTCTATATCTCAGATGTTTGTTTTCTTCTCTATATCTCAGTGTTTGTTATCTTCTCTATATCTCAGTGTTTGTTTTCCTCTCTGTATCTCAGATGTTTGTTTTCTTCTCTATATCTCAGTGTTTGTTTTCCTCTCTATATCTCAGATGTTTGTTTTCTTCTCTATATCTCAGTGTTTGTTTTCCTCTCTATATCTCAGATGTTTGTTTTCTTCTCTATATCTCAGTGTTTGCTTTCCTCTCTATATCTCAGATGTTTGTTTTCTTCTCTATATCTCAGTGTTTCTCTTCTCTTCTCTATATCTCAGTGTTTGTTTTCCTCTCTATATCTCAGTGTTTCTCTTCTCTTCTCTATATCTCAGTGTTTGTTGTCTTCTCCATATCTCAGTGTTTGTTATCTCCTCTATATCTCAGTGTTTTTCTCTATCCACAATATTCTCAACACTCTTCTCATAAACCACATCTCCACTGCCTCAAAACAAAGAAATATGAAACTGTGAAATACATATATAACCTGATGATACCTATAAAAATTATGGTTAAGAAAGATTAATACTAGAAAAGGGGGAAAAAATGCTGGATTGTAAAACTGGGAGCCATGAAATAATTACAAAACAAGAAAATTCTGTGAAGCATTACATTCTCTTTTGACACTGTGTCACCTCAGCTGCAGTGAGTTTGTATTTGGGCAGTATATACTGTTAGACTGACTCTATGTCACCTTGATTGCCCCGAGTTTGTATTTGTGTAGTATACCCATGATTGAATGTGTCCATCTGATTCTTGGTCTTCCTCTAGCTAAAGCCAGAGTCTCTTCAGTTGGAGGCTCAAAGTGCTAACTGATTGGACTTCATCCTCACAAGATGTCCAAATCACAATTCAAAGCAGAAAGTTGTTCTTTTTATATTACTTTAAGGTTGTTTCTGCTGGGGGTATAAAGAGTTAATCACCACAAATAAATTATGCACTAATATATACAGAAATAAAAAACAGACAGCATAAAATGGAACAAATCTACACAACAATCTACCTTCTCTTTCTGTGCCTCGTGGTCATACTCATCTAGCTTCCTTTTAATGGGAACCTCATCCTGTAAATAATAAACTTTCAAGTTTAAACAAAATAAATTCACCATAAATTGTTAATTAAATACCTTACAACAAATTAATAAAACAGAGGAAGAACACAGTGGTTATATAAAAGACAAGTGTCCCTGAGGGATAACTATGTGCACATTAATGATGACAAACCTATTAAAGTGGAGAAATATTAATTATTATAGAATCCTTTAGGCTACTGAAAAAGCATGAGAAAATGAAAAATAGATTCACTGCTTTTGATTGGCACTCGCAGAAACAGAAGAAATAAGCAGAGATTAGAGGACATAATAGTGAAATAAAACAGTAGAGGGCCATTTTACTTGCCTTGACGTCACTGAGTAGATGATGCTTGCCTTACATATGGTGTATTTTTAATGACTGTGCAGTGTTTGAAAATATTGCCGGTCCAAGTTTTGTATTCACCCTCTGTAAAGTTCATGCAACATAATAGGTAAATACAAAACTTGGACTGGCAATATTTGCAAACACTGCACAGTCATTAACCCTTTTAGGACGACGAGGCCGATATACTGGCCGTGACGTCACAACACGGTCAAAGTGAAAAACCCGGTTCGGCCGATCCCGTTGTAAGAACTGCTTTGATTGGTTTGCTTTTAATAGTACAGACCAATCAAATGCTTCCTTGCAATCGTCAGCCATTTTAGCCGCCATATTTCCGTTTCTAGCGTGATTCAGACAAGTGGACATTATTTTGTGCAGTTTTTTCCGAAGTAACCCATTTTTTCGTGGATTTTTGAGATCTAAAATGGCCAGCTTTGAACCTGAAGACGTACTAGCATTGACTAGCTCTGATAATAGCGATTTGTCAGTTCAGGACTGTCAGATAATGACTTAAGTGATACAGAAAGTGCCCATGAGGATTTCAACCTCGTGTCCCCGTAGTTTTGTGTGTTGGGAATAAGAAGATCGTTTTATCTATACCCTTTCATGGCAATGGCCGGACCAAAAAAAATGTCACCAGTTGATAGCCAACCTATTACAAATGTCAATAGGGACTTCATAGGTGTTGTTTATTTAACAATAAGTGTTTAAAATTATTCTAAAGTGGTGTAGGTATTCAATGAGGAAATTTTAGGTGAGTACCATTTTTAAAAAATATTTAGTACCAATTCATACATAGTGGTATGAAATATTTTATTTTTCACAAAATACAAATGAGGTTATCAAATTTGCGTAAACATGAACAAAACAACTTCAATCATACACAGAAATAAACTTTACTATATCCTCTTTAAGAATATATATACTTGTATATATCTATATAGGGTTCTAATATTTTTTTTGAATTTATAAAATTGTCACTTCAGTCATTTCTGTACTCCAAAAAAATGGCTCCGTCTTCTTCAGAGGGAAACCTAAATTTGGCCCAATGTTGTTCCGTCCTACAAGGGTTAAAAATACACCCTGTATTTGTATAGACAATCTGCACTTAAAAAGTGAAGTGGTAATATCACTTGGGCTGCCTTTACTTCCCAGGATATCCTCTAGAACAGTGGTTCTCAACCTTTTTTGGCCCGTGCCCCCCTTCACCATATTTTCAGAACGTCATTACCCCCCCCCCCCCCTTTCGTATTTCCTACCTAAAAATTTGGCCCGTGCCCCCTTCACCATATTTTCAGAACGTCATTCCCCCCTTTCATATTTCTTACCTAAATTTCCCGCCCCTGCCCCTACACAGTATACGTAATAATGGAAGCTAAATTTAATAGCACATACTAAAACAAGTCTAGACGTCCACATAAAACATGATTTGTGGGTCTAATTACTTTATAAATTGAATTTTAGAAGGGTGAGACGTACAGAACCGTACAGTATGAAGGGAAAAACAATATCAAGTAATCGGTTCTTGTATTAACGCGATCTTGAAATAATCTTAATTCCCCCCTGGAAACCCTAAAATTCCCCCCTGGGGGGGAATTCCCCACCGGTTGAGAACCACTGCTCTAGAACCATTTGAGGCTGAGTTGACCTGGGAGCACAAGTCAATTTAAAAAACCCACCTCTGTGGAGATTCAAACTCATGGGCCACAGAAGGCAACATAGAATAGAAGGTATGGGGCTACATCGAGATTCAAACCGGCCACCTCTGAATAACAACTGCAAAACGATATCAATTCTGTTTAAAAAATAATAAAATGTAATGTTCCCGGGACTCAAATAACCACCAACACTAAAATCTCAGATGATGTTCAAGATGTCTTGATTTTACCTTTGAGCACAGTTCAACATGGCAGTCTCTTACAGAGCATCTGTTGTCTTCTGGCCAGAATGGACAGCCTTTATTTAAATTCACCTGCATAAATGTAATAAAAAAACAAACTGAGAATATGTAATGTAACTTTAATTTTAATTGGCAGCCTTTATTTAAGTTTAAAAGTAAAAATAAAACATATATTTGAAAATATATAATGCAGCTTTAATTATAATTGGACAGCCTTTATTACAACTCATGTGTATAAAAATGACATGAAACAAATAGTTGAAAACATGCATCTTTAATTACATTTTGGCGGCCTTTATTTAAATTCACGTGTATAAAAGTGAAAGATACAAATAATTGAAAATCAATCAATCAATCATGTGCCATGCCGGAAAGCGTGGGCGGTCATGATTCGCCATTTCACTCGATCACCAGAGTCGTGGATCAGCTCAGTGTTCCTGTCTCGTCCATGCCATGTGGCCAAGCCATCCAGGTATTTTCCTCTCGGTCTTCCTCTTGGTCTGTTCCCCTCGATCTTGCCAGCTGTCACCAAGTTCTCCAGTCCATTTCTTCTCATAACATGTCCAAAAAATTTTGACTGTCTACGTCTAATTTCTCTAATCAATCTACGATTTTCATTTGTCTCTTGTAGTACTTGGTCATTGGTTTTTCTATCTGTCCATGGTATTCTTTGCATTTTCCTCAGAATATGTAACCTTAATTATAATTTGCTAGCTTTTTTATTTAAATTTGCATGTGTAAAAATGACACGAAACAAATAGTTGAAAACATGGGATGTAACTTTAATTATAATTTGGCAGCATTTATTTAAACTCATATGTATATAAGTGATAAGAAATAAACAGTTTAGAATATGTTAAAGTTAGTTGCATGTCCTTTAGATGTTGCAATCAACCCCAAGATTTATTTGCTGTTTGTGATTTACTACGCAATTATTAGCTCAGTAGCCTGACATTGCTTTCTGAATGGCTCATGCCATGGAAATAATCACAAAGCTGTTTGCTTCCAAATTGCCCATGGCTGATATTGAACCCTCAACTCGGTATGACAGGGAATTATGAAACTGTATTGTCTCACTGTAAAAATACCAGTTGGGAATATGTAATATAACTTTAATTATAATTGGGCAAACTTTATTTAAAAGTTAGTTGCATATTCTTTACAGGACGTCGCAGTCAACACCAGCATTTTTTGGGGGGCTGTTGTGATCTCTTGGCAAGTACGTTCAATAGTTTGCCATTGCTTTCTGAACGACGGCACCCATACCATTTAGTAATAAACCAACACAATGCATTTATTTAAATGCACCTGTATAAAGGAGACAAAAATATAAATAGTTGAAAATATGTCATGTAACTTTAATTAGAATCGGGCAGCCTTTATTTAAATTTCGAAAAATATGAGAACTTTAGAACATATGAGAGGAAATCACTAACAGAGGACATAACATCATCAAAATAAGATATGCAGATGATACAGTATTGACTGCAAGCAATGAACAGGATCTGCAGCTTTCAGTGGATGTGGTTATTGTAAACAGTAAGAAACTCGGGAAGAAAGCAGTAAAAATGGTCATCATCAAGAAGAAAGAAATGCCACAAAGTACATCCAAGTAAATCGGACTGGTACAAGTGTCTTGGAAAAGTTAATCATCTGATGGAATATGTCTTGTAGAGGTGAGAACAGGAAGTGTCACGGCAAAGGTAGCCTTTTAAAAGATGGGTAACAGTGACCAGTAAAAATACTGATAAATGCAGTGAGAGAAAGAGTGTTGAAGAACTGTACTGGACATACACTGCTTCATTCACGTGAAACATGGACAATGAACAGACAACCTGAGAAACATCTAATGGCTAATTGTGGTTTATAAACAAAATGCCATGAATATACAGGATGGACAAAACATTTAATAAGACATTCTTTCAAGAAACAGATAATAAAAACCGTAGATTGATTAGGAAAATTAGAAGTAGATAGTCAAGACTTGTAGGCACACTATGAGCAAAAATAAACTAGAAAATTGATTGATTGATTGATTTAGGAACCGACATCACAGCATTCGGGGCATTCCCATAAGCGCTCCGTCCCCATCCTCAGCAGCCAGCGAAGAGTTCCAACACCAATAGTTCCAGTAGCAATCTGATTCTTCTTCTTCTTCTTCTGCGTTCATCCGGAGTTTCTTTTTTTTTTCGGATGTGACTGCGTTGTGCCTGTTTACAGCAGAGCTGCGTTCTTGCGCCATTAGGCCGACACATCCGATATCTGCGGGCAATCTGATTCTATAGATTATATGTCTGTCTTGCCTTTCCTCTGAGCATCGAGCATGGACCAGATCACCTCGTCACTCCTCGCTGCCTAAAAACTAGAAAAATTTGTGACAACTGGCAAAACTGATGGAAAAAGAGCAAACAGAAAGCAAGGAGATAAATATCTGGATGGCTTGGCCACAAGTCATAACTGGAACAAGAAATTAGGCTTGATCCAAACTTTGGTGATCATGAGAGATGGAGAACCATGACCAACCACGTTTTTTTTTTGGCACCTGATGATGATGGTATCAGTTAGTTGAGAATATTTGCCCCACAGGATAATGACAGAATAGAAATCTCTGAGTTTACTGTGCATATGTTATTTTTTTAAATTGTATATGTTGCATGTCCTTTGCTGGATACTGCCATCAACACCAGGTTGATTTTCTAAACACTTACATTCAATAGTTTGCCATTGCTTTCGGAACAAGAAGTTAACGTTTAAATCCAACTAAATGTCAGTGTAGGCACTGAACAATCAAAGATGCCATCAGCATGCCAAAAGTTTAACTGCAAGCGCTCTCATCCTTTCTGCCACATCAATATCTAGATTAGATTAACTGTACCAAAAATAAATCATTATAAGACCACTCTTACCCTGAAATATCTGAAATAGTTTCTGGCCAGCAAACTTTTCAACCGAGGAAACACTTTGTTATTATTAAACAAGTCCAGAGTCTCGACTTTACATGAACAGTCATCCACTTTGCCTTTCAGCTAAATGAGACCAATCACAACTTACATGAATTTGAAAAATGGAAGTGCACACTTATAAAAGATATTTTTAAAACTTCAAGTGAACATAACTATACATTGCAAATCTTCTTCTTCATCAGGTCCCTGGCCTGAAGCTGCTAATACTACTAGAACCTTGGTGTCTTGATAGATGATAGTTATTGTGCTTTTAAAAAAAAAAGGTATAATACAATCTGTATAGTATAAAGCCTGGGATGAATTGTAAAGACCATGTGTTGCCCGTGCAGTATAATCCCTCTCTCGGCCAAGACACTCTGCAGAAGCTGCCGAATCAGCAAAGCAATGCTCTAACTGTCTGCCTGTCAGAGCTTCAATCCTAAATAAGTTGCTGACCAAGACTTAGCGTCTGGTCTGCACTGCCATGGCATTTAGTCTTTAGGTTGCATTTCCTCTTACAAGGATAAAGCTTGTACCCTCCCAATTGTGCTCCTTAGCCCAAAGCCGCAGGCACAATTCTTCTTCTTTCATTCGCTTGAAATATGTCTATAACTGCAATGTTGTCTCTTGTATGAATTTATAACTGTGCTGGCACAATGTGGGGGTGTTAGGTTTTGTAAACGCTGGCCAACATTTGGCGCTAACAGAAAGCAGGTAGTACCGTCTACTGTCATACAGTCGCTCAGTCATATCTGATTAAGACCTGAAGCAGAGATTGGCAATTATAATTCTCCACTTCCCTCTGTAATTTGATTTTTTAATGAAATTGATGTTGCTTATATTATTTCTTGTCTGGCCATTTAAGCTTTCCGCACACATCTTCTTCTGCCTTCCTCTACCTCTCTTGTCCAATATTTGTCCATATCAGGCTAATTTCTCCATTCTACCTTCTTCTGTTGATATGCTCCATACATGTCATTTGTCTTTTCCTTATGGTTTTCATGAACGAGCAAGTAACATTTGCAACTGTCAATTCTTCATTGTTTGTTTTCTTTTCTTTCCAGGATATTCTCAACATTCTTCGAAAGAAGCAAACCACATTCCCATTGCCTCCAGTTTCCTCATCATTTCTTTGCTCAATGCCCAGTATTCACATCCCTACAGAAGAACCTTACACATATTGCAAATCTATTTATATTAAATTTATTTTTAAATATTTATGCAAGTTGTAAATTCTGGTACAATTCTGATTCTTGGACAATCCAGCTGATCTTTATTTTTGTGCCCCAGTCTTTAGATGTTTCTAAGACTGAAGCTAAGTTTTTTTAGTTTTTAAAAAAATATATTTGTATCAGTGTCTTTTTGTTTTTGTGTGCCCACAAAGGTGTTCTACCCTCAACATCCATTCAGTCACTTGTGATGATGTTCTTGTAGAGCTGAACAATTAAACTTTTTATTTGTGTTGATTTATCTAGTAATGTCTGAATGTTTTTCCAATTGTTAAGGGGTTTCTGTCTCATCTCATCATGTTCCTCTTGTACCTTGCGATGTAGAGGTGAAGTATAAACTTCATGAGAGTGTCCGATTATGGGCTTCAAATATTGACATTCCCGTGGACTCTGCTATTCCCTCCGTCCAACGTTTACGAAGTCGGCCTCTTCCTCTGTTTCCATCTGGTCTGTACATCATTGGGGTTTCTGTACAGCTATATATAGAAGAATGATTTCTTTTGATGTCTGTTGTATTGATTCTGCATCATATCCCATCAATAGTTGTATTATATCTGTTCTGTACTTTTCTCTCATTTCTTCATCTGTTTTAAGTAATGCTAGATCTAATTTAATGCTCAATCCTTTCACCTACGCCACAACCATAAGTCATGCCGCTCACTTTTTCAATGCTCACTTTATCTCAATAAGGTCCTCGAGTATCACTGTTATTTAAAAGGTTTGCACTGGTCCAAAGCAGTGTATAGCTCATTATAAGATACATTTTTATCTTCTTCTGTGCTATTTGCTGTTGGTGCATGTAACTGTATTTCACTTATATCCAGAGGGCTGCCATTGAGCTTCACCATTAGCCCTCTATCTTGAAACTGATCTTGCACTCTGTTGATACAAAATTATACCAGTTCTTCATTTGTATTCCATCCTTCCAAAGAAAATAATTCAGTATTTATCTAAATATTTTTCTCCCGCACCAAGCCATCATATTTCACTAATGTTCAATATATTGACATTTATTCTATCCATTACATTCGTGAACTTTTCTAGCTTTTCATTTGTTACAAGTGTTCTGACATTCCATGTACCAATGTGTAAGCTATTTTTAACATTTGGATGTAGTAGCATGGGGATGCTTTAAATATCACCAGCTGCACACAATGCTCACTACCAGATGAGGTGATTCTATTAAAACCTCCATTAACATCGTTAACCAGATCAAAAATGATATCGGAAAAAGGGGTTAGTAAAATAAAACACAACACCTTATCATGAATCTCGACGAAAGCAAAAACCTAACCACTATGGCAGTCTGCTTCTGGTCTAGTTTCTGCTTGTGCTAAACTGCTTCGGAATTTCTTTAATTAGGTTGATTGATTGATTGATTGATTTAGGAATCGACATCACAGCATTCGGGGCATTCCCATAAGTGCTCTGTCCCCATCCTCAGCAGCCAGTGAAGAGTTCCAACACTAATAGTACCAGTAGCAATCTGATTATAAGTCCGTCTCGCCTTTCCTCTGAGCATTGAGCGTCGGCCAGATCCCTTCGTCACTCCTCGTTGTCTTTAATTAGATTTAATTTGTTAAGATTCTTTTTTTTTAAAGTTACATATCCCTTATGAAATGCTATAGAACACCAGCTAAGCGAAACACAACTTGGATTTAGGAAAAACAAAGGATGCATAGATGCCATTTTTGCTCTTAGACAACTTATAGAAAAATCAATCTAATCCAATGAAACACTTTACTTAGACTTTGTCGACCAAGAAAAGGCATTTGATAGAGTAGATAGAAACCAAAAAGAAAATAAAAATGGAAATTAGTGAAGAACAGTATGGATTTGTGGAAGGAAAGGGCACAAACAATGCAATTTATACATTGCGGACACTAATAGAAAGGTCAATAGAGAAACAGAGAGACATATATTTGTGCTTCATAGATTATACTAAGGCATTTGATAAAGTAAAACATGATGAACTGATTAAAATGTTGGAAGATATCAACACTGATGGAAAAGATTTAAGAATAATAAAGAATATTTACTGGAACCAAGTAGCAGCAATTAAAATGGGAAATAAAGAGGGTAGTTACGAACAGATAAAGCTAGGAGTACGACAAGGGTGTGTCTTGTCACCAGATCTTTTCTCCCTGTATAGCGAAGTAATAATGAGAGAGATCAAAGAGATGCCAGGAATACTAGTTGGAGGTTATAATATAAATAATATACGCTATGCAGATGACACAGTATTGGTGGCGGATAATTCAACAGACCTACAACAATTATTAGACGTTGTAGTAACAGAGAGTGCAAGGAAAGGACTCAACTTGAATATCAAGAAAACAGTAACAATGGTAATATCAAAGAAAATGGTGACACCAAAATGTGACATAGAAATAGAAGGGAAAATCCTTAACCAAGTTGATAATTTTAGATACCTAGGGGCATTTATAACATCAGATGGAAGATGTACAACAGAGATTAGGAGCAGAATAGGGCAGGCAAAAGCCGCATTTCATAAAATGAAGAGTATCTTATGCAATAAGTCACTGTCACTGAATGTAAGAAAGAGAGTGCTGAAATGCTATGTAGAACCAGTTTTGCTGTATGGCAGTGAATCTTGGAATGTAAATGAACAAATTAAGAAGAAATTAGAAGCAACAGAGATGTGGTTCCTGAGACGAATGTTGCGAATTCCTTGGACTGCCAGAGTAACTAACGACGACTGCCTGAAACAGGCTAATGAAACTAGAACATTATATACAACAATAAGACAGAGACAAACAGCTTTCCTCGGTCATGTGATGAGAAGAGAGGCATTGGAGAATATCGTAACAACTGGAAAGATCGAGGGGAAGAGAGGCAGAGGTAGACCAAGAGAAGTGATGCTGGATGGATTGAGACGGTGGCATGGAGGAATATCAGCAGCAGAGTTGATCCAGAAAACCAAAGACCGAGATCTATGGAGAGCCATGAACGCCTACGCCAGCCGGCACGGCACTTGATGATGATGAGATAGAAACAAGCTGTGGCAAATCCTTAAACAATAAACAAAATCCTTAAACAATGTGAGTACACATCTAACAAACCTATGTAGAAGTTTATATAACAACAGTGAATACATAGTGAGAGCAACTGGAGGACACTCAGAACCCTTCACCATAAGATCTGGAGTACGACAAGGTTGTGTACTGTCCCCTATCTTGTTCACAACATATATAGACAACATATGTAAAGATACTAGCCAAACAGAGATCGCAAGAATACTGCATGACGAGAACACAGAAGAAGAACCATCTGCATATCTAACCATTAGAGAACTCCTGTTTGCGGACGACCAGGCACTAATAGCAAAATCAGAAGCTGAATTACAAGACCACATGAAGTCTAAACGAAATGTGTAGGGAACATAACATGAAAATTAACACAAGCAAAACAGAGGTAATGACTATAACTAAAGAAGAAAAATCAACATCAATTCATCTAAACGAACATCCCTTGACACAAGTAAAGAGTTTCAAGTACCTGGGAAGTATAATATCATCAAATGGCAGATCAGGACACGAGATCGAAAATAGATGCAATAAGGCAAACCAACTCATTGGACAAATGGCACCAATACTAAAGAACAAACATGTATCAATAACTACTAAGAAAGCACTTTACAATACAATCTTCCAACCAACTCTATGCTACCAATGCCAAACCTGGACAATGACAGAAAAAGAGAAAAGAAAAATCACAACAGAAATGAGGTTCCTGAGAAGAATACTCAATGTATCAAGAAGAGATAAGATCAGAAATGAAGAAATCAGGACTAAATTGGGGGTTATAGCAGCACTAGATTTTATTAGAAAGCAGCAAGTCAAATGGTTTGGCCCTGCAAGTAGGTTACCAGTCAACAGCATACCACAACAAGCAATGATGTACAGACCAGATGGAAACAGAGGAAGAGGCCGACCACATAAACGTTGGATGGAGAGAATAGCAGAGTCCATGGGAACATCGATACATGAAGCTCATAATCGGGAACTCTCACGATGTTTATACTTCACCTCGACGCCGCAAGGTACAAGAGGAACATGATGAGATGAGATATCCCTTACAGGATGTTGCAGTCAACACCAGCATTTTTCAGCTGATGTTGAGATCTTGGCAAGATTACGTTCAATAGTTTGCAACTGCTTTCTGAGCGACGGGGTCACATACCCTCGTAAGTAACCAACACAACGTGATCCGCTACCGAATCTCGCACAGTTGTGTTCCCCGTGTGGATATACGGAGAAAGTCGTTAACTCTTTCGCCAGGGAGATTGGCACTCGCTTTGGGTGAAGGAGCACAATTGGGAGGGTACAAGCCTTATCCTAGTGAGAGGAAATGCAACCTAAAGACTGAGAACCTTTTACAAGGTATAAATACAGAAGTGATGTCCCTATGACTTCAGCTGGTGTGTATATGGCCTAACTTTGTTGGCTGCATGGACTTTACAGGACATTACAATCAACCACAGCATTCATTGGCTGTTTGTGATTTACTTGGCAATTTTAGGTTTAATTTTGAATGGCCAACGCCACATACCATCAAAATCAACGCAAATTCTGCTTCTTAATCGCAGTTGATTTTGAAACCGCGACTCATTGCACCTAACTAATCTCTTAGCAATAGACAACACTACACTAAATAGTAATTCTAAAAGTCTTTGTCAAAAAACAGATCCTGCGAGGTTGATGGGGGAGAGGTTTTGTATGGCGACTCTTACCCGCAGGTGGCCATGTCACAGTTTAGAGATATCTGTGCCAACAACTAACTCCCTGCCACTCAATGACCACCGTCTGTTTTTGGATAATTCAACAAAAGGTTATGGATCAGTGTACGTACGTGCCTAGCAATATATAAGCAGAATAGGGCAGGCTAGGTTTTAAAAACAACATTTAAAATAACTTTATAAATATAACTTATAAGGGTTGGCGATATTATTATTATAATATATATAAGCGCCAGAATGCAACAAATATTTGGAGATTTGAGAAAGGAATGCCCTTCACATTATCTGCATTCCACTATTAATTTATTAAACATTTCAATACATAATTGTAATAAAATATCAATTGTACTGTGTACCTTACAAAAACACCGGTCGGCCATGTCGCGGCTCCAGTTTGAAGTCGAGTACTGTGAACTGGATTGTTCTGAGAAAACTACAAACATTATTATAACAACGATATACATTTCCATGTTGATAACTCACTAACTGTCGTGCTACTCTATTAATGCAATCCTTTTACCTGACCAGACAATTAAAACGTATGTGTACGTGCATACTAGCAGGTGTTATGACGGGTCATCACAAAGAAAGACGGACACTCCTCGTAATTAATTGAATAGACGTATGTATGCGATGTAAACATCCTGGTATACATTTTAATTTACCTGCATTTTTTAAAAAAGATAACGAAACAATTGTTACCAGTTTCAAACGCCGTTTCTGTCTTTACTAAGCAACTCATTTAATTATTATTATTATTATTCATCCTTATTTTTACACATTGAAGCAAAGGACCTCAACCGGCCACTCCCCCATCTTTTGTCATCAGCTACTGATTCATCCATGTACTCACATATTATTATTATTAATCTCTATCTCTAATTTTCTTCTCCGTATGTTTTAGGTGTTAGCCTTTTACTGATTAGTTTTAGGTCTCCTATTTCATAGCCGCTCCGTGGCGAAGCGCATATGAACGTGGTTCATGATCCCGTATACCCGCATTCGAAACATAGCTACGCGCGATTTGGCAGCAGACCACGTTGCGCTGATTTTTTACGTAAATGGTATGTGTTCCGGGCGTTCAGAAAGCAGTAGCACACTACTGAACGTAAACTTGCTAAGACGTCAACATCGGCAAAAAATTCTGGCATTGACTGCAAACGTCCTGTAAAGGGTATGCAATTAACTTTTTTTTTCTATTTCATATGATCCATGGGTTTCTGAGAAAGGACTTTCTAGTTATATTATGATCGTGTTTTCTAAGTGTGTGTCGTTTCCGTTGCCAGGGCATTTGTATCGTTATGCCTCTATCATTTTCGCACTCTTGGGGGGTACGGGGTGTCAGGCATTGGTAGCACCTTTGGTAAGGACGACTCTCATGTCCTTTTCAGGACCCATCACCCACTGGTCCAAGCCTGACACCCAGCTCGTGCCTGTGGCTCCTAGTAGCTATCAGCATGCGACAGCGGCCACCCCCGGGCAACAGCTGTGAGAGGCTGGCTAAACCAGGCATGGGTAACCGATTTGGTGGTAAACCAAGCGGTAAACTAGGGTATGCCTACCCAGCATGCGAAGACAGGACTCGGCAGACTGCGCGGAAGAAATCATTCATGATTCAACGGGCAGGACGGCGTTTACCTGCAAAGCGTTGTGGAACGTAATGAGCACGGCAAGGCACGTAGAGCGCCCTGGTCATCCACTGCACCTGTATTCGTCTCCAGTCGTCTCGACTTGTCTTGCCACTGGACTCAGATGGACTCAGGCGAGAGAGTGAGGTCGACGAATTGCGCAGCTCTTCCTCACTTTAATCCAAGTCATCGCGCGAGTCATTTCTTCATCAAACGTCATATATCACACTGCTATGTGCTTGTGAAACCTGGACTGTTTATCAGCGACACGCTAGGAAATTAAACCACTTCCACACAGTCTGCCTAAGGAAGCTACTGAAGATTAAATGGCAAGACAAGATTCCAGACACTGAAGTCCTAGAAAGAGCGTCAATGCCCAGTATCCACACTATACTGATGAAGAATCAGATTCGCTGGGCTGGTCACTTGACTCGCATGCCAGATCACAGGCTCCCTAAACGAATTTTTTACAGCGAACTGCGTTGTGGTAAACGCTCCCAGGGTGGCCAGAGGAAACGCTTTAAAGACACTCTGAAAATCTCACTGAATGCTTTTGGAACTCATCATGACACATGGGAGGCTGCAGCCAGAGACCGAAATTCGTGGCGTGCATCATTACGCAAGGGTGCAGTCATGTGTGAGGCAACCAGGACTGCAAGAGCTGTGAAGAAAAGGCAGGACAGAAAAACCACTGCAGGAAATCCTCCTCCAGAAACGTCAAGCATTCTTTGCCCACATTGTCAAAGAACATTTCGAGCCAAAATAGGCCTTATCAGCTATCTTAGAACCCACGGCTCCATACCTTCAACCCCACTGGATAAAATGAATGGTCATCATCATTCTTGATGGACTAACAACATTTTCGCACTCTTGTAGACTCTTTGAAAGCTTTACCACCAGATGTAATTATCTCATATCTGCTGGTTATTCAGTCTCACAGACTTTGCTAAGTAACTTGTGTAATAGTTTAGCTGAGGGGTTTTGCATTAGCTTTTAAAGCTTCTGTTTTGATACCATCCGGACCTGCAGCTTCTCCGTCCTTAAGGAGTGTGATAGCTTTCCTAATTTCTCTTTTGATAGTGTTTCAAAGTCGATATCTAGCTTCACTGCTGTTAGTTGGATAGCTAGGGGTACGGAGATATTTTCGGAGTGAGCTTTCTAGTTGATCAAAGCATTCAACCCATCTGTTTATTAATTTGATCTTTAACGTTGGTGAGAACTTTCCTCTTCTAAAAGATGTTAAGTGCATATCGTCTCTCGTATTGCCTCAAACAGTGAAACATGGCTTTCAACATGGTTCAGTCGCCGTGATACTGAGTGAGTGCGTGGCACGACACTGTGAGCTGTGAATTTCGTGTGAAATGCTTTTACATCTGTCCGCGCTTGTGTATAGCGTGAACTGAAGGTTTGGAACGATGGCGGCCGGCTGTCGCTGAATTGACTGTTTTGCCTTTTCGGTTCACATGTGCATTTTTCAGTAGTCTCCAGGGGTCGTCGCTGGAGCTACGGAGTTCGTGCTTTGTGCAGCGCTTTCGGCGGGGCGCCCTGCGGAAAGAGACCGAGCCATATGGGATAAAACTCGGGTCAATGAAGTCTTTCTGGTGACTGCCGATTCCATCGATGATAGGCTGTATTTTCCTTGGAGGACATTTGTGTTGGCGGAATTATGCACAGTGTACCTGTGCGGGTTGCTGGCTTGCCGAGACTTCTGTCTTTTCCACATTTCACATTAGGCAGTGAGGAGCATTTCGTGTGATATTCACTGGCACAGTAACGGAGCATAATGAGGACGACCCGTTGCCATGAAGTTGGAACCGCGACTAACTGACTTCCAACTATCGAATCCTTGAGTGGTGTATAGCGGCAACATTATCATCCCCAACAACGCTGACAGAAACAAACAGCATGGTGACAGGAACTCCCTCTGGTGATTGGGTTGAAATCTCTTGACAATTAAATACCTGAAACCTGCTGTACCGCGATTATGAATAAACAAGGTGAACAATCTGCAACCTTCAACAAGCAACGTGAATTTCTTCAAACGCTCAACAGTCCAGGGAATGCTGCAGAACGGCAGTGCCCAAAACAGGAACAGCTAACAATCAAGGAGTCGAAGCCGGTCGATGTAAGAATAAAGGCAATATTTATTTGCCGGAGTCGAACATATTACCAATTCACAAATCCAATATCTTAGTTCCAATTGACAATTACCGTGCCTGGTATGGCCAGGCGGGACGGTAAATAAAGATCACTAGACATGGATCGTAAACGATCGAGCACATTAAATAATTATAATCAACATGTCCCGTTGCTTCTGTCCTTGGCTATCCCAACTATGTGGCAGCCTGTTTCGACGTGCTGAGTCCCGTTCTCATATTGTCGCATTTGTCCGTGGCTTTCAGGTCGATACGCATCTTGCATTAATAACCTCGTCCTTCTTTCCAATCTCTGTGGACCATCATAATATGTGTCCAGCCAGTGTATAAGTTCTCTCCTTGCAGAGGATCGAATAGCGCTGCCTCACCTTTCAAGCTCAAAGATCTGACTGTTTGTTGTTGTTGACAATGTTCCTGACGTATTCTGTCTTTTACGTCAGTCTCCTAGTTTCTACCTCTATTTTGGTTCGCGATTTTCTCACTACATATCATTTGCGTCATGTCAACTGCGCTGCTACTTGGCACAACCCGTGAAGGAAACATTACCAACCTTGACCTAAAATCATATAGTCTGTTTACTTTTGTCTGCCCCAATATAAAATTCCATATCTCAGTAACCAACTGAGGGAAAATGATGAGATTTAACATATAACCTTATCATTATGTCCACCCAACAAACAAAATTTTGTTCTGGAGATTGTACAGCAGATTTCAACGTTTGTTTATATGCGGTATATAATTTATAGGTCAGAGTTGAAGTGCACATTATTAAATGTATTACGTCTTCACACGGAAACATTAGCATTGAATAGTTAATTTTCTCATGGGACATGGGATTGGCCTTATGACAAGAGCCTCGCGTAGTGGAACTGGGCATTACTGTAAAACAAGTTTGTTAGCGAGAAATCACTAGTTTTCCCCCAAAACATCAAAGAAATGTCGCCGCTTTCCATTATTTAAGTTGCTTTTGGACCTATTAAAGACACATTCCTTGGGTGGGGGTAAATATAAGACTGCAGGAAAAATTTCATAACGATGCAACAGACAGTTTTCAAAATAATTGATCGTGAATGAAGGCATTCATTTCTGGACAGACTATAGCAGTATAGCCAATTTGTGGAGTTGTTGTGTTAACCACGACCTTCCTTCGTCCAAATAGGCTTTCCGATGATACGAAGTTTTAGTCCCAGTCTTGCACATCATGCTGCTTTCTGAGCTTCAGGGGGAGATGGACAGCAGTGGCGTCACTGGGGTTGGTGTCACCCAGTGCGGTAAACTCTTGGTGTCACCCCTCTAGACTTTCACCATGGTCTTCTTCCGAGTGTTCCTGTATCATATATAATCGCATATAGTAATGTTTGTAAAATAAGTCAAAAAGTTAATAAGGACATAAGAAAGAAAACAAATTGAACAATATAACTTCAATACTTCAGGTAAAACATAAATAAAGAACTTCGACAAACTCGGACAAAGTTAAATTTTTTTATTTTGCTATGTCTGCTATGTCAAATTTGCAATTTTTTTATTTTGGTGTCACCCCTTGATGGTGTCACCCGGTGCGGCCCGCACCCCCGCAACCCCCTAGTGACGCCCCTGATGGACAGCTCTGTAATAGTTAATAGTATCCATAAAGATGTTGTTTTGTCTCCAGGTTGAGAGAAAAATCAACAACCTCACTCAAAATATATGCAAGCTTTTATTCAGTTCTTATGCATGCGAACTGAACTTCGGACTTCTAGAGGATTTACAACCAACTACGTGACTTGAGAAACCTCATAAGATTAACTGTATAAGAGTTAGTTAGTTAGTCGACAGATCATCCTCGTTGCACATCGAACCATTCAGTCCATAAGTGCTCGGATCCCCTCCTCAGCAAATCCCGCAGCGTGTAGTGGCTAACGACGCCAGTTCTGTGTTGGTTTATCAATCTTCTTTGGCTTCCTGCGTAGTGTTCTTGTTTGGCCACCCCTCTTTTAATTTGCTGCTCCCGCAGTCTGGCCATTGTTGTAGATTCACAGTCATCACTTGGTTCTCGCAAAAGTCTCACTTCTCGTAGAGCATTCAGAATGTCAGCCTGATCCATGGCGCGTCCGCCCTCCACAGTAGCCTCACCTGCGAGCTTGTCAGCCCGCTCATTTCCTTGTACTCCCGCATGACCTGGCAAAAAGATGAAACTAATCTTTGCCAGCCGAGACCGCTTCAGAGGCAGCAACCATTCTCTTCGGATCGACCCCCCCCCCCTCTATCCTCTTGATCATGTTCATTGAGTCGCTAAGGAAACAAGCCCTAGTGAATGTCTGTGTCTCGAGCCATGTTATTGCTTTACTTACTGCCATGACTTCCATGGTCAGGCTACTTGTGGTTTCAGTGAAAGCACCAGAGTCCTCCTTCACAATTCTCCCTCCGGCCCGAGCTGTAAAGGCCCATGAGCTTCTCACATGTCGGACGACCGACCCATCTGTGTAGATGACCGCGTCACCGTCTAGCGAATTCTCGAAAATCAACGCTTGTACTTCAGCCTCAACAGCAGCCGGATTTTCTTGTCTGCATTTTCTATCTAGTTGGATGCAAACTGAAAAGGATGTGCAGAAGTCTGTTGGCACTTGCACCCACTCCTCGCCAGGCTCTAAGTCCTCAAGTGAACACACCTGTTGAAGAATGTCTTCGGCTTGACCCATCCACGACCGTCCTCTTTTTAACCTGCTGCCCTTCACCTTCCTAATTTCACTATGCAGTGGATGTTGTGTTTGCGTTAATTCTGAGGTAGGCGCGTGCCCTGCAAACTTGTATTCTCTCTTCAATGGTTGGAAAATCAAGAAGGTAGCGCATCGCCCTGCATGCTGTATCTCTTGTGCATCCAAGAATAATGCGCATAGCTTCATTCTGTATCCTTTCCATCCTTTCTATCTGCTTATGGCTGAGAGTCAGGATTGCCATTGCATACTCCAAAACAGACATGACCAGCCCCTCGTACAGAAGACATAGATGGCGCTGCTCACAGTTTGCTGCCGCCATCACCCGCATCGCTGCCAAACCCCGCTTGGCCTTTGTTATCACCTGGTCTATGTGCACATTATAAGCAAGGCTTCGATCAAACCGTATCCCCAGGTAATTCATTGCCTGCGTTCTTTCCACCGTCTCTGAACACAGCATTACAGTTGGTGTTGGATTGTTGACAATATGATTATTCAACGAGAACCAAGTCACTGTTGCCTTTGTTGGGTTGACCATTGTCCCAGCTTCATCACACCAAGTACTTATGCGATTGAGTTCGGTTTGTAGTTCCACAGCAACCTCCTCTCTATCCTTACCCTGACGATACACTAAAACATCATCGGCACACGACAATGTCCTGCCAGGTCCAGTGATCTGCTCACTGGTGATTCTCACTGTGTAGGCGTTGAACAGTACCGGAGATAATGGTGATCCCTGTGGTAGGCCAGGATATATTGTTGTTGGTTCCGAAGTCCAACTGCCACATCTAAAAACTACTTTCCGTTGGTAGAGGGCTGCAGCGATCCAGCTAAGGAGGAATGGACTTACGTTTAGTTCAAGAAGCTGAAACATTAAAAAATCCAGTGGTACTCTGTTGTATGCGTCCTCAAGATCAATCGCTGCAGCAACGGTTTCAGTGCCTGAGTGGAAACTTTCATAGACATCATGGGCAAAGACTGCTGCATTGGTCCAGGTTTCTCTTTTTGGACGGTACCCACCCAGGGTAGGTGGGAAAACACCTTGCCTCTCTAGTTGGCTTGATATTTTCCTGGCAATTACCTTCTCCAGCAGCTTGCCTATTGTATTCTGCATGGTTATAATTCGATATCCCTGAATTTTTTTGTGGTCTTTGTCAGGCTTCGGCAAGGGAATCAGATAGCTGTGTAACCATTCCTCCTTGATGCTAGCACTCCCTATACTGTTGTTGTACATGTCTGCTAGTTTCTCTAGCTCATTGTCGGCACACCTATTTATGTCGTCGTATCTTATGCCATCAGGACCTGGAGCACTGTTTTTTGATCGTCGAAGCACAGTCTTGATTTCTTTCACTGTCACAGTGTCTTCCTCCGAAGTGTTCTGGGCCTTGCATCTGTCTGAGGTGACCTCCTTGGTCAGATTTCGGCCTCCCATGTCTGTCTGGTTGCCCTGCTCAAGGTAGCGTTCAAAGAGGGCTTTGCCCTTGTCCTCGTCAGTCCTCTGCCAGGTGAGGTCAGCACCTTGGAAGTCTGAAATGCTCTTATTCTTGACTACACCACTCATGCTTTTATGTAGTCGCCAGAACAATTTCAGTGACTTGTCTGTGCTTACTCTTTGACACACCTCTGCCCATTTTTCGCTTTTAACCACCTTGACCAGTTTTTTGAAATAGCTTACTTTTGTGTGCATCTCTCTTTCTAAGTGCAAGCAGGGACTAGGATGACCAGCTCTGTTCTTCTTGGCATTTTGCCATCTCCTTACAGCACTACGCTTATCCACCCAAGCCTTCTCCACCTCGAAACTCCACCACGGTGGCTGCTCCCAGCTTTTTTTCCTGCCCTGAAACGTTCTGCGCTTGTCACGTCTTATTTTACTCACCACATCTTGCCCTGTACTGTCATACTGGAACTTCTTTACCTTTAGCTTGTGCTGCCTGGTTCTGCCTTTCTCCACCAATATGCTGCACGGGTGGTGGTCGCTGCCATGGTGTCCTAGGACACCCCATCTACACACTGTAGTGAGTGAAGGTGAAACTAGCGCCAGATCTTCTTCTTCGTTCATCCGGAGTTTTTTTTCGGATGTGATTGCGTTGTGCCTGTTTACAGCAGAGCTGCGTTCTTGCGCCGTTAGGCCGACACATCCGACTTCTGGGGGCATTTGTTGACCGGGTTAACCTTCCCGGGGGCGCCAGATCAATAGCACTGTCCTCATCGCCTGGACGGCTTGCTGTCGTGGTGACACAGCCACTGTTAATACAAACCAGGTCGATGGTTTCCAGTGCAGTCTCGAGCTCCTCCCCTTGTGTATTGGAGGAAGTGTTTCCCCATGCTCTGCCTTTAGCGTTGAAGTCACCACAGAAAATAACATTTCTCTCGTGGCCTAATATGCCACTTAAGCACTGCCACTTCTGGGCGTCCATACTCGCATTGCGGGCATAAACATTAACCAACACGAATGGTATACTGGAATGAACTCTCAACGCCTGTATTTGTATATCGTCACTGTCCCAACTGGACATGTCTAGCTCTGACGCCACCATGCTGTCGCGAACGAGAATCGCCGTTCCCAGATGTCGTCTGTTGTAGAAACATTTGAAGCCGGCAATTCGGAGTAGCTGATCGCCCAGTCTCGTCTCCTGGAGTGCTACAATGTCGTTCCTGTAAACTAGGGTTTCTAAAATAGAGCCCCGTTGTTTTACACTGGCACAGTTCCAATATAGAATACGGATGTTCCTGAGTCCTAGACGGTGACACTTGAGTCTAAAACGCCTCAAACCACCGCGCTTACCTTGCTTCTTTGTCCCTGCGCGGCTACCACGCCGCTTCGTTATGTTGACTGCTGACCGCTCGGAAAAAACACGTTCTTCCGCCATGTTGAAAAAACGTAAACACAGACTGCTGTTGAACCACACACGCTGCTGAAAATTCACTCAAGGATGGCTTCGCTCGATGCACGAACTCCGTAGCACCCGCGCAGATCTTGAGTAGAAACTCCTGGTTTTACATCCTGGCACACCAATTACACGCAAGAGATGAATAAATCCATCCCCTACGCGAAAAAGTTAACGAACACAAAACAACACGACCGTCCGTCGCCATCTTGAAACCGGCTCGAGACCACTCAGCCCCCCCCCCCCCCTCCCTTATCTATCTTTGTTTTAAGTCAGTGTATAAGAGTATGAACATAGAAGATTGTACTGGCTTGTTCTCTCGCTAATCCTAAACTGTTCAGCCACTTAACTTCTAGTTTGGCTTATGCAGCTTCGGTTATGGACTGGGATGTTATTTATATACTGTTAGACTCGAGCTAGTTGAGCGCAATAAATTTACATTGAGAGTTTTGAACAGATCACTTTACTGCAAAATAATCTTAGCTGTCATCTTAGAGTGTCTACATCTGAATTCTCGTTTTAGTTATAATTACTCTTTCCCCAATTTTCGATAGCCAAACATTTAAGTTAGTTCTGTATTCTTCTTCTGCTTCTGCGTTCATCCAGAGTTGTTTTTTTTTCGGACGTGATTGCGTTGTGCCTGTGTACAGTAGAGCTGCGGTCTTGCGCCGTTAGGCCGGCACATCCGACTTCTGCGGGCATTTGTTGACCGGGTTAACCTTCCCGGGGGTTCTGTATTCACAATTTGGGCACTACGTCTCTTCACTTTGACCGTTTAAAAGTTTGTTTTTTTATCTGTCTTTAGTTTAGTTTAGTCGTTGGATCAACATCACGGCACACGGTTTAACCCATAAGTGCTCCGTTTTGCTCCTAACTCAAACCTGAGACTGGAGAAACACAGCTCAATGCTGCAAGCTCAGTTGCATCGGCGAGGATCCTGAAATAGTTTGGGTAGATTTTTAACTCTTAATTTTGCCCGGGCAGCGCCGTTAGGCTACTCTTTTTCGATTTCCAACTGCCAAGGAATTTTTTTACGTGCGTAACAATACACACGGGCGTCCGATTTCACTACCCAGAGACCAGGGGAAATTTTTTTGCTGGAAGTCCAGGTGGATTTTTTAAATGAGTCCCGGTCCTCACCGCGGCCTGAACCCGAGACCTTCAGCACTCGAGGCGGACACTATACCTCGAGACCACTCAGCCCCCCCCCCCCCTGTCCCCCGTATCTATTTTTGTTTTAAGTCAGTGAATCGGTTTAAGATGCTAAGCCATCAAAGTATCTATCCTCCTTTCTTCCCTCAATCTTTTCCTATCAATTTTCAAATTCAGTTGTCACTATGTTTTCAAACTTATTTCTCCTCATAAGGTGCCTAAAACACCTTCACTGTTTACGTCTAATTTCTCTAATCAATTTCATCGTCCCGACAAGCATCTTGCCAACGGACGTGGGCGATCATGCTCCTCCACATCTTGCGATACTAACGTGGGCGATCAACGGAGGTGGGCGATCATGCTCCTCCACATCTTGCGATACTAACATGGGCGATCAACGGACGTGGGCGATCATGCTCCTCCACATCTTGCGATACTACCACGGAATGCATGAATTCAAGATCGGCTCTATGACGAAGGTGTTACTGACGCAATTCGTAATCCCGCATACCGCGTTCGATTTGGCAGCAGACCGCCTTGCTTTGGTTTTCTAAAAAACTGGTATGAGTGCCGGTCGTTCAGAGAGCAATGGCAAGCTACTGAACGTAAATTTGCCAAGAAATCACAAACAATCAAACAATTTTGGGATAGGTTACGACGTACTGTAAAGGATAGGCAATTAACGTGTTAATTATGAATTCTTTACCATGACAAACATTTTTCTGTTGCTGTCTTCCTTTATCTCTCGTTCCGCAAATCTTTCCAGATGTCATAATATGTTCTAGTTTGTGTCTTCTCATCTTGTCTGTGACCAAAACATAATGACTGTCTCTTTCTGATGTTTGTAGTAAGTGGTTTTTACGATTTTCCATTAGTTTTTAGTAGAACTGTCACATTCGTTGTTTTATGCCCGCCCATTATATTCTTTGTATTTCCCCCAGAAACCACATTTCCACCATCATTAAATGTTTCTCAGCTTGTCTGCTCATTGTCCATGCATCACATGCATATGACAGTTTTACAAGTTAGTTGCATATCCTTTACAGGACGTTGCTGTAAACACCAGCATTTTTTTCTGTTGTGATCTCTTGGCAAGTTTACGTTCAGTAGTTTGCCATTCATTTCTGAACGACCAGCATCCATACCATTTCGTAAAAAAAAACCGATGCAACGCGGTCTGCTGCCAAATCGCGTGAAGCTGTGTTTCAAAAGCGGGTATACGGGATCACGAACGCGCCCGTATCGCCTACGCCACGGAGCAGGCTGCATACGACAGTATGGGTTCTTTATAACACATCCACACTATTTTTCTCACTGCAGTCGACAGCTTTTTATTGGTCAGCGTGTTCCATCTTCCAATGGGCTACCTGTGCCATAGTTGGACTAGTGATTAGTGAGGATCGTCAATATCGCACTCCAAACAGGCATATAGGTGTTCCGATCTCCTCCAGCATATATCACTGATCTCACCAATACAGTGTTAGTTAATCAAATGTCCTGTGCTTTTGACAAAATCCCGGGCTGCTCACTGCTTTACTCCAATCTCACTCACTCTGGAGTAGGAAGCAGATTCCCTAGTGCCCTTACAGTCATCCGTTGATGCAGCAATCGTTTATGGCTTTGGTGATGTTTGGCCCATCCATTGCCCTTCCTACCTCGATCATCACCATGTTCTCTAACCGATGCACTCGCTCATTGCCTTTCACGCCTGAATGCGCCGATACATAGATTAAATTTAGCAGGACTAATTTGGACGTGCTAGGTTTGTCGAACCACCCATGTCGATTGAAACAGTCTGGACCTTCTTGACCAGTTAATTAAGTCGCCCAGTATGCATGAGTCGATCTCCCTGGTATAGGCGTTACACGACTTTCTCCGTAATCCCGTATACTCTCGTCAGTGGTGTGAAGTGCGTGAGAATCGGTAGCGGTTCTCTCCGCGTCGGTAACTTAGGGATATGTGAGCCGGTCGCTCAGAAAGCAATGGCAAACCACTGAGCGTAATCTTGCCAAGAAATCAACACTCAGCTGAAAGATGCTGATGTTAACAGCAATGTCCTGTAAAGGATATGCGAAAAAAAGTATGCATGAGTGTGAATACTTGTGCATGCTTTGGCAAATCAGAGTATTGGTTGCAGCCATTGTTTCCAGTCTTGGGTTGCATGTTGTCTCAGCAAAAGCGCCACTTGCTTCCTTGACTGACGGTATTGCAAGGTGAGCTTGCTGAAGATGCCCATGCACTCCGCTTGCATCGGAGTCGGACCACTGTGAACACTGTTGCCTCGTCCTCTCCGTGGTTTCCTGTATTAGCGCTTTGACCTTTTGTGTATACTGCGGCGGGATCGTACTTTCTGCGACGTCCAGAAGCAGTTTCTTGCTGTGGGTTTGTGCTGTGATAGGGCTGTAACATTTTGTAAGCCTGGATACACGGGGAATAGCTGGTCAATCTTTCCATCACCTAGCAAGCAACGAGTGCAGACGCCGAACCCTCGTCCGACCATGCTCATGATATTATCAGTGTAGTTCTCAATTAATTATTATCTTCGTTATCTCGCCCGCTTAGCAAATTCAATCAGATAACGCTGGGAACGATTAGTAGTACGGCTCTTCGCTGGCTGTTGAATGAGTAGACGGAATGTCCTGCGTGCAGTGATGTCGGTTCTTAGCTCAATTCAACTCCGAAGCAAAAATCCGGCAACTAAGAACGACAACCTTACAAACAGAAGCAGACGACAACTACAGTCGGACGGACCATGTTGGGTAGTCAATGTTTTAATTTTGAAGTATTCAATTCAGTCGTTCACTGTCTTCAGTTTACTCTGAAGTCTGCGTCTCTTCGGCTAAATGTATATGTTTAATAAGAGCAATAAAGTTATAACTCATACATTTCAGTCTTTATTTTTTTACGATCCGATATTATACAAAATTTAAATTATAAAAATTTAAATATAAATATTAAAATATAATCCAGACGACTGGTGTATGTAATTTGTAATCAATAATAATAATAATTAATATATTAATAGTAATATAGTAAATACCAATCCAATACCCTAAATCTAAATTGAATGATTCTCTTATCAAGTTCAACCCTTCTGGGTTATAATAATATAATAATAATAATAATATTATGAGGTGATCCTGCACTGACCAAATAATCAATCACATTACTGTAATCAACGTAATGATTACGTATGCGCATGCGTAACTAGAGCAAAGTATTGCATTGAGTACTGGCTACTGCTACTACTATTAGCTTTTCTGTATGAAGAACTCGGCATTTCATGTTGTCTTTGCTAAGTTAATGATCTTCTGGGCAATTCCATTGTGAGTGCTTCTACAATTTCCAAGACCACTGAGATTCCATATAATAATAATATAAATTATAAATGCTATCAAAGGTCTTTTCATAATGATTTATTATATCATCCACAAATCAAACATTACAGTGGCGAACTCAAACTCAATGACTAATAGATCCACTCATTGAGTTATTATGCGGTCAAAGTCAATGTCATGTCAGCGACCTTAACCTCCCACGACAGTTCATGGTTCCCATATTACAGCTGGGTCACTTAAGTTAACAGATTTGTCTTGATGGGGATTTGAACATGACCACCTGGCTGGCAGTCAAGTATGCTAAACACCATGTTGTTTGTCCATCAAGAATGATGATGACCATTAATTTCATCCAGTGGGGTTGAAAGTATGGAGCCGTGAGTTCTAAGATGGCTGATAAGCCTATTTTGGTTCGAAATGTTCTTTGACAATGTGGACAAAGAATGCTTGACGTTCCAGGAGGAGGATCTCCTGCAGTGGTTTTTCTGTTCTGTCTTTTCTTCACAGCTCTTGCAGTCCTGGTTGCCTCACACGTGACTGCACCCTTGCGTAATAACTACCATGACCACCTGACTGGCAGTCAAGCATAACTACCATGGTTGCCTAGCTCGGCAAGTGCCAGACTTATTTTATATTCAGTTTGAGTACAGTTGAAAATCAAACTTCATGATGTCATCATTTGTGCTGATACTGAGTAGTAGATCAGAAACTTAGCCTGCTCATACAAGAACAAAAACAGTAGGCTGTTTGTGATGTTGTTTATGAAAAAGATCCTTCAGCAGTTGTAAAAAATTAAGCCAGAAATGTGAAACTCAGAAAACCAACTTACACAAGAATATGGTATAGTATTTATGAAGTTGTTTTTTTGTGATGTTAGCTCTGTGTTTGTATCTTATGTTAGTGTCGGTGACTTGGGGGTTAGTGAATGTAGTTTCACATACACAATATACCTGCTTCGAAGTCAGCATCAGGCAATTTGGGAGCAGACTGATTTGTGCTGATTATCACAACGGCAAACAATTCCAGACAGCCAATAAATGTTTCAGTTTATTGTGATATCCTGAAAAGGGTATGCGACTAACTTTTTTAATTTGTATGTTGTTTTTATGTTGCAGATATAACATAAGATAAAGTTGCCAGTAGCTCCCTTGTAAAAACAATGGAGTTTGAACTAGATTTTGATGTGGTGAAAGATCAGCCAATCTGTTGCCTCATGTGCAAGTCTGCCCGAAATGGAGATGAACGATTGTTGATGTTTGGAGGCCACAGACCTTTCATGGCCAAGTTTGAAGTTAAATTGATTGCGTTTATTGGTCGAGAGAGGCTGCTACACTTACAAAATAAATGCAAAACTAAAAGAGACAGAAGCTATATATGCAAGCACTGCTACAGTATTGTCAACAAAACATACGACGGCATCAGGAAGATCCAGCTTGGCATTGCCAGGTCTGTGAAGAGAGCTCTTTCACATGAAATGTCTGCAAGTAACGAGCACGGTTTTGATTTAACACGGGATTCTAACTGTCAAGGTAATCTAACACGGGATTCCAACTGTCAAGGTAATCCTGCATTGAGTAATTAATTAGCTACTTGAGCCATTTTCTTGTATTTTGCTTTACTTTTTTCTACAGTAGCCTGTTATTAGTTATTTGTTTGCACATTTAGCATAATGGATCCTGTTGCCAACCTAGTTGCCCTGCTTCAATCCCTGCTTCACATGGAGTAGGGGTGGCAATTTTATTTCCAACATGTAACCCTATAGTTGACCCAATCTCTTGAAAGGTATACTATATATTTTTGTTAGTTTAGTTAGTTAGTTAGTCGAGGTTCCAACTTCATGGCAACGGGTCGTCCCCATAATGTTCCGTTCCTGTGCCAGTGAATATCACACAAAATGCTCCCCACTGTCCAATGTGAAAAGTGGAACAGACAGGAGTTTCTATAAGTAGGAAAGGGTATGAAAGTTTGGAGAGAAAAAAATGGAGGGGTATATGCCCGGGAAGAGTGGAAGAGGAAGGCCAAAAAGAAGATGGGTGCGGGGTGTGGCGGATGATCTCCAGATGGGTGTATTGGACGCGGGACATCTTGCTTATGACCGAGAAGTTTTCCAGAAGCTTGTTATGGGAGTGAAGTTCTGAAAGGACATGCTACTGAATGAATGAATGAGGAAAGGGCAATGTGGAAAAAACAGATGGTCACAGCATCTCGTGTCCAAATTCAGTTCATTTCAACTCAGATTATCATCATTGTACTCCGGACATGTCCATAGATGCTCTGATCTCCTCCATTATACATCCGTCAGTTTACAATGATTATCTGTACCTGACCGATATGGATTTATAAACCCCATTGCTTGTTTGGTGTGCTGCTGTTTCCTAGCTGTATCAATCTTCAATCCATACACTTCCATTCTAACAATTGATGCAGGTCTCTAGTCTAGCTAACGTTGCAAGGATCACTACGTCTCTCCACAGATAGGAAGTTTCAGTACCAGTCCTGCACTCCACCGTTGTTTTAGCATGGAGAGGGGAAGGAGAGCACTGCAACATTATCCTCCTGGGGATTGAGATCAGTCAGGAGGAAAGTCTCAACACAACCTAACTCCAATAGATGCAAGTACTTTTCAGGCTCAGACACCCTGAATGCCAATATTACAGCTCACAGTATTCCAGAAGATTTGTAACCACAACATACAGAGAATGGCATAGCTAGTCTGTTGTATGGAACAAAAGAATCAAAGCAGTAGCCGCAGTAGGATATAACAATCATCATCATCATCATCTTCCACTTCTGCTGTCAAGCGTTGTGGGGAGGAATAATTTGCGATCCAGCGCCCGGTGGGCGGCACTGGATAGTGTCATTACGTGTGGTTGTACAACGTCTCTGATGTCGTCAATCCATTTTCTTCTTGGACGTCCTCGTGGTCTCGTCGCAGATGATCTTTGATGTAAGGCCAGTGGTGGTAGTTGCTGATGTTGCATTCTAACGACACGGCCAAACCACTTGATCTTCTGTCTTTCAATAAATGTGGCACAAGGTGTTGATCCCACTTACTGTCTGATAATAGCATTTTCTTATGGAATGCAAAAGCTAAATATACCTAATTGTTTGCAATCCATAGACTTTTGTAACATGGATAACATTCTTACCAATATAAAGCTGTCAATTGTAGTGAGAAAATCAGTGTTGAAGTGCATCATAGACTGGTGATCGTATAAGATGGTGAACCATGACTGTCCAGGCTTATCAGCATGACACATGATAATGATGATGAACATACAGAGAATCCATGATAATGGAAGCTGGATCTGTACGTAGACAGTGGACTGAATCGCTGCGAAAGTCTGTTGTCCGTAAAGTCACCTTCATCTTCATCCCGGGACATGTGGGAGTCGAGGGAAATGAACGAGCTGACAAACTGGCTGGCTCTGCACCCCCTGTAGATGGCCAGCCCATGGATCGTGCCGATGTTATTAATGTCCTTAAAGATTTGGCGAGAACAGAGGATTTTGACGTCAGTGATTCCACATCGCTGTCCAGGATGAAAGACCTGGGAGTAAGAATCGGCACAGCCAGACGCGAGAGGTACATCGGGAAAACAAAGTGCCTCATCAACCAACACAGAACTGGCACTATTAGCCACCGGACGCTGATGCATATGCTGGGGGGAGGATCTGAGCACCTATGGACATATCCGGAGTGCAATGAAGATATCCCAACTGATAACTGATAACTGACCATGATAATGATTTCTTTCATGTTTTACCATTCAGCATGCTATTGGTTGTTTATAGCTTTTACTTTACTTTTCTCTTTACTAATTTCCATCCCATAAAATATTGCTATATGTGTGAGAGAGCGATAAATTGCTTAGTTCATAATATGCTATGCTGATTGTATTTTTTGTTGTTGTGTTGTTTATATAAAATCATTAACATCTGGGCATGTATATTTCCATTCTGCAGTAAATTTGTCCAGAAAAAGGCTTCCTCCAGTAGCAGAAAGAATGGCAGAGAAAGTGGCATCTCTGACACTAGTGAAAATCAACAACAGAATTCCTAAGGTTGTTCTTGAACCTGTGTTAGCTGAAGGTACAACACAACACTTTACAAGTTATGGATCATCTCATCGTGTTAATGAGCAGCAGATAAGTCCTAATACTGACACCACAGTTGTTCCAAGCTTCACAAATGTTAGGTCCGATGGTCTACACGAGGATCGTGTTTCTAGCAGTCAGCTGTCTCTTGCAGAACGAGCTGAGATTTTAGCTAATCCACTTCTGATGATCAAGTCTCCACAGGTAAGTTTTCCGTTCTCTGGCTTTTAATTTCAAATATATAGTTATTTTATTTTAACAGCTACGTTGTCTCATTTGTCATTTACATTTGTTGACAGAATTTTAAAGTGAAATCAACAGACAGTTTAAAGATGGCCACTCCACTTTTGACATGCACCAAAGATGAGCAGCGTTCTTTTTTCCATTAAAAAAAAAATCATTGTAGGAGTGAAACCTATAGGAATTCATCGGTGAATGAAGATCCGGTATGGTGATGCATGCCTGTCAGTCCAGCAAGTGCATGAGTGGAGTAGGAAGTTTCAAAACGGTGTAACTTCTTTGACAGAGTGTTCACAACCAGGTCAGGCACACCGAGTAGTGACCCCAAAGTTAATTTTTCGACAGAAATCCAAGCACTTTATCAACGCTAGAGGACTTGCATTGGACACAGTGGTGACTAAATTGAAAAATTATACATTTGTTCTTTACTTTTTCAGAATATATTCACACACCTCGAAAAAACATGTTATAAGGTTTTCATTTGAAGCCTCCTCGTTGATCACATTAACTGCATTTCGCTTCATTATGTTTCATATGCATCACTCAGCAAGATAAGGTCAAAAGCGTATCATGGATTTTCTGCCCAGGACATGTCAGTGTGCTATTAAATGAACAGGTTGATAGACTGGCTGCAGCAGCTCGTTTGGGTGTCAAGCTATTTTATGACATGGCTGACTTGGTGAAGGCTCTCTAGGACCAAGTGGAGAATACAGCAGAACAGAGGATCCACACTTGGAGTGACGGAGTGAGTAAAGAGTCGGGACTAACCTCAATGCATAGCAGAAAATGCAGTCAAATAGTAGTACCATTAGCAATGGAACTTTTCATTGGCCACTGAAGAAGTGGTATGGAGCATATACGGAAATGTTCTAAGTGCAACAATGTTGATTCTTGAACTCATGCTCAAATGAAAGTTTTTTTGTTTTTTTTGCACTTGCTTATACTGTAACTGTTGTTTATATGTTGTTTTATCAATTCTTTATTGATTTAGAAGACTTAATTTATTGGATACTTGACATTTCTTCACAGGCAATTAATTTGCATGATGTGAAAAATGAAAGTGTTTACATCTGTGGAGAAGATGGCTGTGACTGGATTTTTAGTTCACGTTTCTTCTGGGAAAATCACATCAGGCATTACCATTACCGTATGTGTGATTTTAAATGTTTCATCAATTTTTGTGTGTGTAGATGATAGTCAGTTGCATATCCTTTTACAGGATGTCGCAGTCAATACCAGTATATTTTGCTGTTGTGATCTCTTGGCAAGTTTACATTCAGTAGTTTGCCATTGCTTTCTGAACAACTGGCACCCATACCATTTAGTAAAAAACCAACGCAAGACTGTCTGCTGCCAAATCACCTGCAGCAGTGTTTCGAATGTTGGTATGCAGGATTGCGAACTGCGTCCGTAACCCCTTCGCCTCCAAGCCTGCTGTGTAGGTGATAAAAGTTGTAATTTAAAATGATTATCTTAAGTTTAACTCAGTGAAGTAGTTGAAATATGACATTTTCTATACATTTGTGTAGATATTAGTGGGTTTAGTTGAAAGTAGTTCATGGATTATAGGCAGTTGTAATGCACTGGCTAGCATGCTTGCCTGCCAGCCTGATGATCATGGGTTCAAGTTTGCTCTGAGACTAACCTGAAATGGGTACCAGGTCAAATCTTGGGAAATAAAGGCAGCCAGCACCATAGTGATTACCCTTTGAGTGCCAGTTGGTCTGTTAAGATATGGGACTAGAACCATATGCCCTATACACCTCAAGTTGTGAAGAAAGGGTCCCAAAATCTTCGTGGATTTGAGGAAATAATCATAATTACATACTTCATGATAATGAAAGCCAATGATGATTTAATGGCAGAGACCCCTGTAGAGGTGTAAAATTGTAGGGCCTCATACAGTATACTAAGTCACAGAAGCATGATGTGGTGGGATCAGCTCTCTTCCTCATCAGCTTTCTTTCCTAAAACATCTCCAGTACTCATTCAATGGGTTGTCCCCAGAACTATATGCGGTTCAGGACAAATCTTTCCTGAATTGAGAATGGGACTTAGATCGCTATACAGGGAAGGCAGTATACTATCTATATGTTACCAGGTCTCTTGGCAGTAGGAGCTGTGTCTCAATGGTTGAGTTGGTTTGATGGTTAGGACCTTCTGTTGGCAATGACATGAGCGTGGTTGGGCAAGGTTTGATGTCAGCTCTTGTTATAGTTTGGAAAGATTGGCCACATATTCCCCCGTGCACTCACACCTACACAAATGTGATGGTGCAGACACTTGGCATACCCCCAGCAGTTTCCTGCTACACGTGGCTTAGAGATATAGTGTTCACCTCTAACATGAATAAATAGTGTACGATTAATTACGTATATGGTATGCATACTATACAAAAGTAAGAAAAGGACAATAAAATGGGTATCGGACACTTTTAAGAATTGCTTTGCCTGGGAAGGAAAGGCAGCATGGAAAGGAACTGGCCACCCTACCAAGTTATTTCATAGCCTAGAATATACAACAATATAGGATAAAGGCCACAGGACTGACTTCATTGCACTGTGTTCTATCCCATATGGCTTGATCTTTATACTACAGAGTAGCCTCCTAAAAGCACAAAACTCTGTAGCTCCAGGAACAACCCCCAGGGGGTCTTTGAAAAGATTGCACTCATGAGCTAAATGACTGAGTCTGAAAACAAACCCACAATCTAGAAGTTCAAGGTAGATAGCTTGACCACTTCATTAAGGAAACCCCAGCCAGAATATTTGAAGGACTAATATATCACACTCTACTGTCAGCACCTGTCATAGGACTACCTTTATCATGGAACAGGCATGGAGCATTTGTAATCTGTTTTGTGGCTTCTTGTTAATCATCAGATGGTAAGCCCCATAAATGCCCATTTGAGGGGTGCATCAAGAACTTTCCCACCAAGAGTAAGTTGAAGCAGCATGCTAGAAAACATACCGGAGAACGCCCATTTGTCTGTGAGCTGTGTGGGAAGGCTTTTAGAGGATCGCAAGAACTTAGACACCACCATGGAACTCACACAAGTCAGTTTGGATAATAATAGCTTGCAATTAAATTTTGTTGGTTGTGGAAGGTAAGGGAAGTATGTCAGGGATAGTTATTATACTTTAACATTAAGAGATGAGCATTGGAGAAAAATTGTGATGAATGAAAAGATTAGCTGTAGGATAGGTAGAGGCCCGGGAAGGTTAACCCGGTTAACAAATGCCCGCAGAAGTCGGATGTGTCAGCCTAACGGCACAAGAACGCAGCTCTGCTTAAATAGGCACAACGCAATCACGTCCGGAAAAAAAAGTCCGGATGAACGCAGAAGAAGAAGAAGATAGGTAGAGGCAGACCAAGGTAAATGATGCTGGATGGAATAAGACAGTGGCGTGGAGGAATATCATCAGTAGAATTGATCCAGAACACCAGGGATGGAGATCTGCGGAGAAGCGTGAATGCCTAAACCATTTGGCAAAGCACATGATGATAATGAATCTGCGTATATAGAATTCAAATTCAAACTGAACGAATTTAGAAAGTGTACAAGTAATTATAAAAGTGACAAACTGAGGATGAGAGTCTTTAAAAAACGATATCTGTCTCTAGCTTGAGATGTACTGGGTACATATCCAGTGGTAACCCATTATTCTTAAAAAGTGAAGTATTTGAGGATGATGTACTTACCCCAATGATCCTAGGGTAGTGAGTGCACTGGATGCCTAACCTCCTCAGAAAAAGGTACAAAATAGAAGATCACATATAAACCTTAAAGATTCTAAAAATATTAGCACTTGGAAATTGTAAAGCATAAGCAAACTAGGCTTCACAATGAGAAAAACAACCCATGACAGAATATGTGTGATTCTCATCCATGTATTACTGGGGGACTAAGGGAAAGAAAGAACACTAGCACTGTAACCTACTATACATTTCATAAGACAGGACTATGGAGGATTGGCATGGAACTGGCACCTCATCTTGTAGAAAACTTTAGCTGCAAAATCTGATGAACCATAAAAAAATCAAAGAAGGGTTTGGCATGTGTTTGCTGAGGGCCTACTCTCCATTAAGGTATGCAAGGCAGTAGAAGACATTTGGGTGATTTTCATACACACAGTGGAATCCCTGTCAGTACTATGGCACTGTGTTGAGAACCTCCTTGTATGATCTGTTCACGTAGCAGGTCCTTTCCAGAAAATCTCTCTCATCCTGGTCATTGGAAAGACCCTTGATCTTTTGCCAGTTCTTCTGCTTCTTGCATTTTCATCCTTGAGGCGTCTTTAATCTCCTGTGTCCTCATTCACGCTGTTCAGCCCCAGCCTCTTCCAGGAACCGTGCCTTCTATTGATTTCCTTTCTAAACCACTCATGTTTTATATGACCAAAATGTCTCAGAATTGATTCAGTTCATCCTTGTATGATCTGTGGGAGGATAAGGGAGCACTAATGGAGGTATCGATGCGTAATTAAGATGGTGCTTTATCCAATCTCAACCTCGAAAGTGCATACCTACCTTTTTTTTAATTAAAATAAGGTGAGAAACTTGTTTGTGCTATAATCACCTCAGCAAAGCT
Organism: Cepaea hortensis; assembly: GCA_963921405.1. Classification (NCBI taxonomy): domain Eukaryota; kingdom Metazoa; phylum Mollusca; class Gastropoda; order Stylommatophora; family Helicidae; genus Cepaea; species Cepaea hortensis. The sequence goes on from OY992894.1 coordinate 18,374,134, forward strand.
ATAATCATTGCTGTTCATCATGAATTTATTTTCCGGCCCTTACTATATTTATTGCTGTTTGTCATGGCTTTATTTTCTGTTCTTGCATTCCTACAGTTGGCAAGCCTTACCAGTGTCCAAAGTCTAACTGCTACAAGTCATTTAAGTACATCGCAAGCATGAAGGTAAACTCACTTATACATGTTTTTTAGTTTCTGTGCCACTTGACTTGTTCTTAACCAAGCAACTTTCACTTTGTTTATTGCTTACTCCTTATATTAAATGGAAACCATGATAGTGCAGTGGCTAGCATGCCTACCAGCATTGTGGTCATGGGTTCAGACTCACATCTAGGCAGATTTTAGACATTGGCCTGGGCTCCTAGGTAAACCCAGCCTAATAAATTTATTCCTGGCAGATTTTAAAAATTTAGTCTCCCAGGTCGACACAGCCTAAAATTGGTACCAGGACAAGTCTTTTTAGTAAAGCAGCTGGCATGATGTTGACCACACCACCCCACCCCTCAAGTGTTGATTGGTCTATACCAGTGGTTCTCAACCTTTTTTGGGCCCGTGCCCCCCTTCACCATATTTTCAGAACGTCATTCCCCCCCTTTCGTATTTCCACCCAAAAAATCCCCCCTGCCCCTACACAGTATACGTAATAATGGAAGCTAAATTTAATGGCACATACTAAAACAAGTCTAGACGTCTACATAAAACGTTATTTGTGGGTCTACTTACATTATAAAATGAATTTCAGACGGGTGAGAATTACAGAACCATAAAGTATGAAGGGAAAAACAATATCAAGTAATCGGTTCTTGTATTAACGTGATCTTGAAATAATCTTAATTTCCCCCCTGGAAACCCTAAAATTCCCCCGTGGGGGGGGGGGGGGGGGGAAATTCCTCACCGGTTGAGTACCACTGGTCTATACTGGTCTTGCATGACTACCTCCTACTGACAACTGGAGGGCTTTATGCCTCAAGATGTGTGAAAAAAAGGGTCCCTTACTTTTTTTTACAACTTTATTTTATATGTAATGTTTTCCTCTTCTTCAGGTTTCAATTCTGAAGTGACATTGACGATCATGATTATCCAATCTTCTCTGTATTCTGTTTTAATGAGGTTGATGATGCTTATATTATTATTTGTTGCATCATCATCATCATCATCATCAAGTGCGCTGCCAGCTGACGTAGACGTTCATGGTACTTGACAGATCTCGATCTTTGGTTTTCTGGATCAACTCTGCTGATTTTTTCTTTTGCGCTCGCTCACTGTGAACTCAAGCGTAGTCCATACACACTACTGAATTTTGCGTGTGGATTAGCTTTCCCTATTATCAGTGTCCTTCACCATCAGATGAACCCATTCTGACTTCAGAGGTGCTTGTAATTTACGCCCCCTAGTCAAGGATGAGAAGTCAACATTTTAATCCAACTGTCTGGAGAAGAGGTTGAACTCTGCTGATGATATTCCTTCCGCATCATTTCTCTTGTTCTGCCTCTGCCTTTCTTCCCTTCGATCTTTCCAGTTATCACGGTATTCTCCAATGCCTGTCTTCTCATCACATGACCAATGAAAGCTGTTTGTCTCTTTCTTATTGTTTCTTATTTGTTGCATGCCGTTGAACATTTCTAGTTTTATTCCCACCACTCATTTATACTGTAAGACTTTTTAATGTAACTTTGTATTTTATCCTATTTCTGGTTTGTGTACACCAATTTGTAATTTATGTGATTTTTATATTGTATGTTGGCATTTGTGCAACTATTTCAGCGCCACTTACAGTTTCATGATGGCAATTATCCATTTCCTTGCTCATATGCCAAATGCACTAAAGCATTTAAGAATAATTACGAACTAAAGTGTCACAACCGCCTGCACACAGGTGAAAGGCCGTATAAGTGCAAGGAGTCCGGCTGTAGCAAGACTTTCAGGCTGCCTTGTGAATACACTAAGCACAGGCGGGCCCACACTGGTGAGTGCTTCACTTTAATTATGCTAAAAGCAGTTTCTTTGTCTTTAGGTTTTGCTGTTCTTTTGACATCAGGAAATGTTCTCTTTTCCTCTTCTATCCTAGAGTGTAGAGAAAACTTAAACTTACAAGTGTAGTGGCATGGATAAGCTCTTACTTACTATCATAACTGATTCAGTGTTGAAGGATAATATATCGTCTGATGTGACCTCCCATATGGACAGAAGGATGATATATTGCCATACCGGAGTCATTGTTTTATTTGTTTTGTTTTGTGGTGTCTTTAGCAATTTCATTGCACTGTGAATGGAAATTTACATTATAATACTAGTTCATATGATTGTGTACCATGTTTGGCCCAGACCTACTTTCTGTTTGGCACTGAATCAGTTAATTTGCTAGACCAGTATAGCTGCCATTCTGTCAGTTGCTGGGGAACCTTTAAAGCTATTGAAGTTGTATGAGAAATGAATTAACAGGTATTGATGGGTACTCATAGAAGTCAAGGAAAGAAATATTTATGGGAGAACAAGTAAAAGAAGTAGACATGAGAGAACAAGTAAAAGAAGTAGACATGAAAGAACATTAAATCTAGCGTGTCCTCTGACAATTGCCACACCATTCATTAATATTACTGAGTCGTGTAGTATTGATTTTTGCATTTTCCCCATGCCTTTATAATGCATATCTATTATATTGTTGCTGTTCTCAGTTAGTCTTGAATGATGTGTGAATGAGATAATGTATGAAAGAGAGTAATAGAAGGGCAGAATGGTAAATGGGCCTGCGTGCCCGATGAAAATACAGTTTGTTTGTTCATTCGTTCTGACCTCAACTTCTTTCCCCTACTTCTGTGCTTTCCAATCAATACATATGAATTTATTTCTCAAACCAAATCCTCTTGTAATGTTTATGTCGGATGAGTTGGATGGTTTGTATGTTCACAGCCTCTTGTCTCTCATACTGCCATTGTTTCCAGTGCAGATACCAAGAGAAGCTGATGTAGTGCAGTAGCTAGCATGCTTGCCTGGTGATCTTGTGTTCAAATCTCCATTGATAACCTGGGCTACCTAGTTGACCCACGCTAAATGGGTACTGAGAAATATGTTGGGAAGTAAAGGCAGCCAGTGTGATATTGACCACATCCCCCATTGAGTACCATTTGGTCTATGAAAATAAAGGTCTAGCACCATATATCCAGTTTACCTACATGTGTGTTAAAGGGTACTTGACTTTATTATTTTTTACTTAAGGGATATCAAGAACATTAAGGCACAATTTCCTTTGTCTCCGAGCCCATTTTACAATTGCAGAAGGCAGAGAAAAAATAGCTAATAAAATGTGATTTGTTGCAGGCATTATATAATCACTCTTAACAAATATATCAAATGACATACACATGGGGTACATTTTTTGATAGAGTGATTTAAATTGTTTACAGTATAGGTAAAGGTAATCTCATGTAAGATATTACCATAGGAATGTGAAGTGTTAAGGCTTCGCATGTTCTGGGTTACAGTATAATGAATTCTGGTAGCTAGTTTCCTTCCTTCCCAAACAATCCAGCGAAAGTTCTAAAAATTATCTGGGTCCAATTTTGTGAAGCTGCGTTGACCCCAGAGCATTAATAGTGGGAAAAAGGGACTTCTGCCAATACTGGGGGTTTGACCAGGGATTGCTGTCTTGTTAAGCAAGTGCACTGACTACTATGCCACAGTGACTCTTAACTGAAATTTGAGTCAAAGCCACAACCCTGATTAAGAGGCTCTACAGACTGCACTAGCCAGGCTTTACCTGCAGTGATTCGTTTCGGTTTGGTTTCTAAGAATCAGTGTCATAGCATTCCAGACAAACCCACAGATGCCCCGTTTTCCTCAGCAAATATCATACGGTGTAGTTGCTGAATGTCAACAACTCAACTGACAGGCATCATCGGGTACTTCTCACACACCCATACAAGACAACTTGCAAGTCGTGTGGGAGGCAAAATGCATGGTCCATTTTATTGCCGTTGGCTCGCTTACAAGCGGTAAACAGTCGCTAATGCAATACACAATATACAGCCACAGAATTATCTAACACAAACTGCTAACCCTATGCTAGTTCTATCTATTAGTGAACACAAAACTCCTAACGCTATTCTAAACGATGTGAACGCCTCAAGTCCAGTCTCCCGTCTGCCTAACCTCTCTCCCGTGGTTACACACCACGCGGGGTGACCTTCACCTTCGTGCGTGTTACCTCACATCGCACTCTGCTGGCAAACGTGGCCTGTTGAGTGTCTACTCAACTGTGCTATGGCTTCACGAGGTGTGGTACTATCGTGATTAGAGTGCTAACTCTCTGAACACCGCCTGCGTGTCTCATGAGGGAGTGGCCAACCTTCTCCTATTACCTCATCTCCCCTGCCCTTGCCTCGGGCACCGTATCTCCTCCTGGTCTCTTCAGGGTTGACCGCTCTCCCTGGCGGAGGGGATGCGGTCGAGTCTTTGACACACACCCACCCCTCTTGTGTTGCGTCATCAACTTTCACTCATTGGTTGTGACGCAAGAGGTTCCTAAACAAAAAATTAGTGTCTCTAATTTTTGTCAAAGACTCTAGATAACCTGGCTTTGGGCATTCCAATAGACTATTAATAACTATTGTCACAATGTAGCAAAGCCTTACTTGGCTACTGGCAATCGCCACAAACTTGACTGGTTGGCGTGAGCCCCTTCTCACATGCTATATTATATTTATCAGAGGTATGTCTGAACCGGACCGTTGTCTTATAAGACCTGCCCTCACATAGTAAATTAACTTACTACCCATACAAAGTTGACTTTCTTAGGGTCAACACATGAATTATTTCATGTCCCCCATATAATATTTAACAACCATTCTACAAGAGTGTGTGCGACAGGCTTTACCTCCCTCGCTTCCGCGCGTAAGACTTTATTTCACTGTTAATTTAGTTCTTCGTTGTCTATTATGTCCCCTGGCCCCATAGTTATCTGTCTTTGATCTACAAATAGTGTATGCAATTTATATGTTTGTTTTTCTGTTTGTTTGTGTGTTTGGATGTAATAAATCTACTAATCTAATTTCTATCCTCTATTTATAAATTCTATGTGTATGTATGTTAGTTTTTTGAGTGTCATAATTTGGTTCAATGTGGCCACAAACAGGTGTATAACACTAATTCGTGACTACATTCACTTGTTATGAAACCCAAAATACTGTAATCTAAGTTCTAAACTATATTACAGACAACACATTCACACTAACACAATTTCACTAACGAAAACTTTACATTCTAACATACCATTCTAATTCTATAACTAAGTATTTAATGTGTTACCTAAATTTATTAAATTTGTTATGTTAATTATATGATATGATTATATTACTTCTTATTTTTTTCTAATCTAAGTGATGTAATCTAACTATTTAAATGCAATTGTTGTGATGTGAGTTATGTACCTTAATTAAATGGATTATGTGACCACAATTTATGTACTTTTCTAAATACTATGCTAAATAATGTTTTTAAATGCACAAAGGAATTATATGAGTGATGTTCTTAATCTAACTGGTGTAAATGCTGTGTGTTACCTTATCTACTCTTTTTAATCTATTATGATGTAAAATGATGATACTAATAAATGGTAATATTTGAAAGATGGTATGGTTTCATTAAGATGGAATAAACTAACTACAATGAAACTAAGTGAAATATAACAATCTAAATGGTACTATTCATATCATAAATTTAATTTAACTTGTAATAAACTATTCTTATGTGTAAACTAATATTCTAATCTAATTTTAATGGGTTAATTACTGTACTAACTACATTATTAAAATAAATGAGAACTGTTATAGTTCCTAACCTACATCTAATTTATCACTATCTTAAAATATTATATTACATATCACAATAAGTTTATATACATAGTATTTGGTTTACACAGGTTAGTAGTTGCCTTCATGTATGTGCAATGGTTGTATAGGCATAATATAACCACACATTTTGCCTGGGTATCTGAAATACATTACACAGTCATCTTAATGTTCTCTCGGTAGTGCACGTGTAGAGTTCGCTGGTGTCGTAGCTCTGTCTTTTCGTGTCCGTAATTAAGCACTGTTCTGACACTGTTTTCTGCGGTTCATATATATGATACACCGGAATGGAGCTTAGTTGGAAATGAGCTGTCCTAGTTCACACGGTGGTATCTAAGTATAGCAGCACAGTTCTTAATCTGATGTTTACGGACACATGATAGTTCAGTGTTTTGGTACATGATTACGCCAATAATGTGGATATGTATGTAAGCTATTTTACATCTTATATTATCAGATACCCATGTACCAACCATCACTCTACATTTAACTGTTGGATTTCAGGTATTTCTATCCCAGATGGTCTACTAAGGGTATCAGCTAGGGTGTTGTCTTTCCCCTTAATATGCTCTATACTGAACGTATAGTTTTGAAGGATAAGAGACCACCTGTATATCCTGTCGTTTCGGTGCACACCAGTCTGAATGACCGTAATGGGAGAATTGTCGGTCTGGATAATGAAGTGCACACCCGCCAGAAAGCGGTGGAGCTTTCTCACTGAGTAGATGACGCTCAGGGCCTCCAGTTCTGCTATCGAATATCTGGACTCGGTAGGTGTGATCTTACGGCTCACGTAGCAAAGCGGATGGAAGATGCCCTCAAAAAAAAAAAAAAAAAAAAAAATTGGCCTAGTACTGCAGTGATGGAGATTCTGCTGGCATATGACCTAAGATAATAAATGAGCCTAGGATTAGGCAAGCGGAGGGATTGGAATATTTACAAAAAAGGATCTTCAATTTTGACAATGCAGGAATTAATAATGCATCTTTCACATTTCATTTCCAGAAGATTTTAAGACATTGGAAAATATATTTGTAATTTCTGAGTAATTTACTAATCCCAAAAGGTTTCTGACCTGTTTCTTTCTGTTAGACATGGTCAGATTCATAATTTTGGTACTACTTTTCAGGTCAGTCTACAGTTGGACTTGAGAAATGACATGACCCAAAAATGAATTTATTTTAGGCATAATTTGACTTTGCTGGTTTGACAGTGAGACCGAAGCGTCGCACTCTGTCAAAGGCATGTCTCAGTTTCAGTAGGTGTATTGTCCAGTCATCAGTATTCTGATTTATTCATGTGTATTCTATAAGTTCACTACATGTATGCCCCTCGTCGGATTTGCCAGTCTCACTAACTAGTGTAGTTGCGTTGTGTATGTCTGTCGTCTGATCACTTGGTGTTGGTGCAATCTGTTCGTCTGTCACTACCTCTGTCTCTTGTCTTGAAAAGTGAGGTTTCCGCATGTTGACATGGAATATCTCTAAGTGTCTGTTTATCGATATTTCATAGTCAACATGTACCATGGTTATGTGCCACTTTGAATGGTCCTTGCCATTTCGTTTGTATGGAAGTAGCCTAAATCTGTCTTGATCAGGTTCCAGATTACTTGTTTTCGCACATTTGTTTGTGTGCTTGTAGTAGAACTGACCCTTCCTCTATCAAATGGCTTGGGTGCCAGTGTAGAGGGTTGTATTTCAGCTGTAGGATGTTTACCCTTCAACTTTTGTATCAATTGATGACAGCCATTACCAGCAAATAGATTATGACAAAATAATTTTATGTTATTGAAAAAACTTGGCCTGGCATTGCTGTATGCACGATGACCCGCACATGGTGTTTTGTGTGCATTGTTTAGCACACCTAACTGATGTTGTTCAAGTAACACCTGTTCATGGTTACTAGTAATATGACATGTAGTTGAAATGCCATTATTACGTCTAACGAACCAAGATGCATTCTTGGTCATTTTGGCTTTGCCTCTTGACAATTTTAAGTATGGAGACACATTAAAATCAGATTTCTGCTGGTGTATAAGTTTTTGTGTGTTTTTGTCATCTGTGCTGGTTGGAAAAAGCATTAGTAGTGTCTCATTTTGCAATGGGTCATGATGTTTTGAAGTGTCAACTCTGGTTGTTGCCTTAGCTGCATTTAATTTCTCCCATGCAACTATTTCTTCACTAGTACATTGTTTCAGTTGAGGTAAGCACCCCAAAATTAAATCTGTACAAGGGTTGTTAAGTATTGCACAAGTAAAGGTACCGGAAAGAAAAGGAGAATCAATACTGGCTTTTGCCAAAGGGTAAATTTCAACGTTACCCGAAAAGGTTCGGCATTTCACAGTGTCACCTGTGTAATCACCCGGACTCACTAGTTCTTTTCGAAGACCAATAAGGGTGCTGCCGCTATCCAGCAAACATTGGCATGGTACATCATTGACCATTGCATTGTGGAACACTAACTTGCCTCTGGAGGCTAATGCTGCATTCACACTCTCAGATGAGCATGGTACTGTATGTCCACATTCTAGTATTCCGTCTGCATGGAATTGGTGACATCGTTCACAGCTGTCAAAGCTTAACATATCGCTAGCAGCACACACATCCTCTGCTTGGTTAGTTGGTAAGTCACTTTCAATCTCACACTCATTCTCACTACCACTATCTGAAGAGGTGTCAATCAACATAGCGTTGTTAGCTTTCAAACGTTGGCGGCCAAGGCACTTATTAGAATAATGGCCATAAGAGGAACAAAAAAAACATTTGATTGCACGCCTGTATGCAGACCGTTTGCTTTGCTGCTTCTTGATCACATTTTCAAGATGCGCCGGATAATTCGGCGATTTGTCGCACATAGCATAAGTGTCGTGCATTAGTTGACAGTACATGCATTTGGAAACTTTTCTGTCTTTCTTATCATACTTCTGAAAAGGTTTTCTGTTACCCTGATAGTTTTTTGATTGGTCTTTGACAAAGGAAACTATCTCAGAGTCACTTGAGGTCTTAAAAATCTCTCTGTTAGAAGAAAAATATGCTGAGCCTTTTTTTTCGAACTGCTCGATGTTCTCAATGTCCGACTGCTGCAAAAACTTAGCAAAAGGAGAAGGTATAGTAGATATACACTTGTCCATAGCTATTAGGTTTTTTAATCTATCAAAGTCTTTTCCTATGTTAGCTGCTTTAAGCCACCTGTTTAGTACACTCTGCACATTTGAAAAATAATCTATAAAAGTTTCACTAGGTTTAGGTTTTAAATTTGAGAACTGAACCTGATACCCAGGGGCATCAAGTAAAAAGTGCTGCATAATCCTATCATGGATGTATTGATAGCTAGATCTAAGTTCAATAGGAATAGACTCTATTACTTTAAGGGGCTCACCACTTAGATTCTTCATGTAAATCGGAGCCCACATATCTAAAGGAACTTGGTGATATTTAAATTGATACTCTACATTCTCTGTCCAGGCAGATATGGAGTCCTCTTTACAATATGGTTTGATAATATTTTTGTATTTGTTGAACTTATTTTCCTCTTGTTGACTTCTTAGTTTAGTGGCAGAGATCTCAGCGTGTGAGTCTACATCCATGCTTTTCATCTTTAATTGTGTCTCTGATTCTACCCGAATTTGTTTTTCTTTAACTCTTGCCATTTCATCTATCTCTTTTTGCTTTAGATCTAATTCCTTTTGTTTTAATTCTTTCTCTTGATCTAATTGTTTTTGTTTCATCTCCTTATCATGTTCTCTTTCTCGTGCGCGTTCGTCCCTCTCCGCATTCTCTTTTCGTGTTTGTTCCTCTTTTGTTTCTTTAAATTTCTGATCAGCATATTGTTGTAGTTCTTTTCCTGTTAATTCTAGTTCTTTGCCTGCTTTTATGAAATCTGATAAAGTTGCCATCTTACTTTAGTACTTGGCTAACAGTGATAGGCAATGATGACTTTAATCAGTTATTTATCTTTGATATGTTATGTTTGTTCTTATCTGATCACTATCAGTTGTGCTTTCTGTTTATACCCTGCCCAGATTTATCTTGCAGAAAAACAGAGTATACAAATATGTCAACGCGTTACAAGCTGAAAAAGAGATGCACTATTAATCAAATTGCATGACAAAATATATAAGTGTACTCAGCTTAATGTGGGAACGAAGCTCCTTTGACACAGGTCACCTTGTTTGGTACACTGGGGTGGCGACACGTTTCGTACGTAGCACACGGTATTTGGCCCACAGGTGTATGTGCACAGCTGTTGTTTGCCCTCTGATATATAGGGCAGCAGTAAACACGCCTACTAAACGATATGATTTACTCGACAACTAAGGACAATGACTTAGACAATGACAGACTTACGAACACCTAGAATATGTATTAATTAATTTTAATGTCAATGTCCTGTCTTTGTTTTAAACAATAATTGCCTTTCGTTACTAACCTAGTTAATTTCTGTAAACGTTGTGCAGCTAAGTATTAGATGCTTAGCCCGAAAATAGTTCCATCGTGACGATAAGCAAAGAGAACATAGACTCAAAAATGAATAAATGCTTGTAAAGAAATCAAAATAACATAATAATGTGTCAATAAATAAATATATTCATTTAGTAACTTAAATAAGTAAATAATAAACAATATACAGCACAGATTCAGGCGGGCCGCCGCTAAGCGATCTTGTAAACACTCGACTGCTTTATGCTAATGACGCAGAACAACTGTCTGTCAATCACTCTACGTCATCGCGCAGCGCTATTTTTAGATCTCAAAAATCAATATTGTCGGCTGCCTGTGTATTCCTGCGCCGTGAATCATGTTTGGTGCTTATTCAAGAATAAATTGGTAAATATATGAATAAATATAAGAAAATAAGAATATTAATACTTACAGCTTTGATGAATACATACTTTGACTAAATAAATATTTCATAAACACAATTAAACAGTTTAATACGTCACGATAGGCACATTTCTAGCTTGCAAAATTTCTCTCGTCTGCACAAATCACCGTCACTACACAAATTAAACCCTAGTCTAGAGCTTCGTGGACGAGTGGAGTAGCTTGAATATTACATTCAAGCTTCACTTCTGACAACCACAATTACCCTTTTACTGTGGGTATTAGCTTGGCGCTTTCGTCCAAGCACCACTTTCTGACACCACAATTACCCTGGCCTGTCAACAACTCAACTGACAGGCATTATCGGGTACTTCTCACACACCCATACAAGACAACTTGCAAGTCGTGTGGGAGGCAAAATGCATGGTCCATTTTATTGCCGTTGGCTCGCTTACAAGCGGTAAACAGTCGCTAATGCAATACACAATATACAGCCACAGAATTATCTAACACAAACTGCTAACCCTATGCTAGTTCTATCTATTAGTGAACACAAAACTCCTAACGCTATTCTAAACGATGTGAACGCCTCAAGTCCAGTCTCCCGTCTGCCTAACCTCTCTCCCGTGGTTACACACCACGCGGGGTGACCTTCACCTTCGTGCGTGTTACCTCACATCGCACTCTGCTGGCAAACGTGGCCTGTTGAGTGTCTACTCAACTGTGCTATGGCTTCACGAGGTGTGGTACTATCGTGATTAGAGTGCTAACTCTCTGAACACCGCCTGCGTGTCTCATGAGGGAGTGGCCAACCTTCTCCTATTACCTCATCTCCCCTGCCCTTGCCTCGGGCACCGTATCTCCTCCTGGTCTCTTCAGGGTTGACCGCTCTCCCTGGCGGAGGGGATGCGGTCGAGTCTTTGACACTGAACACACTGGTTGTAGACACGTTGGAATTGTCACCTCATTTGTCTCTCCCTTCTATAATTACACTTAACATTCAGACTCACACATGCTTAAATTTATTGTTTTGTTTGTTGTAAAGGTAAAGATAGTCCAATAGCAGGTACTTTTATTTGGATGAAAAGTGTTTACCCTTCACATATTCTAGATCTTTAAATATGAGGTAAGATAACTAGTTCCCTTCCTCATCACTTTTCCTTCCCAAAAATTCTTTAAATTGTTTGGTACCAGTTTTTATTAGACTGGGTCGACCCCAGAGCATGTTGGTAAAAAAATTAATCTAACCTCTGTTGGGATTCAGTCTGAACAACTGTCTTGGCAGGAAAGCACACTGAAAACAATGTCATCTGTTATGCTTAATATGTATATTTGGCAATGAATACACCAAATACAACAACAGAAACATGACGTCTGAGACTTTCACAATTTGCTTTATCTGAAATTTGATAGAGACTATAAACTCTTCTGATGATACGATTGCTTCCTGCTGTTAAAGTGTCTCAGTGGAGTTGTCTGTTTTTATTGTTATTAAGATTATGTTTTTATTTTGCATATTCTATTTACAGGACATTGCAGTCAACACCAGCATTTTTCAACTGCTGTTGATGTTTTGGTAAGTTTTACGTTCAGTAGTTTGCCATTGCTTTCTGAACGACCGGCTCACAAACCTTTCTGTCAGAAACCAACGCGACGTGATCCGCTGCCGAATCTTACTCAGCTGTGTTTCGTACGTGGGTATACAGGATTACGAACAGCGTCCTTAATTTCTTCACCAGGGAGGCCCGCTTTTTTATTGTTATTATGATTATTTATTGTTATTATGATTATTACATTTTTTGGTTTGAATGTTTGTTGTTATAAACTTTATAAATGTAAGGCCTTGTCTAAACTAGTATTATAAAAACTTTTTTCCTAGGTGAGCGCCCTTTCAGGTGTACCTGGGATGGTTGTAATTCTGCATATATAACATGTGGGGGACTGGCCAGCCATATGAACAGTCACACACGTGATCAGCACTTCTGCTGTGAGTTCTGTGGTAACATTTTCAAGCACAAAATCTCCTACCACACACATCTCAAGAAGCACGCAGGTTTGTATTTCAAAGAAAAGCGTTGTTTTGCTATTATGTTTATAATTTTTAACATGCAGTATTTTACCCATGTGAAATATACAATTTTCAGTTTGTCTTTATGAAAAATTATAAACTGATAAGATCGTAAAGATATTGTAGAATTATGGATGTACAAAAGATTGTTTATATTTGCTGAAGACAAAAGTTACCAATTATAGTGGTCCGAGGAAATATGAGAATGAAAAGAGAACTGATGGAGAAAAACAAATCAGAAATAAATATTTTGGCCACATTAATAAAATTCATGAAACTCTTATTATAAAAATCATTTAGGAGAGAAAATTGAAGTCAGGAGTGTAACAAGTGAGAAGATAGTTTCAAGAAATGAATGAATAGCAGTCTCTCAGAGAGTACAATAAGAGCAAAAGACAGAAATAAAGTGTTGGTGATCCATGGCCGCCAATCTTCATTGTGGAAATGGTACTTGGTATATTGATAAAAAACTGCAGAGCAGTATCATTCTATTCAGGGAAGATCCAAGGGAGTCCAGTCTCTTCTAGCAGATATCAAAGGATGTGGCAGATTCTTTGCAGAATGTCATTCTCATCTCAGCCTACCAACCAAAAAGTCTCTGGATCTCTGACCAGCTCTCCTGCCTCATGCACCTTCATGCCAAGGTGTCTGCAATGTCCTGTGTCCATCTTCGTGCTGGTCAACTCAAAGGGTGCTCCACAGGAGCAACCTCACCAGGTAGGGAAAGTCAAGTGCACCTATTGATTGCAGACAATGAACAGGATGTGTAGGATTCAATGGATGCTGTTATTGTACACAGTGAGCAACTTGGGTTAGAATTAAACTGTAAGAAAATAAATTATGGTCATATCCAGAAAGAAAAAAACAACACAGTATAACTTTATACAAGAGACAACACTGCAGATATGGACAATCAATTTAAAGCAAACAAAAGAAGAAGCAGAATACTAAAATGTAACTTTCAAGTACCTAGAAACATTCTTGAACAGGTGAATCAGTACAACCCTCCTGGAACAGTCATAACATCTGATGAAAGATATCTGCTAGAGATTAGAACACTGAACCCTTTGGCAAAGATAGTCTTTTTTGCATTATTGAAAATATACAGACCAAACAATCGTTGTCAAGTGCAGTGAGACACTGTGTTAAAGTGTTGTTTAGAACCTTGTATGCATGTGAAAAACGAACAATAAATACACAAGCTGAGAAACATCTAATGACAGTCGGAATTTGGTTTCTGAGGATAATGCAAAGAATATGGACAGACAGAAAAACAATAAGGCAGCCCTTCAAGAAACAAATGAAAACTGTAAATTGATTAGAGAGATTAGATATAAGACAGTTTAGATTTAAGTGTGTTAAGAGGAGAGATAAATTTGAAATTAGTGTCAACTGGCAAACTTGACGGGAAAATAGCAAGTGGAAAACAAAGATAAATATCTGATTAGCTTGGCCACACGGCATAATTGGAATATACCACAGAGCTGATCCAAGAATGGTGATTGTGTGAGATAGCAAACCATAATCACCCACAACTTTTGGAGTAGCATGTGATGATGAAGTATTTCACTGGAGTTATCCCCATAGGCATGTGCAGCTAAATCTTCAGATTGAATGAGACAATTATTGTTGGTATTTGATGTAAAATGATTGAAACAATTCTTAAAGTGTGCATTATCTTTCCATATCTTGTTTAGATCCTTGAAAGCAGTCCGCTTGTGAAACTGAGAAATGTCATGGTTGACTGGTCAAAGGTACAGCTAAAGATCCACATGATAGGTTGTCCGGTTAGCCCTAACTGGCAGCTAATCACACACAACTGCTATCACTAGGTGTCACGAGCATATACAATGATATTTTACACATTGCTGATGTAATGTATGCATTTTATTGCATGCATGATTGCTCAAGAAACACGTCACAATTGCTAATATTGCTAGAGGTTAGAAAAATCTTCATAATAATGTTAGAGTTTGTTTAAAAAAAAAAAAATTAAAGACAGGGGTGACAATTATTTAAAAATTCCACTTACCAAGGCATTAATTGTCAATCGTTGATGATAATCCAATTAAATTTGCTGAATAATGATAAATACACCACTCTTTTTCACCAATATCACAAGAACTGCTCCTTAACACCAATAAAACACAATTAAAATTTCATATCTTGAAGCACATCATTTTCACACAAAATAGTAGTCGGGAACACACAAGGCAGAGTTGTCCTGAGAAACAATATACACACTATTTTCTATTTAGTTATAATTATTACTCTTTTAAATTTAATTATTTAAATACTCCTCAGCTTATTTGTGTTAGGCATAGCAAACTAAGGGGCATAAGTGTGGCCCATTAGAACAAGCATAATTTAACATGTGCCATCATGTGATGACGAACTTTCACTGTTAGGTTTGTTTTCCCATAATGTCCACCTGCTAAATTTTTTTTGGCTTTACCTATTAACAGTGACCCTCGCCATCAGTCGAACCCACTCAAACTTCAGAGGTACTTGTAATTTGTGTCCCCAAGTCAAGGACGATATGTCAACATTTTAGTCCAACTGTCCGGCGTAGGGGTTGAACCCCTTACCTCGGCCTCAGCACACCAGATGTTTAAGAACACACGTTCTTATCAATTTGGCCATGCTGACCTGCCATGCTAAATAATTTAACAGAATAAAATAATTACTGCACATGTTATCAGTTTTAGAATCTTTCACACATTCCTTTAAATCAGAATAACTATAATCTAAAATTGTTTAAAACGATTAGCTGGCCTAATTCGATGAGTTCGAAAACCGGAGGGCATTGCCATTTCTAAAATAATAAAAACAAACCACTTCACAATCTATTTTTCTAAAATATTTTAAACTCCATGGCTTGTCTGGTATTGTTGTAAAGGCATATCTTTTTGAGGCATACATTTTCATTTACCGGGCATTAAAAATTGTGGAAGCTATGGAAAATGAAACAAATAACGAACAGTCAACATTCAGATGATACAGTGTCCCATGGCAGTCCAGGGTAGTTCCGTTCAGACAATACAGTGTCCCACGGCAGTGAATCATTTAATTAGACTGCTGAGTATAGGAAACTAATCACAGAAAAGAAGCAGACATTCTTTAGTAAAAACTGCACAGGTCAATTTTACATTGATAACAAACACATCCTAAGTATAAACTAAATATAGCCCAAACTTGTCAAAAACAATAAATACACGGGTGAAAAATATGTCCGTAGAATATAAATAAGTAAGAAATATGTCCAAAGTGTAAGCTAAATGTAGTTCACATTTACTGAGAAATTCAAGAGGACATTCAATTTGCAGTAGAAATTCAAAACAATGTGCCGTTGTCATAAATTTCTGGTATTGTTGCTAAGAATGTCAAGAGTGACCTGCAGGTGGCATCATGTAGCAGACTTAGCACATGACATCACAGTTTGAGCATAAAAGTGACTAACCATGGACCAAGGAGTTGCAACATTCTGCTGTCCATTTTCTGAGCAACAGACTGGTGAAACCCATCACAATTCATTGGCAAATGAAGGTCCAGTCAAGCACAGTAATGTATGCCTGTCACTCCACCAAGTGAATTAGGTCATTGCTAAACAGAATTAGTTCTGTAACAGACAGTTGTCAACTAAATCAAGCATGAGAAAAATATATGCAAGTCCCTAGTAATAATACAACTAGTTAATTTATAGATATCGATTAGTACTCCTAGAATATGAGGAGAGAGAAGTGGTTATCAGTCGACACAGTAAACAACAAAAACAGTGATAACTGTTGGCTTGCCAGCTTTTAACACTTCCAAATGACACTGTCTCTGACTTAAAAGATCCAGTTCACTTCATTGATCAACCATGGATTAACTGATTGATTGCCATGGGATAATGTATCATCTTATTTGAACTACCCAAACTGCCATGTTTTGATTAATCGTCTGGATGTTGACAGTGCGTTATTTGTTTCATTTCCCATATCTTGTGGAATTTTAGTACCCAGTAAATAAAAATTTACAGTGGAGGAGGTTCTCTCTTTCCAATGTATCGGAAATGAAGAGTCACATCTCTCAAAACAGCAGAAATCTTTGTTAAATTGTGGTTAATTTTCTGATTTTAGAAATAGCAACGCCTCAACCTCATCGATTTACATCAGATCAAGCAAGATTATTGTTTGAAATAGTTTTAGACAATAGTGATTCTGATTTGAACGACTGCATGGAAGATTCTGATAGTGAGTCCAGTGTTTCAGCATGTGGTGGTGATAGGGAAAACAATGACAGTGGAAGTTTGTCATCAACTGAGGTATCTGACAATGAATATCAGGATGGCAAAACTATTATTAAGTGCAAAAAAAAAAAAAAAGCAAACAGTAGAAAATAAGAATAAATCTGGAGGCAAAAAGTCTTTAATTTTACAAATCATCATCAACATGGCATGATGTGTTAGAAGGGGAAACAAAACCTGAGTTTGAGTTTCATCCTCAAAGGTTTCACGTGAACCTTGAACTTTGAAACACCTATGGATTCTCTCAATGTGTTTTTGTATACTGACATAGTGGACTGTTTAGCCCAAAACATTAATGCTTATGCAGAACAAGTGTTGATGCAGAATACTCTTAAAATAAAACATTCTCGTCTGCTATCCTGGACTGTACTTGCAAAGTATAAATGGCTGAAACTTACATCTGTCATTATTTAAATGGGACTTGATTGATTGCAACTTCAGCATCAAGAGATGAAATGATTTCTTGAAGTAGATATAATATTGTGTATGGCATGGAGAGATCAAATTAGCTACAAAGCCATGTATTTTTGTCTCCACCAAGTGTGAAGTTGGAACAGCTGCGACTGAATGGACCAAATGGTTGGATATTACACCTTGCATGCCAGGAAAACCAATAAGTAATGGAACAAGATCTACTACTGGATCTTTGAAATTGCAAAGGTCAATACACATATCCTGCACACCATATACCAAACACATAATGGCGGGAACAAACTGTCAATGAAGGATTTCAAGCAAAGTTTATTAGAAAGTGCAAATCGTGAAGCAGCTCAAATTAGTCCTGAATGTGCCACACTCTTTCTGCCAAGAATTACAAAAAAAAGGTATGTTGCAGGAAATCATGTTAAAAGAGTGACAGGAGCCAAGCATTTGATGGAATATGTTGGTGTCAACAGACACTGATTTGTGCAGCAGTCGGGCTAAACGATAAATGGCACATGGCAAGAACACCAAAAGACACGTGGTATCCAAGATGTGCAGTGTGGGAGCCAACAAGACTGTCAAGAAGACGAACGTGGAGAGCCTACCTGCGAGCTGCAACAAAGAACCTGAAACTACAGTCACTACTGAAGCTACCACAATGAAGATCAACGACAGCCCACCACAGACAAGAACCAAAACAGCTGAGAAGAAGGAGGAGAAAGACACCAATGCCAAATCAAAAACAGTCAGATGGGTTGTCAAGCGAATTCAAGTGGAGCTATCAGACGAACAAATCACGAAGCAGCTGCAAGAAGAAAATTACCACCTCAGAATCTTGAAGGCGGAGCGGATCCTAACATCAAAGATCCCTACTACACTGGCGGTGGTGATGACTGAAGGCAGCGAGATACCAGGCCAGGTGTCGATCAACAAGATAATGCAACAGCCCAATAGGTTTATACCAAGAATCAACCAATGTTCAAGATGCCAGAGGGCCGGCCACAGTTGAACAATATGCCGCAGCAAGACTGAAATATGCTGATACTGTGCCGATCAACACGCCTTCAAGGAGTGTCCGCTGGCCAACAACAAAGTGCGCCAACTGCCTGGGCAAGCATGGAGCAAGATACTTGGGCTGTCCGTACCTCCAAAGACACAGAGATGTGTTAAAGTTCACCATTACCACGAAGACATCATATAAGGAAGCAATGCGGAGGTGCGAGACAGTCACGTGCATCACGCAAGATAAAAGAGCACAACTACTACAAAGCCAGATCAACGAGTTAAAAAAACAAACAAGTCAAGCTTCTGCAAACACCAGCACCGACCAGCGCCAATGAAAAGCTGCTTGCTGAAATAAAGGAGATCCAGAAAAACATAAAACAAGAGGTGGAGCACATGACCAAGACGGCAAAGAAGAATGAAGAAATCTTACAAGCAATAAAAGCCGGGAGAGAACTGCTAAGAACTGAAAGGGATTCAACCCAGATTAATTCAGCAAAAGACACGGAAAGGAACACAGAGAAGCCGCAAGATAAAGATCAACAAGAAAACATTGAAAAGCTTATCAAGACACTTCACAAAAAAGGAGGCAAAAATACACAGGATGGAGCCAAGCCACAGACCAATCAGAAACAGCAAGCTGAAGCCAGTAGCCTAGCAACGATGCCCAAGCAGCTCAAGGGAAAACCAGAATCCCGCCAGCCACCTGAAGAAAGCCAAGAGGAGGTTATCGACACAGGGGAAGATAACCGGAGCCAAGAAGAGAAAGACCAGGAAGCTGCCAACCAGGAGTAGGGGGATAAATACTTCGAGAGTGAAAGACAAAGAAGAATACGACGCGGAATGTGGATCTACGCATCACAATACGACGTCAGACGTATCTATCCGTACGATAAGGACTACCACTAAGCTAACACTGACAAACAAAATCACCAGAGGAGACTAACCTAAAGAATAGCCGCCGACCTATACCCAGCTGACGTCACAGACACAAACGATTACATAACCAGTCCGAGATAGGACTCACTCATAAGAGCGCACAAGACAAGAATTAGGGTGAATGAACCAACAAAAACCAGGGATCTCAACAATAACCAAAGCTGAAGAGGCAGGTTGAACGAGACCGAATTTGGAATTTTTGTTTTGAAGATTGGAATTGGAACTAAACGATACAGGTCCAGTTATGTTTACTCTGGACGCGCTTATAGGCCACACTTGTGCCCCAAAGTTTGCTTTGCAGCCTACCACAAATAAGCTGAGCAGTATTGTAAATAACAATAAACAGAAATGTGTATATATCGTTTCTCAATCTATTGAGAATAAATATGCCTAGTGTTTTCCTGATTTTCTCAGTTTTGTGTGAAGATGACATGCTTCAAAATATGAAGTTATTGTGTTTTGATGGTGTTAAGGAGAAATTCTTGTGATGCTGGTGAAGAAAATGGGTGTGTTTATCATTATTCACTAAATTTAATTGGTTTATCATCAAAGAGGTAGAAGTAGTGCCATGGTAAGTGAAAATTTTAAATAATTGTCACCCCTTCCTAATATATGTTACAAAACCTAATATTATTATAATGATATTTTTTAACCTCTTCTAAAAGTATCAATACAGAAGTTTTCCTTATGCAATCTCCTTCCATTTGATATAACAAAATATGTCTGCTACCGTTTTAACCACTTTTACATCATTGCTGTGACACATGTCTACTTTCATTTTCTGCCAGAAATTTTTCTTTGATCCAAACCTACTTTTTGTTTGGTACTGCGAATTCCTTGGACTGCCAGAGTAACTAACAATGATTGCCTGAAACAGGCTAAAGAAACTAGAACATTATATACAACAATAAGACAGAGACAAACAGCTTTCTTTGGTCATGTGGTAAGAAGAGAGGCATTAGAGAACATCGTGACAACTGGAAAGATCGAAGGGAAGAGAGGCAGACCAAGAGAAATGCTGGATGGATTGAGATGGTGACATGGAGGAATATCATCAGTAGAGTTGATCCAGAACACCAAAGACCGAGATCTGTGGAGAGCCGTGAAGCCTACGCCAGCTGGCAGTGCACTTGATTATGATGATGACTGAATCAGTTAAAAGCCTTCATTTATTCTGTTGCCTGGTAAATCCTATGATTTTCCCTGTCTTATGTGAGCGCTAATCAGTGCCCATAAAGATTTTGATCATATTACTTTTATGATATCTTGAGATTAGTGTTTTCTGTTTAGTTGGAATCATCCAGCATTGATAACTGTGGTGATATGGCAGTGTTGTGGAGACTGTAGATGTTTTCCTAGATTTAGTCAAGGTGACAATGTATATAAGTGTCGTTCCCAGTAGTCACCAAGAATTAAAGCTCTCGTGGCAATGAAAAATAAAACTGATTTGTTGTGGCATGGCTGTGCTGTTGAAGATTTAGGCTCACATCGTAAATCTCCCTCCTGCTCTGTCTGTCTGTCTGTCTTTCTCTCTCTCTCTCTCTCTCTCTCTCTCTCTCTCTCTCTCTCTCTCTCTCTCTCTCTCTCTCTCTCTCTCTCTCTCTCTCTCCACACACACACACACACACACATTTGCGCGCATGCAATCACAAGAACAGACGTGCAGAAATATCTATAATTGAGCACAAAGAATAGGACACTCAACAGTAGATTACACACGCCCACAACAAATAGCCAGACTGAGCACTAAGGACATCACGTGACTAATCATAATACTTAATAAGACAACCATCCACCCATATCGTTCGTTCATTTGCTGATACTTAATTTACACTGAATAATGTGTTAAAGTGACAAAGTAAATGCAGTTTCAACAATAATTTAATGCCCATAATTTAGCAATGAATACAAAATAGAAACGTTAAACATAATTTACAACCATCATCTGCCATACTGAGGGCGCAGGCGATCATGTTCTACCACAAACATGTGGCTCCTGTGTGCTTGACAGCTGATCATCTTCCATGCCAGCCAGCCAGTCTATCCGGCATATTGTCCCTGTATCAGCCTTGCCTATACACCTTTAGTATTCTGGAATCACCGTTAACACAACGTTCTCCCTACTTTCTAGTCTCAAAACATGACCAAGTAATAACGAGTGTCTTGTCATGATGTTGGCAACCCTTAGTTTGCATACTAACTAGAACGTGCAGTACACCGTGGATCATCATCATCATGTGCCATGCGACATAACGTAGACATTCGTGTCTGCCCACAATCGCTGCCCTTGGTGTTCTGGATCAGTTCTGTGGTTGATATTATTCCATACCACTGTCTTAGGTCCATCCAGCATCAGTTCTCTCCACTTCTACCACTGACGGTCCCACTCGCCAGGGTGTCCTCTGATGCCTTTTCTTTTCATTACATGGCCAAAGAACACTGTCTCTTTCTAATAGTTGCGTTAATGTTCTACTTTCATTAATTAATCTTGTGCCATGCCATATAACGTAGACGTTTGTGTCTCTGAACAATCTCTGCCCCTGGTGTTCTGGATCAGTTCTATGGATGATATTCTTACATACCACCGTCTTAGGTCCATCTAGCATCATTTCTCTCCACTTCTACCACTGATGGTTCCACTCGCCAGGGTGTCCTCTGGTACCTTTATTTTCATTACATGGCCAAAGAACACTGTTTCTTTCTAATAGTTGCGTTAATGTTCTTCTTTCATTCATTAACCATGTGCCATGCCGATAAGCGTAGGCGGTCATGATTCGCCATTTCACTCGATCACAAAAGTGGCCAAGCCATCTAGGTATTTACTTCTCTGCCTTCCTCTTATTCTCTTCCCCTTGATCTTGCCAGTTGTCATCAATTTATTTCTTCTCATAACGTGACCAAAAAGTATTACTTTCATTAGCAACATTTAAAACAATCACTGTTGTTAGTTGCTCTGATTGTCCAAGGTACTCCCACATTCGTCTTAGAAACCACATCTCTGTTGCCACCAAGAAGTAAACAATTACACACATCTCTTCCATTGTTATCATAAATACAATAATACTGATTAACGTGGCCCACTTAGAAGCAAAGGAATGTATGAGAAAGCACAAATAATATCAATGCAAAAAGTGCCATAGGCGTGTGAAATGATTGAATGATTGCAATCAGGAAAGCTCGTCGTCGCACCGTGACATCCGGTAGTGTTCTGGACTCCCCTTCAAATCACAGTACGTGAAAATCAACACAGTGCACGAAGTGTGTAACACCGGCGAGAAAACCAGGTGTATACATCATAATAAACAAACAACAAATAACTGGCTGTGTGTAAATTGTCCTAATTTGGCCAAGGCAGTGGCTATGCAGTCTACACTTGAGCTTGGAGGAGAGGGGAGAGTGGAGGAAATTACTTTTGTACTGACTCCAGAGGAAAGTATCCACACCAATATCACTCCGATAGCTACTAATGAATCCGAGGTAAGACTTAGAACTGAGGATATTTGACCAAACAACCACCCATTCTTCTTTCACGTCTCTACCGCTTCACAGGCGATACTTTGTCACCAGTCCTATCTGCCGTGTTCCAGCTAATCGTGAATACATATTTAAATACAGAAGTCACAAACATATGTTGCACGATTTATGGCCTGGCATATTTCGCTGTATCTCGCCAGGTGCATACTGCAGAGTTATATAGTTAGTTAATCGACAGATCATCCTCATTGCACATCGAACCATTCAGTCCATAAGTGCTCGGATCCCCCCCTCAGCAAATCCCGCAGCGTGTAGCGGTTAACGACACCAGTTCTGTGTTGGTTTATCAGTCTTCTTTGGCTTCCTGCGAAGTGTTCTTGTTTGGCCGCCCCTCTTTTAATTTGCTGTTCTGCAGAGTTATATGTCACGTGAAATGAATAATACTTCAGCTGAAACAATTAAAACACATAATCACATGTATTGTTCGAATGTGGAGCATTTGTAATCCCACGGTAATTTCAAACTTAACACGAACCTTTTTTGATTTGCATAAAATCGACTGGAACAGCCTGATTGCTAACGCCGCACTATATGTGAGCAATCGTTTATTGTTTGTCGAATACAGTATACCAAACGATTTCACTTTGTTAATAGTATGGCCATAGTTTATGAGTTGCTGATAAATCGATTAGGAAGGCGTTTTATCATTAATGACTACATAATTGATGAAGAGAAAGCCTCCATGGTCCCATACTGTGCATGTATATTATATTGAGCAACATTGATAAAGCAAAAAGGACTGTCACATAAACATATTACCATTGGATTGCTTAAATATGGTATACGGGCGATATTCAAACCAGTTCATGTTTATGGCCTTTGTAGAAATGAAGAGTACAGTGCAGTTTCAAGTAGCAGTAGACAAGAAGCGTCAATCTTTTATAGGCCTTCAATAATATGGTCAGATCAGAGTTTTGTGTTCAGTAAGTTTTACGGAACACAAAACTCTGACCATATTATTGAATGTTCAGTAAGTTTTACCGGGGGGGGGGGGGCCTGAGTGGTCTCGAGGTATGGTGTCCGCCTCGAGTGCTGGAGGTCCCGGGTTCAGGCCCCGGTGAGGACCGGGACTTATTTAAAAAATCCACCTGGACTTCCAGAAATAAAATTTCCCTTGGTCTCTGGATAGTGAGATCGGATGCCCGTGTGTATTGTTGCGCACGTTAAAAATCCCTTGGCAGTTGGAAATCGAAAACGAGTAGCCTAACGGCGCTGCCCGGGCAAAATTTCGAGTTAAAAATCTACCCAAAATATTTCAGGATCCTCGCCGATGCAACGGAGTTCGTGCATTGAGCTGAGTTTCTCCAGACTCAGGTTTGAGTTAGGAGGAAAACGGAGCACTTATGGGTTAAACCGTGTGCCGTGATGTTGATCCAACGACTAAACTAAACTAAACTATGTTTTACGGGATTATCATGAACCTGTCACGTATTATTGTTAAAAATGTTGTTTTGATCTAGACCTCTTTCATGACCTCACGAATCATGAGGTGAGTACAAGTAAGGTAACCACGAGAAGTTAATGACCAGATGGACACAGTCGATATGTTGACTAATGTCCAATCAGCGAATATCTTTTATAATAGTAACACCCAAAATGTTGCGTTTCTTTTTTTTTTTTTGAACAGCATAGTATCCCTCGGGTTCGAATCCTCGGTAAGGTGTGGGATATTTTTCTGTCGGGAGCAAAAAGAAAACCTTAACCTGCGCAGTTCGCGGCGACTGCACTAGCCAGGCGGCCTTTATTCTTCAAGCTCAAAGACACCCCCCCCCCCCCCCCCGCCATACACCGCAAGGTACTATATTGGCAGTAAATGACAATTTTTGACAGTATCCCTCAACTTATGCACACCATCGCTTGAGGGGTGTTAATGAGTCATTGAGAAACAAGCCGGACACACCTGAGACACGTTTCCGAACAACACGGGATGTGGAGGAGTAAGGCCACTCAACACTTCATGACAAGTTACATAAATGAATAAATTTCGCTTCGCCATGTTTCATTGAGTCAGCCCAGTTTGAAAAATGGTTAACTTGTTCAATGTTATATTTATACTTATCAATAAAGTACTGCAGAATATCTTGGCGCCGTCTTTCCATTCTTTCTGAATCGAGAAAATGTTTGCGTTTTATTCTTTCACTTTCTGTTAGTCTCTGTTCTTCTGTCATAATATCTTTTGCGACAAGATCTTCTGTTATGACCTGCCAGGCGGCTTCGCCATCTATTGTTGTGTCGAAGGGCGTTAAATCGATGTGAGATTTTAAAGTGGAAAGATAGATCTCGAGCGTGTTTCCCAGGTCAACTTTGTCCGTCTCAATCACAACCCAAGCTCCACTAACTGGAATGCTAAAGTCAAACCGCTCCCAATCTTCAACCCATGATCGCAGACTTTCGGGGTTTTGTCGGACGTCTTCGGGCAGTGGGAAACGACATTCATTGACGTCGCCAACAGGAAGCCGGGAATTTTGCAGGTGAAGACTTTTGCATGTATTCATCCAGCGTTGAAGTAACTGCATATAGTCTTTTGTGTAAACGGTGATTGTACCTTCACAACTTTCTCGAATGAGATCGTTTAACAGCCGTTCGATGTCATAGTGTAAATCCTCGTAATATTTAGCATCAGTATGTCGGACGAGATTACCAACACAACAGGACCGTGCATATTTTTCTACCGTTGCCTGGTCCAATTCACTTGTTAAGAGGACCTGAATTACGTTTGTATTCCACACTACCGTACTTTCTAAGTTAAACTCGGGATGGTAGCCACTTTTAGGATAACTATCGACTAAATTCGTATCCACGTGTTGTTTATCTGTTCTTGTTTTGTTTGTATCAACGAGTAATTGAAACAAAATGTCATTTACTTTCCCGTTGTCGTAGATGTTGCTTTTATGGATGCTCCACTCGTTCCAGCCAACGAGTTTGTTATGTTGAAAAACTTCTCGCGGCGTTAAGCTTCTTAAATGTGTTTCGCACCTGTAACTGTTTATATCTGTAAAGTTAGTATCGTGCGCCTGCACTCTTGGGGCGAGCTGATTGTTACTCGGCATCCTCGACTCATCATCATCTAACGATTGTGAAGCGGTAATACAGCTCAGGGCCGGAGAAACGATTTCCTCTGAATGTCTACTGGACGGTATAACTGAAGTGGTATATGTGTGTTGCTGTATCCTATCACACGAGATGTTACTAGAAGCAAGGGTGGTTTCAGTTGAGACCTGTCTACCCACGCTAGCGCTGCTGGGTCTGCCGGATGCAATATTTGCCATCAGCATGTTCTGACTCAGCCTCGTGCAACATGTATGAGATTTATAGTCTTTGCGGCTGAGACATTGGCACATCATTGTCGTTTTGTAAATCGATAAACTAGCAAAAGTTCTACGGACGATGTTGCAGTGGAGATTTCAAGTTTGTTTGTAATCAACACTTTAAATTTTCATTTTCTAGTTCTGTCATTGAAACAGGCAATGGTTATAACATGATACCCAACACGACGACATTTTTAACACCTCAGATTCAAATTCAACGTTTCTGTGGATGAATAACTGTATCAGTCTCAGTGTCTTTTTTTATTTAGCTATTATATTATTTGCTTTAAATTCTGATTTCTCGTAAATAAATAAAAAAACGACGATGTGAGACACGTTAAGGTGACAACTCTCGTGTTTTGTCTTGTTTATCTGATGACGGTCTGAAACCCACAGATTATGTTTACTCCACTTATTTGCCTTCCTGTATGCGATATGTTGGGTTTTGTGTCCCCTCTCTCTTGTACCAAGCGTGTCACTCTGGCCACTAAGATCTGCTGTTGTAAGATACGTTATTAATTCGTCTATGTTTAGGTCTTCCTCAATCTAGAATGCCATGAAAACGAAACGGAAAAACGAATTATATGTCCTCCCAGTTGAGTTCGGTTTCTAGATAAACCAACACTAGTATCCGCAAGCTGTCTAACGATAATGGGCGTCCCTCAGGCTGTTAGCTTTGTTTCCACAAGCCATGAAAACAGTTGGCGACAATATTGGTGTGAAGTGAACTGTGTTTGAATCATTTCCACAAGGTATCAGTCAGAGATACGTGCCGTAGCAGACGTGTTTCTGGAAGTAAGTATACAAAATACGTGTTATAAACAAATCATATAGTAATAATAACAACGAAAATGAGTGGTAATAATATATACTGGAAGCAAAGAATTGTAAGACCACAACCTACCGTTCATGTTAGAAATTAACGTCTTCTAGTCTCTACTTCTTTCTTCTCCTTCGGTGAGTGCCAACAAATACTGCGTGTGTTTATTTGTGTAACCCGTTCATGTTAGAGGCGAATATAGAAGGTTGGCATTAGACTTGCTACCGCATACCACAAAAAACTTTAGCTGCAAAATTAAACCAATCATGAACAATTGTACAAAGTTCTTAGTGAATCACATGTTCCGTGCTCTATTTGCAACAGCCAGTGAATATGAGATTTGACAAGGACGGTCGACAAACGAACGACAGATTATCTTCGTCTCTTTTCACATTCACAAATATTTAGCATCAACTAGGCAGCTACGATCTCCATTTAAGCATATCTTGTAATACCTCGCCTCATCATCATCATTTAGCAGGTTCTTTGCAGAATGTTGTTCTCTTCACTGCCCGTTGAAAAGTGTCTCGATCCCTTGCCAATTCTCCCTTCTCGGGCATGTTCGTACCCGAGGTTATACAGTGTTCTCTGTCCATTCTGACGCTGGTCGACATTTGTCTGTTCCAGTAAACCAGCCTCCAATCATGTTCTTTCTTCCAGCCTCCAATCATGTTCTTTCTTCCAGCCTCCAATCATGTTCTATCTTAGCCACCGCGACGTTTAATATAGAACAAAGTATTCCAGTTTCCGGAACACCATATTGTTTATGGGCCATTTGTCTTCGATGTTCAGTTCTTGTAGAACTTTTCTGGAACATTTCAGCTCAACAGCCTCGATTTTCGTCTTTAGTGATTGTGAAATGGTCCACGATTCACATCCGCGTGTCGCCACAGGAAAGATGCATGTTCTAAGAAGTGTTAATTTAATTAGTCTGCTGGTGTTGTACTATAGGTTCTTAATACAGTTTAGCCTCAATAGTCCGCCTACATACCTGTTTCCCACCCCAAACAAGGTCTAGCTCCCGTGGATGGCCTTTATCTCTTTGCTGTTTATAAAACTGGTATGTCTATCTGAGGTAGTTGTTCATATTTTTGTGTGTTGTCGGCCCGCTAGTTTAAAAAAAAAACAGAAAACTTCCAGGTCCCAGGTCGACCCTGCATAAATGTAATAAGAATTCAGTCGGTTGGTACTTTTTTTTCGATCCCGCAGACTTTGCTAAATAATTTGTGCAACAGTTCAGTCGAGATGTCTATGTTGGCTTCAATAACTTCAGCTGGGATACCATGTGGACCAACAGCTTTACTGTCTTTCAGTAGCTGCGTAGGTACTTACCAGAGACTGACCATAAACTATTCCTTGCAACTGAAGCCATTCTAATGTCTCATCCTCAGATTATAGAAGCGTTAGAATGTTTACAAGAAGACCAGTCACAGAAGGGGGACACCAGAAGAGAAGCAGAAAACATTGCAAAGAAGATGCAAGAATTAGAATTTGCTTTCATGCTTGTCTTTTGGGAAGAAGTGTTACAACATTTTCACAGGGTCAGTCAAGCTCTACAAAATGAGCACGTGAACTTGAAAACGTGTGCTGATTTGTATTCTTCACTAGCAGATCACTTGCATGAATCTAGGAATGAATTTGAAAGATTTGAAGAAGCTGCAAAAGAAATAACACCAGGTGTGGATTATAAGTAAACTTTGACCCGTAATCGTAAACGAAAGACAGTGGTCATTGATGGTGATGCCCCTGAGGTATCTCAGAATGCCAGAGACAAATTTCGTATATCTGCTTTCTACACCATTGTTGACAAACTTGAGACAGAGATGAGTAGACGAGGACAGGTATATAATGATCTAGCAGTTCGATTTTCTTGTTTGGTCGATGTACCACAAACATCTCAGTGTTGTGAAGGACTAATAAATGCTTATCCTGAAGATCTGAACGATAATTTATATACTGAACTACAACAGTTCCACTCATATATTCGCCACAAGTTTCGTGCATCAAAATCTGACAACAACACGTTTAGTCATGCAGAACTCTACAAAGTAATAGAGACAACATCGAGTGTGCTTTTCCAAATGTAGAAATCGCCTTGCGCATATTTTTAACATTAATGGTTACGAACTGTTCAACTGAGCGCTCTTTTTCTCAGTTGAAACGTACAAAAAATCCAAGTAGATCGACAATGAAACAAGAAAGGCTTGATTCCTTATCTTTGCTGATGATTGAGGCAGACTTGTTGCGCAAAATTAACTTTGATGATGTACTCAAAAACTTTGCCAGACATAAATCTAGAAAAAAGAACTTTAAAATGTAAATGTGTGCTCTCTCTTACTTTCTTATCTATCAAAAAAGTTACAGTATTTTTGTCTACTATTATTACAAAATTAATTAACTATTAATTTTAATACAGAAATACCTTATTGTAAGTTTTATATGAGTGATAGTAATACAAACATATGTGTTTACATTTCACAACTGTTTTTCTTTGTTAGTTTTTTGCATAATATTGAACATACCAGCAGTCAGTGGAGGATCGGGGGCCCGGGGCAGTAGGGGGCACCCATGTGGGTTTGTGCCTAGGGCACCAAGATGGCCTAATCCGGCCCTGGATACAAGGTCAATTGCTAGAAAACATCATAGCCATGTACCACTCGAGCCGTAGTGCAGTAAGAACACAAGAAGGTATATCAGATATGTTCACAGTCAATACAGGAGTGAGGCAGGGATGTGTGCTCTCTCCTCTGTTATTTAATGTCTACATGGACAGAATATCCAAAGAAGCAAGTCTTGACAGAACAGATTCAGACAATTTAGAGCTCTTTACTCCAGATGAAACAAATGATCCACAAGAAATAAATGAACTTCTATTTGCAGACTATCAGTGCATGTTTTACAGCGACGAGGGCAGACTACAAAATCATATTAATAATCTGAGTTCAACATGCAGCAGATACAATATGAGTATAAATACAGCCAAAACCGAAGTAATGCAAGTTAGCAGATCGCCGGGCCCACTAAATATACAGATACATAGCACAACTCTGAAACAAGTTAAAGAATTCTAATATCTTGGAAGTATGATCACAGAAGATGGCAGATTAGGCAGAGAAATTGAAATCAGATGTCAAAAAGCTAGTGCACTTACATATCAACTATCACCCATACTGAAACATCCAAATATAGCCATGTCCGCAAAACGACAGATAATAAACAGCATATTCACACCAACCCTATGCTACCAAACTCAATCTTGGACTTTATCCAAATCACACTCTCGCAAATTCAACACCTGTGAGATGAGATGTCTGAGCAACTTAACAATCCGAGACAAGAGTAAGAAATGCTGTTATCAGACAGACAGCGGGATCAACACCTTGTGCCACATTTATTGAAAGACAGAAGATCAAGTGGTTTGGCCATGTCGTTAGAATGTAACACCAGCAATTACCATCACTGGCCTTACATCAAAGATCATCTGCGACGAGACCAAGAGGACGTCCAAAATTGACGACATCAAAGACATTGTACAATCACACGGAATGACACTATCAAGTGCCGCCCACATGACGCTGGAGCGCAAATTATTCCTCCCCACGACGTTTTACGGCAGAAGTGGAAATTGATGATGATGATGATGATGATGATGATTAAGAAGAAGGAAATACCACAATGTAATATACAAGTAAATGGGAATATTCTTAAACAAGTGAAGCGGTACAGTTATCTCGGAGCAGTCACGACATCTGATGGGAGATGCCTTGAAGAGATTAGATCAAGAATCGCCATGGCCAAGGTAGCCTTTTGCAAGATGAAAACATACTGAACAATAAAAAGATGTCATTTGCAACGAGAAAAAGAGTGTTGAGGTGCTACATAGAACCTGCGCTTTTGTATGGATGTGAAGCATGGACAATGAGCAGACAAGCTGAAAAACATCTGATGACTGTGGAAATGTGGTTTCTGAGGAGAATGCAAATAATACCATGGACAGACAGAAAAACTAACGACCAAGTCCTACAAGAAACAAATGAAAACCGTAAACTGATTAAATAAATTAGACGTAGACAGTCACACTTTTTTGGTCGCGTGTGCGTGCGTGCGTGCGTGCGTGTGTGTGTGTGTGTGTGTCGGATTTATGGGTTAGCGTGACCACTGCCTGAGACATGAGTAGTAAACAAATGTGTATCATGTACAGTAATATGGGTTAACGTGACAACTGTCTGGGACAGGAAGAGTAACACACGTGTATCGTTTACGGCAGTGTGGTTTTGTCTGGGATACAAAGAGTAACAAACGTGTATCATGTATGGCAGTATGGGTTAACGTGACAGCTGTCTGGGACAGAAGGCGTTACAAAGGTGTATCATGTACGGTAAGAGATATACACGAAAGAGAGATATAGGCAAACGAGATATATGAAAGGAGAGATATGAGAAAGCGAGATATATAACAAAGACATATAGGAAAGAGAGATTTGGCAAAGAGAGATACAAGAAAGAGAGATATAGGAACGAGAGACACAGGAAAGTGAGATATAAGAACGAGAGACACAGGAAAGAGAGATATTGGAAAGCCAACAGAGAGGCATATTCAGTCTTTCATAACGGTAAGGGAAAATGTAAGAACATAAATTGATATATTCTATTGAAGATCTCGAGACTTAGAGAAGCACGATCGCTCACACAAATCGATGAGATTTTGATGATGATCTTCATCAGTTACGAGTTAAACAATAAACTAATGATGAATGTCTTGGCCTAGGATGAATTAAATCGGCAAAAGTTTAGTAAGTGTATTGCTGGCACATTCCCTTTAAATGAGTGTATCTTACATACCGAATAACAATCGACACTCGAACAGATACCCAAGCAAAGAAAACACAAATAACTTACCGCGCAAACATTAAGACTGTCCGCACACCATACATACCTCATTCGAATCCTAAGTGATGATTTCCCAAAGGAAATAAACACGGACAAATAATCCATTTACACACAATATCGCTTCTACCGAGTTACACAAGAGCATAAAACGGTTTCATATCCTGTCATGTTTTTTTTAAATGAAACCACGATTAACTGCGCTCCGAGGTAAAAATAACTCACCGCGCAACTAATAACATGTCGGTAAAACTATCATACTTTTAAAGTGACTCACCCATCCGACAGACTTGCCGTGTTTGCCAGCCCGCACCTGTGCACGCTTATATCGTGTGACAATTATGATACTTCTTGACTTTACAACGAATTATCAGTAATACAAGTTCTAATTCTTATCATAATATTTACTTAAAGTAACTTAAAAGCGACTTCATTAAAGTCGTCCGATAGAGAACACCCGTATAATTTAGGCCAAGGCACGCACGGTAATGAATCATTATTAATAACATACATGCAAATAATGGAACGCAACTGATAACCAACCTTCAAGCTGTATGACAGGAGTGCTACCGTAAATGACAATTTAACTAATCAAGCTTCAGTTTAACGTAGCCGTTTAAATCGCTAGTTGTTTTATGTTGATTTTGCTACATAAGTAGGGAGTCACCTTATGTTTCTATTTTTGTTTCCTTGCTAATGACATCAGACCTGACGTCAGAGCCTGGGCGCGCTGGCTGTGGTATCGACCAGCCCTACGGCCTGCGTTTAATGTGGCCCTCTAAATTGCTTCAAAAACAGACAACTTACATGGCTATTGACGTTATCTTTTCATAATATAGTGTCCCCGCCCCTGAAATCGCGTTTTGCAATCGGCAGATGAATACCGTGTGTCAGCGTTTAAAAACAATCGATTGATATCTTGCCTCGTTTCCCTTCAACACATTGGCAAAGACAGGGTAAGCTATTGTTGTCACTAGCATAAATTATGACCTATTGCGTCTTCTTCCTAAACTCCCAAATCATCATCCTGTGTTCTCATCGTCTCAAAACCTGGATACATGATTGCTTTGCTTGATTAGTTTTGCTACAATAACTGTGTACACTTGAGATCTGGAAACCGCAGTTAATGAAATTATGCACAATAACACAACAGACAGGAGAGGAAGTTTTCGGGTTGGGGGTGGGGGGGGGGGGGGAGACGACAGTTTGACATAATGGCATAAAGAAACATCAGTATCATAAGCGATTGGCAGAACACAAGACAGAAGACTGGATAGAGATGATAGCCAAATCCACACAGCATGGACTATAAGTATAGAAGTAAGCATAGACACAGTAACAAAGTAACACTGAGATAATATGCAGAATAACTCAAACACAGGCAGAGTTCCAAAGTATCAGATAAAGAACTTCAGCGCAACTCAACTTGCGCATCGAAGTTAGTGAACGAGTTGTAGGATATTACATAACACTGCCCATACTAATGTGTGCCTGTGATTCACGGACACTGAATAGTGTGTGAATTAACCGAAGGTCATAGAAGTACGTCGCTTCGTCAAAACGCTAAGAATGAAATGAATATATCAATGGGAACGAGAAATAGAATTGGCAAGCTTTACTAGAACACAATCTCAAGGGACAAAATAGACCAACGGCTAAAGCCTTCGTCAACACACAAACTATAAACATACATTGATACAACTACATTAAAAATATTCAAAGTTTCTTAGCTGATGCTAATTCGTCATCTGTACAGTTGGGTAGCCGACATGCGACGGGCAGTGGAATGAAAGTGCAGTGGAATGAAAGTGCAGTGGAATGAAAATGCAGTGGAATGAAAGTGCAGTGGAATGAAAGTGCAGTGGAATTAGTTCAGTGGAATGAAAGTGCTGTGGAATTAGTTCAGTGGAATGAAACGCTAGCAATGGTAAGAATCAAATGGACGTCTAAGGTGACCAGTATCGAAGTACTGCTAGAGGCCAGTTAGCAACCATATGTGATAACCCACATCAGGATAAGACAATGGTTCTCCTTCTTCTTCTTCTTCTTCTTCTTCTTCTTCTTCTTCTTCTTCTTCTTCTTCTTCTTCTTCTTCTTCTTCTTCTTCTTCATTTTCTTCTTCTTCTTCTTCTTCTTCATTTTCTTCTTCTTCTTCTTCTTCTTCTTCTTCTTCTTCTTCTTCTTCTTCTTCTTCTTCTTCTTCTTCTTCTTCTTCTTCTTCTTCTTCTTTCGTATTGTTTATCCTCCACTGTTGTTTCTAGGTTTGCCTAGGTGGGCCTTATTCGGGGCAATCTTGAAGTATATGATGTGCTGTCTGCAGCACCAATTCACATGTACACATGGCTGATTCACCAATCTTGAATTGTGTATACATGTGATTGTGTAATCTATTATGTCCTGTTCTGGGGCGCAGAATAATTAATTGCTGATCTATGCATACAATAGTAGTCGTCTTGTGCTGATGTTGGCTATTGAAAGTAGAACATTATATACAACTGTAATAAAGAGACAAACTGCGTTCTGTGGTCATGAAGAGAGGCATTGGAAAACATCGTGAGAACTGTAAAGATCAGTTGGAGAAGAGGCTGAGGTAGACAGAGAGAGAGAGAGAGAGAGAGAGAGAGAGAGAGAGAGAGAGAGAGAGAGAGAGATTATCATGGATGGACAGACTATGACATGGAGGAATATCATCAGCTGAATTGATCCAGACCACCAAGGACCGAGATCTGCGGGTAGACACGAAAGCCTACGCCAGTTAAACAGGGCGCAGCTGGATCTATAGTTTGGCTACCGGTCCATGCATTGCTTGCCTTTCTGTAGATATGAAGTTTCATGCCAGTTTCTGAGCTTGAAGATGGGAGGAAGAGTCTACAGCACGGTCCCAATTGTGATGGCGCTGCTGTATCGGGTTGGGAGGGAAATCTCCGTATCAGCCTCACTGTGATTTATGCAAGCCCTTTATATGCTCTGTGGCGAAGGAGTTACAGACGAAAATCAGCAATCCCGCATAACACGTTCGAAACATTGCTGCGGGCGCTATGGCAGCAGACCGCCTTGCGGTGGTTTTCATACAATGGTATGCGTGTCGCTCGTTCAGAAAGCAATGGCAAACTACTTAACGTAAATTGCAAGAAATCACAAACAGCCAAAATAATGCTGGGGTTGACTGCGACGTCATGTAAGGGATATGCAGCCGACATTTTTATAGGGCTCAGAAGGTCAATAGACCAGACTTAAGAGCCCACGCACGGTCTTCCAACCATTTATACTACAAAATGAGCAGGAATATGCAAAGCTGACAATTTCGACTTCAAAAAGACGAGAACGTAAAAGACACAAGTATCGTAAGAAGAAAGAATCATGCTCATATTGATGAACCTATATATGATAATGAGAGTAGATAAAAATTAATGTTGCCAGCAATGCTTGTGCTCAAGATGGGGTGCGTATTTGTTCACAAATTCCCGTGTTTAATGCGGCAGTTGTTAATGGCACAGCGGGTATTCTCACAGCCCACCAGTGCAGCGAATAATGTTGATCATAGAAAAATGGCTACGGCATATTGCATTTGTACTTGTTAGCTACACAATACAAGAAATTCTCATGATATTTTAACAACAGCGATGCCAGAATTTTGATGATTAAATGTCACGAAATACCAAATGCTGGAGAACGTCGCTGAAATACATGCACATATAATGATATATTGATCTACACTCATAGAATTAGAGAGAATTAGAGACTGTGTGGATGTCATCTGCAGACTGCATACTTCTGGTTTCCGGAAGAACAGCCTATGGTGAACGGAAGGCCCAATATACGGAAGTGAGGCTAAGCAGCCATGTGCAGGACGTGACGATTCCTTGGGTGAGCCCAGTATTAGGAGCGCTATGTATCGGCTCTGCAAGTATGGAAGCCTCCTTGGATGGCGGGGAATGCCCATGGTCTGCCCCTGCCTTCCCTTGAGGGCTGACCAGGATCTTTGGCTGTTCTATATGGACCAGCTGGGATGGGGGAATAACACCACAACAGTGAGAGTCAAACGTCCTAAGAAACCCCCGGGAAGGTTAACCCGGTCAACAAATGCCCGCAGAAGTCGGATGTGTCGGCCTAACGGCGCAAGAACGCAGCTCTGCTGTAAACAGGCACAACGCAATCACATCCGAAAAAAAACTCCGGATGAACGAAGAAGAAGAAGAAGAAGAATTAGAGATTTGGAAGGCACATCTTATGGGTGTCTAGTCAAACGTTGAAATACACATAATGATGCGTTGTGGCCATTTTGAGACGACATGTTCGAATTCAGTTGTAACCGCTTTAGCTTTTATTTCTAGTTCTTTTCCTAATTTATTCAAGTGCGGATCAATAGCTATGAATACATTTCTCATGCTATTTCAATGGCCGTAGAGTCCCGCAGCAAATGGACGTTCACACGGGGTATGTCTTCTGTCCTGTGATGTTTCAGTTGTTTGTGAACCCTCTGGAATGTTATGTTACATTATGTTATGTTATCTTACATTGGACGATATAATTCACATTGAGCATTTTCATGCGTGCGCAGTCCTCCCGTGCAGCTGACACCCTCAATTATTTCCGCTCACTGTTCCGATGAGGAGTTGATTAACATGTCTCCTCTCTAGGCGGCATTGTCGCGCTTGACCAAGCTTTACGCCCAGTTCGTGCAGTCCAGCTAGAGTCGGTGCCTCGTCGGTATCTGCCAAATGAATCCTCCGGAAGAAAGGTTTAACTCTTATGTCTGTAATGAGACCCGGGTTCGAATCCTCGGTAAGGTGTGGGATTTTTTTCTGTCGGGGGCAAAAAGAAAATCCTAACCTGCACAGTTCGCGGCGACTGCACTAGCCAGGCGGCCTTTATTCCTCAGGCTCAAAGACCCACTGCCATACACCGCAAGGTACTATATTGGCAGTAAATGGCAGTTTTGTTGTTGTTGACAGTTTGACAGTCTGCAGTACTGACGTTCACCCCGAAAAAGGCCCACAAACTTGCATCTGACAGCTTCGTGTAGACATTTCTTCCCACAGGCACCAAAGTACAGGCTCTACAATGCAGACCTCTCCTTTCCCTCTCCTAGCTCAGACAGAAACCAGCGGGGCGTCAAGACCAGTACTTCACGTCTGTGGAGATTCATATTCATCATCATCATGTGCCATGCCGGTAAGCGTGGGCGGTCGTGTTTTACCATCTCACTCGATCACCAGAGTCATGGATCAGCTCATTGTTCGGGTTCCAAATGTTGCTGTATGTAGCCGAGGCGCGGTGTTGGGGTGAGCGCCCAACATTGCTCAAATACCTCAATGGCTCGTGAATACATAACCTATGCAGCAAAAGTCCAACTCCTGGCCTTCACGTGGCGGGCCTGTTTAAACTAACAGGAGAAGGGGCGACGGCGAGTCTCTGGCGCCGGAAAATAACCAGTATGCTCTAGATGTGTATGCACGTACATGCATGCGCAGACAGGTGTGTGCGCGCGTACACATCTACACTCGAGTGAGACCACAGTCTGCCCTAGCAAAGAAAGGTGCTGAAGACGGAGGCAACCAGCCAAGAGGCGCACCACAGAAATCAGGATGCCACGCAATCACGCAAAATGGAATATGTCGACTACTGCTAATCGTTATGGTGCTCGCCCTGCTTTGGACCCCCAGGCAGGTGCAGTGCCGGGCCCTATGTCTCGAAAGGGTCCAACCCCAACTACTGGAGGTCCTTCTCAGATGTCCTGTGGAGCCAGGGGACATGAGAATAGGACGACTGGCCATACTAAACGAAGACTTAAAATAATGCACTGGAATGCGGAGGGAGTCAGCAACAAAAAAATAGAATTAGAAAAAATCTTGGACCAAGAAAAAGTAAGCATATGTTGCTTGCAAGAAACTCACCTCAATGAAAATATAGCCTTCAAAATCAGAGGCTACCAGTGTTACCGATCTGACCGAAAGAACAGGCGAAAAGGTGGGATACTGACCCTTGTAAGAAATAACATCATGGCTTCCCAAATCAAAGTCTACATGGAAGGGGCTGAGTATCAGACACTTAAACTTAAGACAGGTAATACAAATCTACATCTGATCAATTACTACTGTCCAAGTGACCGCCCACAGGCACTGGACACTCTACCACTAAAAGAAAAAATGATTGTGTGTGGCGATTTCAACAGCCACTCGCAGAGCTGGGGCTATGATCACATGGACCAGAGAGGAGAGAGACTGGAAGACTGGCAAGATGAGAATAGATTCATGTTGATTAACAAGCCGTCCGACCCACATACTTTCTACTCGAGATCATGGCACTCTACAACTACACCTGACCTGGCTTTTCATTCACCAGACCTGGAGTGGAACATTACACGAACTGTTGGGAAACAACTTGGTGGCAGTGACCATCGGCCAGTCTTTCTAACCGTAGAAAATGAGCTTGTAAGTGAAAGCAGCACCCTCTCGAGGTGGAACTACAAGAAAGCAGACTGGGCAATGTACAAGCATCGCACCAGCATACTGGTTAGAAACCTGAACACTGAGAAAGACATAAATAAAGCAGTTGAAGAGTTTGGGAAATGCATACTACAGGCAGCGCGAGAAACAGTACCAAGAGGAGCCCGTAAACAATATAAACCCTACTGGAGTAGTGAACTGGAACAGTTGCATAATGATGTTGAAGTGTGTAGAAAGCAAGCAGAGGCCACACCCAGCCAAGAGCACCACAATAAATTCCAGCATGCAAAAGCCAAATTTCAAAGGGCCAAGCTGCAGGCTAGACGGAAAAGCTGGCAGAAGAAAACGGAGTCTCTGAACTTTGAAAGAGACACAAGGAAATTGTGGAAGCTAATAAAACAGCTTAATGACGAGGGCACAGGGAGAAACTCAAAAATTGCACTACATAAAGATGGAAAAATCTTAACAAGAAAGCAAGCAGCTGACCTTTTTGCGGACTCGTTCGCACAAGATAGCAATATCAAAATTAGTCCAGAGAAACAACAAGAGATTCGAGAGAAACGACAACATACAGGACAGAAGGAAATAGTACATGAGGTTCTGGAGGCACCCATCACAATCAGCGAACTGGAGCTAGCCATATCAAAACTGAAAATGAGAAAGTCACCAGGAGCTGATGGTATCTCCAATGAAATGATCAGGAACCTAGGAACAGAGGCCAAAACAAAGCTGTTGCAGATCTTCAATAACAGCTGGACCTTAGGCAGTGTTCCACAAGCCTGGAGAGAAGCAATCATGATACCCCTCCTAAAATCAGGGAAAGCTGGTTCCATTGCCTCTAGCTACAGACCAATTAGCCTCACCAGCTGTCTCTGCAAAACACTGGAGCGCATCATCAATCACAGACTGCAGTGGTACATTGAAAGTAAAAACATCCTTGTGCCACAGCAGGCTGGCTTTAGGCAGTGCTACTCTACGGAAGATCAGACAACCTACCTCTCTCAAGAAATTGAGGATGCATTCCAAGAGAAGAAGCTGGTGCTTGCGGCATGGATAGATCTGAAGAAAGCCTTTGACAAAGTCTGGAAAGAAGGTCTGATGAAGAAACTGAGAAACTGCAAAGTCAATGGAAGAATGTACAAATGGGTGAAAGCATACTTGCACAACAGAAGAGCCAGAGTACAGATAGACGGACTCAAGAGCAAGAAAGTACTACTGCGTCACGGTGTCCCCCAGGGCGGAGTCTTGTCCCCCACACTTTTTCTAATCTTCATCAATGATCTTGTTGCTCACCTACCGCATGGAATTAAAGCGGCAATGTACGCCGATGACCTGGTTCTATGGAGCACAAATGAATATGCATCAGTGGCCACCAGATTGCTACAAAGAGCTGTAGATACATTTGCTGCATGGGCAAATAGATGGTGTGTCAGCATAAACACTGACAAGTGCAGCACCACCCTATTTACCCTCTCTCCAAAACAAAAGGCAGGGATCATCCAGATAAATGGAACACCCCTAAGAGAAGATAAAGAACCAACATACCTTGGAGTAACATTTGATGGCAAGCTGACATGGAGAAAGCACATCAACAAAGCAGTAGCAAAAGCCAGAAGGAAAATAGCCATCCTGAGAAAGCTAAGTGGAACCACATGGGGAGCCAGTACGAAAATACTTAGCAAAGTTTACCAACAGAGCATACGACCACACCTGGAATATGGGTCAACTGCGTGGTGTTCAGCATCAAATACCACACTACAAGAGCTGGACAAGGTGCAAAATCAAGCACTTAGAGTCACCACAGGAGGGATGAGATCAACCCCTATAGTGGAAATGGAGAAGATGGGGAGGACACAGGCACTGAGTGAGCGCAGAGATACGAAAACGCTAATACAAGCAGAAAAGTTCCTCAGCTTGCCAGGCCACCCTATGAAGAACAGATTTGAAAACCTAGCTATGGGGCGGTTGAAAAGAAGTAGTTTTATCCACCAGGCCAAACGACTCTGCAGAGAAACCACTGATCTGCCCACAGTTGGTATCCCCCTAACAACTATTCCAGAGCGAACTCCATGGAAAGATGAGCATAGACTATCATTACAAATCCAGACAAAAGTGAGAGGAATATTTGACAAGGAAGAACAGAACAGTGTGCAGCGCAGAACAGCCACTCTCAGCTTCCTTGATGAAGAATACCCACAGGACCTCTGGATCCGAGTCTACACAGATGGGTCAGCACAAAATGCTGTTCGAAATGGAGGAGCGGGAGTGTACATAGAATACCCAAATAATACTAGGGACACAGCCAGAGTACCGGCAGGAAAGTACTGCCATAACTATGATGCCGAAATTGAGGCAATCAAGATAGCAACAGAGAAATTACTAAATAACAGCAATGGTACACAACCTGTGGTGCTACTAACAGATGCAAAATCAGTACTCGAGGCGCTCCTCTCTGGGAAATTGCCAGTACTAAGGACACTACTTTCTGAACTTAGCAGTCAGCATAAAGTCACCATACAGTGGATACCATCCCACTGTGGAGTACCCGGAAACGACAGAGCTGATCAATTGGCTAAGGAAGGAGCCAAAGAGGAACAGCCTGATGTGCCCGTTACATACCACCAAAAGAAAAGAATGATCAAATCAGTCAGAAAGCCACCAAAACCTGCTCAAGATGACTACCACATTATGGACAGACCAGAACAAGTCATTATTCTGCGCCTCAGAACAGGACACAATAGATTACGCAACCACATGTATACAAAATTCAAGATTGGTGAAACAGCCATGTGCACATGTGGATTGGCGTCGCAGACAGCAGAGCACATACTCCAAGACTGCCCAAAATATAACATATCTAGGCAAACCT
Organism: Cepaea hortensis; assembly: GCA_963921405.1. Taxonomy (NCBI): domain Eukaryota; kingdom Metazoa; phylum Mollusca; class Gastropoda; order Stylommatophora; family Helicidae; genus Cepaea; species Cepaea hortensis. The sequence continues at coordinate 18,415,388 of OY992894.1, forward strand.
TCTGGCCTAGAGAGACGACAGTGGAAGATAAACTCTATGGACCACTGTGTGAACTGAAAAAAACAGTTCAATTCATGCAAGAGACGACATTGCAGATATAGACATATTTCAAGCGAACGAAAGAAGAAGAAGAAGAAGCTCATTGTTCTTGTCTCGGCCATAGAACGTAGCTAAGCCATCCAGGTATTTACCTCTCTGTCCTCCTCTTGTTCTCTTCCCCTCGATCTTGCCAGTTGTCACCAAGTTCTCCAATTTATTTTTTCTCATAACGTGACCAAATAATATTGACTGTCTACGTCTGATTTCTCTAATCAGTTAGATTCATATTAGGATGTAACCAAATCACGATGCAGCATGTGAAGACTGGCCAGGATTGGACCAATATTGGTATGGTTTCTTTCACAGGTTTAGATATCTCATTGCCAACATGCGAGGCAATAAATTGTGCAATATGTTGTTCGATTTATTTGTTTAAATCTCAATATAATCAGAGACAACAGTTGGGGAAGCATTGAGGCCACTAAGACAGGCTCATAAACACATTCACAGGTATTGGTCTACACCAGTCTCGCTCTGCCAGATGCAAGCTCGTGGCTTCAACCTCATGGCCAGCATCATAAAATCATCATCATCGTGTGCCGTGTTGTTAGGCCTGGGCGGTCATGGTTCACTACGCGACCACTAGTCTTGGATAGGTCTGTCGAATATGCCATGTGGCCAAGCCATTCAGGTTTCATCTCTTTGCCATCCTCTTGCTATTTTCCCATCGATTTTGCCAGCTGTGGCCAAGTTTTCAATGAAATCTCAATTGTTACGACACCCCTGGGGCCAGTAAGGTCAACTTTCGGTTATATCTCTCTTCAGAACGTGCCCACTTTCTATGTCTAATTTTTCTAAACAATTTACGGTTTTAATTTGTTTCGCGACGAACTGCCTCATTCGTTTTTATGTCTGCCCAATGGATTTTTTGCATATCCTCTAAAACCACATTTCCATTGCCATTAGCTATTTCTCAGGTTGTCAATGTTTTCACATGCATTACCATGGACAGACAGAAAAACCAATGAACAAGTCCTTCAAGAAACAAATGAAGATCGCAAACTGATTTAGAGTCATTAGACGTAGACAGTCAAATTTTTTTTGGGCATGTTATGAGAAGAAATGAATTGGAGAACTTGGAGACAACTGGCAAGATTGAAGGGCAGACACCAAGGAGAAGATCGAGAAGTAAATACCTGGATGACTTGGCCACGTGGCATGGTCGAGACAGGAACACGGAGTTGATCCACGGCTCTGGTGATCGAGTGAGATGGCAGAACATGACCGCTTACGCTTATCGGCATGGCACATGATGGAGGGATGGATTTTCACATGCGTATAACAATTTAGGTTCTATATCGCACTTTTTACTTTGTCCTAATGCAGTCACAACTTTTTATTCGTGTTTTCCATCTTGCAAAAGGCTATCTTTGCCATAGCGATTCTTGTTCTACTTACTACAAGTACAAGACACCTTCCATCAGCTGTTCCAACTGTCTGTTCAAAGCTAGTTGTAAAAATTCACTTCTTTAAGAATTTCCCTATTTACATGAAAGTTATATTGCGGTATTTCTTTCTTCTTGGAGACGACCATATTCTGTTTTCTGACAATTCAACTCTCACCCTTGTTGCCCACTCACAGTGTAAAATTACCGCATCTAATAAATGCTGCAGATCCTGTTCATTGTCTGCAATTAATGCTGCGTCATTTACTTATCGTACATTATTGATGTTATGTCCCCCGGTGACACTTCCTCCCATACCCTCTAATTTCTCATATTTTCACAATGTAGAAAAATCCTATCAGTAGGTATTATGTAGCTGGTCATGCGAGAGTAGACTTATTCCTGCAGCGATGTCCTGTTGTCATTTGGAGGTGACAGGTTCGAATACCGGTGGGGTAACTTTCAATGTGTCTGTTATTTAGTTTGTTCACTAGTCCGTTCTTCTACTTCTGTGAGTGTCAAACAATACACTATTTATTTATAACCTCTCTTGATAGCTGTGACAAATTATTAGATGATTGACAGAGGACCTAGTTTGTAGTGTTCTCTGGAGATATATCTTGAATAATAAATAACAAGATAAAGGATATGATTTAGCACGTTTTGTCTAGAGGTCACTCAAATGAGCTAATCATTCCCGCAATAGCCTTTTTGGAGAACCATTTTCCTTTGGCTCAAACCCCCACTGTGAGACCACTATGTATCTACACAGAAATTTATAAAAGAAGTAACTAGTTCACCCAAGGCCAGAGAAGATCTGAACTATTAGCGCCTGTACAACTGAGGATCCCTCTCACTCAACATAATGTTGCCAGTGTGCTGTTCGTCCGTCACATAGATCTTCTCCTATATATTTTGTCATTTTGTGACCTATATCAGTTCAATTAGTCTTTAGGACTCATTTATTTGTAGAAAAACAAACTTCAACATTAACTGTACATTACATCTGTTGGACAAGACATCTACATGACAGTTTCCTGCCAAAAGTGAGACATACATTCACAAGGAATTGTTTACACCACAATTGTACAAGATAGACATCATGTGATACTTGACAACATCTATACAGGACTTTTCACAATATGTATAACCAACCACAGCACTTAAGACAGTCACCAGAGACAACACTTGACAGCAACTGTACAAGAAATTCACTGGGGACATGTACTTAAAACACTGGTTCATTGAATACACAATTTATTGAGTTGATGGTGAGTCGAGTGATGACCATTGTCTCATCTCCTGTCATGTCAACACTTCAATTATTGCATAGAAAATGCATAAAATATGTCACACATGCAGGTTGATAAACAAGATACAACACCTCCCCATTACTCCACCACCCAATAATAAATTCTCCTCCTCCTCTCCTCTCTAATTACCACTACACCATTGACTTTTATCCTTTCCTCTACTGTTAATGAGGGAAAACCAAGATAAGCCATAACCTGGGGCAAGCATAGGGGCATTCTGCTCCACTGGTCTGTTTAATCCTTTTAGCACCTATGATGGGTGTTGGACAGCTCAGGTTGCAGTTCTCCCCATGATGATTTTCCAAGTCTGACTAATTATCCCCTACTGTCACAGTTTGAAGAAAAGCTACAGCCTTGTCTTTCACTGGTGAGTTGACTGTTCATGAAGTTGAGACTTAGGATGTTGTTCTCCTTTTCCTGTAGAAGAAGATCTAAGATACAAATATGTCCCAGTCTTCTTCCTTCTCCTCAGTCTATCTCACCTCCTTTACAAGTCTTCATTCTGAAACACTGTGTGAGCACCAGGCTGGAGATTAACTAAGATAAGTCCTAGCCAAACAATCCATTGTCCCAGTCATTTCACCAGACGTCTTGAATGAGATTCACCACCATAGACTTGTTGTTTAGTTCTCAGATGTCATTGATAATTATGATCACTGAAGTCTTCAGAACTCTTTTTCTCCCTTATTTATATCCAGCTGTTTGAGAGCTGAGATGAAAGTCTCTAGGAAATTCCCATATTGTGGGTTCTAGAAGATTTCACTTATAGAGAGTTGGTTCTGGATTCTGGGACTACTGGTTAGTTTTCCCAGATGATATATGGATGGCCTCTCCACCATACTGTTCTCTGTTGTCCAGAGAACAATATATTATCGTATCTTTAAGGGCATTGTTGGGTCATCACATCACACTAGCGACCGCTCCCGGTGAGATCCCCGCTCAAACTAATTAGATTTTAAAATATGGCCCAGGAATAGCGTGGGCTCATTACCTATTGGCCAATGAAAACAAGCGCATACCTCTGCCCTCCCCCAACTCGTTCTAGAACATACGATCTAATAATAGCCCTTCTATTTGGGATGGTCCCCGTTAAGACTTGACTTAAAGTATCTTTATGAAATGTGTCGGACTGGGAATGGGGAACTCTGTTCCATCATGCTACAATAGCCTGGTAGTGACCTACTTCATTATCAATTTTATAGCAAACTTGTTTCCAATGTTTGTTTGTTTTTTTTAACCAGTCTAAGGTGATTCCCATCAATTTGTAGATCTGGAAGCATCTGTATCATGTTGACATGTCTTACTTTATCGAAGGTCTTTGTGTAGTCAATGAAGCTACGACGTAGATATTTGAATAAAGTTTTCATTTTGTATCCAATTTGAACTAGAAATCGCAGTTAACATATGTAATATTAATTAAAATTTATGCACAAAGAGGTTCTGTCTTTCATGAAGTTACTAGTTAGCTGTGAACGTTTTAACTGAAGCATTCTTTTGTGTATAATTTCGCATGCACGTCAATATTCTTCAATGGTAGACGACAAGAGAAGATTCTAGACAAACTTACATCGTCGTAATAGAATATATGAGCACAAGCATTAATACATAACGCTATAATAATAGGGAACGTGAGCTCTAGAGAGGTACGATTACCACTGCCAGTTGACAACGCACTTGATGACAGTTGTGACAATGTTTACTTGAGTTGCATTCTTGCTTTCAGCTGTTGTCTAATTAGTCTGCTGCTCCCATCGATTCGTCCCTAATTGTCCATGCTTGGAGGTTATTAAATTTTCTATTTTGGTTTTAACTCTTTTCTAGAGGTTGTGTCAAACATGGTGTCAGGACGTGGATATCAACTACACTGTGTATATCTGTGCAGTGTGTTCTCCGATCGCCACCGTTATTTGGTGGCGAATCATTGCTTTTGTTGTGATGTTTGTGTTAGATGTTAAACTGATTAGGTGATAGGGAACATTCCTCCAGCAGTGTTGCTAATTCAATTCCCCATTCTTCTCATTTCGAGCGCTGATTATCAGTAACGGTCTCCCGTGATTTGTTCAGTCAACGGAATATTGTTGCATGACATATGCATTGTTTGAATTCTCTGTTCTAGTTCAGAATGTATGAACCATGTTTCATTTGTGCACGTGAATTCTGAGATGATGAATGTTTGTGATGATAATGATCTGGTTTTGGATTTCTAATATTCTTTAACAGAGCGAGGATAATCCCTAGGATAATGCTTTGGTAGGGGTTTGAAACGAACAGTAGTCAGTTTTCTAAAGTGATGCCTCTCCATCCTTGATTATTTGCCCCCCCCCCCCCCTTTCCACACACACACACACACACACACTCACAAGTATGAAAAATGGCAGGTAATTGTTTTACTAGGTGTAGACCAGTTCAGGTACGTTTTGGTTGGAAAAATAATTATGTCACCGCAGCAAGCAAGTATTTAAAAAAAAAATTACCTCCCCGGCGGGGAATCGAACCCCGGTCTCCCGCGTGACAGGCGGGGATACTTACCACTATACTACCGAGGACGGTGGGTGTTTAGTGAACCTCAAAGTCATAATCTCAAGATAGAGAGGGTGGGGTAACAGAAGGAAAAACGGATAATGTTGATTGAATGTCTGGGACTGGGCGCTAAATTATAAAAATAAATGAACAAATAACGAGACTGTATACATACAAATATATTTACAAATGATCAAAGAGCCGTTTATGGTTGTCGCCTGTGTTTAATATTAGGTGGGTGAAGTGGGTGGATGATTAGTCTAATATACAGAGTGCGAGGAAAATCCCAAGAATAATCAATGAATTAATGCTTTAGTAGGAGTTAGTTTGAAATGAAGAGTAGTCAGTTTTCTTCTCTACAGTGATGCCTCTCCATCCTTGATTCTTCCCCCCCCCCTCCCCCACACACACTATAATTATAGTGACAGTATATAAATAAAAATAATTCTGTCACCGCAGCACGCAAGTATTTAAAAAAATAAATATTACCTCCCCGGCGGGGAATCGAACCCCGGTCTCCCGCGTGACAGGCGGGGATACTTACCACTATACTACCGAGGACGGTGCGTGCCGAATGAACCTCAAATTTCTAATCTTTAGATAGAGAGGGCGGGGTAAGGTACTTTTGCTTTCTTTCACCCCAAACAAACTTTGCCAGCTATATTTAGAGTGCTTCCATATTGACGTGGATAGGCCTTAGGTTCATACCAGAATGCGATCGGCGTTGCCAGTAGTGGGTTGTGCTCAATATTTAAATTTTCAAATCCCGAAACAATCACATAATCAATTTATTATTGCTCACTGGATTTAGGAGGCCTGGTGTTCCTTGCCAGTGAGAAGTCCTGATCGTTCGGGTCCCATCGATTGACGGACGTCGGTCGCGGTGATTGGGCAATCTTGAGCATAGCCTACGATGGGTAGCGTTGTGATGTTCTGTTGTGATAATTTGGTGTGTCCAGTGTGTGCCGCGTGGTTACACACCCGCTTCACACGCGTGATCCGGGACTGTTTCCGGATCCGGTCAGGGATATGCACTACTGACGAGCTCAAATGAGGGCGAAACTCGAGTATAGTGCTTCCATATTGACGTGGATAGGCCTTAGGTTCATACCAGAATGCGATCGGTGTTGCCAGTAGTGGGTTGTGCTCAATATTTATATTTAGAGTCACCAGCTATATTTAGCGCCGACGGTGATCTCCTCTGTGTTCGGCTGGAGTGCGTGTCAGTGCGTTTCAATTGCCCCACACCACAGTGTTGTTTCTTTGGCTGTGGCAACCGTTTCTGTGTGAGTGTCTGTTTCATCATGAGTTTTCCGGAACTGGCAGCAGCTGTCCACGACAAGCAGAGTAGCGTGGCTTTTCTGCAGCATCATGGCATCTTACATTTTGCAAGACGCTGTTCTCATAATCATGTCATGGTGCTATCGCTGATTGAGCGTCAGGACAGATGGAGATGGACCCTACCACCGGTGCACATACTCAATGTATCGAGCGCATGTGGAGAACGGCCAAGGAGAGAAACAAGAGGAAGAATGGAACACGCAGGCATCTACTAGAGTCCTACATGTGCGAATTCATGTGGCGCTGACAGACTAAATGCGGTGGTCTAGATGTGTTCAACACCATTCTTGCGGACATTGTTGGATTCTGGCCACCGCAAGAATAGCGCACCACCGCCGCATAGAATTGCGCACCGATCTACGGCGCAACACACGGAAACCCCCTGAATGTTCGGCGCAACACAGGGAACCCCTGGATGTGACGTCATACCCTGGGATTCCCTTTTGTTTGGGGTGAAAGAAAGCAAAAGTACCTGGGGTAATATAAGGAGTGACAGATGATGTTGATCGAATGTCTGGGACAAAAGAAAAAGCAGCTGCTGCAGCAGGATATAACAAAATGAACTGGAAACAATTAGGTATATTTTGCTCCTGCGAAAAGAAGAGACATACTAAACAGTGAAAAAGAATCAAAATAAATTGACAACTACTAAAGTTGTTTGAATCGGTTTTTATCTGGGACAGCGCTAATTAATTATTTGTTAATTTCTGTCGAACGCTCTGTTGTTAATGTCCTCAGCAAATTCAGTGTTTGTTGCAGGCTTCGACTAATACTACATTGCTCTTCCCTTATTTCCGATTGTATTGTCTTCCTAATACTTTCCATGATTCTTAGCAAACTCTTTGTGATGTGATGCATTATGCTAATTGTTCGATGACTGATGCTTGCTTGCTTTAAAAACAAAAATTCCAAATTCGGCCTCGTTCAGCCTACTGCTTTCAGCTGTGGTTATTGTTGAGGTCCGTGGTTATTGTGGGTATTTTTACCCTGATTCTTGTCTTGTGCGCTCTTACGAGTGAGTCCTATCTCGGACTAGTTATGTAAGCGTTTGTGTCTGTGACGTCAGCTGGGGAGTTGGTCGGCGAATTGTCCTTTGTGCCCGTCTCCTCTGGTGGTTTATTTGGTTAGTGAAGGCTCCGGCTCGTCTGGCTTGACTGGTTGCAGTCCTTAAAAGGACTTCTTATGTGATATTTTTGTCTCCTGTTTTGTGTATTGCCCGTAGAAGCTTTTCGAAGTTATTTTTATTCTTGCGCCTTTTTTTCACTTTCACGTTTGAGCTCTTGCTGTCTTTCGATTGCTTCCTTTGTGGTCAGCCATGGGATGATCTCTCCGTCATCTACTATATAGTACTCGAGGTCTGCCTCACTGTCATAGTGTACCTCAGGGTATTCTACCAGTTTCCCCGTGAGTTTCTTCTTTTCTTTTTCTTCCCATCGCCTTCTGAATTCCTTGCGCCTGAGCCCTTCTTTAATTCCCTCTTTTTGCCGCTTCTATGCATTCTTCCAAGGTAGGTGCCCGGGGCAACTCCATGCCGTCGTCAGGGTACTTATCTTGGTTTTCCTCAGATGTCTGGCGGGATATTGGTTTCCCCTTGAGTTTCTCGGGCGTCGTGGTTGGGCTGCTGTCTTTATCTTGCTGTCTCGGTTCGGTCTTTTGTCGGGTTTCGCCTTGCGGCTGTCTGTGTTCTCTTTTATTGCTTCTGTTGGTTTGTTTCGGACTAATTCCATTTCAGCTTTCATCAGCTCTCTCTCCGCTTTAATGGTGCGTAGCATTTATTCGTTTTCCTTCTTCATCTCGGCCATATGTTCCGCTTGATGTTTTGCTGGATCTCCTTCTTTATTTCAGCAAAAATATGAATAAAATTTGTTGGAACTGCGGTAAAGCTGTGACAATGTAAACAATATAAAATGACACAAAGTAGTTCAGCTTTACATAACAGAATTACGACACATACAGGATGTAGCGGCGATTAGCCTTCATCAGCAAATAAACACATTCACAAAACACAACATATAGTCACGGAGATCTCATGTGACTACATTAAAACGTGACGACAGGACGAGAAGAATAAAAAGATGAAAAAATGAAAGCAATGAAGAGAAAATGAAAATTATAAAAAAATGTTCATACTTACGTCAGAATTCCGAGCTGTGAATAGCCATATACATACACAACACGGAATTCTGAGGTAAGTATGACAATTTTTTCCAATTTTAATTTTTTCTTCATTGCTTTAACCTTTTTTATTCTTCTCGTCCTGTCGTCACGTTTTAATATAGTCACAGGAGATCTTCTTGACTATACGTTGTGTTTTGTGAATGTGTTTGCTAGTTAGTTTAGTTAGTTAGGTTAGTTTGGTTCGTTTCGTTTAGTTTTGTTTAGGTTGGGTTAGGTTGGTTGGTGGCTGGTTGTTTCTTTGTTTGTTAGTTAGTTAATTAGTTTAAGTTAGTGTTAGTTAGTTAGTCGAGGTTCCAACTTCACGGCAACGGATCGTCCTCATTATGCTCCGTTCCTGTGCCAGTGAATATCACACAAAATGCTCCCCACTGTCCAATGTGAAAAGTGGAACAGACAGGAGTCTCGGCAATCCAACAGCCCGCACAGGTGCACTGTGCATAATGCCGCCGCCAGAATGCCAACACAACAGTCATCCACGAATACCACAGTTCATAGTCGATGGAATCGGCAGTCACCAGAAAGACCTCATTGACCCGGGTTTTCTCACATGGCTCTGTCTCTATCCGTAGGGCGACCCGCCGAAAGAGGCCGTGGTGGTTCAATGCCTAACCGCCACGCTGGGGACCGGAAGTCGTCCGTTTGTTTGCTGATGAAGGCTAATCGCCGCAACGTCCTGTATGTGTCGTAATTCTGTTATGTAAAGCTGCAATACTTTGTGCCATTTTATACTGTTTTATTTCAGCAAGCAGCTTTTCATTGTCGCTGGTCGGTGTCGGTGTTTGAAGCCGCTTGATTTGCTTCTTTAGCTCCTCTATCTTGTCTTGCAGTTGAGATTTTTCCGCTTGTGAGATGCCTGTGGCTGTCTCGCACCTCCGCATTGCGTCCTTATAATACTTATATGGTGTCTTTGTGGTGATGGCGAACTTTAAGACGTCTCTGTGTCTTAGGAGGTACGGACAGCCCAAGTATCTTGCTCCAGCCTTGCTCAGGAAGTTGGCGCACTTTCTTTTGTTGTTGGGTGTTTGGAAGTCCGTGTCCAGCTTGGCCAGAGGACACTCCTTGAAGGCGTGATGATCGACGCAGTACCGGCATATTTGATTATTTCCGTCTTACTGCGATATGCTGCTCTGCTGTGGCCGGCCCTCTAGCATCTTGAACATTGACTGACTCTTGGGATGAATCTCTCTGGTTGTTGTATTTTCTTGCTGATTGATATCTCGCTGCCATGTGTCGTCACCACCGCCAAGGTTGTAGGAATCTCGGAGTAGGTGAGGGGTCGCTCCGCCTTCAAGAATCGGATGTGGAGATTCTCTTCCTGTAGCTGCTTCAGAATTTGTTCACCTGTCAGCTCCGTTTAGATACACTTGACAACCCACTTGATCGTCGGTGTGTCGGTGTTTCAAACTCTAGTGTCTTTCTCCTCCCTCTGCTTCTCAGTAGGTTTGGCTCATGTTTGTGGTGGGTTGTCGTCCTTCCTCGTGGTAGCTTCGTTGGAGGTTGCTTGAGGTTCTTGTTGTTTGCTGCAGCTCTCAGGCAGATTCTCTCCGCTCGTCTTCTTGTCGGTTCCCACGCTGCACATCTAGGATGCTACGTGTCCTTTGGTGTTCTTGCCACGTGCCATTTTCCCCCGTATCAGGTTGCTTGACTTGTTCAGGTGACTTGTCTTGTTAGAGCTGCAGTTGCGAATGACTATTATCCGTGCCGTTATAAAACTGACTGGGACACTGATCACGTGACACATCCGGTGATGGCTGTCCACAAACATGGAACATTTTATATCCTCCTCTAAGGTCGTCATGCCGAATGGATAAGAGCTTTCGTTCTTAAACAATGTGCTGATGCCGAGGTAGCGGGTTCAACCCCTACACTGTCAGCGGGACTAAAATACTGACTTCTCGTCTGTGTCTTGGGGACGTATTTTACAAGTACCTCAGAAGTCGAAATCACTGACGGAAGTGGGTTCACCTGAAGGCGTGGGGCACTGGCTAAAGACTAAAGGGAAAGATAGTCCACACACACAAATCTGTTAAGTGCACTAGAAATAGTAGCACGTGTATGGACTACGCTTGAGTTCAAAGTGAGCACATGCCTCCCAAAATATATTCTTCTTGATTTGTTGCATAGCGGATGGAACCATAAACTGTACCATGAGCAGGTGGCTACTACTGCATCAGTCATCAGTCACTTATAATCACTTCTTCTATGGCAGACACCGGTGTCCTCTTGTTTGACATGTTGATAACGTTGGTTGTATTATTATTATTATTGGTACAAAGCTCTTAAAGTTTTCCACATTAATATTTCTGAATTTCTCTCCTGCCTAGTAGTTCCCACATACGTATTTCTGAATTCCTCTCTTACCTAGTAATTCCCACATTCATATTTCTAAATTCCTCTCACCTAGTATTTCTCAAATACGTGTTTCTTAATTCCTCTCACCTAGTAATTCTCACATACATATTTCTAAATTCCTCTTACCTAGTGTTTCCCACATACATATTTCTGAATTCCTCTCACATACGTATTTCTGAACTTTCTTACCTAGTATTTCCCACATACATATTTTTGAATTCCTCTGACCTAATATTTCTCACATACATATTTTTGAACTCCTCTCTTACCTAGTAATTTCCACATTCATATTTCTAAATTCCTCTCACTAGTATTTCTCACAAACATATTTCTAAATTCCTCTCATCTAGTATTTCTCACAAAAATATTTCTGAATTCTCTTATCTAGTAATACCCCCACATACAGGTAATTTTTCTTCTATTTCATCTATTCTGTTTTGTCCCATACATTTATCTTTTTCTTATGACTGATAAGTGATCTCGTAACATCTACAGCACTCAAAGCTTCAGTTATTTTCTTTCTCCCTTCTTTGTCCACAATATTTTCCACATTCTTCTCAAAATCCCCATCTCTACCGCCTACAGTTTCTTTACCATTTCATGACTCATTGTCCAGCACTCACATTCATGCATCACACAATCCATCTTTCTTACCAGCTCACCCTCAGACATCACCTTTAAACACATGCAGGTCACACACAATTTTTCAGTAGGCGGATTTTTTGGTACCTATATTTCTGCCTAGAACGCAATTAGAAAAACACACACACAAAGAGTAGCACACATACATACAAACGTCACCGAATGCATGACTTTTATTCTTCAGCAAGATTTAACACAGCTGTTCAACAAGCATGCCAGGCTGCACGCAATAAATGCCAGTTTTGGCTGTAATGCAAATGTCTCCTGGTAACATATAACAGACAATGCTGAGTCCAGTGTCAGCTGGCCAGAAACTATCTCAACACAAATCCTTGATTGATCCAAGCAGGGCATTGGGCAGGAAACAAACATGAAACATGGATTAGATCAACTGAATAACATAAGATTAAATTACTGGATAAAAGTACACCAGTTGAAGTTTTCTACTACCACCTGATGCTATCTTTCTCTGTGTGGACAACTGGCAATGTCACGACAGCAAGACTGCCGCTAAAGCAGAATATTGCATCCAAAATAATCAAGATTATTAGTGTTAAAGATAAAAGTATATAGGATAATTCTGCCCTACTCAGTCATGTGAAATAAAATGTAATTGCAGTTTCACAGAAACAGCACATTTCAGTGTAATTAAATAAGTAGAACTCTACTGTTCAAATATAATGAATTAGTTACCAAGTTTAATTAGAATAATAACCATCATCATATAGAAGCTCCTAAATAGAACATATTGCTCTCACCCTGGCCCACTAAATAGATTATCAATCCTTTGCCATTTCTCTCACTCTGGCCAACTACACAGATGATCAATCCTCTACCATTGCTCTCACCCTGGCCCACTAACAGATTATCAATCCTTTACAATTGCTCTCACTCTGGCCCACTAAACAGATTATCAATATTTTGCCATGGCTCCCACCCTGGCCCACTAAACAGATTATCAATCCTTTGCCATTGCTCTCACCCTAGCCCACTAAACAGATGATCAATCCTTTACAATTGCTCTCACTCTGGCCCACTAAACAGATTATCAATATTTTGCCATGGCTCCCACCCTGGCCCACTAAACAGATTATCAATCCTTTGCCATTGCTCTCACCCTGGCCCACTAAACAGATGATCAATCCTTTACCATTGCACTCACTCCGGCCCACTACACAGATGATCAATCGTCTGCCATGGCTCCCACCCTGGCCACTACAAAGATTATCAATCCTTTGCCATTTCTCTCACTCCGGCCAACTACACAGATGATCAATCCTCTACCATTGCTCTCACCCTAGCCCACTAAACAGATGATCAATCCTTTACAATTGCTCTCACTCTGGCCCACTAAACAGATTATCAATATTTTGCCATGGCTCCCACCCTGGCCCACTAAACAGATTATCAATCCTTTGCCACTGCTCTCACCCTAGCCCACTAAACAGATTATCAATCCTTTACCATTGCTCCCACCCTGACCCACCAAACAGATTATCAAACCTTTGCCATTGCTCTCACCCTGGCCCACTAAACAGATGATCAATCCTTTGCCATTGCTCTTACCCTGACCCACTACACAGATGATCAATCCTATGCCATTGCACTCACCCCGGCCCACCAGATTCTCACTCCTTTGTCTGTTACCCTACATCATGCATTCTCATACACCAGGCGTCTCCAATGTCCGGTGTTCATCTTGATGCTGGTTGACCACCGCCTCTTCTTCCCCAAACCCCACATCTTCCAAATCTGTCCTTTCCAAAGCTCTGTGACATTTATTATGGCCAAAGTATTCCAGTTTCCAACACATGACGCTGATTGAGAGCCAGTTTCAACAATAAATAAATAAATGGTACAGCTAGCAAATCTGAAATGTGATGATCGAAGGCAGATGATCTGCTGGTGCAGATATTCAACAATCTTTTACAAATACAGCATGAACTGTCACCCTTGATCCATGCAATCATATTCAATGAAACAACTCATAAAAACAAAAAGAAATCTATATAAGATTGAGGTTTACAGAATATTTCATACTTCACGGTGAGCTGCTGGTACCCCGAGTCTACCAACTCCCCATCTTCAAAGATGGCAGAAATTATGCACACACTATAAACATTTAAAATCTAAAGCTTGAATTCAAAACAATGCATTCCCTTAGGGAATGTAAACACAGACACAAACAATGTTGCAAAATTTATTGCCTGGCATAATTCGCCTGAATATTAATTGTAATCAGTTTGACTTCAGCTGCAGGTTCTGGGGCAGATATCGGCTATAATGGCACTCTAATCCTCCCTCATCTGAAATGTTAATGAAGCTGTTGTCACTTACATCATTTGTTGCCCAGTTTTAAACTTTCCACATAAATCTTTGTCTTCCTTTGCCAGGTATTTTCCTCCCACATTAAGACTAATTTCTCCATTCGACCTTTACTGTTGACAAGTTCCATACTTTACATTTCTTTGATTTCGATGAAAGATCTAGCAACACCTGCGAATAATCCTCTAATTTTTTTTTTCTTCTCTGCCCATGTGCTTCTTAACCCTAAACAACCACATCTCCACAACCTCAAATTTCTTCAATATGACCCATTCTTTAGCATATGCACCCCCCACAGACCAGACCAGACAACTTTTCAGCAAGCAGAGTTTTGTGATTGTTGTGATAGCAATCAGTTATGCGTGAGGACATACATGTGACAGCAATCAGTTATACGTGAGGACATACATGTGACAGCAATCAGTCATACATGAGGAAATAAATGTGACAGCAATAAGTCATACATGAGGAAATAAATGTGACAGCAATCAGTCATACGTGAGGAAATAACTGTGACAGCAATCAGTCATACATGAAGAAATAACTGTGACAGCAATCAGTCATACATGAGGAAATAACTGTGACAGCAATCAGTCATACATGAGGAAATAACTGTGACAGCAATCAGTCATACATGAGGAAATAACTGTGACAGCAATCAGTCATACATGAGGAAATAAATGTGACAGCAATCAGTCATACATGAAGAAATAGCTGTGACAGCAATCAGTCATATGTGAGGAAATAAGTGACAGCAATCAGTCATACATGAGGAAATAAATGTGATAGCAATCAGTCATACATGAGGAAATAAATGTGATAGCAATCAGTCATACATGAAGAAATAACTGTGACAGCAATCAGTCATATGTGAGGAAATAAGTGACAGCAATCAGTCATGCATGAGGAAATAAATGTGACAGCAATCAGTCATACATGAGGAAATAAATGTGATAGCAATCAGTCATACATGAGGAAATAAATGTGACAGCAATCAGTCATACATGAGGAAATAACTGTGACAGCAATCAGTCATATGTGAGAAATAAGTGACAGCAATCAGTCATACATGAGGAAATAAATGTGACAGCAATCACTCATACATGAGGAAATAAATGTGACAGCAATCAGTTATACACGAGGAAATAACTGTGACAGCAATCAGTCATACATGAGGAAATAAATGTGACAGCAATCAGTCATACATGAGGAAATAACTGACAGCAATCAGACATACATGAGGAAATAACTGTGACAGCAATCAGTCATACATGAGGAAATAAATGTGACAGCAATCAGTCATACATGAGGAAATAACTGTGACAGCAATCAGTCATACATGAGGAAATAAATGTGACAGCAATCAGTCATACATGAGGAAATAACTGTGACAGCAATCAGTCATATGTGAGGAAATAAATGTGACAGCAATCAGTCATATGTGAGGAAATAACTGTGACAGCAATCAGTCATACATGAAGAAATAACTGTGACAGCAATCAGTCATACATGAAGAAATAAATGTGACGTATTAGGGAAAAATGGAATGACCTACAGCACAGCTTCAAAAACCAACATTAAGAAAAAAGCAACAACAAATGAACATCTAAATCATTTGAGATGATATACACATAGAGAATTATTACTGTATATTTACTTCACAGAGACTGTAACATCATTACATATCAATTACACATCACATAACATGTAAAGATGATGAAACAGGTTTCGTAATCATGTTGAAGAATAAATATGCCTCTAAACCATCTTGTTTTTATTTTCAAAATGTAAACCTGTCTTCAAACAACCAGCAGGATCTGAAGATCAAGTAACATGTGACAATATAAACACAAGGCCTACGAAACTCAGATATTATAGGCACATTTTTGCTGTCTTAACATCCATCCTGTAAAACCTATTCCAACGGAAAAATAAATTAAAGAATTGTGTCAAAGACAAAAAGAAGGAATAAAACTGCACAACCAATGTATGTTGAAATGAAAACAGTACTAACAAGTAAAGCTGATATTATATGTGGATGGTACTTGGATGTAAATGAGGTTTGAAAAAGTAGCAAATACCAAATACAAAACATCCCTCTCAGAGGAGACAACTCTCAAGAAACCCTACTTACAGTATAGGTTATCTTCAATAAATTCTGTGAACACAGAGCAATACAAAAGCCCTAGTAATAAATAATTCCTTTGTATGTGGTGCAAAATTGTTTTTCTGTATGTAAAAAGAAAAGAAATTTTGAGTAAATAACAGTGACAACAAAAAGTAACGAATCAACAAGAGGTGTTGTAAAATTCACAGGTATGTATAATGTGGACTTTCAAACATGGCTCACACAAAATGGGAGTTTGTTGTGCCAACAATCTTCATTGTGGACCAAACATGTTTAGTCAATGTCCTTGTTTCAATAAGTTTGGACTGTTTATGCCGAATCTATAAACGCCACATGGCCTTGTTCTAGAGTAGGCAAGGAATGACAATGATCAAATGAAAAGTTCAATCCCCCACTTTCAACGTACCAACAGTGAACGATGAAGCAAGTGCATATAATGACAATACAATGTAAGAAGCTAATGTGTAATACTGACAGAATATTCAAATGAAATGGTAATCAAACCATGAGCCCAGACACAACAGTGTCAACATTATTCAATTGGTGTGGTGGCACCAACATTTATATGTCATCAATATCAATATCATCATCATCCTCATCATTTTTATTATGTGCAGCAACAGCACTGGCAGCCTTCTTGTCACCACTGACAGCCGGGGTGCTGGGTGCCTGGGTCTTCACTGGTTCCACCGTGATTTCTGTGACCTTCTGAGTGTTGGAATAAATGATCTGCAACACACCAAACAGTTAATGATAGAAACAACAATATATATACATATATTGACAGTGTTCAAAAAACAATATTTTCTTATCTGTGGCCAAAGGACATTGCGCCGGTAATACTTTCAGGCAGACAGAACCCATCACTTTGGACAGAATTATCATCACATGCCATGCTCATTAACAAGGGCGGTATGTTTTCCATCTAGCAAAAGGCTACCTTTGCCATAGCGATTCTTGTTCTAATCTCTTCAAGGCACCTCCCATTATATGTTAGGACTGTTCTAAGACAGTAATACCAATTCACTTGTTTAAGAATATTCTCATTTACCCACATATTACATTGTGGTATTTCTTTCTTCATATTGATGACCATAATCAGTGTCATCTTACAATTTAATTCTAACCCGAGTTGTTCACTGTGTATAATAACCGCTTTTACTAAATGTTTCTCAGATGCATGCTGAAGTCAGACATACTGGCCTGAGCTGGAAAGGTGTAATCGTGAGGGAGTGGAATGGTTTAAGGGTATAACATTAGCTTCTAATTTGAGACAGCACTTTGGTGTAAAGGTTATGAATGTAATTTGCAATCCCGCATACCACATTTGAAACACAGCTGCGGGCGATTTGTAAGCAGACCAGCTTGAATAGGCTTTCATACAATGGTATGAGTGCCAGTCGTTCAGAAAGCAATGGCAAACTACTGAAAGCAAACTTGCCAAGAAATAAAAAAAACAGCCAAAAAAATTCTGGGGTTGACTGCGTAATAATCAACATGCAAGTACCTTCTAATGTGAGCAAATATTGATAATGATGTGGATTGTTGCATCACATGGAACCTGAAAATGGAGCACTTCATCCCTGATCCTGGGATAATGAATCAGATTCAAGCCTTTGAGATAAGAGTAAAAGAGGACATGTATGCACATTTCAAATCCCTCAGTAGTTGCAGAGTCGGCCAAATAGGCTGTTCCCCTAATTAAGTTTCAAATCCCTCAGTAGTTGCAAGAGTAGGCCAAATAGGCTGTTCCCCTGATTAAATTTATTATCCAAAAACCTACTTTAAAGACAAATTACTGTGTGTGGTTATGTTAAACAAACGCACTGATCCTCCCCAGTCTTAAGGTGTTTGTGCACTGTAATGAGATTATCCTTGTGTGATCTATAGAAGACTGCAGAACTTATGGAGTGCAATGATAGTGCTGCGAGCATTGATGGTGAGCCTTTACACAATAAACAAACATGATGTACTCCTCTCAGAAGAGGAACAAAGAAGACATGCGTAGAAGAGTTTATCATAACAACACACAAACGATCCTCTCAACAACACAGTTACCAGTATCAGTGTAAACCCCATGTACTAACATCACAATGCTACAACCTACGATGGTAAGTTCATAAGTAAGTCACAAATGGCTGTAGAAAAATAACTAAATACGATAACTTGAAACCAGTTTATTTTTATACATACATTTTTATGCATCAATGTTGGTGGAAAGTATGTTGAGAAATAAAGGGACAATGTATGTATAACAATAAACTGGTTTCAAGTTGTTATCATATTTAGTTATTTTTCTACAGCCATTTGTGACTTACTTATTAACTAACCCTCATACAATGCTATGTATTCACTAGTTTTGCATAATACTGTTTGTGGCATACATTAAAACAAGATAAGGATATTTATAATTATAAACCCCTTGTCACACCATGAGGTGTATTTGGGCACATGGTGCTTGCTCCATATTTTTAGGTCAGTGAGCACTTGACGGGTGAAGTGGTCAAGGTCAGTATCACACCGGCCACCTTGACTTATTCTAGGCTGGATCGAGCTGGGAACCCATGTCAGTGACAAAATCCCTGCCTCAAAGAGAATTCCAATATCTGTGTATGTCACAAGTCAGCCCTCCCGTGTGTTACTGAGTACATAAGGGAGGCACAGAACAGCCACACTGTAACCTGCCATGCATGTTGTAGGGGGCAAGTAAGGAGGGTTGGCATGGGATTGGCTACCTTAGCCCATAGACAACTTTCCACGCAAAATCCAACCAATCATGAAAATTTCAGAAAATTAACTCGGCCAATCAAGATTACAGACGCATGACAAGAACCCACAAGGCAAAAGAAAAATAAAGGTAGGACTAAAAACACAGAGAGAAGAGAATTAGAAGAAAAAAACGTATAATATGAGGAATTAAAAAGATATGACCACAGGTTGGGCAGGCACCATGTAGCAGCTGCCATGTCATGTACTAACTTGACTGACTGACACCTGGCTGTCTTGACAGTCGACAGTTTGTAAAATGGAGTTATACCTCTCCATAGCACGCTGAATTCAGAGACCATGCGTTGAGCATGCAGCATGATCCCTCTCTTGGCCTGACTAGTTTACTCCAGAGGAATAGTAACACCAATATGTCTGAACAAGACAAGCTGCAGAAGCTGTCAGATCAGCAAAGCAATACTCTGTTCACCTGTCAGAGCTTCCATCCTAGACCAGTTGCTGACAAAGGTTTTGGGCCTGGTCTGCCCTGCCACGACATTTAGTCTTTAGGTTGCATTTCCTCATACTAGGGTAAGTTTTGTACCCTCCCAATTACACTCCTCCACCCAAGCCGTTGGCACAATGTGGGGTGTCGGGTTTGGTGAGCGCCACCCAAAATTCAGTGCTAACAGAAAGCAGGTAGTACCATCTGTAATATGGTAGCACAGTCACATCTGACCTAGACCTGACTTTCTTGTACTAGCTGAGCAAGATAAACTGGATTCACCAGCTTAGAAAAGCATGGAGGCAATAGTTTATTACGCACACAAACTATTCTGCAAGTAAACAAATGTTACAAAATTACCTCAACATTCTCTTCTCCCTCCTCATCTTCGTCTGACTCTTCCTCCGCTTGCTCTAACCAATTTACAAAAACATGTGCCTCCTTCTGGATCTGAGCACACTGCTCTTTACTCACATATTTTTTAGATGGCTGAAAATATAAAGGCCAGGTTTTCATTTCCTGCAAGGAAGGTGCATTTGTAAACAATGTTAAAGCATGCAATGTGGAATTTATGTACCATTATATAGCAGGTATTTTGCAGAACACTGCTTTCATCCCACCCTGCTGAAAAGTTTCCAGCTCTCTTGCCATTTCTCCTGCTTCGTACACCTTAATGCCCAATGTATCTACAATGTTCTGTCTGCATCTTCATACTGATCGACCTGTGCAGTCAAGGGCTACAAGCTGTTAAGAGGAAGATCATGGATGGCTCAAGAAGATACAGAGAAGTGTGCACACTTGAGAAGATTGGCAGAGGCAAGGAGTGGGTCAGAGTGCCAAATAGAAATTCAGACTTGTGCGGGGTTATAATCACATTAGGCTGTGAGTGTAGCGAGTGGCCAGCAGCGCTGTGGCAGTAGAAATTCAGAAATTAATCCATGACTACTCTCGCCCTGGCGATGATCTCTACTGAAGGCTCTGTGATAAGAGACAAAAAAAGTTCCTGGGGATTCATAGCAAAAGCAAATGGCCAATGTTTAGTAAAGGAGAGCTTGGTATATGACACCACAACCTGTTTGAGAATGGAGGTGGAGGCGGTTACTGCAGGTTTCTGCTGGTTGGAGAACTAACTGTATACGCATGTTGTAACTGATTCACAAAGCATGGTGGCAAAGTTGAAGACTGGCATGCTTCATGCAGAATGGCATGCATCAATTCAGAGGTCCTGAGTTGTGAGCATTCGCTGGATCTTTTCTCCAGAACACTGGTGTGGTTGGAAATGAACAGGCAGACAGATTGGCTGGTGCCGCATCATTAGGGGGTGATTTGATGCATAAGGCAGATGTAGTGAAGGCCTTCTGTAAGCATGTGAATAATGCAGAAGAACAAATAAACTATCATGGTCTAGAGAGAACGCGACAGCTGGGGATGGTCAGAGGATCTGGTCAACAGTCATCACTTAGAGGAAAAGCAAGACGGACATATAATCAAGATTGCAGCGGGCACCATTAATATTAGACCTCTTTGCTGGCTGTTGAAGATGAGGACTGAGCACTTATGAGAATGCCTCAAGTTCAGTGATGTCGGTTCTTGTCTCAACTCAACCCTGTGGTGAGGGGGTTATGAATGCAATTCGTAATCCCACATGTCACGTTCGAAACACGGCAGGCAATTTAGAAGCAGACTGCCTTGCGTTGGTTTTCATACAATGGTAGCAGTGCTGGTCATTCTGAAAGCAAAAGCAAACTACTGAACGTAAACTTGCCAAGAAATCACAAATAGCCAAAAAATTCTGGGGTTGACTGCGACATCCTATAAAGGATTGCTTTTACCCCCCAAAAGGTTTTCCGGTTTCAAGATGGCGACGGACGGTCGTGTTGTTTTGTGTTCGTTAACTTTTTCGCGTTGGGGATGGATTTATTCATCTCTTGCGTGTAATTGGTGTGCCAGGATGTAAAACCAGGAGCTTCTACTCAAGATCTGCGCGGGTGCTACGGAGTTCGTGCATCGAGCGAAGCCATCCTTGAGTGAATTTTCAGCAGCGTGTGTGGTTCAAATCAGTCTGTGTTTACGTTTTTTCAACATGGCGGAACAACGTGTGTTTTCCGATGGGCCAGCAGTCAACATAACGAAGCGGCGCGGTAGCCGCGCAGGGAAAAAGAAACAAGGTAAGCGCGGTGGTTTGAGGCGTTTTAGACTCAAGTGTCACCGTCTAGGACTCAGGAATATCCGTATTCTATATTGGAACTGTGCCAGTGTAAAACAACGGGGCTCTATTTTAGAAACCCTAGTTTACAGGAACGACATTGTAGCACTCCAGGAGACGAGACTGGGCGATCAGCTACTCGGAATTGCCGGCTTCAAATGTTTCTACAACAGACGACATCTGGGAACGGCGATTCTCGTTCGCGACAGCATGGTGGCGTCAGAGCTAGACATGTCCAGTTGGGACAGTGACGATATACAAATACAGGCGTTGAGAGTTCATTCCAGTATACCATTCGTGTTGGTTAATGTTTATGCCCGCAATGCGAGTATGGACGCCCAGAAGTGGCAGTGCTTAAGTGGCATATTAGGCCAAGAGAGAAATGTTATTTTCTGTGGTGACTTCAACGCTAAGGGCAGAGCATGGGGAAACACTTCCTCCAATACACAAGGGGAGGAGCTCGAGACTGCACTGGAAACCATCGACCTGGTTTGTATTAACAGTGGCTGTGTCACCAGGACAGCAAGCCGTCCAGGCGATGAGGACAGTGCTATTGATCTGGCGCTAGTTTCACCTTTACTCACTACAGTGTGTAGATGGGGTGTCCTAGGACACCATGGCAGCGACCACCACCCGTGCAGCATATTGGTGGAGAAAGGCAGAACCAGGCAGCACAAGCTAAAGGTAAAGACGTTCCAGTATGACAGTACAGGGCAAGATGTGGTGAGTAAAATAAGACGTGACAAGCGCAGAACGTTTCAGGGCAGGAAAAAAAGCTGGGAGCAGCCACCGTGGTGGAGTTTCGAGGTGGAGAAGGCTTGGGTGGATAAGCGTAGTGCTGTAAGGAGATGGCAAAATGCCAAGAAGAACAGAGCTGGTCATCCTAGTCCCTGCTTGCACTTAGAAAGAGAGATGCACACAAAAGTAAGCTATTTCAAAAAACTGGTCAAGGTGGTTAAAAGCGAAAAATGGGCAGAGGTGTGTCAAAGAGTAAGCACAGACAAGTCACTGAAATTGTTCTGGCGACTACATAAAAGCATGAGTAGTGTAATCAAGAATAAGAGCATTTCTGACTTCCAAGGTTCTGACCTCATCTGGCAGAGGACTGACGAGGACAAGGGCAAAGCCCTCTTTGAACGCTACCTTGAGCAGAGCAACCAGACAGACATGGGAGGTCGAAACCTGGCCAAGGAGGTCACCTCAGACAGATGCAAGGCCCAGAACACTTCGGAGGAAGACACAGTGACAGTGAAAGAAATCAAGGCTGTGCTTCGACGATCAAAAAACAGTGCTCCAGGTCCTGATGGCATAAGATACGACGACATAAATAGGTGTACCGACAATGAGCTAGAGAAACTAGCAGACATGTACAACAACAGTATAGGGAGTGCTAGCATCAAGGAGGAATGGTTACACAGCTATCTGATTCCCTTGCCGAAGCCTGACAAAGACCACAAAAAAATTCAGGGATATCGAATTATAACCATGCAGAATACAATAGGCAAGCTGCTGGAGAAGGTAATTGCCAGGAAAATATCAAGCCAACTAGAGAGGCAAGGTGTTTTCCCACCTACCCTGGGTGGGTACCGTCCAAAAAGAGAAACCTGGACCAATGCAGCAGTCTTTGCCCAGGATGTCTATGAAGGGTTCCACGCAGGCACTGAAACCGTTGCTGCAGCGATTGATCTTGAGGACGCATACAACAGAGTACCACTGGATTTTTTAATGTTTCAGCTTCTTGAACTAAACGTAAGTCCATTCCTCCTTAGTTGGATCGCTGCAGCCCTCTACCAACGGAAAGTAGTTTTTAGATGTGGCAGTTGGACTTCGGAACCAACAACAATATATCCTGGCCTACCACAGGGATCACCATTATCTCCGGTACTGTTCAACGCCTACACAGTGAGAATCACCAGTGAGCAGATCACTGGACCTGGCAGGACATTGTCGTATGCCGATGATGTTTTAGTGTATCGTCAGGGTAAGGATAGAGAGGAGGTTGCTGTGGAACTACAAACCGAACTCAATCGCATAAGTACTTGGTGTGATGAAGCTGGGGCAATGGTCAACCCAACAAAGGCAACAGTGACTTGGTTCTCGTTGAATAATCATATTGTCAACAATCCAACACCAACTGTAATGCTGTGTTCAGAGACGGTGGAAAGAACGCAGGCAATGAATTACCTGGGGATACGGTTTGATCGAAGCCTTGCTTATAATGTGCACATAGACCAGGTGATAACAAAGGCCAAGCGGGGTTTGGCAGCGATGCGGGTGATGGCGGCAGCAAACTGTGAGCAGCGCCATCTATGTCTTCTGTACGAGGGGCTGGTCATGTCTGTTTTGGAGTATGCAATGGCAATCCTGACTCTCAGCCATAAGCAGATAGAAAGGATGGAAAGGATACAGAATGAAGCAATGCGCATTATTCTTGGATGTACAAGAGATACAGCATGCAGGGCGATGCGCTACCTTCTTGATTTTCCAACCATTGAAGAGAGAATACAAGTTTGCAGGGCAAGCGCCTACCTCAGAATTAACGCAAACACACAACATCCACTGCATAGTGAAATTAGGAAGGTGAAGGGCAGCAGGTTAAAAAGAGGACGGTCGTGGATGGGTCAAGCCGAAGACATTCTTCAACAGGTGTGTTCACTTGAGGACTTAGAACCTGGCGAGGAGTGGGTGCAAGTGCCAACAGACTTCTGCACATCCTTTTCAGTTTGCATCCAACTAGATAGAAAATGCAGACAAGAAAATCCGGCTGCTGTTGAGGCTGAAGTACAAGCGTTGATTTTCGAGAATTCGCTAGACGGTGACGCGGTCATCTACACAGATGGGTCGGTCGTCCGACATGTGAGAAGCTCATGGGCCTTTACAGCTCGGGCCGGAGGGAGAATTGTGAAGGAGGACTCTGGTGCTTTCACTGAAACCACAAGTAGTCTGACCATGGAAGTCATGGCAATAAGTAAAGCAATAACATGGCTCGAGACACAGACATTCACTAGGGCTTGTTTCCTTAGCGACTCAATGAACATGATCAAGAGGATAGAGGAGGGGTCGATCCGAAGAGAATGGTTGCTGCCTCTGAAGCGGTCTCGGCTGGCAAAGATTAGTTTCATCTTCGTGCCAGGTCATGCGGGAGTACAAGGAAATGAGCGGGCTGACAAGCTCGCAGGTGAGGCTACGGTGGAGGGTGGACGCGCCATGGACCAGGCTGACATTCTGAATGCTCTACGAGAAGTGAGACTTTTGCGAGAACCAAGTGATGACTGTGAATCTACAACAATGGCCAGACTGCGGGAGCAGCAAATTAAAAGAGGGGTGGCCAAACAAGAACACTACGCAGGAAGCCAAAGAAGATTGATAAACCAACACAGAACTGGCGTCGTTAGCCGCTACACGCTGCGGGATTTGCTGAGGAGGGGATCCGAGCACTTATGGACTGAATGGTTCGATGTGCAACGAGGATGATCTGTCGACTAACTAACTAACTAACTACCCCCCAAAAATACTACTTGTTTTCCAGCTGTTTAAGTTTTCCACATATATCTTTGTCTTCCTCTGCCTCTCTTGCCTTGTATTTCCCTATCATAAGGCTAATATCTGTATTCCACCTCATCTGTTGATGTGTCCCATAAATGTCAAGTCTTTTCATTCTGGTTTTGATAAGTGATTGTGTAACATCTGCAGTATTCAGCACTCTTGAGTTTGTTTTTTTTTTCTCATTCCACAACACTGATCACAGACAATATATATAGCAGCAGAAACAGCTTTTCTATTGAGAAGAAAAAAACTAAATGATTTTGTGAAGTGTTTCAAAAACATGCTAGCATGTGTGTGTGTGTGTGTGTGTGTGTGTGTGTGTGTGTGTGTGCATGCATGCGTGCGCGCACGCAATTGAGAGAGAAATAGAAAGAGAGAGGCAGACAGACAGACAGACATAGAAATGGAGGAAGATGAAAGACAGACAGATAAGAGAAGTACACAACAAGAGAGAAAAAGATAGGTACACAAAAAGAAACAAATTCAAGAACATTTAGTAAATTTTGTTGTGCACACACAACACTCACACAAACAAACCACAACAAAACACCAACCTACTTCACTTAATCTAAAGCATGATTTGATTTTGCTGATAGAAGTTACACATGTTCCACAGTCAGAAAATTATTAATTAAAGAAGCAAACAAACAATAATCATTAATTGGCATTTCAATACAAGAGTATAAAAAAACACACACAAAAAACAATCACAAATGAAAACAGTGAAAATTGTCCACATTCATCCATTTCCACTTCTGTTATACTTCCTTCGTCCGCCTGAAATTTGTCTATATCTGCAATGTTGTCTCTAGTATGAATTTCACTGTCATTTTTAGTTCTTTCAAAGGTCCATAGTATCCACTGTTTCTCTTAGACATTTCTGTTGATATGTCCCATATAATTCATTTATCTTTTCCTGAAGATTTTGATGAATTTCTTGTAACACCTGCTGTTCTCAATACCGCAGTGTTTTTTTATCCCCCTTTGTCCATGATATTCTCCACATTCTTCTCAAAAACCACATCTCCACTCCTCCAGTATCTTCACCATTTCATTTTTCATTGTCCAGCATTTGCCATACATCATACAATTCAGCTTTGTTACCAGCACACCCTCAAACTTCTTTGAACACATTCTCATACTGCATCTATCTCTAAATGACTGTCTATCTGGCCTGCCTACCTTCTTGGCCCATTCCAGGATGACTGCCTCCTCCAAGATGTCCAGATCGTAGAGTGCCTTCAGGATGTGGCTGGTTTTTGGCATCAGTTCAGGGTATTCTTTGGCTAGCAGTATCTCCAACCCACCCAGCAAAGATTTCTGTGCCTTTTGGTTCTGGGCGCAGAACTAAATTAAAAACAGACAATGATGTAAATGTATTATTGAATTTGTGTGTGGTACTGGTTACCGTACTTACTCACACCAAGAGAAACGTTTCAACAGCTTTCATATACAGTGTCTGCGAAGAATACTTGGTATTAAGTGGCAAGACAAAATCACAAATACTGAAGTATTGGAAAGATCAGGTTATGTGACGGTTTATTCCATGCTCAGTCTTCGTAGACTTAGATGGATAGGACATCTTAGGAGGATGGATGATGGTAGAATACCAAAGTACATCTTTGTTGGTGAATTACAGATGGGTAAGAGATCTCAGGGTCGGCCTCTACTACGATACAAAGATGTGAGTAAGCGGGACATGATTGATACAGGCATTGATAATGAACATTGGGAGCAAGTCGCAGCTGAACGTGTTGCATGGAGGGCAAACATCAAAAATGGAATAAAGACAAAGGAGACAATTATTGCAGATAAGTCACACACCGAGCGTGTGAGACTAAGATGGTGTATGATGGTGGAAATGACCACGTGTTCACATGCACCCACTGTGAACGAACATTTACAGTGCGAATTGGCCTTATCAGTCACATTCGCTACCGCCATGGGTAAAAGTTATTATGCCTTTTTAAAGCACAAATTATCGTCTGTCAAGATGGCAAGGTGCCAATGATGATGATGATGGTTACCGTATTATAGTAGACGGTACTACCTGCTTTCTGTTAATGCCAAATGTTGGGCGGCGCTAACCAAATCCAATTCCCCAAATTGTCAGACAGAGGAGCGCAATTGGGAGGGCACAAGTCTTATCCTTTTGCGAGAAAATGCAACCTAAGACTAAATGTCATGGCAGTGCAGACCAGACCCTAAGCCTTGGCCAGCAACTGGTCTAGGATCGAAGCTCTGACAGGCGGACAGTTAGAGCATTGCTTTAGTTATCTGGTAGCTTGTCATGTTCTAGAAATATTGGTGTTACTTTTCCTCTGGAGTAAACTTGGCAGGTCAATAGAGGGATTGTAGTTACGTCTATTTTGAAACACTTATGTAACAAACTATCATCTGTCCAGACGGCCAGTTACCAGTGGTGTGGTACCAGCTGGGACTGCTGCTAATTTGCAGTATCTACAGCTTGAACAGACAGCATTTACATGTTGTGACAATCGCTGAAGTCAGTAGAGCATCTCTGGATTTGCATGTTATGATGCTTATTTTGTATAAATCAACCACAAATAAGCCACTCAGCAGGTGTGTTTCTGGGACACATAAGTAAAGCAAAGAACAGTGCACTGTAACCAACCATGCATGTCATAAGAAGCCACACAGGAAGGTTGGTGCAAGACTGGTTCCCTCATCACTAGAAAACTAGAGTTGCAAATCCAAATAATCATGAACAAGTTTACAGAAAATTACAACAGCTCAACCAACCAAGATGAAAGGAGCTTCTCCTAGAACAATGAAGAAATCACCAAATATTGAGAAGCAGAATCTGTAAGCTTTACTAGAATATGATCACAAGAAATACAATGGATTTTGTGGCCAAAGCCTCCATCAATACACAAACAATAATCACACACCGATACAACTACATGAAACTCGACATGAAACTTACGTTTAAAAGTTACTCTTGAGGACTTCTAGTAGAACAATGATGAGAAACCCCAAGACATAAGAAAAAGAGGCCTAAAAACATGTGATGAAGAGAATTAGAGGCAGAGATGACTAATATGGTTGCAGATCTATTCTCCATTGGGAGATAAAAGGCAAAAAAATAAGAAGTCACACTTGGAATTTCCTGGCCAAACACTATTAAAACAGATTGGCACGCTATTTTACCAGGCTGCCACACAATAACAATATGCATGGGTGGTCATGTTTTGCCATCTAACATGATCACCGGAGCCTCGGATCAGTCTGTGATCTTGTTTTGCCGTCTAACATGATCACCAGAGCCTCGGATCAGTCTGTGATCTTGTTTTGCCATCTAACATGATCACCAGAGCCTCGGATCAGTCTGTGATCTTGTTTTGCCGTCTAACATGATCACCAGAGCCTCGGATCAGTCTGTGATCTTGTTTTGCCGTCTAACATGATCACCAGAGCCTCGGATCAGTCTGTGATCTTGTTTTGCCGTCTAACATGATCACCAGAGCCTAGGATCAGTCTGTGATCTTGTTTTGCCATCTAACATGATCACCAGAGCCTCGGATCAGTCTGTGATCTTGTTTTGCCATCTAACATGATCACCAGAGCCTCGGATCAGTCTGTGATCTTGTTTTGCCGTCTAACATGATCACCAGAGCCTCGGATCAGTCTGTGATCTTGTTATAATTATGCCATGTGACCAAGCCATCAAGGTATTTATCTATGTCTTTCCCTTGTTCTTTTATCATCTTGTTTGTCAGTTATCACAAAGTTTTACAATTTATTTCTCCTTAACATGCCCAAAAAAGTTTGACTGTCTGCACAGTTCGAAATCATGTGTTGTCAAATCATAATTGTACTAGGGGTGTACAACAATGGTTTCCCCTTGCCATCTGTCTGTCTACAGTTTAACTCTGATTTTTAAAAAAATTGTTGCGTATCCCCGCATTTTTCAGCTGCTGTTTATGTACTAGGCAAATGTTACGTTCAGTAGTTTGCCATTGCTTTCTGAACGACCGGCTCCCATACCAGCACGTTGTAACACAACACGACACGGGTTGCTGCACAAACCGGTCGCAGCTGAGCTTCAAATGCCTGGTACCCGGCTCATGAACCGCGTTCGCAAGCCTGTGGCCACGGAGACCGCCTCACTCTGTTAGCCTCTGTTTAAAAAGATTAATCCTGCAAGGCAGCAGGTGGGAGAGGTTATGTATGATCTTTCTAGCCCACCAATGGCCATGTCACAGAGTGTTTGCCAAGTTTTCAAGCCTGCCAGTCATTCATTTATTTGTCACACAATGATCAAGACAGGATCAAGCTAACTTGGCCAGGAAATGTGGAGGCTAGAGTGATGAGTTAAAACTCACAGCCTTCAAGAGGAATTTCAGCAAACGTATGAATTAAAGCTCTGTCATCTAGGAAAATTTCATAAAACTTAAAAGAGTTAAAACTCTCTTCAAGAGGAATTTCAACCAAAAAGTTAACAGTCTTCTAGATCAATCAACTAGATTTGCAATCTTCACAAATGAAAACATCCATGCCCCACACAAGAGAACAACATCAAGAACATTACAGCACCAAGGAAGCAACAGCAACAAACACAACCATCATACCCTGAGAAACAGGTTTTTATATTTCTGCAGCTGTACCAAGACTTTGTCATTGAGGAGCAGCTCAACCAAAACCAGAGGAACTTTATCATGGACTTCAAGTCTCTCAGCTTCAGCAAACAGGCTTCTGACCACTGCTGGCTTGACCAGCTCCCCTTCATCTCGCTTGATCTGTGTAGGGCATCAACACATTTTGTCAGATTCACTGTATAAATGTGTTTAACTGCAAAAACATTAGGTATCAATGGTCAATTAAGATTATTTCAAGATCGCGTTAATACAAGAACCGATTACTTGATATTGTATTTCCCTCCATACTTTACAGTTCTGTAATTCTCGCCCTTCTGAAATTTGTTTTCTAATGTTAACCCTTTACAAGGCAGAACGGCCATTTACGTCCGATACCGTAAACGGGCAGAACGTCCCAAACCAGCCGATACTATTATGCATTGTAAAAACGCAATCTCTCGGCTTTCCGATACTTCCGACGGCTACTTTCGCTTTCGCCGATAGCTTGACAATGTGGCCGCCATTTGTAAAGCGCCTACTATGAATTGGAACGGACTTTTACGGACTTTTTTGGGGATAGTATTCGGGATTTTTATGCCGTTTTTCAAAACGGATTTCGGCGATTCTTCAAGTGATAGCTGAGATTTCGCTCTGTTCAATTTAAGTGACATTAAAGGACACGAAGTTGACTATTAATCGGAGCTAGATATCAGTGCAAAGCATTACTTTGCATTAGCAGTCTGAGTTGGACTTTAAAGAAAGTGATTATGATTCTGAAAATGTGTTTGTAAATTGCTGTATAGGTGACGGAAAATCACAAACAACATGCCGTATTTCGTAAATATTTGTGTTCATATATGGATTACCGACAACAATCTTGTGAGCAACATATTCTGCATGCTTTTCCCTTCATTGTGTTGTTTATTTAGCTAAAACCGGTTGACTAACACCTTATTTGTGATGTTTTTACTAACGCGACCCGAAATTTTACAGAACCTGAAAAAATCCTGTCCGTTCAGGGCTAAAAAACGGACAAGCGTCTGCCCTGTAAAGGGTTAAGTAGACCCGCAAATCACATTTCATGTAGATGTCTAGACTTGCTCTAGTATTTATTATTAAATTTAGCTTCCATTTTTACATATACTCTCTCTCTCTCTCTCTGTGTGTGTGGGTGTGGGGTTGGGTGGGGGAATTTATAGGGAAGAAATACAAAAGGGGGGGGGGGGGAGATGACGTTCTGAACATATGGTGAAGAGGTGCATGGACCAAAAAAGGTTGAGAACTACTGTCTTAAGAAGTAAAGGCGACCACATCCTGCCTGAGTGATGGCTGGTCTGTACAAATATGATGCCAGCACTATACACCCAGCATGATTCAAGGCTTGTAAAATGATCTTTTACTATCATGAACAAATACACAATGCCTCAACCAAGCCTATTTCCCTAAATAAAACCCACAGGATCCACAATGTTAACAAATACAGCATGAGTGGAGGCCAGCATGACAAAATGGACAAGAGCCCATGCTCTTAAACTTCCAGTGTGCTGATTCCGAGGTAGCAAGTTCAACCCCTACACCAGCCAGTTGGACTAAAATTCTGACTACTGGTTCTTGACTTGAGGATGTAGATTACAAGCACACCGGAAGTCTTGAGGGGGTTTGCCTGATGACGAGGGACACTGGTAATAGGAAAAGTCCAGGTCCAGTGCATTAGAAGTAGTAGCATGTGTGTGGACAACACTTGAGTTCAAATCAAACGAACACACACAAAAAACCCAGCAGGATTAGCATGAAAGGAGAGAAGTAGCATGAAGGGAGAGAAGTAGCACGAAGGGAGAGAAGTAGCACGAAAGGAGAGAAGTAGCACAAAGGGAGAGAAGTAGCACGAAGGGAGAGAAGTAGCACGAAGGGAGAGAAGTAGCACGAAGGGAGAGAAGTAGCACGAAGGGAGAGAAGTAGCACGAAGGGAGAGAAGTAGCACGAAGGGAGAGAAGTAGCACGAAGGGAGAGAAGTAGCACGAAGGGAGAGAAGTAGCACGAAGGGAGAGAAGTAGCACGAAGGGAGAGAAGTAGCACGAAGGGAGAGAAGTAGCATGAGAGGAGAGAAGTAGCATGAGAGGAGAGAAGTAGCACAAAGGGAGATAAGTAGCATGAAGGGAGAGAAGTAGCACAAAGGGAGAGAAGTAGCACGAAGGGAGAGAAGTAGCATGAAGGGAGAGAAGTAGCATGAAGGGAGAGAAGTAGCACGAAGGGAGAGAAGTAGCATGAAGGGAGAGAAGTAGCACGAAGGGAGAGAAGTAGCATGAAGGGAGAGAAGTAGCATGAAGGGAGAGAAGTAGCATGAAGGGAGAGAAGTAGCACGTCTTTTCTGTCACAAAGCTTCCTAAATTCACTACCTTTCTTTCATCTCCCAATGCACCACGCCCTCAACCAGCTCACACCAAACCCTTCGTAGACACTCATCCTTGGCTGCATTTTGCAGCTGAAGCTTCCTACAGGTTGAGGTATCCCAGTCTCATACCAATGCTCCTTATTCGCCTCTTACGACATTCATGGTAGTTAGTGTTATTCTTTGCTTCCCTTATGGGCCATGGTAACACACACGACAAAATACTCTGGTGATATACTATGGTTGCACACTATCCCATGTGTTGTATTGATTATGTGTTGTATTGATTATGTGTTGTATTGATTATGTGTTGTATTAATTATGTGTTGTATTAACAACATTAGGCACAGTCAGACAGACAGACAGAAATCAGACCAACAGACAGAAAGATAGATCAAGGCATGCATGAATGCCCCTGCACAGGAAACAGACCTTGATTGTTTCATAGATGATGTTGAGGCGTTCTTCAGCAGGCTTCTCCAAGTCATCAGTAAAAGTCAGACCCCTGGCAGCATCCGACAATTCTCCAATTCTTTTACTGACTGCTTCCTCGGTTATTTCATCTCCCCAGTCTTCATCATCATCATTACCCCCAACTGCAGTTTTTTTCTGGCAAACATACAGAAAGACAATTGTGAAAAAGCATTTACGAAACAAAAAATTAATTTTAAATTACCAAAATAATTTTTTTTAAATTAAAAGAACCCAGGGTCAAAACAATCTCACTCACAAAAGACAAACACCTAAAAAAGAGATAAGAAATGGTAGCCATGTGTACAGAATACAACTCCTGACAAGAGAAAATAGACAACTCTCAATAAAAGTATTATCTGCTGTCTGCGGTGCCAATCCACATGTGCACATGACTGATTTGCCAATCTTGAATTTTGTATACATGAGATTGCGTAATCTCTCCTGTTCACAACAGATATGACACCCAAATTTTTCTCTCTAAACATCAGAGTGAGCAATAACAAAATACTTTCCCTCAAACAAGTCCCAAAATGAATTGAATAGCATCCTTCTTCACTACTCTTCTTCTATTCTGCAATGAAAGGGCACTTTATAATTCCATTTTTTACTTGACATGCAGTTTCGCCATGTCTCATAGAGCAGTGGAACGGCAGACTTCTGTGCTGAGAGCTAATGCTCTTCCATGGAAGTTTTTTTTCCCGCTCGCTCGCTTTGAACTCAAGCGTAGTCCATACACACTACTTCTAATAGCGCTGAACTGAATTCTGCATGTGGATTAGCTTTAGCTATTGATAGTGTCTTTCGCCATCAGGCGAACCCACTCCGACCTCATAGGTACGTGTAATTAACGTCCCCAAGTCAAGGACGATAGGTCAAAATTTTAGTCCAACTGTCCGATGTAGGGGTTGAACCCCTTACCTCGGCATCAGCACACCGGACATTTAAGAACACGTGTTCTTATCCATTCGGCCATGCTGACCTAGTTCCATGGAAGTGAATGAGGATTCATGTCACAGGCCACTGGCTCTAATGCTCACTTCAAAACTCTAAATGAGCTATTGAAGTATACATTGCATGACTAAATGGGGGGGGGGGGGGAGAATTGTGTGTGGGGAAAACTTGAGAATTCTTGATTCAACTCAGCATTCTTCCTCCATGCAAATTTTACTAAGAGATATATGTACATGTATTTTACATGAAGTATGTAAATTAGATAGTGACAAAGTTGAATAATTATGAATCCCATGGTGGTTTGACATAAAAGAAGTCATTCTGCAACTGGTCGTCTTGTTTTTTTTTTTTTAACATAACGCCTGGCAGTGACTAGACTGATTGTGAAATGGAGTGGATGTTTTATGGAAATTGTTTATATCAAACCATGTCTGAGATAAGTTTCTATACAAGAAGACATAAAAATACAGAAGATATACCTCCTGCGTTATCATCCCATCACGACAAGGACGAATACAGATTTCTGACAAGAATGATGTGAGATAACAGAAAATCTTTGGCCAGAATAGGTCTCTTCACTGAGGCAAGAGAGTCACCTAAATTCACTGACATAAGCTATCAATTTCCTAAACATATTCTCAACTTTACACTCTAAACAGCTAAAGTAAAATAATTAGTAATGTCTTGTACATGCTGAATACTACTAAGACTTCATCCACTTTCAAGGGGAGCTTGTCATGCCTAGTAATGGGCCTTAACTCTTTCTCTGTCAAGGGCCCTTACATCGTCACATTTGACCGACGGTGACGGCCGTGGGCCCTTTAATCGCCACATTATATACAATGGTTTATTTGATACATTTCTTATGTTTCCGCAATTTTTAATTAACTTCGGTAACTTAAAATTGAGACAGAAATATTTCGCAGTGTGAAACAGGCTGCTGGCAACCATATTTGTTCTTAGAAAGCACTTGATTCTTGATTCAAAATGATTGTTTTGATTTGAACTTCGAAATGACAATACCTTCTAGTTTTGGAAGTCATATATTTTAATAAAATTACCGTTTTAAACAATTTTATATTATAGTTATAGTGATTTCAAGGACTTTGTGAAAGATTCTAAAACTGAAACCACGTGTAGTATTCAGTTAATCAGTTAGATTGCAAGCGAAACACTGCAAGCGAAAGTTCGTCATAATATGTCATAATATGATGGCACATATCGAATTATGAATGCGATAATGGGCCACAATTATGCCCCTAAATTTGTTTTGCCTATCACAATGTATTTAAGGAGTATTTAAATAATTAAATTTAAAAGAATAATAATTATAACTAAATAGAAAATAGTGTTTATATTCTTCTCAATACAATCTGAGTGGTATGCTACTAACATTTTCCATTTTGTGTGAAAATTATGTGCTTCACAATATTATGTTTTAATTATGTTTTAATGGTGTTGTGGTGCAGTTCTTGTGATATTACTGAACAAAAGTGGTATGTGTAACAGTATTCAGCAAATTTAACTGGATTAGCGGCAGTGGATTATAAATACAGCCTTGGTAAGTGACATTTTTAAAAATAATCTTTACCTCTTTAATTTCAATTGTTATTATTAAACCTCTCATTATTGTCATAATATTTCTAACCTATCAATTAATTATTAACACTGTCATGTTCCTTGTGCAATCCTCTTTAATTTGATATATAATACAATATATCAGCTACTATTTTAACCATTTTAAAAGCATTATTGTAACACACCCCTACTTCCAATTTTCTGCCATGAATTTCTGTTTGGTCAGGACCCAAATTTTGTTTGGCACCGAAAGAGATAAAGGTCAGCATGTCCAACTGAGGACTACAAGTGTGTAAGTTGGCTTCCTCTTGGCAGAATCCATCCATGATAATGGGCACTATATACACACGGGTAGTTTTTTTTTACTAGCAATTTTGCCAGTGCAGTAATCTTATGGCCTACTCCTGGCAATTTCCAACTGCCATGCAATTTTTAACACAAAAAACCTGCACCCAGAACCTCTTGTTATATCACCCTTATCCAAGAAGGCTCAGCATCCGATCTCACTACCCAAAAGATCAGAGAAATATCTTACATCACTAGTCACCAACACTTCTTGGAAAAATTCCCAGGCTTATCCTGCGACCAAATCCAATAGCCTCTGAACCTGAGGCAAACACTGTAACCTTTCAGCTATTGATTGACACTTATTTCCTAAATCTGATCTTCCCTCGGCCCACTGTATATACTGGTGTTATCGGTTACTGCAGAAGGTTAGATATATCACCATTAAATCATGTCAGTTAAAGTAGGGGAATCCACTCTGACATCTTTATCATCCCCTCAGCATCATATATAATGTTCATTACATTTATTTTCTTCTAAGGTAAGATCCTTTATCCATTATTAGAGTTATCACCAAAGTCTGCTAACAATTTTTTCTGTTACTTGCAAGCAGAAGCAATTCTCAGACTGTTTTAAATGGATCCTTTCAGTCCCTGTTAGCTATGTTATTTAAAATGTTTACCGCAAACAGACACTCACAACCCAAACATAATTAACCTCTCAAAACATTTTAATCCTACAAAACAGACACTGTCAATTATTCACAACAATATGCATTGGGGTGGCGTAGCTCAGGCTACGTTGTCCACGTCTGACTAGTGCAGACCTGATTTGATTCTTGGTATGGACTGGATTTTTTTTTTTTTAAAGCAGGTGACATTTGCTTGGCACTGAATCTGTTAACCAAACAAAATCAACCTCACAAAAGGTTAAACACTTGTCATGTCATTACAAACATGAACCAAGAAAGCATCAAACCTCTAGCACAGAGGTCAGTAGGTCACAATTGTGTATGTCTACAGATGCTGTTCAAGGTAGTGGGCTCAATCTACCTGCGCATTGGTTATTTTCCCAAAACTATTTGCTAGACTAAATGTCTACACTTTGTAATTTCCATCCAATTGCCATGGGGGATTGTAATGTGCACAACATACATACAACACACGCACAACATACATAAACATATGCACAACATGCAAATCAACATACACACAGGACCACCTGTTTTTCATGCTTATCTGAGAAGAGCATATATCCAATCATGCCATAAAAAAAAATATCAGGGGGAAGTGATATATCGATATAAACCAAAATTCAAAACAATGTTTTCCCGTAGTGAATTTGAAATAACGAAGACACAAACAATAGATTGCACGATTTATTGCCTGGCATATTTCGCTGCATCTCGTCAGGTACATACTGCAGAAATCACACAACTTACGTGAATTAACTAGATAAATCCTTCAAGTTGAAATATACACATATTCGCACAGTAATGTCACTTATCTACCACGGTAATTTTAAGCTGACTAACATGTCTTTCTGTTTACACAATTCTGGCTTGCGTTGATTGATCATAATTGCTTCTGCAAATTTTAACAAGCGAGTATTTTGTGTGTTAAACAACACGCGAAATGCAGTGTCTCTGTCCACGACATGGCCACTTTCGACAATGTGCCTGCCGATTGAAGACGCCGGGAGCTTCCGGTGTGTCGGCCCCACAAGGCTAGCATCTCCTGTGTGTTGTATCTTGTTGATCCATTGAGGTATGTGTTCTGACACCCGTTTGTTAAGCTGTCTCTCTGTTCTACCAATGTAAACCAATGTATGATCAATCAACGCAACCAGAATTGTGTAAACAGAAAGACATGTTAGTCAGCTTAAAATTACCGTGGTAGATAAGTGACATTACTGTGCGAATATGTGTATATTTCAACTTGAAGGATTTATCTAGTTAATTCACGTAAGTTGTGTGATTTCTGCAGTATGTACCTGACGAGATGCAGCGAAATATGCCAGGCAATAAATCGTGCAATCTATTGTTTGTGTCTTCGTTATTCAAAATAAACCAAAATGTCAAACTGTTCAGCCGTGCTGATCATGTGACCAAAACAAACTAAACAAACAGGGGATACAACCAGTGGCACACTTTCAATGTGACAAACTGAAAGGTTAATCATACCGTTAGTGGTACACTGATCATGTGCCCAGATTCTCTCAAATCGGCCATTTGTTCCTGCCCTGAGGTGGGAGTAGATTCTGGACTACCTCGCTCCTTCTTCTCCTCTTCATCCTCCTTCTTGCCTTTTTCTCTCTTGCTTTTCTTGCCTTTGCCAGGAGTAGCAGCCACAGCAGCAGGATCCTCAAGAGCAGAGAGTATTACATCAGAACATGCGAACTACAAGCAACAATTCAATTCTAAACTTTGAATATGAAATATCAAATCAAGAATCAACATCACTGCACTCTGGACATTCCCACATGTTCTCTGTACCCTTCTTCTGTAGCCAATGAACAGTACCCAAGCTGGTGGTACCAGTGGCAGCCTGACTGAATGTCTGCCTGCACGGTTTGTTTACTTTCACACACTACAAATAAACATGGATGTTAAATCAATGACAATGAAATGACCAAGTAGCAATCTTCAGATTCCACATAGGACATAATAGACATGTTTCTGGGAGTGGGCATCAATCTTAAAGACTTCACATAGGACTTTTGACAGATGTTTCAGGAGGGGGTGAAGTGGCTTACGGTTATGATGCCCGCCTCTGTCTCATGCAGGCCTGCTTCATTTCATGGTCTTCTGCTGCTGCACCTTATCCTCAATTGGAGTATAGGCCCTCAAGGAACTCACGCCAAGCCATCCTATCTTTTGTTACTCCCTGAAGCTCCCTCCATGTTCTCATGTTCTTACTTCATTTCTCTTGCATTTTTTTAGGTCTCTTGTCACAAGCACCCTCATTCCCAAGTTGTCTGCAATGTCCTATATCTATCTTCTTGCTGGCACTCAGGTTAGTCACGACTAAAGCTTACGACCAGAGTTGTTCCAAATTAGGGAACAAAAAGTCTCTTATTCAGGTATGGGGCAGTTCAGAGACAAGTCACACATTAGACGCAAATAAGTCACACATTAAACACAAATAAGATGAGCATCACATACTAGACCAGCAATAATTCTACAACAATTAGGATATTATTCAACTCAACACTAGCAACCAACATCTCAACACTACCAACCAACATCTCAACACCAACCAACATCTCAACACTACCAACCAACATCTCAACACTACCAACCAACATCTCAACAACTCAACACTACCAACCAACATCTCAACACTATCAACCAACATCCCACAACATAAGACTATTCGCAAGTGACATTCTATTAGTATTCTGAGGAAATGAGTATGTAAGTACAAATTAGAATGTGTGATGGAAAGTTCCAGTTGTTCATGACAAAGTTGATAGCCGATTGTCCCAGCAGTAAGTAAAGAGCGAGTTCTAGTTTACAGTGCACAAGATTCAATAATAATTTGCTGGGCTGTACCAAGCAGTGACAGAGCGAGAGCACAGTGTAATACAGGTTGCTATATCAGGAAAGTATAAACATTATCGAGAGCCATCAAGTATGCTGCCCATAATTGAGAGGTGAATGAGTACAACTGACTTGTGGCAAAAAGTATCTCAGCCTGTTGTGGAAGTATACGCGATGTATATCCTTCAAGAGTAAATTGTGTACCAGCTGCCACTGTGAGTTTGTCTCGACCCATTCATCTGAGCATCTGTTAGATTCTTGTGTGTACGAGCCATTGTTTCAAGCAATTGTTGTCAGTAGTATTATCTTCAAATCACACCCCCCACACTAGCATCTTGGCAGACAGAATGGGTTTGTCAAAGAGCTGCAAGTAAGCAGACAGAGAATAGAGGAGTAAAACTAAGGAAGAGGACTAAGACAGGATAGAGATAATATCCCTATCTAGGAAATAGGAATAGAAGGGACAGAAAACAGCAGGGAGAACTGAACAGTTCTCCGACTGGACACACACGTGTCCTAAAAGGGGACATGGCAGGACATGATCAGGAGTTACCCAGAATAGAGTGGGGAAACCATTACCACGAGGAGTGTCCATTAATAGTGGTAACTCTCAAAGAGTAAGCTATTGACAAGTCACTAAACGCGTGCTGGAGTACCGAGCACGCAAACCCGCTGACGCACGACGGGTCACAGGCTCTTGGCTGGACACGCCACGAAAGTCAAGCAGACGTAGACATGACAGCGTAGAGGACGGATCGGAGTATTCGCTTTGAATACTGTGTTGTTTAGAGGACAGTAGCAATAGTGGTGACTTAGACTTAGACTAATATAGTAGATAGTACCATAGATAAAGTCATAACGTAATATTGTTATAATGTATATGATCCATATGAATATCAGCTCTCAGAGCTATTATGTGTAACTCGCCCATAATAAATTTGTATCCCTTTTGTACGACTTACGAGTTGTCATTCGTGTGGTACAAAAGAAGAATCCATGTGTGCCTGTCAAAGCTAGGTTGCTGACAGGCTGGATTATATTTGGTGTCAGAAAGTGGGGCTTGAACCACGTTCAAGCACTTAATTTTTTTCAACTATTAACCCACAATGTCTACCCTGCAACAATACCTGGTCTGGAGGATTTTTGAGAATAAAGGTGGTGAGTTTGTGTCTCATATCCACTGAGCCGTTATAACCACAAGCAATGCAGCGCTGCATGATAGTGCCCCGTTTTGCATGGACAACCTGCAAATAAACAAAAAAACATCTAATCTTTACTAATCTAGCAATTATTTCCAAATTCGTTCAATATCAGTCATTACTCGATTGAATAACAGTTGATCTAAACACACTTGACTCTTGACAAGACAGAGGTAGGAATGAGGCATTGAACTATTTAACTAAGTATATAACAGCTGTAATAAATAATATTTTAAGTGCATGTACGAGTTCAAGCCTCGGCATGATTTTAATCATAATGTTTTGACAGCAGCTAAGACACAAATGAAACTTATCACAAACAGAAGGAACAGATTAGCATTATTTTAAATCTAATTGTTGCAGATTACCATGATGTTAATATAAATGTAGGTTAACATGATTTTAATAATGTAGACTAACGTGGTTTTAATCGAAATGTTGTAGACTAACATCACTGTAATTCAAATGTTTTGAAAAAGACACAAAAGAAACTTATCAAAAACACCGGAAAGAGGCAGCCGACATATTTAGTCACATAATGAGAAGAGAAACACAAACATTAAGATCTGTGGAGAAAGAGACAGAGGAAGACAGCCAGAGAGATATCAGGCAGCCTTGCATCATGACAGGAATGTTACAAGATTATCAGTACAGCAACAAAGGGAGATTTGGAGGGGCATTATCCCCCATGGGAACTGACAA
The DNA here is from genome assembly GCA_963921405.1 of Cepaea hortensis. NCBI lineage: Eukaryota > Metazoa > Mollusca > Gastropoda > Stylommatophora > Helicidae > Cepaea > Cepaea hortensis. Next base: position 18,456,351 of record OY992894.1, read on the forward strand.
ACATCATGATGATACTTCAAGTTCTCTTTCTTATGTATTTTTGGTCTTTTCAATATTTCTTATGGATTTCTAAAACTGATCCTGTCTGGCTTTCTATTTAGATAGACTCCTTACAGTGTATCATTTCCACAAAACATATCTCTCAGCTCCACATATGAATCCAGCCAGTTCCTACCAGGATTTCTACTCTATGATTCTGTCATACCATCTTTTCTTGTGTTTCAACTCAGGTGTAGTCCACACATGTGCTACTTCTAGTGCACTAGACTGATTTGTTCTAGTGGATTAGCTTTCCCTACTACCAGTGTCCCTCGCCATCAGGCCAACATGCTCCGACTTCTAAGTTCTTGTAATTTACATCTCCAAGTCAAGGATGAGAAGTCAACATTTTTGTCCAACTGACCGGTGTAGGGATTGAACCCGCTACCTCGGCATCAGCACACCGGATGTTTAAGAACAAGCGCTCTTAGCCATTCGGCCATGCTGACCTTCTCAGCACCTGTTCATGAAAGTCCATTTAATGATCACCTTTGCAGTAAGTTTCCCCTGGGAAGGCACCCATTCAATGGTAACTACCTTTGTAGAAAATGTCCCCATGAAAGGCACCCATTCAATGGTAACTGCCTTTGTAGAAAATGTCCCCATGGAAGGCACCCATTCAATGGTAACTGCCTTTGTAGTTCTTAACGTTTCCCCAGGGACGGCACCCATTCAATGGTAACTGCCTTTGCAGTTCTAAATGTTCCCAAGGAATGCATCCATTCAATGGTAACTGCTTTTATAGTTCTTAAAAAGTTTCCCCAGGGAAGGCGGCATCCATTCAATGGTAACTGCCTTTGTAGTTCCTAAAGCTTCCCCAGGGAATACATCCATTCAATGGTAACTGCCTTTGTAGTTCTTAAAGTTTCCCCAGGGAAGAAATCCATTCAATGGTAACTGCCTTTATAATTCTTAAAGTTTCCAGAGAAGACATCTATTTAACTGCCTTTGTAGTTCTGAATTTTCCCAGGGAAGGCATCCATTCAATGGTAACTGCCTTTATAGTTCTTAAAGTTTATAGGGAAGGCATCCATTCAATGGTAACTGCCTTTGTAGTTCTTAAAGTTTCAGGGAATGCATCCATTCAATGGTAACTGCCTTTGTAGCTCTGAATGTTCCCAGGGAAGGCATCCATTCAATGGTAACTGCCTTTGTAGTTCTGAATGTTCCCAGGGAAGGCATGGATGGGAGATCAGTGTCCCCCTCAGGCAAGTTACCAGGATTAAATCCCAGGACAGGACTGGGCACTTTTACCAGATCTATTGGCTTCTATTGATGCCACTCTTCTTCTTCTTATTGTCGTCTGTTTAGTATTTCACTGTTTCGGCGTACTGGGTTGTCTATTACCACAAGGAAGAATGGCAGAAGTCTTGCAGGGGGTTCTGTAAAACCAACACAGAGCTAGCTTGCTGACACATGAGGTATGGTACATGGTATCCCTGTATGTGCATCACAACATTCCCACGGATCCTTGTTCATGATTGCATTTTTCAGCTAAAGTTTTCTAAGGGATGAAGTAGGCAGTTTCACACCAACCGTCCTTAGTTGCCGAAAAACGACACGCATGGCAGATTAGTGTTTATATACTGTGCTTCCTATACAGGTTCTAGCAACACACAGACACCATGGTAGGTATTGCTATACTGTGCTTCCTATATGGACACCAGCAACACATGGGCGGCATGGTAGGTTATACTGTTGCTATATTGCACTTCCTTAATTAACTCCAGCATAACAAGGGCAGCAGATAGGTTACAACGCTCTGTGATTCTCTCATGAGCTCCAGTAACACAAGAAACAGGTATACCAACCAGATTAGTCTCCGGGTTGGAGCATTCTGGGCAGAGAACAAACTTCTTGATAAAACCATCCAGTAAAGTTTGCAGTTTCTCATCCATGTGTGAGCCATTAACAATGTAGCGATCATTTTTTGTGTCAAACAGAGTCTGAGCACCCAACTCACAGCCAAAGTACTTGGTAGGATCTGTGGACAACACAAAAATAATCACGAAATTACAAGATCAGTTTTGTCACTTATTAAACAATAACAAAACAAAGTTGATAGGGGACATCCATAAAACAAGAATAAAAATGAATTAGCAGCACAACATATACAGCCAGACATTAAATCAGACTTCAGCCATGGACAATAAATGGGAAAATACAACAGCATAGATTATATGAGGTGGTGATGGTGATGATGATAGTGGTGGTGGTAATAGTGATGATAGTGGTAGTGGTGACAATGGTAGTGGTAGTAGTGATAGTGGCAGTGGTGATAGTGATGTAGGTGGTGATGATAGTCGTAGTGGTAATGGCAGTAGTGCTGATAGTGGCAGTGGTGATGATAGTGGTAGTGGTGATGATAGTGGTAGTGGTGATGGTGGTAGTGGTGATAGTGGCAGTGGTGATGGTGGTAATGGTAGCAGTGATGGTGGTAATGGTGGCAGTGATGGTAGTGGTGATGGTGATAGTGGTAGTGGTGATAATAGTGATGATAGTGGTAGTGGTGATGGTGGCAGTGGTGGTTGTGATGATGTGGTAATGGTGATGGTGGTAGTGGTGAAGGTGGTAGCGATGGTGATAGTTTTGATAGTGGTAGTGATGGTGGTGGTGGTAACGGTGATGGTGGTAATGGTGGTGGTAGTGGCAGCGGTGAAGGTGGTAATGATAATTATGGTGGTGATAGCTGGTGCGATGGTGGTAGTTGTGATGCACAGCATGACTGAAAAATTTTGTTTATCTCAAGGTCATAAGTTAGTGGTTTGGTTTCAATCACACGTGCCGGGAATTTTACATGAACTATTTGTTTCTAATGATACCACACACACACCCCCCCCCCCCCCCCCCCATCTCCTGGGCAGTGCTAACTGTGGATCAAGCCTTCTCAGCTACGGACAAAAAATATGAATTCACATGTGCAAGGCATGCAAATTAATATCCCACTGACCAGGGAAGGCCAGCTCAGTCATAAATGCCAGGAAGATGCCAAACGTACCTGCTAAAAAATTCAAATATCACAATGTTGCTGTAAATTTTTTTTTTTTTTTTTGCATATCCTATTTACAGGACATTGCTGTCAATACCAGCATTTTACTGCTGTTATTGATGTCTTGGCAAGTTTGCGTTCTGTAGTTTGTCATTGCTTTCTGAACGACCGGCTCTCTTACCAACACATTAAAACACAGCGCAACACTGTCTGCTGCCAAATTGGTCGCAGCTATGTTTCGAACGCAGGTAAACGGGCCTACGAATCGTGTCCGCAATCCCTTAGCCATGTAGGCTTGCTGTAATTAGAGTGCAAATATCATCCGATAACTTTTAAATATATTAAATGAAAATTTCTCAGTGATATGTTTAATACTCACATGTTGGAGGCCTGGACAATGCTTTAGCCACTTCTGTCATATTGACAATCACAGTTTTAATACCATTTCCTTTACCTTCCACCTGAAATCAGACAAATGGTAGACATTTTATAAATATAATGAAAGACATTTTACAAATATTATGAAAGAAATTTTGCAAATATAATACAAAATGTTATACAAATAATTCTACTTCGTATCAAACTTTAGCCAAGAGAATTATTTACATCTATATTTTTCTGAACAGAAAGGAAACTATTTTTATAACTGCTGGTATCTACTTCTACTGCCTTTCATCTCCCAATGCTGTATAGCTCCTCAATGAACTCCAGCAAGCCCTTTGCAGACATGTTCATTATTGGCTGGATTTTACTGCTACATTTTTCTACAGGATGCAGTAGACAGTCTCAAACCAACTCTTATAAATTGCCTCTTTTAACCTTTAAAGGAAATGGTAAACATTTTAGCCAATTATACACCATCGGCCATGTGTCACCAGGGCTCATTAGGAAATCTAATAATGTCACACTGTAGCCTACCATGTATGTCCAAAGAGGCAGCTTAGGTGTGTTAGCATAAGACTGGCTACCTCACGTCATAAAAAACTTAAGCTGCAAAATGTAACCAATCATTAACAAGTCAACAAAGGACTAGTTATGAGTTGGTAGAGGGTCAATCTCTATTGGCAGTTGAAAGACAGAATAATAATAATACACCATATGTCATATCTGTCATGAAATATCAAAAGTATTGCTGTCATCTTTGGATAAATTTACATAACCCCCACACAAGGGAATACATTTTCCTGTATAGCAAACATCTTCAGTGCTGCCATGATTCCTGGCTACTCCTTGTTCTCTTCATACACTATTATTCATTGCATTTGCATAGATTTGTCAATTTACCCTACAGTAATTGTGTATCTAATCAATTTAAACGTTAATTGTGTTATCGAACCCATTTAACTTAACTTGCATTGTGTATCTAATCCAGTTAGCCCAACCCTACTTCAGTTTTGTATCTAAACCTGCTAACCCCACTTCAATTGTGTATCTAACCCACTTCAATTGTTTATCTAACCCAGTTAACCCCACTTCAATTGTTTATCTAACCCAGTTAACCCCACTTCAATTGTTCATCTAACCCAGTTAACCCCACTTCAATTGTTTATCTAACCCAGTTAACCCCACTTCAATTGTGCATCCAGCCCAGCTATCTCCACTAATATTGTGTATCTATGCTCTCAAGTTTGCGTAACATTTTTAAGCAAACTTTCAAATACACATGTAGCCACGATCAACAACTAACCTTGGCTATGAGCCGAGGCATCTTATAGCGGTAGAATGGATCTGTGTTGCTCCTGTCAATGTTGAGTGCCATAGTTGTTGTAGATGCGAGTCAATGGGTTTTCTTCTCCGGTGAATACTGCTTTCAATGTGATTCAGATGGTTCTGGGGCACTGTAACCTTCATATACGTGTTTGAAGCCTCTTCGCTTCTGTGTGCCGTGAGTTTTGATTCAATGGTTCCAGAATGCCACACCAAGGGCTCTGTACATTAAGCAAATAAACTATTAGCATAGTTAAAACAAGATTTTCAGTACTATAGATATTGCTGAACTTTATAAAGACTCCATCATGGCCAGTTCTAAGCCGTGTTGAGAATGGACAAATCCTGGTAAGACCGCAAATGATCAATATGTATAAGAAAATAATAGCAGATAAAACTGAACCTTCTAGAAGTTTTAAGCAAGGCTGAACGAGAGTTACTCCTCTGTCATGCGAAAGGAATCACAAGCGGATCATCAGCCTGTCCCTCATTTCAATTACAAGAAGTAATAGAGAGCACACGGTTCTAATCTTCACCCTTCGGTGCACAAGGCCAGTTCCTATGGCTATTTTGTGGCCAATAAATTAAATTTGTGATTTTCTTGTGTCCTGACTACATTATATATAATATCCACATTGTGTTGAATAAACAACCTGGAAGTAAATGACAAACTTTAACATTATATTACCTGAGTGTGTGACCAACCCCTACAAGGCACATGCAATGTAGGTGAATCATGGAACAATCTATGAGCTGTGATATAAGCCAGTATTCTGAATTAACAATTTGCCATGGACCAAACAGCAGTGCTTGTTTTAGCAGGATGTGATGAGAAAAGGAGAAATGGTTGCTATACTGAAAGCGCAAGAAATGGTACATGATAACCCTCTCCATAAATTGTCACCTTTTACAGATTCATTATCAGTTCTAGCTTTAACAAACAAGGTTTGTGGAAGACCAAATATAATCGAGGAGATCTTAGCTACAGATCTAAATATCAGATGATGGTTAGTGTTGACTGTGTGAATAACACACATGTAGGAATTGATGGTAATGAGATGGCAGGCCAAGAAGTGAAGACGAGTGAAAAAACAACAAAATACATGTAGCTATAAGTAAAGATATATCAGCAATTTAAAAACAGAATACCAGAAGAATGGACACTGAAATCGAGCTTGCAATGAAGTCATGAATTAAAATAAATGCTCCAACATGAAATTAATAACAATTCAGAACTTAAAATCCCTAGCAAATTAAAACAAATACAGAGGCTGCAACCTGAAATGGTTTAAGTTATTTGACTATAAAAGAAGGCAACTGTGCTGATTGCCAGAAGCATAATAAACAAATGTTTACTGGAATCTAAGAAACAACACAGGAGACCACCTGCAACCACTACAATAAGCCTATGACAATGGGAAACATTTACAGGCAGATAATCCTAATGAACTTCAAGGACAAATTAACTTATTCAGTGGTGAAGGATAATATATCGCCAAACCCAAAAACGTCAGAGTGAGAGTGGAATGTCCTTTGAAACACTCAGGAAGGTTAACCCGGTCAACAAACACCTGCAGAAGTCGTGGAAAGTCCGAGCCGAAAACTCACTGAGTGGATGACGTCTGCAGACTGACTGTTCCTGGTTTGCGTGGGGAGCGGCCAGTAGCGAACGAAATGCCCAATATATGGAAGTGAGGAAGTGAAGCAGCCATGTGCAAGACGTGACGATTCCTTGGATGAGCCCAGTACCAGAGCGCTATGTGTCAGCTTTGCAATTATGGAAGCCTCCTTGGATGGCGGGGAATGCCCATGGTCTGCCCCTGCCTTCCCTTGAGGGTTGACCATGATGTCTTTGGCCGTCTTAACTTGACTAGCTGGGATGTGGACGTCACCCCGACAGTGAGAGCCAAATGTCCCTCGAGGCACCCGGGAAGGTTAACCCGGTCAACAGACACCCGCAGAAGTCTGATGTGTCAGCCTAAGGGGGCAAATAAACTTGGCACAATGCAATCACGTCTGAAAAAACATTCCAGATGAGCGCAGAAGAAGATACATCACCAAATATGACCTCCCATTTGGAGAGAAGGATGATATATCGCCATATGAGGGCCATCATGGTGTTTTCTTGGTTTTGTGGTATCTTCCACAATTTCAACGTTCAGTGAACATTATAATAATTGTTCATGTGATCGTGTACCATGTCTGGTCCAGACCTACTTTTTGTTTGGCACACAATCGGTGAAGCAATATATCACAATAATAAAAGTTCATATTTAAGTTTCAGGGATCAATGATGCAAAGTAAAACAATAATGTATGTCATTTACTGAAGAGATGTAATTATACAAACATGAATAAAGATGGATAGGACATTATGAATATCAAGATTGTCTGAAAGACATGATTATACATAGAAAAAGGCAAAAAAGAAAAACAAAGATCCATGATTATGAAATAACAACTGACATTCCTTATATAATTCCAATGGCAATTATAACCCAGAAGAGTTGAACAAGATATTTTTTTAAAATAAATTTTTCTTCTTCTTTAGTCCTAATGCTTCAGCCATAAAGTGTCACTGAAAGGAAGTAGATGTAATTTTTATGTTTCGCTTGTCTTATTGCGGTACTTTGTTTTTAATTCACCCCAAACAAAAAAGAATCCCTTAGAGGACCTCATTTGCATCGGTCCAGCAATCACTTCGGGTTAAGTGTTCTGTGGACCGATCGATGGATGTTTTGTTAGTTTTTAGGCCCGTAGGGCCCTTACTGTTGTCGGAGTACTCCGACAACAGTGAGGGCCCTACGGGTTGTGGACTGCTGGACCGATTGCTGGATGTTATGTTAGTTTTTGGGCCCGTAGAACCCTCACTGTTGTCAGAGTACTCCGACGACAGTGAGGGCCCTACAGGCCCAAAAACTAACAGAACATCCAGCAATCGGTCTAGCAGTCCACCGAACACTTAACCCAAAGTGATTTCTGGACCCATGCAAATGAGGTCCTGTAAGGGAAGCTTTTCTGTTTGGGGTGAATTTAAAGTACTCTTATTGCTTGTACTAACGTCAAATTTGATTTCTTCAATGTCTCCATCTTGCCAACTCATTCTGTGTTGATCTCTTGCTTTGTTGTATTCTGATGTTCTCACGTACAGTGCCTAGCTGCTGGTTGCTCTTGTTCCATTCTAACTAAATGTCTCAACCATTTAATTCTTTGCCTTTCTATAAAGTCAGTGATAGTTGTTACCCCTACACTTGTTCTTAGTTTCTCATTTGTCTCTCTACCACTTCTTCTGCTCCTTGTTTTTTTTTTTTCTAGCTGCTTTTATTATGCTTATAAATTTAAAATATCAATACTGATTTCAATTTAGTGAATACATTAAAACTGAAACATATAAACAAACCAAATATAAACTAAATAACTAAAAAAATATAAACTAAATAAATTAATAACCTAAAACAACCCAATTTAACATTCATTAAGTAATTTAAAGTAGACACAAGATTCTCAACATGAGTTCTCAGAATTCTCTGTTTCTTTCTTTCTGGAACTATCGCCATCTCACCTGACTTACAAAAGTAACTAAACATAAACTTGATAAACAAGATCTTTAAAATGTAAACACTGCTCATTTTATTGCTTCCCGAAAGTTTAAAGATGCCAGTTTAATAATCATTCACTGATTAAATATTATATATTATATGACACTATTTTAAATAACACGTCACCTACCGTTTTGGCACAATAAAGTCATAAAAATGCTGTCTGGATTCTGCGTGTTTTCCAGCAAAGTGATGGCAGAGGCCAAAGAATCGGTTCTTCAAAACGGCGATGCTGTCGCCAAGTGATAGTAAACGGACACTGGTATCTGCAAAAGAAGACAGCGGAAATCAGACGATAGATCTACGTAATATATACAGCCTTGTGTCAGGCAACAAGTGTGAAGTAAAAATTAATTAACATACAGTTAACATTCACCAACCGCTTCTGATAACTTACGTAGTTGCCGTGTGCCCGGATGTTGAATACTTAGCAACTTCGCAAATACAATTCGATGATACCGAAACCAGTTGCTCGCGTTGGTTTCCATGCATGTTGACCGAGGCAGTCGACGAGTTCTGTTAAGCGGTTTGTTGTCGTTATCATCATGTGCCGCGTCGAGCGCAGATGGCGATCATTTTCGCCGCGAACTTCTATTGCCCGTGTTGTTGCTAAGTGTGATGACTGATCTTCTGCAGTGGGACTTTGCCAGATTATCCAGCGTTTTTTTCTCTCTCTGAATATTATCAGACGCATCTAAATTCAGACAAATTCAGACAAATTCAGAGCAAACAGTCAACAAGTCGGAGGACCTGGATGCAAAAATGAGGAAAGAAATCCAGTCACTTGTGAATGCAGGACTCATCAGTGAGGCCAATGCAAAAACGCTCACACCGCGTGGCTCCCAAACACCTCAGATGTACGGTCTACCCAAGCTTCACACGCCCGGCATCCCACTAAGACCGATCCTTTCCATGGTTAACTCGGCACAACACCGAATGGCGAAATGGCTAGCTGAAATTTTAAAGCCAGTACGACAGTCTTTTGATCCAAGAACACTCAGGGATACATTCGAACTGGTGGAATTATTGGATACTATGGACATAAACAACAAACACATGGCATGCATGGATATTACCTCTTTATTCACCAACGTGGATATAATAAGCGAACGCATTAGAGACAAACAACTAAAACTAGGCATACCATCAGCTATTCTAGAGAGGCTATTAAAATTATGTACTGCCAACATACAATTCAACTTTCTAAACAAGTCATATCGCCAAATTGACGGAGTGGCCATGGGGAGCCCACTTGGACCTATTTTAGCGCCACTGCCAACAGCCCAAACCGAAATCAGAAGTAACTACAGTCCCTAAACTCAAAGTATTCATCCAGCTAACCTTCCGAGGAGATGACGCAATGCAACGTCTGCGGGACCGGCTCACCACAGCAGTCGAGCGAACATTCTGTGCTGCAGCTCTAGTCATCAGGTACAGAAACACACCAATCCCAGTCCCAGCAGTAAAAGAACCTGTAGCTTTGTACGCCAAATCAAATTGTATTTACCAATTTACATGCAGATGCGAGGCCATCTACATAGGCAGAACTGAGCGACAGTTACATTGCAGGGTTTCGGAACATATTCCGAATTGGTTGGACAAGATACTACACACAGAAGATGGTAGCCTAGGCAGGCCGACACAAAGGAAAAGTCTGGCTTCATCGGTCGGGAGACATGTGCTCGAGAGTGGTCACGTGGTTGAAAGAGACAGTGCCTTCCGTGTGTTGTTAAAGTTTGCTGAAGCTATACTAATCAACCTTCGTAAGCCGTCCTTATGTAAGCAGAAAGACATGTTAGTCAGTTTAAAATTACCGTGGTAGACAATCGACATTACTGTGCGAACATGTGTATATTTCAGTTTGAAGGATTTATCTAATTAATTCACGTAAGTTGTGTGATTTCTGCAGTATGTACCTGACGAGATGCAGCGAAATATGCCAGGCAATAAATCGTGCAATCTATTGTTTGTGTCTTCGTTATTTAAATTAGTTGAGTCAAAAGCTGACATCACAGCACTCGGAACATTCACATCATACGCGTTCCGTCCTCATCTTCAACAGCCAGCGAAGAGTCCAGTACTAATGGCACTAGTAGCAGCCTGATTATATGTCCGTCTGCACTTCCCCTGGACTCTTGAGTGTCGGCCAGATCCTCTGGTGACTTCATGCAGAACCATTCTCTCCAAGTTGTGATGATCTACCTGTTCTTCCGCACTATCTCTCTCTTCTCTCTCTTTTCTCTCTATTCTCTCTCTCTCTCTTTTCTCTCTATTCTCTCTCTCTTATCTCTCTCTTCTCTCTCTCTTCTCTTCCTTTTCTCTCTCTCTGCTCTCTCTCTTCTCTCCTATCTCTTGTCTCTTCTCTCTCTTCTCTATCTCTTCTCCCTCTCTTCTCTTTCTCTTCTCTCTGTCTTCTCTCTCTTTTCTCTCTCTCTTCTCTCTTTTGTCTCTCTCGTGTCTGTCTCTTCTCTCCCTCTTCTCCCCTCTTCTCTATTTCTTCTCTCTTTTCTCTCTTATCTCTCTTCTCTCTCTCTCTCTCTTATCTCTCTTCTCTCTCTCTCTCTCTCTCTCTCTCTCTCTCTCTCTCTCTCTCTCTCTATGTCACAACTTTCTCCGCCAAAAACGGGGTGCCAGGTTTGGTGAGCGCCGCCCAACATTCGGCGCTAACAAAAAGCAGGTAATACAGTCTATTGTTATGCGGTATCTCACTCATATCTGACTAAGACCCGACTAAGTTTTTTTTCCCCCTCGGTATAAGCCATATTATTTATGTTTTGTTATTGTTCGATATGTCTTCGTTGAATCCATATAGTCACGTCTGTTATTTCATTACTGTACCATTAGTGTCCATCTACTCCATTTGTCAAATGTGATGAGATCGCCGTGAATGCAGCTATGATAAAATATCGTGATTAGCAGTTACAGTGTGTCTTGGTTATATTTCTGCAGGATTCCAGCTTACAATGAGTACCAGGACATTTGCCAGGAAGTATAAATGTGATACTGACCACAACATTCATCGTGTGTTTATTGGTCTAAAAATATGTGACTACCACCTTATATCCAATACGACTCATGGCATGGAAAGGATTCGTTTACTTATCTCCAGTGACACTGCTTCTATCTACAGTGTCTCTGATTGATTGATTGATTGATCGATTGATCTAGGAACCGACATCACAGCATTCGGGGCATTCCCATGCCATAGGCGCTCCGTCCCCATCCTCAGCAGCCAGCGAAGAGTTCCACCACCAATAGTACCAGTAGCAATCTGATTATATGTCCGTCTCGCATTTTCTCTGAGCGTCGAGCGTCGGTCAGATCCCGTCGTCACTCCTCGCTGCCTCATTCTTGCCAGACCATGATGATCCAATTGCTCCTCCGAGGTGTACACGTGCTCCCACAAGGCCGCAACCAAGTCTGCCTTATTATGCATCAATACTCCACCAAGTTTTGAAAAGCCAGCCAATCTGTCCGCCTGTTCATTCCCCAGCACACCAGCATGCCCCGGAGAAAAGATCCAGGCGATGCTTGCCAGCCGTGACTTCCGAAGCGAAGCAAGCCACTCTGCACGAAGCATGCCTATCCTCACTTTCCTCAGCATGCTTTCTGAGTCAGTTACAATTACGACGTGTGTATGTATCTTATTCTCGATCCAGCGGAAAGCTGCAATGACCGCCTCCGCCTCCATTTTTAAGCTAGATGTTGTGGTATCATATGCCAGGCTCTCCTACACCAAACGTCGACCATTAGCTGTTGCTATGAACCTCCAGGCACTTCTCCTACCTCTCGACACCGAATCATCTCTGTAGATAATCCCATCACCCGAGCGAGCATTATCCTGAATTAGTTGCTGGATTTCCACTTCCGTGGCCCCTGCTGGCCACTCCCTGCACTCTCGGCTTAATGTGATTTTAACTCTGCACAAGTTCGACTGCTCCGATGACTACGGCGTCTCTAATAACTCATAAGTGCCACCTGAACAATCCACTAATACGGGTGGAGATTTCCTACTGCCTACATGCTCATGAAGTGAGGAACAGTTTTAAGAACTATATTGAGGCAATTCTAATATACGAAAGCGAATCGTGGACAATTAGCAGATAAATAGGGAATTATGTAGAAGCCGCGGAAGTGTGGTTTTATTGAAGAATGAGAATACCGTGGACGGGTAGAAAGAGCAATGAAGACATCTCGAAAGAAGTTAACCCACAAAGAGAACTGGTTACTCGCATCAGAAGAGAATAGCCCACACTCTTTGGGCATGGCATGAGAAAGTGGAAAGCTGGATATGTCGTCACAACGGGAAAGTTGGAGGAAAGGAGAAGTAGGGAGTCATTAAGAGAGAAGATACTGGACATTTTGACGTCACGGCATGGAGAAATATCAGTATCAGAAATGGCCATAACAATGGAGAGGTCAAACAGTATTAGAACCTTTGGTACTATACCAGCACATAGGTTAAATTAAATTGTTGAGAACATGCATCTTTTCTGTGGAAACATATGGATATCAGTCGTGGAACATTTCGCAATCACTAAAGAAGAAAGCTGGGAGTTTTGAATTTAAATGTTACTGAAAAGTTCTGAAAATATCGTGGGCCAAGAAGATGAAAATATTGATATTCTACATCCTGAATACTGAAGAAAACTGGCCCATAAACAGAATAATTTCTGGGAAAGTGAAATATTAAAGCGTCCCAGTGGCTTGGAGAGAACAGGGATGGAAGGGCATGATTTCTGGAAGAAGCGGCAGTGGTCGACCAGCAGGAGGTCAGTGTGGCTGAAATGTAATACACTTAAACTTTCTCTTCTGACCTTGTGGGTTCGTTCCACATGCCGGTCAGTTGGACATAAATGTCGACTTCTCGTCCTAGTCTTGGGGACGTAACTTATAAGTACCTCTGCCTCTGGCAGTGATATTCAGATGTTCTCCAACCATCGGCAGGCTGCCCTCACAGCCTCGTCTTCCATTCTCAATGGAATACTCAATGGTGATAAGCTTACAGATAATTCTAAGCTACATGAACGTCTTCAGTTACTGCCACTTCACAAACGGCTACTGTTTAATAAGGCTAAACTAATTCACAAAATCCTATTTCCAAAATGCTCCAAGCTACTTTTCGCCATTGTTCAAATATAACGCAAGACATAAAGAACGACTAAATATACTTCATGTCCCTAAACCTAGGATAGACTTATATAAAACAAGCTTAGCATACTATGTCACTCAGTTGTGGGGCAATCTTCCACAAGAAATCAAAGACACCACCAATCATTATACATACACTCGCAACTTGTTTGAACACACCTCAGTACAGACTACATGCCCCCCTAAAAATAATAATGGTAAATTATCTCAAACGGCAACTAGTTAATAAACATTCCCATAAGTATGGCACGTTACACTGACTTTGGTATTTATCATGCCCATGGTAAACATTGCCACACTGAGTCATGTATCATTGATTATTTTGCATGCGTATTAATGCTTATGCCGGTCTCTCTGGCTGTGGGGTTACAACACTTTCTCTCTGTAATCCCGTTTATCACGCAGAGTCTCGTAGCGGAGCGAGAGCTGAGGCGGTTCGACCCCCGCTCGTGACTTGCGGGATACTGAGCCGGCCGCTCAGAAAGCAATGGCAAACTACTGAGCGTAATCTTGCCAAGAGATCAACATACAGCTGAAAGATGCTGGTGTTGACAGCTAAGTCCTGTAAAGGATATGCTAAAAAAAAAATTAAAAAAAAAAAAAAAAAAATTAATGCTTATTGTTCTTTTGTTGTCTAAGATTAGATTCATATGTGATGTTGAATGAAATAATGTATGGGATGAATTAGAGAAGAAGGGCAGAATGTCAGACGGGCCTGCGTGCCCAATTCTTAACCCTTTGAAAATAAAGATTGTTCGTTCGTTCGATCTCATGATGGATGTTGCAGTATCATATGATAAACTTTCCATTCTCCCGTGTGTTGCCGGGGCCCATAAGGGAAGCAAAGAATAGCAACACTGCAGCCTACCACGCATGTCGTAAGAGGCGACTAAGGCGGCTTGATGGTTCCGTCGCCATGATACTGAGTGAGTGCGTGGCGCGACACTGTGAGCTGTGAGTTTCGTGTGAAATGCTTTTGAATCTGCCCGAGGTTTTTTGGAACATGACTGCATGTTCGGAGCGATGGCGGATGACTATGCCTCAGAGTTGACCGGTTTTTGCCTTATGCAGAAATGCGTGGTTGCTGGGCTTCTGGTTGACTGCTACTGCCATCGACGATGAACTGTATTTCGTGGACTGTGTGGGTGAACATCTAGGAAACATCCAGATGGGAAAATGATTGCCGATTCCATCAGAAATGAACTTGGTGTTTTGTGGGGGACTATTGTGGTGACATTCTGGTGGCGGCATTATGCACAGTGTAGGCCTATCTGTGCGGGCTGTTGTTTGTCGAGACTCCTGTCTTTTCCACTTTTCACATTGTGCAGTGGGGAGCATTTTGTGTGATATTCACTGGCACAGGAACGGAGCATAATGGGGACGACCCGTTGCTGTGAAGTTGGAACTGCGACTAACTAACTAACTAACTAACTAACTAACTAACTAACTAACTAACTAACTAACTAACTAAAATTTCCCTTTTTTAAAACAGTGTATAATGTGTCTTTGCCACAAAACCCCGCCCACTGTTTTCACCGCCACCACAGACCTATCAATGTATATAATTACATTCACTAAGGTGTGAGTTGTCTATCACCTGTTGACAGCAGATCACATGTCCCAAGACTGCCCAACATACGACAAATCAAGACACACTTTCTGGCCTGGAGAAACAACAATGGAAGATAAACTATATAGACCAGTGAGTGAACTAAAAAAGATAGTTAAATGTATACAAGAGGCAACATTGCAGTTATAGACAAATTTCAAGCGACCGAAAGAAGAAGAAGAAGCTGTCGAGGTTGTGAGTTCTCTGTCAGCTGTCGCATGGACACTTCTGTAATATCCACTTTCGGCGCCCTCAGTGCAGAATAAATGTAACTCCACGCGATGCGTCATTGTTAAGGCCACCATGCCCCAATTTTTTTCACGCGTATTTCACGCACCCAACTAGTTGTGCCTTCAGCTTGTGCCATTCAAAATCTTTTCTTCATCCTATGTCCCACAGTATCAAAGATCTTTTCTTCATTCTATGTCCCACAGTATCATCTAAGGTTTCATTGATACTCCCGAGTATTTCTTGGATAAGAGCTTCTTGTATCTATCATCATATTTGGATGGCAAGGCCAGTTAACAGTTTATGTCGCGACCTTATATGTGTATTAATTGTAGAGTCGAGAATGACGCGCATTTTGTACGCGTTCAAGCTTCACCAGCTGGTTGTGAGATATTGTGAGGATTCCATGACCATACTCAACCATGGAAATAATAAGATGCTGATAAAATGTGTACAGCATGCTTTTCTCTATTTCCACCGCTGTCATCACTTTTAGCGCACTGAGTCCCTTCTTTATCCTTTCTACTATCCCCCGTAAATGTTCTTTAAAGGACAGGCTTCTCTTAAAGATTATCCCCAAGTGTTTCAGAAAGAAATGGCAAACTACTGAATGTAAAACTTGCCCAGACATCAACAGCAGCTGAAAAATGCTGGTGTTTGCTGCAATGTCCTGTAAAAGGATATGCGGAAAAAAAAGTTGGTACCTCCTCCTCTATATTTATGTTTAGTGAACACCATAATGCAGAAGCATTGTCTAGATCAGTGGTTCTCAACCGGTGGGGAATCCCGGCCCCCCATCCCTCGAGGGGGGGGGGGGGGGCAATTTTTTTAGAGTTTCCAGGGGGGAATGAAGACCATTTCAAGATCGCGTTAATACAAGAACCGATTACTTGATATTGTTTTTCCCTTCATACTTTACAGTTAAGTACGTCTCATCCTTCTAAAATTCATTTTATAAAGTAAGTAGACCCATAAATCATGTTTTATGTGGATGTCTAGACTTGTTTTAGTATGTGCTATTAAATTTACCTTACATTTTTACGTACACTGTGTAGGGGTGGGGAGATGTTTAGATAGGAAATATGAAAAGGGGGTAGTGACGTTCTGAAAATACGGTGAAGAGGGGGGGGGGGGGCCACGGGCCAAATTTTTGATAGGAAGGGGGGATGACGTTCTGAAAATATGGTGAAGGGGGGCACGGGCCAAAAAAGGTTGAGAACCACTGGTCTAGATTGACGACAACACCCGTTTCCGTGCACTATACGCAGGATTGTCCATGGGACATAATTTACATTGCGTTGGTAATTTATGCATGTCCCATCCCATCCCGTTCCATAGGACTTTCCCATGGGATTCCCATGGGAATAACATTCCCATGGCCAAGCCTGCCAAGCTTGGCCATGGGACATGTTTTTCTGTCCCATCCAATGGTAATTTATGCCTGTCCCATCCCGTCCCATCCCATCCCTACACTATTCAGAAAATCCCCATTTTTTCCTATGGGATACCCATGGCCAAGCCTGGCTATACGTATACTTTAATAATAATATAGCAAAACATTGCGCTGCATTCGCCACTTTATATTGCATTTGTGGATTATGAAAAGGTCTTTGACAACGTTGATAGAGAATCTCACTGGATGTTGATGTGGCTCTATGGGATCCCACATAAACTAATTAACTTCCTTTTTTGCCCTCTATCATCTATTGGGGCATAGACCCTCAACTAACTCACTCCAAGGGCCCCTCCTCCATCTTTAGCTACCACATGCAGCTCTCCCCATCTCCTTCCCATATTGTTCATTTTTGTGTCCACTTCTCTTTCCCGTACTTTTTCTGTCTTCGTCGATTTATTTTGTCCTGTGGGTTCCATGCTAAAGCTTTCCCAGTTATCCTATTCCCCGGCTTTCTCAATGTCTCTAGACCATCTTACCTTCTTCATCTCTTGATTCATTAGTCTAGTTCTCCCCATAAGCTTCACGCTGGCGATGTTGTCATACCATTTTATTATTTCAATTTTGAGCAGGCATAACTTAATGGATGTGAAACTTGGACAATGAGCAGTAGGCTGAAAAACATCTGATGGCTGCAGAAATGTGGTTTCTGAGGAAAATGCAAAGAATACCATGGACAGATAGAAAAACCAATGACCAAGTACTACAAGAGACAAATGAAAATCGTAGATTGATTAGAGAAATTAGACGTAGGCAGTCAAAATTTTTTGGACATGTTATGAGAAGAAATGGACTGGAGAACTTAGTGACAGCTGGCAAGATCGAAGGGAACAGACCAAGAGGAAGACCGAGAGGAAAATACCTGGATGGCTTGGCCACATGGCATGGACGAGACAGGAACACTGAGCTGATCCACGACTCTGGTGATCGAGTGAAATGGCGAATCATGACCGCCCACGCTTTCCGGCATGGCACATGATTGATTGATTGATAACTTAATTAGTGATTGTTTATAGTTTATCTGTAACTGTTTTGTTTGTTCTTCGTGTTTCTGACCCATACATCAGTACTGGTTTAACGTTAGATTAAATATTCTAAGTTTTGTACAAAGTTTAATTTCTTTTGACTTCCACAAATTTCCCAGTGTTATAAAAGCTCCCCTAACTTCTGTATTCTTTTTATGATACCTTTATCTGCTCCAAAACGTTTATCTACATTACTGCCTAAGTAGGTGTATGATTCTGCCCATTGAAGTGAAGCGGCCCCCCCCCCCCCCGCCCCAAGGAAGATCAGGTGATCATTTGTGTGACTTATTCTCATTATCTGTGTCTATGGATTTTAAAACCTGGTTGTTATGACCTCCTATCTAGTGTTGTTAGTTTACCACGCGTCTGATTTCATGTGTGAGAAAGGGGGGGGGGGCAATAAAGTCAGCAAAGTCCAGATCCTCGAGCTGCTTTGTCAGGGGAGTCCATTGGATTCGATTTCTGGTTGTCGTTATTTTTGTCTGCACAATCTAGCCAGTAGTAGTAGTAACTAGTATGTTAAGTTAAAATTAGTTGCATACCCCTTCCATATATGACGTAGCCATCAACTCCAGCATTTTTTGGCTGTTTGTCATCTCTTGGCAAGTTTAGGTTCAGTAGTTTGCCATTGCTTTATGAACCACCGGCACTCTTACAATTTGAATTTTCATTTTCAAAAAGCGCGAGGCAATCTGCTGCCAAATCGCCTGCAGCTGTGTTTCGGACATGGTATGCGGGATTACGAACTGCGCCCGTTACACCTTCGCCACGGAGCGGGCCTCAGTAGTATGTAAGAATAAAACAGTCACAAATAAACATTAAAAGCTGGGGTTGATTGGACGTCCTCTAAAGTAAAGAAAAAAAAAATCTTTGTCACGGAGCAAAGTTCTACACCGGCTAAGCCACTGGATGATGATGAAAATACAAACTCTCGCAAAACGTTGATACGCGTTATTTCGCAACATCCGCCATGTTAACTGCTGACAACTAGATGGGTGGCGATCGATAAACGAATGACGAATCGAATACTTTCCCCCTTCCTTTGTGAAAACTTGCCACTAGCAACTAATGGAGTGAAGTGAATTATTCAAACGTGTGTGATACTTTCTTCTTATCAACTTGGAGTAACAGAATAGACACAGTTCTACATGTCACCGAGTTTTCATCAATATTCCGAAATATTTGCCAGACCAGTCATCACAATCAGTCAGTCTATGTCTAGTTCATTTCATTTTGTCTGCTGATTCAACTTGTCAAGACTGATTGATTATTGGTGAAACGTACCACAATACTCTTGTGAGTTGATATTATGATAATCAGATTATAAGAGTTGGATTAGACATTGATACTGTTTTCAGTTTTCCTAGTATGAATGATGAAAGATTTCATTTGTAATTTGTATTCATTGGTAACCATCGATTACTTAGATCAGCTAGCTGCTGTGTTATTGTTAGGTTTTCACATATTCTTAATTCTAGACCATGGCCTTCACATATTCTTAATTCTAGACCATGGCCTAATGAAATGAGATGGCCAGTTTCCTTTCCCATGTCACAGTATTATCATTTTCGACACAAACTTAAAGGATATTTCTGTTTCTTCTTCTGCCTTTTATCTCCCAATGAAGAAAATTTATTCAACTAAGTCACTCCCAAGCACTCCTGCTTCTTTTTCCATCACTTGCAGCGCCCCCCATGTCCTCTTCAGGTGTGTGATCTGGAGACCATCAATCATGAAAAAGAGTGGGTTGAAGTTCCGGAAGACATGACGGACTGGCAAACTGTAATAGTAACACTGGGTCATGAGTGCAGAGAATGGGCAGCGGGCCGTACTGAGTTTGAAGTGCAAAAACTGATCCAGAGTAACACACATCAAGGTGACATAGTCATCTACACCAATGGGTCATTGGTGAGAAACAGACGTAGTGGTTGGGGCTTTATTGCAAAGTCTAATGGACGAGTCTAGAAAAGGGAGAGTCTGGCATTTGAGGCTACGACATCCAGCATGAGAATGGAGGTGAAAGCAGTCAGTCACAGTGGCATTCCTTTGGTTAGAGGAGACTACTGCAACCCACATTGTATTCATTACGGATTCAAAGAGTATGCTTAGTAAGGTGGGGAAAGGAATGTTTCATGTGGGATGGCTCTTGTCGCTTCAGAGGTCACAGATTGTGAGAATTATATGGATATTTTGCCCTGACCATGCGGGGAATGAACAGGCTGATGGGCTGGCAGGGAATCCACCTCTTGTTGGTAGATTGCCTATGGACAAGGGGGGAGGTGGTCATGCGTTTGTGGAACCAGGTGGAGAAGGTGGGGGAACAGATTGAGAATCCGTATGTGGAAAGAATGAGATTGCAGGGAATCGGTAGGGGTTCTGGAATAATCTCAAAACTGAGAGGGAAGACCAGAACTGTAAATCAGATAGCGGTGGGAATGATTAGTAGTATGACTCTTCGCTGGCTGTTGAATGAGGGGACAGAGCACATATGGCAATGACCTGAGTGCAGTGATGTCGTTTCTTGACTCAACTCCTCAGATTCATTGCTGTCTCTAATTCTTTTCTCCACTGTTTTTTAGATTTCCCTCTATTTATTGTAATATGCGTATTCCAGAGAAAGAACTTTCTAGCTATACTTTTAACAGGCTTTCTTAATGTGTTTTCTATTCAGCTTCAGTGTCTTTTAGTGACATGATTCTTTGCAGTTTATTTTGTTCTTTGTTCTCTTCTACTCATTAGTGATTCTTCTTCTTCTGCGTTTGTCCAGAATGTTGTTTTAGACGTGTGCCTGTTTACAGCAGAGCTGCGATATTTGAACCTTTCGTCCGATACATGCGACTTCTTCAGGCATTTGTTGGCCAGGTTACCTTCCCGGGTGTTTCGTAGGATGTTTGGTTCTCACTGTTGTGGTGTTATTCCTCCATTCCAGGTGGCCCATTTAGAACAGCTGAAGACATCCCGGTCAGCCCTCAAGGGAAGGCAGGGGCAGACCATGGGCATTCCCTGCCATCCAAGGAGGCTTCCATAATTGCAGAGCCGACACATAGCGCTCTGGTACTGGGCTTACCCAAGGAATCGTCACGTCCTGCACATGGCTGCTTAGCCTCACTTCCGTATATTGGGCCTTCCGTTCACCACAGGCCATTCCTCCAGAAACCAGAAGAATGCAGTCTGCAGATGACATCCACACAGTGAGCTTTCGTTTGGGACTTTCCACGTAATGGATTTGCTATCCAAGCAATATTCCATTTCATGCCACTGGGGCGCTTTTGCCACCAACATATCTGTGGCATGAATTGTGGCAGGCTAAGAACTTCATGCACCTTTAGATGTCAACCTGAATATAGTTAAAGAAAGCTGCAGTCAACTTGAGCTTGTTGACATCTCCATAGAGCTTGTCCTCAAATGAAGCAGGTGTGGGCCAAAATATCTTTCTCTGTTCTGCATATATTGGGCACTCCTGCAGCAAATGTCTAGCTGTCATTTTACCAGTTCCACAATTACATTCATCAGTATTTCCTATCTTTAGTTAATTGAGCAAGTGGTATTTCAGCCTGTTATGTCCTGTGCAGAGTCTGAAGATTGCCACTTGTTCACTTCGGTCGAGCTGATAATATGCATCATCTTTCTTGTGGTCTGGATGCTCTGATTCCCATTTGGTTCTATAAGTGCTTTTTAAAAACCTTTGCCTCATTATAGGTTATGTCTATGTCGTCTGCCCTCTTTTGCCAGTCTGTCAACCTCTTCATTTCCAGGTATACTGCAATGTGATGGGATCCACTGTATTACAACTTTTTTGGATTTCTGACGTAGTCCATGGTGTGCTGCTCATAGGTCTGACAGTTCTGTAATGTTTTTGCTCTTCAGTATTGAGGCAGCTGACTTTGCATCTGTGAAGATAGCTATTTGCTTCTCTTTATTTTCCTCCATCAGGAGCATTTCTGCTGCAGTTTTCAAAGCCTCTACTCTCCTTTGAAGTTACGTGAGAATTTTCCATTTGCCACTGACTGTTTTTTTCACTCCATGTTTTTTTTAATTTAGGAGAATTCCTCCTCCATTTTCTATTGAATTTTTGGCTGATCCATCTGTATATGCATGGGTCCAATTGATACTTGGGTAATGTTCTTTTATGTAGTTTAGGGCTATTTTTCTTCTTTCTGTTTAATTCTGAATGTTCTTTTTCTCAATACCAGGAATGTTTTCTATCATCTTAGGCAGTTGTTGCTGTCTCCAAGCTGGGAACTTGTGTGCATTGTAAATGGGTTTGACTGTTGATATGTTAAGTATAGGATCTGCCCTAATCTTTTGTTTTGCAGTTTCTACAAAGTTGCTACGCTTCAGTCTCTCCTTTCCAAAACCATTAAACCCTTTATACATGGGGTGGTCTGTCAATTTTCTAAATTTTTCTGCTTGTTGCTGGGCTCTGCTATCTCTTCTATCCTGCATTGGTTGTAAACAAGTGATCTTGTCTAGTTCGTTAATAGGCATTTTCTGCAGGCTTCCAATTATGATTTGCATTCCTTGATTTTGGACTGTACTTATTTTATTAAAGTTTGACTTAGCTGCTGTTGCCCAAGCTGCGATGCCATATACTGGCCTCACCCGTCCAGTTTATAACTTCTTGAGAACTTTCTCATCTGCTCCCCACGTTGTACCAGCAAACTTTTTAATGATTGTCGTTCTTTGCCTTGCTCTTGTTAAATTTTTTTCAACCTGTGTCTTCCATGTCAGGTGATGATGAAAGGTGACTCCTAGATAGTTTGGATTTTCTTCATGGCCCAATAATTTTCCATTCAATCCAGCTTAGGGTGCTGAGTTTTATTTGAGAAGGAGAACACTGCATGTTGTTTCTACTCACTTATCTTCACTAGCCATGATTTTGACCAGTCCTCTAGTGCTAATAAGGCTTGCTGTATTCTGCTGTTAGCTGTACTAATATAGTCTTCAGATGTCCATATGGCTAGGTCATCTGCAAAGGAGGATGTGTGTACACTGGCTGGAAAATTGTCTGTGATGTCATTTATATATGCTAGAAATAATGATGGTGAAAGAACTCCTTGGGGGACACCTTGCTCCAACAGCATCTTTTTTTTTGGTTTGTCCTTGTACTTTTGTCCTGGCAGTTCTGTTCTCAAGGTAATGGCTGATCCATTTGTACATTTTCCCACAAACATGCATTTTTTGCAGTTTTACTTTTAGTCCTTCCTTCCATACTTTATCAAATGCTTTTTCTAAATCTATCCAGACTGCTAGTGTGTGCTTTTTCTCTTGGAAGGCATCCTATATGGCCTGAGCTATATAGGTTATTTGATCTTCAGTGGATCTGTACTTTCTGAATCCTGCTTGGTCTGGTGTGAAAAGTTGGTTTTCTTCCAGATGCCACGTTAGCCTGCCATTGATAATGTGTATCATTAATTTTCCTACACAGCTAAGTAGACTGACAGGTCGATAGCCATTTAGTCCTTCCAGGTCTTTTCATTTCTTTGGGACTGGTATTAGTATAGCTTCCTTCCATGCCTGTGGGACAGTTCCTCTCTTCCAGCTGTAATTTAGGACTTCTAGTTTATTTTTTTGCTTTAGTGCCTAGTCCTATAAGCATTTCATTTGTGATTCCATCCTTTCCTCGTGATTTCTTCTTTTTTTAGGGTATTCATAGCCTGTTCCTGTTCCATTTCTTCCATTTTTAGATTTACCACAATATATTCTCCTGCTGTCTCTGTATTTCTGCGTGTCTGTTTATCTTTGATTGCTTTCTTCTGATCGGTTGTAATATCAATGTGGATTGCACTAGCATAGTGTTCCATTAGTGCATTTGCAGCTTTTTTTCCTGTAAGCAAAGCATTGTTATTTGTTTGTTTATGGGTTCTTTATTGTTCATGGCTTTCACTAGTTTCCATAGTTTGTTTCCATCCCTGTCAAAGTTTAGGTTTTCTGTTTGTTCCCTCCAACAATCTCTTGTTTGATTTACTGTTCTTTTATATTTTGCTGAGATGGCTTTGAGAGAAATGTTCGCTTCAGTTGTGTGTTGTCTCTCTGCTGTCTTCCTGGCATCTTCAACTTCGTCCTCCAAAATTTTTAGTTCTTCAATCCTGTATGGTTTCCAATTTTTCCTAGCTCCTCTTGGAATGGACTCAGTGGCCGCCTGTATTATTGCTTTGTTTAGACTTTCCACCATTTATTTTAAGTTGCCATGTCATGTATTTATGCTTTCACAATATTTGTCTGTTGGTATGGCAAATCTGTCCCAATCTGCTCGTTTGTAATTCCAGCGAGGCATTGGCTTTTGCTCCTGTGGAACATACTCCATATTCATTACAAGCTTGATTGGTCTGTGGTCACTGCCTGCTAATTGGTCAAGCCCATGGCGATCGATTTTGTGGAGGATGTCTCCTGTGCAGAAAGCTAAGTCTGGAGTAGAAGTGGTAAACCATCTTCTAGAGTAGAAGCTTGGTGTGTCGTCCGCTTTGTTGAGTAGATGGAGATTTGAGTCCATTTCCCAGTCCACCACTTCATCTCCTCTGTTGTCCCCATCTTTCAGAACGGCTATTAAAGTCTCCGACAATAATGCAGTTTGTGTCAGTTATTTTCATGTTTTAAAGTGTAAGGTCCTTATCTGCAGGGCTATACAGATTGTAAATTCTTATTTTCACCTCCTTTATTATTATATCAACACCTATAATTTCCGTTTGGTTATCAGAGGTCACAGATACTTCACTGCAAGGTATTGTATTTCATGTAAGTATTAGAACTCCTTTGTGTCCTTCGCAGTCGAAACGTGTGGCCTGATATCTCTGACTGAGAATCTGTGATGGGCGTTGAGGCGTCTCTCTTGAATGCATGCCACATCTATTCTTTCTTTATGAAGACGATCTTTTAGGGAAACTTTCTTGTTAGAAACTCTTTCGACATTCCACTGTAGTATGTTGAGTGTCTAGGGTGTTTGCTCAATAGCTCTTACTCTACTCCTCTGTGCCTTGACTCCACAGCACATTGGAAGGTGACCACCAGTAGTATTGGGTGGACCCCCTCAAGGCCTGGCACTATCACCGCCTGATGAGACTTCAAATCAATCAGTCATGTGCCATGCCGGAAAGCGTGGGCGGCCATGACTCGCCATTTCACTCGATCACCAGAGTCATGAATCAGCTCATTGTTCCTGTTTCGACCATACCATGTGGTCAAGTCATCCGGGTATTTTCCTCTTGGTCTTCCCCTTGGTCTGTTCCCTTCGATCTTGCCAGTTGTCACTAAGTTCTCCAATCCATTTCTTCTCATAACATGTCCACAAAATTTTGACTCTATGTCTAATTTCTCTAATCAATTTACGATTTTCATTTGTCTCCTGTATTGCTTGGTCATTGGTTTTTCTGTCTGTCCATGGTACTCTTTGCATTTTCCTCAGAAACCACATTTCTGCAGCCATCAGATGTTTTTCAGCTTGACTGCTCATTGTCCAAGTTTCACATCCATACAAAAGAAAAGGCTCTATGTAGCACCTCAACACTCTTTTTCTCGTTTCAATTGACATCTTTTTATTGGTCAGTATGTTTTTCATCTTGCTAAAGGCTACTTTCGCCATGGCGATTCTTGTTCTAATCTCTACAAGGCATCTCCCATAATATGTTATGACTGTTCCGAGATAACTGTACCGATTCACTTGTTGAAGAATATTCTCATTTAGATGAGACTTCACCATACTGATTAATTTTAATTGATTAAGTCACCTTGCACTGTTTTGTCAAGTCTGTGGCTCAGTACATCCGATTTCGACAAGCATTTTTCGTGTGTGCTCTCCCTAGCCTTTGACTACCCCCAGTCTACCTACAAGGCAGCAGGTGTGTGTCTCTCTTCATCTGGTTCCTATCCCTTGACCTGTCTGACATGGGAGACCCTACCAGTAGCTGTGCTACATTGGCATAGCTCTTAGGGTCATTGGAACACTCAAATCCCTCTACCACAGTAAGGTGGAGACACGTCAGAGGGAATTAGTGATTCTATCATACCTTTTTAGTTAATTATTTCCTTGTAGGCATCAATTAATGAATGTGTGTAGTTTATTAGTAATTGTTTTAGTTGTTCTCCACGTTTCTAATCCACACATAAGCACTGATTTGACGTTAGAGTAAAATTTTTAAAGTTTTGTGCTAGTTTAATTTCTTTGGTTTTTACAGTTTTCCTAGTGCTAATTAATGCTCTTGGTTTTTGGACTCCTTTTGTTTAATTTCTCTTTCTGTTCTCCCATTTGCAGCTATATTGCTACCTTAAATATGTGTATGTTTCCACCTCTTGAAGTGAGGTTTCACCAGTAAAGATTGAGTTATTATTTGCTTGATGTATTTTGTATCTGACTTTTTATATTTTTCATGAACAGTCCATACCATCAAGCTGCTCAGAGTTAATTGAATTCAGTTTCTGGCAGTAGTTATTGTTATTTTCATAAGCCAGTCTAGTTAGCTAATCAAAAGATCATCCTAATTGCACATCAAACTATTAGTCCTTAAGTGCTCAGATTGTCTCCTCAGTATCTCCCTCAGCTTGTAGCGACTGATGACACCAGTTCTGTGTTGGTTCTTTGGCTTCCCACATGGCCTCTTGTCTAGCTTGACCCTGTTTACTTTGATGTTCGTGCAGTGTGGTCAAAGTTGCAGAATCACATCCATGCCTTGAGTCATTTACTCATTCTGCCTCCCCAAGGGCATTTAAGATGTCATCTCGGTCCACTGCTTGTCCACTCCCCATGGCAGCCATGCCCACAAGTCTCTTAAAAGCTTGTTCATTTCCTCTTGCACTAGCTTGTTCAGGAACACAAATGAAATAGATATTAGTGTCTTGACCTCCTCAAAGATTCAAGCTGTTACTTTCTGGCAGAGCTCACCTCGAACTTCCTTAGCATAGTCTTGCAGTCGCTGAGACAACATGCATGAGTGAGTCTCTGTCTCCAGGCATGCTGTTGCCTTTGTTACTGCCTTGACCTCCGTGGTTAAGCTGCTTGTATTTGCTGCAAAAGTTCTACTGTCTTTCTTAACAGCTTTTCCTTCAACCTGGGTCGTGAAAGCTGATGAGCTCCACAATGCCACACAACAGATTCATCTGTGTAGATGATTATATCACCCTGGGAGGAATTTAAAAAATCATCTCCTGTACTTTGTTTCAGTGACCATACGTTTTGTTGTTTGCATTCTCTGTCCAGCCTAATGCAGACTGAAAAAGACATACCGCACACTTCTGGCACTGGCATCCATTATTAGCCTGGTTCTGTGTCCTCTAGTGAACATACCTGTTGAATAATGTTTTCTGCCTGACTCATCCAAAGATTTTCCACTTTTTGTTTTACCTGCAACCATTTTTTCTCCGAAAACAAATAATTAAAAAAATGGACAATTTCAGCTATGTTGCCTTTAATAACTTATGCAGGAACACCATCTGGACCAGTAACTTTCTTATCTTTCAGTAGTTTCAGAACTTGTATGATTTTCTTCTATTAGATGGTTTCTCACAGTTGATATCCAGCTCATCTTCTTCTGACTGGACATTTGTAGGGTCTTTTTGAGACTGGTATATTCTGAAGTTTCTCAAAATATTCAGCCCATCTGTTTATTTGATCTTTAATGTTGCTGAGAACTTTCTCATTACTATTTTTGGTTGATTATATTTTCCTGCTATTTTCTTGTGGTGCTGCGTGGTGCCTTTTGTTTGCTTCTACTTCTGCCTACCTTGCTACACTATCTAAATATTGGCTTTTATTCACCTTTATCTATTTCCTAACTTCTTTATTGGCTTCTCTGAATTTTTCAAGGACTTTGAATTTAGTCGCTCTGATTTTGCTATTGTTTACATTTGTTTTGTGCTTTTTCCTTCCTTCTATTTTGTATAGCTCTTGGGAATTATCAGTGCTTAATTTTTTTCATTCCCTATTTCCAAGAACATCGCTGTTCATGATTCGTTCCAAAATGCTTTTATACCTGATGCCAGCAGTCTTCTGTACTTACCTTGCCTACTAACTGTTGCAGGACCTGGTACTTATTGCCCATGGATTGTTCCTTAGTTGCTTGATGTCTGATATATCCTACACGGTATTGATTTCCATGTTTACACACCCGTTAAATTTCAACTTAATTTTACTTATCAACAGATAGTGATCTGAATTTATATCTGCTCCTATAAAAGCTTGTACAATATGTTCAGGTGACCTAAATTTCTTATTAATACAGATATGGTCAATTTCATTTTCTGTTTTGTAGTTGGGTGAAACCCATGTTGCTGATGTATTCTTTTGTGTCATGGAAAACGTTTCCATCTGTGACATATTGATTCACTGCACAAAAATTGGTGAATAATTCTCCATTTTCTTTCCTCACTCCTAGTCCATATTTCCCCAGGATCTTTTAGAACCCGTGTTATCCTATCAACATTTTGATATGCCATATCTTTAGTTACCTATAGTACTTTAAAGTTTCATGTAAACATGACTGCCCACGCTTATCCTTAAGGTACATAATGATGATGAGTCAGCTCCAGACTAGGCACTTGAAGAAGAACCTATGACATTCATGAAAACAGACTCTAGATATTTCCATATTTCAGCATATATATGTGGCATGTTTATTGGCATGCATTACCTCACTGTTTCATACCTCACTGTTTCATACCTCACTGTTTCAGACAATGATTAAGCTGTGATTGGAGACTAGCATGGCAGATTCTAAAGCTCCAGAAGAAAGGTAAGAGAGCTCTCATTATCTGTGTAAACTTTGTGAGAGTTACTTCAGGGTTGCATTCATTATATAATATTGTAGTGTGAACAGGCTTGAGTTTGATGAATGGTGTTTATTGAGAAGTGCTTGTCACAGCGTACAGGGTGTATTTCTTTGTGTGTGTTGTAAAGAACTATAGAGTCAATAATGTTGCCATGGACTTGATCATTCTGAAACAGTATAATGTTAATAAATATTAATTTAACTGTGTTTGATTTCTGGAAGTTTCTGGTTGTTGTGTGCGTTTGTAAAATTAAACATTCATTTCTTTACAAATTATAAAGAACTGATGCAGATCTTTAGCTCATTAATTGCCATACGCCACTGACAATGCCAGCATATACCCTATGTATTCATTGTGGTGAACTGCAGTTTCTAGTCTCCATGGCGAAGTGGTCATGCCACCTGTCTTGAGCTTCAAAGGTTGTAGGTTCAGTTTTGGATTCTGAATTGCTGGGGCTACAGAGTTCATGCTCTGTGTGCCACTTTTGGCAGGTTGCTCTGTGGATGGAGGTTAAACCATATAGGATAAAACTCGGTGCAATGAAGTCTATCCTCTTGCCAAAAAAACACCGCCTTTGTTTCTAGTGTTGTTAGAAAATGGATTAAAAACAAGTTTAGTCTTCCAATCCAAATTCTAACATTTAGATGTTCCACAGGTAGTTATTTACCTTGACAACCGAATATAGGGTTAATTGTGTAACATTGTTATTATGATATGCATATTTTAACTTTTAAAATCAGTCACTAAATTATGTCACACAAAAAGAAGCAGTCAGCTTCACCTGACTGACCACATTTGGCCCTTGATTATAATAATGAAGCATAAATGAAGGCTTTTGAATATTTGAATCTCCCCGGGATGGTTAACTTGGTCAACAAATGCCAGCAGAAGTCGGATGTGTCGGCCTAACGGTGCAAGAACGCAGCTTTGCTGTAAACAGGCACAACGCAATCACATCCGAAAAAAAACAACTCTGGATGAACGCAGAAGAAGAAGAAGAATATTTGAATCTTAAAACTGGAGTGGTTTTTTTTTCTTGTAAGGAAAAAGGAAGCAAATAAGACATTCTAGAACAATTTTTCAAAAAGAGTGCTGCTGAAGAAAATAAAAATGAGAAAGAGAAGATGCTTTGGTCACTTCAGATGATATAAGAATCTAATGAAAACCATATTGGAGAGAAATGTTGAGGGCAAAGTAAAAGATCTAGAGAGCGTCAAAAATAAAAATGGACAGATAACATTAAGATATTTTCAGGATTCAGACTAGCAGAATTACGAAAGCTGAGGACAGAAACTACTGGGAATTAATTACTGCCAACTTGTACATGCATGCATGTATATGCAAGCCCACATGCTCATCCAACAACCCTTCCAGAACCTGTGTCTGTCTGCCTATGTGTGCCTGTTTGTCTTTATGTATGTATGAATTAATTACTACTACATTGTAAAGATGCGAGTATAATGACTAGGCATTAGAACATCAAATTGAAGCCTTAGAAATGTGCTTATACAGACAGATAGGTCACATTCCATGGAAACAAAGAGCTCATCTTAAGCTCTTAGAGAAGCTGGAAATGAAAAGAGCTGATGGAAGAATTACAAAAGACAACTGTTTTGAATACATTAAAAAACTGAAGGCAGTGGAGGTGTGGATTTTGAGAAGAGTATTGAGAATATTGTGGACAGAGAAAGCAACACACGCTGAGGTATTGGCAGTGGCAGGTGAAACTAGATCATGTATCAAAACCATAAGGCAAAGACAAATGAAATTTATGCAATGTATTATCAGAAGAGCTTGAATAGAGGAATTAGCCAATTGTGGGAAAATACTGGGCAATAGAGGCAAGGAAGACAGAGAAAGATGTATGTGGAAAGCTTAGACAACAGAACGACCAAGAATAACATAAGAACATCAACTTCTTTAAAATGTCAAATGACGGAGAGGATTGGAAGGTCACGATCTCAAGTATTTGCTCCAGATCAGGCACCTGAAATAAATGGATGCTGTCACAAAGGTTGTAGCATTATAAGTAGCCCTCTGTCAGAATGACAACCAAGCCTTTCATTTATACACTTACACAGCCATTCTGAAATCTCAGTGGAGTAAATGGGTTGAGTAGTTGGAACTTGTGAAGTATGGCAGGCTGCCATTTAGAGTCTCTGTATCCACACGATCCTCACCTGAAGCCGTTGTTCTTCTTCTTCTGCCCTCCATCACTCTTTGGAGTGTAGGCTGTCAACCAACTCATGCCAAGCTGTCCTATCTTTGGCTACTTCCTGCAGCTCCCTACACAACACCTTCATATTATTCATCTCTGTTCTGTCTTTAATTCTCTTCTCCATGTCTTGTTTGGTCTTCCTCTAGTTTGCCTTGTGCTTTCCAGAGAACAAACTTTCTAGCTACAATGTCATCAGGTTTTCTCAATGTGTGTTCTATCGATGGCCAGCGTCTTTTCTTCACCTCTTGATTCACTGGAATCTGCCTAGTTCTCTCCGTATGCTTTCATTAGTGTTTCTGTCTTACCAATTTAGTCCTTCTATTTCTATTCTGTTAGTTAGTTAGTTTGTTAGTTAGTTAGTTAGTCGACAGATCATCCTCATTGCACATCGAACCATTCAGTCCATAAGTGCTCTGATCCCATCCTCAGCAAATCCCGCAGCGTGTAGCAGCTCACGACACCAGTTCTGTGTTGGTTTATCAGTATTCTTTGGCTTCCTGCTTGTGTTCTTGTTTGGCCACACCTCTTTTAATTTGCAGTTCTCACAGTCTGACCATGGTTGTAGGTTCGTGCATTGTGCGAAGCAATCCTTGAGTGAATTTCTATTCTGTGCCAGCACTAGTTAATGAATGTTTGCAGTTTATTATTTGTTGTTTTAGTTGTTGTCCATATTTCTGATCCACACAGCAGTACTGATTTAACATTGGTTGAAGTGCATTTGAGGGGAAATTAGTAATAGAGTTTTATATCGAGATAGTAAATAGCATACGTTTACTATGTGCTTCCTCAGATGGCTGCTTTGTTCATTGTCTGTGTTCACATTCTTATAAAAACTTGGGGAAACTAGAGCTTTAATAAACAGTACAGAAACTTGGAAACTTGCCAAGATTCACATTTTATATACACACTAGCTGACCCGGCCCGGCTTCGCCCAGTCCCTAGTGGGGAGCATCTCATTTAATTCATATAAGTAGTCATATAAGCTCCCGTTCCCGTTCCTGTCTGTCTGTCTGTCTGTCTGTCTGTCTGTCTGTCTGTCTGTCTGTCTGTCTGTCAAATAGACCCATCCCTCTGTCTCTCCCTCGTCTATCCCTCCCTCCCTCCCTGTCTGTCTGTCTGCCTACCCGTCCCTCCGTCTCTCCCTCCCTCCCTCCCTCCCTGTCTGTCTGTCTGTCTGTCTATCTATCTATCTCTGTCTGTCTGTCTGTCTGTCTGTCTAATAGACCCATCCCTCTGTCTCTCCCTCCGTCTATCCCTCCCTCCCTCCCTCCCTGTCTGTCTGTCTGTGTCTGTCTGTCTGTCTGTCTGTCTGTTTGTCTATCTATCTATCTCTGTCTGTCTGTCTAATAGACCCGTCCCTCCG
The DNA here is from genome assembly GCA_963921405.1 of Cepaea hortensis. Classification (NCBI taxonomy): domain Eukaryota; kingdom Metazoa; phylum Mollusca; class Gastropoda; order Stylommatophora; family Helicidae; genus Cepaea; species Cepaea hortensis. Next base: position 18,488,489 of record OY992894.1, read on the forward strand.
TCTCTCCCTCCGTCTCTCCATCCCTCCCTCCCTGTCTGTCTGTGTCTGTCTGTCTGTCTGTCTGTCTGTCTGTTTGTCTATCTATCTATCTCTGTCTGTCTGTCTAATAGACCCATCCCTCTGTCTCTCCCTCCGTCTATCCCTCCCTCCCTCCCTCCCTGTCTGTCTGTCTGCCTACCCGTCCCTCCGTCTCTCCATCCCTCCCTCCCTCCCTCCCTCCCTCCCTGTCTGTCTGTCTGTCTGTCTGTTTGTCTATCTATCTATCTCTGTCTGTCTGTCTGTCTGTCTAATAGACCCATCCCTCCGTCTATCCCTCCCTCCCTCCCTGTCTTTTTGTCTATCTATCTATCTATCTATCTATCTGTCTGTCTGTCTGTCTGTCTGTCTGCCTGACCCGGCCCGGGTTCGCCCAGTCCCTGGTGTGGAGCATCTCATTTAATTCTGAGTAGGTAAGAATCCGCTCTGCCTTCAAAATGTTGACGTGAAGATTTTCTTCCTGCAGCTGCTTCTGTATTTGTTGATCAGTAAGCTCCATTTTTAGCCGCTTGACCACCCATCTGACTGTGTTTGAATCAGTGTTTCTGATTCTGGTGTCTTGGTCCTCCTTCCTCTCACAAGTTTTTGTGTTCGTCTGTGGGTAGTCGTCGCTCTTCTTATTGGTAGTTTCATTGACTGTAGGTTCAGATACTTTATTACAGCTTGCATGCAGACTCTCCAAAGGCAGGTTCGTCTTCTTGATAGTCTGGTCGGTTTTCTCACTATGCATCTTGGAAGCTGCTTGTTTCTTTGTGCTATTACGACGTGCCATTTTCCCCCCGCTGCTTGAAATGTGTAAGGCGTCTTGGCTTGATAGCGCTGAGAAGTGCTGTCAAGCGAATCATGTCGATATGATGGCGGAAAACACTAAAGATGCGATGATATTGTTCAACATCTTTTAGATAACTTCTTTAAGTATAGAAAGATGAGTTACAATGTTATGCATTATGCATTATTTTTATGTAAACTTTGAAAATGTCTAAAAGATTGTATCATTATTTATTATAACTCATATGCCGGTACATAACTATAGACAAAGAGTTTATAAATCTTTGAAAACGATACAACAATATGACTATAAGTTATACAACGATGTTATTAAAAGTTATGCCCCTTGAAATAACTTTTTCTAGAGTTAAGTCCCTTAGCTATATATAAATTTTAATGAAAAATGAAATAATACTGAGTAAGCAGGCGATTTCACACTAAAAAAATATCACAGTTGGCAGCTCTGGAATGAAAGGAAGACGTGTAGAAAATTTCATCTCAATCCGATGGGCCGTTAGCGAAAAAATAAAGGACATACATATTTACATACATATTTACATACATACACTTTGTTTTATATATATAGATTATGCAACATGGAAACTTGCCAAGATGAGCACTTCAGTATATAGGATAGAAACTTTGCGAAACTACTGCTTTATAGCTCCAAATACACAATATAGAAACTTAGTGAGACTAGTGCTTTATAGCTCCAAATACACAATATAGAAACTTAGTGAGACTACTGCTTTATAGCTCCAAATACACAGTATAGAAACTTAGACTAGTGCTTTATAGCTCCAAATACACATTATACGATGGGGATTCAAATGAAAACCTTAAATATGTGTGTGTGTGTGAATATATTCTGAAAAAGTAGGGAACAATTGTATCAAATGTAGTCACCACAGCATTCAATGCAAGTCCTCCAGCGCTTATAAAGTGCTTGAATTTCTGTAGAAAAAAATTCTCTTGGTCACGCATGTAACCGCTGATGCACCACCTGCTGTGCCTCTTCACCAGAAAAGTTTTGAAACTTCATACTCCACTCATACATTTGCTGGACCTACAGGCATACATCACTATACTGGACCTTCATTCGCTGATGAATTTCTACAGGTTTCACCCCTTCACTGATCAAAAGACAGATAACAGTGCGCTGCTTCTCTTTGGTGCATGTCAAAAGTGGGGCGGTCAACTTTTAAACTGTCTTTACGACGTTACCATGTTTGTCTGCACCGTGATACCACATGCTTAACACTCTTGGCATCCTTAAACTATGAATATAATTAGAGGAACTGTGGTAAAGCTGGAGAAATGTAAACAATATAAAATAACACAAAGTAATGCAGCTTTACAGAACAGAATTATGAAATAATACAAGAACGGTGTGGCGGCTAGCCTTCATCAGCAAATTGTTTGCTGATGAAGTCTAGTCGCCGCAACGTCCTTGCATTGTTTCGTAATTCTATTCAGTAAAGCTGCATTATTTTGTGTTATTTTATATTGTTGACATCCTAAACAACAATAATATTGACAGGTTACAAGACAATGGCATAGTTATCGTATTTTCTATCACACTTTTAAGGTTTTGATTTGAAACCCCCTCATAGAAATTGTGAAACCTTGTGAGATTAGAGCTTATATTTTCCCCTCACAGTCTCACGAGAAGTATATGATATTTTTGTTTTAGCTGTTTGCTAAAGAATCCATTTCATAGACCATGGCTACCTTTCCATAAATCACACATGGAGAATCTTCACACAGTGCACAGACTCTAGACCCGCGAAGATCAAATTGTGTCCATACCAGAATTGCAGTGCCACTGCCGGGGATTGAACCCCGACCACTATAATCAAGTGCACTAACCATAATGCTGCAGCAGCTGTAATGGTAGTAGACATGTGTGGAGTCAAGTCAGGCCAGGAGAATTGCTGGAGATACTGATATCTTACAGAATGATCCCACCCAGAGAGATAAGCATGATGTTGGTTTTTGTCAAGTGTCAACTTCATTGGATACAGATTTTTTTTGGGGTGTTTGCTCACTTTGCACTCAAGAGTATCCATACACGTGTTACTACTTCTAGTGCCTCCATTACCAGTTTCTTTCGCTATCAGGCGAACCCACTCTGACTTCTGAGGTACTTGTCATTTACATCTCCAAGTCAAGGACGAGAAGTCAGCATTTTAGTCCAGCTGACCAGTGCAGGGGTAGAACCCACTACTTCGGTATCAGCACACCAAAAGTTTAAGAACAATGCTCTTATCCACTAGGCCATGCTGACCCCATTGTACACAGATACTCCATTAAGTGTCAGCACCTATGTGTGTATGGCTTAGGGGTCAGTGTAAACAGCTTCACAATTCCCCAACATAAGGGAGTCAAGGGTTCGAAATTGGCCGTGGGCAATTTAGAAACCGTTCGCTTTGTGTTAATTTTGATGGTATGAGACATCAACCGTTGAAAGCAAAGGCAAACAACTGAATGTAAAATTGCCAAAAATGAGTTAATTTAATAACACTAGCGGACATCATAGCGCTAGAGTAATAAGAAAAAAAAAAGGCAAAAAGAATTAGGAAAGGCATATGATATTTGAAATAACCAATGTAACCTGAGTGCCATGGTTCAGAATGAATATATCACCATCATCAAGTGTCAAGCTTGTAAGCGTGGGCGGTCGTGGTTCGACATCCGGCACGATCACGTCTTGGATCAGGTCAGGTCTGTGTTCTTGTCCCACTTATGCCACTTGATCACACTGTCCAGGTATTTACGTCATTGCTTTCCCCTTAGTTGTCACTAAATTTTCAAGTTTATTCTTTTCATCACATGCCTGGCAGATCTGGACTGTTTATTTCTCATTTCACTAATCAATTTACGGTTTTCATTTGATTCTTGTAGGACTGTCATATTCGTTTTTCTATACGACTATGATATTCTTTGCATTTTCCTCATAAACCACATTTCCACTGCCGTTAGATGTTTCCACCTGCTTGGTGTGTTTCTCTCTCTCTCTCTCTCTCTCTCTCTCTCTCTCTCTCTCTCTCTCTCTCTCTCTCTCTCTCTCTCTCTCTCTCTCTCTCTCCACACACGCACACACACACAGAGGGAGAGAGAAGAGAGAGAGAGTTAAGGTGGCAGCTACATCTGAGAATTCATCATATCTTCTTCTTCTGCGTTCATCCGGAGTTTTTTTCCGGACGTGATTGCGTTGTGCCTGTTTACAGCAGAGCTGCGTTCTTGCGCCGTTAGGCCGACACATCCGACTTCTGCGGGCATTTGTTGACCGGGTTAACCTTCACGGGAATTCATCTTATTATTATTACTATTAGTAGTAGAAGAAGAATGTCGCCTTCGTGGCGAAGGTGTTATAGATGCAGTTCATAATCCCGCATACCCGCGTTCGAAACATCTGCGCACGATTTGACAGCAGACCGCGTTGCGTTGTTGTTTTACGTAAATGGTATGGGTGCCGGTCATTCAGAAAGCAATGGCAAACTAATGAACGTAAACTTGCCAAGAGATCACAATAGCAAAAAATGCTCATGTTGACTGCAACGTCCTGTAAAGGATATGCAACTAACTGTAGAAGAAGAATAAGAAGGTAGCAGCTGCCATGGACAGAAAGAGTTAAGATGGTTTTTGTCTCCTGGTCGCGTTGCTTCCCTCTCTCTCCCGCTTGATTATCTAGACCTGGCGTCTGCTTCTGCTCTCCCCCCAACCTTCCGGTGTCCTTTAAGATGCGTGGCTGTGTATATCGCGCAGGTATTGATCAAAAGGTGAGGGGGCCGGCGAGGGCTGCCGACGCCAGGCGCAGCTGTAGTGAGCATTACCGTTTATATGTTAGAAGAAAAAAACGACATTGGGGCGGGAAGGGGATATCAGATCGATACCTTGCGGTACATAATGTTCTCGCTCCAGCGAGCGGGTTTCTCTTTTTGCTCGGGTATTGAATTGCACGTTTGTTTTGGACACGGCGGTTCCCGTCTCATCTGGTCGAACTGACTCATCTTGTGGGCTGACCCGCTTTCTGTCTGTTGTTGTCATAGGTCTGTGGAATCGACTAGTTCCCCCCTTGTCTCCTCCACACGGGCCAGCCCACTTCGTCACCGCCAAGGAGTAGTTACTGGCCATGAAATATCAAAAGCATAATTTATTCCCGTTTGCTTGTCTGGAAACTTTTAGAGACGTGTCGGCGTCAGATTCCAGAATATGATTTTGACTTATGGAGTTTAAAATGCCGGGGCATTAAATTAATTCTGAGTCTTTCGCGCGGCTTTGTCCCGCCAATTGCGGGTATTAGTATTTCAAAGGTTTACAGACTTCCTTGATTTAGTTAGACCCGGTGCCGTCCTGATTGTTGACGTCATCCAGCACGCTGTGCCCCCCTACCTTACCATCAGATATATAGCAGACTCGTGAGTAGTTTGGGGGGAGGTAACAGTTGCCCTGTGGTTCGTAGCTGTGGCTGTAGGAATCTTCACTTAATTCGGACTACAGCGGCTTTTTGTGGTTTAATCCAACTTCTGCCATCGGCTGGCTCTTATGTATGGTTGTTACTTGTGGGATGGACACCGAGGCTGCCAGAAGTTATATACAGTAAGTGTGAGTGCAGGCGTACTGGACTCTCGTGTGGTAATTAGTCAGGCTCGGTGGTTGCTGCTGAATGTGGCTGTGTGTAGAAGGCAATGTTCTAGCTTGTCTCTGTGTATAGTTCTGGTTTGTTCAGCGGCAGTGTGTGTGTGGGTGTGTGTGGGTGTATTCTGGTGTGAGAAGTGATTGCGTTGTTTCGTGTGTGAGTGTAGGAGAATGCTGGTGTGTACAGTGACAGTGATGTTTCTTATGCGTGTGTATTTGTGAGTGAGAGAGAGAGAGAGAGAGAGAGAGAGAGAGAGAGAGAGAGAGTGGGGGTGGGGGGGGGGATATTAATGTGTTCAGTGATAGTGGTGTTTCGTGTGTGTGTGCGTTTGTAGGAGATTTATGGTGTGTACGGTAGCAGTGCCGGACTCCCTGGCGAAGGAGTTAACGACTTTCTCCGTAATCCCCGTATGTCCACGCGAGGAACACAGCTGCGCGAGATTCGGCAGCTGTCGCGTCGCGTTGGTTACTTGAGGGGTATGTGAGCCGGTCGCTCAGAAAGCAATGGCAAACTACTGAGCGTAATCTTGCCAAGAATATCAACAGCTGAAAAATGCCGGTGTTGACTGCAACGTCCTGTAAGGGATATGCAACTTTAAAAAAAAAACGGTGGCAGTAATACTACTTACTTATGTGTGTGAGTGAATGCGTGTGCGCCTGTGTGGGTAAAAGGAGGCGGGGGAATTGTTTTAGTCACAGTGTTGTTTCATGTGACAGTGCGTGTGCGCGCGCGCATGACAATTCTGGTGTGTTAAGTGACAGTAAAATGAAGGATGCTGGCGACGTTATCGATAAGGTTTCTATTGATATCTCCGCGTGTGTTTGTTGTTGAATGAGCGCCAACTGAGAATATGTTCTTTCTTAGATATGTTAGTGCGTATTTGTGTGTGTTTGTATCGTGTGCGCGCGCATGACACAGCCTTAATCAAAGCATTGCTAACTTGCAGTGTATATCATTGTGACCGAATATAGCAACATTCTTCTAAACTCTGTTTCTGTCACCGTTTTTGTAAAATACAAATTCTACCGCGAGTGACGGTGGAGTGAGATACGGCTGTGTGATATACATTCATTGTGTAAATTAGACGTTTCGTCTCAAGCATAGTTTCAAGACATGTATCAATATCGATATTACCACGGGAAGTCCGCGGGTTCGATTCCCGATGAAGGGTCACATTAGCCCGTTTAGATACGGTTATATAGCCTCTGTGTGTGTGTGTGTGTATGTGCGTGTGTGTCCAAAAAAAAAGAAGAAGAAGAATAAGAAAACAAACAAAAGTATAAAGTACTTTTGCATCGCATGGTAGAAGATAAGCCTCTGGCTTTGGAGATCATCGCCATGTCCTCGCGAGCGCCCGGAAAGTGTCAATAAGGTAAAGAGGCCTTAACATTTGCAGAAGGGGACTTCTTCTGTCCATCGGAAGTCCCCTGTTGTGCCTGCTATTTGGTGGAGTCTATATCACACACTACATGCAGTAACGCACGGAAAGACGTCTTGTAAAGATGAACTTTTTCTATACCAAACAACGCACATTACGTTCATCGATTGTTTCAGGCATCATCTACTTTTGTATAACTATTTTCCTGTTATGGCCAGTTATTTTACCCATTCTTTCTACTGCCGCTGTTTCTTTCTTTTACGTTTATAACCCTTTTAACCCCACTTCTTCCTGTTTTGTTTTCTATTTGGCTTGTTTCTATAGCTCCTACTTATACAGGAGTGTTTACTTTTAAATAGCAAATCCCAATACAAAGAGTTAAGACTAGAATCCGTGTGACAACAGTTAATTTTGCAAGAATGAAAACAGACTCGCCACTATACAGCTGTCAGTTGCAGTGAGGAGACAGAAAAACTAAGAGTCGGTTCTTCAGGAAGTTGATGAAAACGACACATTTATTAGAGAAACTAGCTGACCCGGCCCGGCTTCGCCCAGGCCCTGGCGGGGATCTATCTATCTATCTATCTATCTATCTATCTATCTATCTATCTATCTATCTATCTATCTATCTATCTATCTATCTATCTATCCGACCAACCGACCGACCTATCTATAGCTAGGGGACTTAACCTAAGATATAGCAATGCTACTAAAAGTTATGTTCCTTTATATATTTTGTCTTGTTAAATCATGTAATTTAATTATTAAATGCTAATAAGTAAATAGATGATGCTACACTAAAAAAAACTATGACAGTTGGTTGCACGGGAATGAAAGGAAGACGTGTAGAAATTTTCATCTCAATCGGATTGACCGTTATCGAACGCATCCAATACATCCCCAACCCCAAACCCACACACAAACATTCTGTTTTATAGATATAGATAAGTTGTAGACAGTGGCGATTTGTAGACTTGTTGGGAGAAGACCATTTTAAAACTTAGTGATAACTAGTCAACTTTATGGGGAGAGATCAAGGGGAAGACAGAGACAAAGACGTTGATGACATTCCCATATGACATATTTGGGACAAGAACACAGTTTTGATCGTAAACTCAATATGGCAGATGAAGACGAGGACGATGGTGAGCGAACTCGCGCACATATCTTATTTTCGCATTAATTATTAATAAAACAATCACAAGAAATCGAAATCGGGAATGAGATGGGGGAGTGGGCAAACCGTCTGTCTCTGGCTTAGAAGGTCGTGGCTTCGTTTTCCGACTCTGCCTGCCATTTTTTTTTTTTCGGGACCAGTGCGAGTCGTCGCCGTAGCTTCCGAGTTCTGTGCGACTCTTCCGAGTTCTGTGCGACTCGCACAGTCGTCTGTTTGTGTAGATAGACCATGCATTTATTATAATGTACACAATCGCTCAACAGAATTCAACATATGTGACCAGCAGCCAGCATTCCTTTACAGTCCTGTTGGGAAGAGAATACGTACTAATCGGTAATGTTTCGAGTTTTCCCATTAGAATCTGTGAAATATTGAAAGCACATTAGAGGCGAATGTAAAGGGCCAATTTACACGTCTGGGGTGGTATTGGACATATGGTGCTGGTCCCACATCGATGGGTCATGTAGTCAGTAGCACATTCCCTGGTACCCCATTGTAGGCAGGGATCCCAGAGCGATTGTTTAAATATTGGGATTCAAACACATGATCACGGGGCCGGCAGGCAGCGTGCTAGCGATTGCGCTGCCGGGGTTCCCATCAGTGGCGTGTATGTCTGTGAGCGTTGATTGCGTATCTATTGATTTGGTTTTTCAAGGCCTATCTATCTGTGGTTCTCCCAATAGTAAATGATCAATTTGAAAATCACGATCAGAAAGCCTAATACTATTACACAGGTTGAAATGTCGGTTTGGTTTGCCAAGGATTATTTTCATTTCATATGGATACCCTGATAGTTGTGTACAAACTAGAATCACAGACTAAATATTCTGTGGTTTTGTAATTATTAAATTAAGTCTGTTTAGAGGCTTATTCAGACCGCTCTTCTCCGTTTCCAACTATTGAGGGATCTGTAATGTGCTCAACGCGAGTCTTAGTTTCTTCTTCCTCTTCTTCTTCTTCCACCCCTCCCCATGAGTATGACTGTTGGTATTTAATCTCTTTGTATGTGCCTTAGTCTTTTCCCATCTGTATCTAAGCTTCAAGTTTATTTGAAAGAATAATAAAAAAGAAAATTCCCAGACATCTGAACTGTCTACGTGTAATGTAGGTTTAAACAGATTCCCTGTAAAGCAGAGTGATTCTGTATATTGCTGTCTCAGGGAACATATATTAAATCTAAATACTGCTTACTGTCATCTTTTGTGCAAATTACCTGTTATGGATGTGTGATGTGATAGTGCCACCACATTTGTGTGATGTGATAGTGCCACCACATTTGGTAGACCTGAGAGCAAGGAGGAGTATGGGGCAATCTTTCCCACACTTTGACCAGCGACGAATCCAGGTGTTGAATCCGGGTCAGACCGTCTCATGACATTAATAGCGCAGTGCGGAAGAAACACTAAATACCACTAAGAAGGTAGTCGGTGAATAAAAAACACTCAGATACAGGCGAACGTTTCGACTGAAGTCTTCATCAGCGGGACAAGAACAAAACGATTATATATATATATATATATATATATATATATATATATATATATATATATATATATATATATATATATATATATATATATAAACGAACAACACACATGTGTACTCCCATAGGTGCTTGTCCGATCTAGGATTATTACATTAATAGAGCACGTCGCCATTAATCACTGTCCGGGTTCGCACTTCCTTACACGCCCCTCTCCCCTGTTGATGAGATACTAAAAGGCTGAACATGCTTTATGAATATTCCTGGACGATACAGCCAAAGATCCAGCGCGTCATGAAATTGTTGTACAAGTGTAAACACAGACATACACACGCGTTCGTGATAACCCTTTATTTCTCAGTCGCTCCAGCTGATGCGTCGGTTGTAAGCAAGGTGTGTTTGCGCTGGTATCCACAGACTCACATGGTCTGCTAACTCCCACAGCTGTCGGCATGGGGAAGCTGCCTTTTGGCAGGTATGTTTTTACCTGTGTCAGAACTTGGTGCTTATGTGGACTGTGAAAATAGCAGCACCATCACCACAAACACCACCACCATCATGATCATCATCATCATCTAGCTGGTGTGGGCGACACTTATGATAAATGGTAAATAGTCGACGTCACTGCATTCGGGACAAACCTGCAAGCGCTCAGTCTAGGTCAGCAGATGTCTAAGTGTTTTGTGTTAAATAACTGCATCGATCGTTGGTTGACTGCATCTAACACGCTGACCCGTTCCACATGCAATCATAGTTCAACAATCTTGATCGTTTGCGCAGTTCGCGTTCTCTAGTATGGAGTCTTTCTTAGTCTGTAAAAACCAAGCCAACAGTGTAACAGTAACGAGCAACATGATGATAGATAGTAACCTCTCTGTGGAAAGCGCTCTATATAATTTCATGTGCTGTCTATTCATGCCTTATGCGATGCTATCTACAAAAGTAAATCAATACCCTCCTTTATCGCTTTTCCCGTTAGTTTGACAGGTTGTTACATGTTGTATTTAAAAACAATCTTCATTAAGTATATACAATATATTCTGTACTCAGAGGTCGGCGTGGCAGAGTGGTATATACATATTATAAATATAGTGACCTAGAGCATGTGAAGACCTATCACTTCACACCCCAACTATAAATTGTCATGTGACTACCTTTACCGTTGTTATGTGACTACCTTTACCGTTGTTATGTGACTACCTTTACCGTTATGTGACTACCTTTACCGTTGTTCTGTGACTACCTTTACCGTTGTTATGTGACTACCTTTACCGTTGTTATGTGACTACCTTTACCGTTGTTATGTGACTACCTTTACCGTTGTTATGTGACTACCTTTACCATTGTTATGTGACTACCTTTACCATTGTTCTGTTGTCTGGTGTGTCTACAAATGACAGTTTCTTCACCAAAGTGTCCCATTGTTCTGTTGTCTGGTGAGTCTACAAATGACAGTTTCTTCACCAAAGTGCCCCATTGTTCTGTTGTCTGGTGAGTCTACAAATGACAGTTTCTTCACCAAAGTGTCCCATTGTTCTGTTGTCTGGTGTGTCTACAAATGACAGTTTCTTCACCGAAGTGTTCCATTGTTCTGTTGTCTGGTGAGTGTACAAATGACAGTTTCTTCACCAAAGTGTCCCATTGTTCTGTTGTCTGGTGAGTCTACAAATGACAGTTTCTTCACCAAAGTGTCCCATTGTTCTGTTGTCTGGTGAGTCTACAAATGACAGTTTCTTCACCGAAGTGTTCCATTGTTCTGTTGTCTGGTGAGTCTACAAATGACAGTTTCTTCACCGAAGTTTTCCATTGTTCTGCTGTCTGGTGAGTCTACAAATGACAGTTTCTTCACCGAAGTGTTCCATTGTTCTGTTGTCTGGTGAGTCTACAAATGACAGTTTCTTCACCGAAGTGTTCCATTGTTCTGCTGTCTGGTGAGTCTATAAATGACAGTTTCTTCACCAAAGTGTTCCATTGTTCTGCTATCTGGTGAGTATATAAATGACAGTTTCTTCACCGAAGTGTTCCATTATTCTGCTGTCTGGTGTGTCCACAAATGACAGTTTCTTCACGGAAGTGTTCCATTGTTCTGCTGTCTGGTGAGTATATAAATGACAGTTTCTTCACCGAAGTGTTCCATTGTTCTGCTGTCTGGTGAGTATATAAATGACAGTTTCTTCACCGAAGTGTTCCATTGTTCTGCTATCTGGTGAGTATATAAATGACAGTTTCTTCACCAAAGTGTTCCATTGTTCTGCTATCTGGTGAGTATATAAATGACAGTTTCTTCACCAAAGTGTTCCATTGTTCTGCTATCTGGTGAGTATATAATTGACAGTTTCTTCACCGGAGTGTTCCATTATTCTGCCGTCTGGTGTGTCCACAAATTACAGTTTCTTCATGGAAGTGTTCCATTGTTCTGCTATCTGGTGTGTCCACAAATGACAGTTTCTTCACCAAAGTGTTCCATTATTCTGCTATCTGGTGTGTCCACAAATGACAGTTTCTTCACGGAAGTGTTCCATTATTCTGCTATCTGGTGTGTCCACAAATGACAGTTTCTTCACCAAAGTGTTCCATTATTCTGCTATCTGGTGTGTCCACAAATGACAGTTTCTTCACCAAAGTGTTCCATTGTTCTGCTATCTGGTGTGTCCACAAATGACAGTTTCTTCACCAAAGTGTTCCATTGTTCTGCTGTCTGGTGAGTATATAAATGACAGTTTCTTCACCAAAGTGTTCCATTGTTCTGCTGTCTGGTGTGTCCACAAATGACAGTTTCTTCACCGAAGTGTTCCATTGTTCTGCTATCTGATGACACCGATTAACCCTCCGCCTCCTTTAAATAACCTGTCGACTCCTCACGTGGTTGTCTATCTGTGTTTCATCTTTCACGTGGGAACATGCCTCGGATTATCCCCAGACACATTGAACTACCAGATCTCCGCCATTGTTCCTTGATGTTTATCGAGAGTTTGTTTTATTTGCCCCCCCCCCCCCCCCACCCCCTTTTTCGTGTTTTTCTAACGTCTGCTCCATCATGTTTTTTTTTCCAGATCGGATATTTTTACCTCTTTATCTGAAAGTTATATTTTAAGCACATTTTCTGTTTTCTCATTATTCTCTCTCTCTCTCTCTCTCTCTCTCTCTCTCTCTCTCTCTCTCTCTCTCTCTCTCTCTCTCTCTCTCTCTCTCTCTCTTCCTCTCTCTCTCTCTCTCTGTCTGTTTATCTCTCTTATTCTGTCTGTCTGTCTGTCTCTTTCTCTCACACTGTCTCTCTCTCACATCTGCCTCTCTCTCTCCTTCTCTCCCCCCCCCCCCCACAAAAAAAAAACGTTAATCACAGATTATTTTAAAAAGGGGAAGAAGACAGTAAACACGCACTGGTTTCTTACATACTTGTTGATGAACAGGAGAAGATCACAGACTAGCGACGTTTTGAGAATCCCGTGTCAGAATTCGCACAAGGTTTGCCATTTAATGGTCTGGATTTTGCAGCCAGTGTCTTCCAGTTCTCTTATCGACTGGCGTGAGCAATCACGCCTGCCCACAGCCTGAGTTCTCTAAAGCTCTTGAATAATTCATATACATATATCTTTCTGTGCCGTGACACTGGGCTATCTGGTGTTCTTTCTCTTCAGCTCATCTAGTCCCCCTGGTAATCCTGTCAGCTATAACAGCCTATTGCATTTTTTACTCTGATAAAATATTAAGTGTGCCCTTTCTTTGCGTTTCCCTTTCGATCTCTTTCAGAGCACATCTGTTACTACTTGTAGTATTTTGTATGTTGATCTCTTTGACATCACGCTTCTGACTACTTTTAGTTTTTTGTAAGTTGATCTCGTCCATACCACGCATGTTACTACGTTTAGTAATTTGTATGTTGATCTCTTCCAGAGCACGTTTCTTACTACGTTTAGTATTTTGTACATTGATCTCTTTCAGAGCACGCTTCTGACTACTTTTAGTATTTTGTATGTTGATATCTTTTTAAAAAAAGACACGTTTCTTACTATGTTTAGTATCTACTTTTAGTATTTTGTATGCTGATCTCTTTCAGAGCACTTTTAGAATTTTGCACCAGTCACATTTTATGTATTACACCTGTCTTTATTTACCGATTTCCCATTCTTATGTCATATAAATATGTTTATATTAATGCTTATTTACATGTGTATATTATTAGTATATTAACTATATACTATTTCTTCACTTATAATTTACAAAGAATCGCAATAAAACTCCGGACAAACTCACAGGTTTTGTCTCGCCCATAAAATGCCGTAAGGAGTAGATGTTGATCGTTTGTTTCAGTAACTCACTGGATGTCAGTACACGCAAAGAACCCCTCTGCCGCATTTGACACTCGGAGCTAGGCCCATGGTTTTTGTTAATTGACCAAACGGCTCTCAGAGGGTTGTGTGGTATGAGTGCCTGTCGTTCAGAAAGCAGTGGCAAACTACTGAACGTAAACTTGCCAAGAAATCACAAACAGTCGAAAAATGCTGGGGTTGACTGCGACCTCCTGTAAATGATAAGCAAGTGACCTTTATTTTAGCGCGCCCGCCGCTTTACTCCCCAAGACGTTTCATTGTACCTACTGTAGGCTGCTCGACCTGGAAGGTCATGACAATTTTAAAAATTCGGCTAATGCGAATTCGAACCCATGGTGGGGAGGGGGGGGGGGATAGCAACTACCATGATGCGGTTATAACCCAATACCACAACCACGGCTCCCTGGGTGTAAACACATCAAATTCGCCCCCCTCATACTGGCTAGAACCACACTGACATGCCAACTCCGGCATCCTGAAATACGGTGTTGTATCTGGTATTGTGTCTTCAGCTAGCAGTTATGTTCTGGTTAGTTACCGCTAAAGAACCACACTGACTTTCTTTAGTTTCACTGATTTCACTGACTTTCTTTAGTTTCACTTATTTCTTTGATTTCACTGACTTTCTTTAGTTTCACTTATTTCTTTGATTTCACTGATTTTCTTTACTTTCACTGATTTCTTTGAATTCACCGACTTTCTTTACTTTCACTGATTTCTTTGATTTCACTGATTTTCTTTAGTTTCACTGATTTCTTTGATTTCACTGACTTGCCATGATTTCACTGATTTTCTTTATTTTCACTGATTTTCTTTTGATTTCACTGATTTTCTTTAGTTTCACTGATTTTCTTTAGTTTCACTGATTTTCTTTGATTTCACCTACTTGCCTTAATGTCAACTGACTTGCCTTGATTTCACTGACTTGCCTTGATTTCACTGACTTTCATTAGTTTCATTGATTTTCCTTTTTTTGAGTTGTTTTTTTAATTTTTATTTTCACCGATTTTCTTTGATTTCACCTATTTTCTTTGATTCCACCGACTTGTCTTGATATCACCGACTTGTCTTGATTTCACTGACTTTCTTTAGTTTAACTGATTTTCTTTGATTTCACTGAGTTGCCTTGATTTTCACTGATTTTCTTTAGTTTCACCGATTTTCTTTGATTTCACCAACTCGCCTTGATTTCACTGACTTGCTTTAGTTTAGATTTTCTTTGATTTCACCGATTTTCATTGTTTTTACCGACTTGCTCCTCGGGAGACATGTCGCTGTTGTCATATCAGCTAGCAGGAAGCATTTTTACAGGCCTGGACTTATGGCTGCACGTGTTGACTGTTGTGGCGGGGATTCCCCATATTTCGAATAGTATGCTACCGTTCAGGCGCGCATGGGTTGAATACCGAATCGTTGTCCTCTTGTTTGTGTGGACATATTGTCTGGTAGCGGTCTTAACATCTGTGTGTTACTTTCATGGCCTTCTTAAAATGTGTGGCCGCAGAGGTCTGTAACCGGGCGAGGTTTGCTTTCTCGTGAAAATAGACAGGAGAGTTCTGGGTCGTGTCAGCGGTTAGGACATTACGCTGGCAATGGTATGTGCTGTGGAAGGGGGAGGGAAGGGGAGACTGACCACCTATTCCTGCGTGCACTCAGGCCTACAAAAATGTGATGGCCCCAACAGTTGACGTACCCATAGGATGCTCCCAACGCAAGTTTCTTCCCTACCTCATGTTAATCAATGCCAGACCTGGACACTAATGGCACCTACGACACACGCACGCACGCGAAACAAAACTCTAGCGACAGAAAAGAAGTGCTTGCACAGGTTGCTTAGCGTTAACGTAACAAGAAGCGACAGGAACAGAAATGATGATCTCATGAAACAAGTACCGTATATATAACATCAGCATTAGGGTTCATTAAAAAGACATCAGGTTAAAAAAAAAAATGTTTCGGCTATGTATAACGGCTACCGACAGGCACTGCTTCATAAACATCCTTACTGCTCGGATTCTAAAAAAAAAAAAGGGGGGGGGGGGCGGGGGTGGGGAGGTGAAGAAGAATGAGAAAGATCGTCCCCACAGAACTTTATAATTGAGACAAAATTCAACACGGTTCATGGGGCGAATACTAAAGCTAATATAAGAACTCTCTGGTGCAGCTAGGCATACAGGAAGAGTGTAAAGGGGAAGATACTTTGTTATGTTTATAAATTGAAAAGTAACCATTTTGCAATATGATGATACCACTGTGTAGATTTCAGAACTGTTCTAGATAGAATAAAACGCATTGTACAGGCATTACAGCAGATGGACCATTGTCTGGCTTCTGTTGGAGAGGGATTTTCCCGGTCTTACTTGCCGGCATCGTAAAGTCGCGTATCGGGCCGGGCTAGTTCGTCAGACGATTGGTTTGAAGTGTAATTTGATCTGCTGCACCGTTATAGATCAGGTTCTATTGTTGTTCATTAACTTGGTGTTGGGAAAATTCAACGCTGGTTACCCCCCAGACACAATGGGGAAATTGCGACCAGAAGCTGCTATAGAGAGAAACAGCGACACTCATCTCATAGTGCCGTGCATTATTTCAATTCACGATGCTAGAGCCGAGTCTGCTTTCTTCTTTGTCCTTCATTCCCCATTTGGACATACTAGTGTAGAAGTAGAAACTACTGAGCGTAATCTTGCCAAGAAAGCAACAATCAGCTGAAAGATGCTGATGTTGACAGCGATGTCCTGTAAAAGATATGCGAAAAAGTAGTAGTAAGCCTCTTTTAGTCCTGTAGGACTATAGAGTTATGCCGCTGGGGGGGGGGGGGGCAACTGACAGCGCCGCTGGTGACTGTATAGTCCAATGCGAGAGTGACAATCTCTGTAACAGTAAGACGAACCATTGGGACTTAGACCGTCAGCCAGCTCACGCCAAGCTGTCTTTTGCTATATCATACAGCTAGCTCCCCACCCCAAATGATTAATTTCTGTCTCTAATTCTCTTTTTCGCGTGTATTAAGTTCTTCCTCTTTTCATGTCCTATGTGGGTTCTAGATAGTGGACTGTCTAGTTACACTATTCTCGGGCTTTCTCTATGCATGTCCTCTCCAGCGCCAGTAACTATAGGTATAAGCTGTTTGCCCGCTCCGTTCCACCTTGTTTTACCTAATCCCAAAATTCTGATCTCATAGCATTTCCACCACCATCGCTAGCGTCTGTGTTGGTAATACTTAAACATGTTCGCAGTCATGCCACGTGAACGTCTCAGAAATGCTGATTTGAACAGCACAACAGTCTGCTATAGTATGTCCCACAAAGAATGCCTTCATTCACGATCAATTATTTTGAAAACTGCCTGTTGCATCGTTATGAAATTTTTACAGCCGTCTTATATTTACCCCCACCCAAGGAATATGTCTTTGATAGGTCCAATTGAAAGCGGCAACATTTCTTTGATGTTTTGGGGGAAATGTAGTGAATTCACGCTAACAAATAGTCATACAGTAAACCACGTTATTTCTGGTAAAGACACAAGTACAAGGCGTAGCAAGGTTCGTATGGGAGTGGGTGCAATAAAAAAAGTAGCTTAAAGTAGCATTGCACCGGGTTTTTATCTCATATGGCTCAGTCTCTTTCCGCAGGGCGGAAATCATGACACAAAGCACTAACTCCGTATCTCCAGCGACGACCCTCTGGAGTCTCAGAAAAAATGCACTCGTGAAATGAAGGAATCGAACATACAACCCTCGGAGCCCGAGTCAGACGGCTTGACCACTTCACCACGGAGATCCCGAGAGGGGTGCAATGTGTAGTATTAGTAAAGACAGAGAATGTACAGAGGTATGGGGTAAATAATGTGTAAATTGACAGGAAAGTAGAAGGAATATATTTCTTACCTTATTTTTCATTTCCTTCTTGTTTCTTCAGCTGCTGGTTAATAATTGTACACAAGTATTCATGTTACTAGGATGCATTTAGCTTTTTATATTGAGCTCGTGAAAGCTTCCAAATAGCTGTGCGTTAATGTGCGTATGGAGTGACCAGAAATGATACCGCAATTTAGTCATCATGTTTCCATTTTTAAGGATCTGTTCAGCTGTCTGTGTAGTTTGTTCACGCGTACACATGGGTGACAGACCCGCTGTGAGTCTTCGTGACAGACAGACAGACAGACATATATTATTATATAGTATTCTCGAGCCAATCTCTTAATACATTACCATTAATCTTATTATGATAATCCCTATTGTCTGTATGCTTTGATACGAATACGAGCCCAGCATTCTGTTGCAAGCCATTATGCGTATTACCAGCATGGGTCATGACCAAAAGCTGTCCTATACTACTGGGCACATATCGCTTTATCTGTCCATCCACTGATTGCCATTCCTTATCACTTGTGTGGTGCGTATTGATCCACATTTCATCCAAACACACTATGCCATAATTTTCTTTGCGCATTTCCCTTATTTCACGTAGGTATCTGCTTCTCATGGCTCTTAAATGCGGTTGGTCGCAAAGATTATTTCTACCGCCCTTGTACTTTCAAATAGTGAAGATAATGTCCTTATAATTTTCCACAAAATTGTTTTGGATAGCTCTATGTTATTGTTCTTTCTGAACCAAACCCTAAGTTTTCTTACAGTCACTGTTTCTTTGGCATCCAGCATTTTTATAATGCTGGATAATCCTGGATATAAAATCCAAAATTTTTATAATTTTAGGAGTCTCTGTGGCGAAGTGGTCAAGCCTTTTGACTTGGGCTCCAAACGTTGTGGGTTCGATTCCAGTTCACGAGTTAAATTTTTCGGAGATTTCTGGGTCGTCGCTAGAGCTGCGGAGTTCGTGCTTTGTGCGATGCTTTCCGCGCTGCGGAAAGAGACCGAACCATATGGGATAGAACCCGGTGCAATGAAGTCGACCCTGTCGTATATCAAGCGACTTTTTAAAGCATTTTTATAATAGCTCGCCTTATGACATCTTTGTCAAAACTGTCTACAATAATCTTTCTACCTACCGTTTGGTTATTGCGTGGTGGTTTAATTCCAGATTCTTGCACCCTTTGACAAAATGCCCGTTTACTCAAGCCCAATGCATGCATTGTTCTTTTTTCGGAATTTGTAATAGTATAAAACATCTTCTTGACAAAAATATGTGTACAACTTCATAGCGATTCTTTGAAGTGTACAATTTCGCATTAAAGCCCATTGAAAAATATTCACACATTTCAATGTTAGTGATAAGTGATAAGATTTTAAAAAAAAAAAAATATTAATCAGGTTTTATGAAATAACCCACATTTTGAGACACCTCTGAACAGTCTTAGTTTGAACAATGCGGGGGTTGGCAAAAGGCCAATCCTGTGAAAACACGTACAATATTCAAAATTGAGCCCTGATTGTCTGGCTACGCTGTAATAAATTTAAAATTATGTATTTCATGTCACCCGCAAATTATATATCTCATATAAACAAACTTTGAAATCTGCTGTAAAATCTCCAGAACAAAACAAAATTTTGTTGGGTGGATATAATGATAAGGTTATATACTAAATTTCATAATTTTCCCTCAGTTGGTTACTGAGATATTGATGTTTATATTGCGGCAAACAAATGTGGATATACTATAACTTTCGCAACCTCTCTGTGAACATCTTCATGAACCCATCTTTGAGTCAAGACCGATATTTTGATTGTCAGTTTCACATGGCGGGCCTGCCGCCGGCCGTCTCTCACTGTCATCTCGTTGATGTCATTCGTCACACAAAGCCGTTGTTTACCAACACCAGTAGGCAAGTGTATTAGCATGTAGTGTGCTTCTGTTTGACCTTTAAGCCTGGGCATCTAAGGATCGTTAATTGTACTCAGGAAATGATGGGCGAGAAGCTAAGTAGAGGAGCGTGCTGGCCCTGTTTGTGGTTGTTGAACTGGGAAGCTAGAAGTGTGGTTAGTACTGTCTGCATTTCAGTCTGTCGAGCGGCGCTGTTGTCGAGTTCATAAGTGGGAGCCGTGGTATCGTTTGTTGCTGGACCCTAACCTGCCGACTCGTTGGCCATGGGTTCGAATCCGCGTCAGGACAGAGTTTCAAAATTGACGTGGGTTCCCATGTCCACTCAGCCTAAAATGGGCAACAGACTGCGCCTTGGGAAATAAGGCGGCCGGCGTCATGCTCACCACATCACCCACTGAATACTGATTGGTCTATACAAGTACGGGCCTAGCACCATATGCCCAATGTGCTTTAAGGTGTGTAGAAGGGTCATTGACTTACTTACATGGAGTTATAGTATAGGAGACCCGCCGTCTGGCAGGAAGTCCAAGCTGGACTGTGGTCGGACACCGGTATCGGACGTCCGGGTCTAGTTATGTTAGGATGTAACAGCCGAGAAGTAGGTTCCCGCGCTCATAGGGAAGCAAAGATGAGTAATACTGTAGTGCTACATGCATGTCGTAAGAGGCGAATAAGGGTGGTTGGCGTGAAACTGGCTACCTTTTCCCGGAGAAAATTTGCACCTGTAAGAGCAATCAGTCATGAACACGACTATAAAGGGTTTGACTGAGTTGGTTGAGGGGCTGTGTTCCATTGGGAGGTGAGAGTCAGCGTCAGAAGGGGACGCTTCTTTGCAATCTGTTCTTTCTTGTTCTTCACTTTCCAGTCTTTTATATCTCTTCAGTCTAAGCGTCGAGTGTCTGTCTGTCTGTCTGTCTGTCTGTCTGTCTGTCTGTCTGTCTGTCTGTCTGTCTGTCTGTCTGTCTGTCCGTCCGTCCGTCCGTCCGTCCGTCCGTCCGTCCGTCCGTCCGTCCGACCGTCCGTCCGTCCGTCCGTCCGTCCGTCTGTCTGTCTGTCTGTCTGTCTGTCTCACCCATTTATATGTGCGGCGACTTTTGGTCCACGTTTGCCGTGAAGCATTGCTGGGAGTTCCATCTTTGAGCCAGCGGTATCGTCTGGACCACTGCGCTGTTTGCATTTGTCTGGTATACCCTCAATAGCTCCTACCTATTTGATTCTTTGTCTTCCTCCAACCCTGTAGCCACTATTTATTATGTTATAGACACAAAGCAGAATCGCGATGACACAGTGGTTAGTGCACTTGCTTGCCATTACAGTGGTCCAAGCTCAACCCCCTGCAGAGGCAGGTTTCATTCCCCCCGCCCAGTACGGCTCTGGGGTCGACCCAGCCTCTAAAAAGTGGGTAACAGTGTTAAGAATTGCAAAATTTTGATCAAGGAAACTGACCACCCAGCCTCACGCGTCGTGACCTATATTATTTGAAGGTCTACCACTTCACATTTCCAAGGGCAGTGTTTGCTAGGGAAAAATTGTTGCCACAAATCAGTAGCTGATTCCGCTGCATTCGATCACGAAATGGGAACGATTGTTTTTGTTGTCCCTGTATACACTCAGCGCAGTCAGTGGTCAAAGCCATATTTTCTAATGCGGCCTCTTCTAGGTGAGCTGGCATCTGTTCGCATAGACATTATGTCAGTTTTTATTTTGAAGAACTATTCCATGTATTGAATTGGGTATTATATTCGTCCGTTTTTATTGGATAGAAATTTGTATTGTCTACTTTTTGCAATTTAATCTTTTTATCTTTTTAAATTGGTATTTTCCGTTTAGTAAAGTAAAGGACCATTTTACAGGCTTTAAGGCGCATTGGGTATATTTCCTAGACACATATGTTTATAGACAAATCGGCAATCGATGGGTGATGTGCTCATTACCAAACCGGTGGCATTTGCTTCCCTACCAACACATTTCGTGGTAATCATTTCATGCTGGGTCTAGCTTGGAACCCAATCAATCATCATAGTCTCCACGGTGAAGGTTGGTTGCAATGAATCGCCAACACTGTCTGTCTCTCGCCTTGGCTGTGCATTATGTCAGATTACTGTTCGTCCATCTCTTGGTGTTATCTTCCCACTTGTAACGTTGTCTACATCTTGCTCGCTTGCTTTCAACCTACCCTCCGCTCGCTTGCTTTCAACCTACCCTCCAGTATGTTTTTTAAACAATAATAGTGTTATGTCTTTTAAGGTGGCCGAAATATCTTGCAAACCGGGTTGTTTTAAACATCCGTCTCAATACGGACTCAAACTAACAACCGCCGTCCCGGCAGGCTAGCGTCTAACCACTGTGATTCTGCGGCTTCGTCGTGCACCAGTGTCTATATTGTGTGTTTCGTGGGCTGCAGAGACACGGTTGTGTGGAAAAATCCTCCAATGTACCTGGGTTGAATGTTGGCAAGATCACAGCCTGCCCTGTTCGTTTAATCAGCTTTTATCGATAACTCGGAACTCCTCAGGCCAATTGCGGCCTGACCCATCCGTGGTCTATTGATTTTCATCGTTACGGCTTCCTTCCACATGTCGGCGGGAGTTGGGCCGACAAGCTTGGTTGACAACTTAATAAATGTCATGTAAGCTCAGCGGATATACATCTGCGATATCTCCGATAGCTAGCTGGCTTGTTTGCATATATCCCCGTGTCTTCTCCGATTGCTAAGAAAAGACCTAACGCTAGATTGTCCTTTCCAGTGGCGGTGAAAGGTCGTGTATTTATTTATATATCTGCATTTCACGTCTGTTAATGTCTTTGACAGGACCATCTTGATCGATGTTTGTTTTAGCGCGGGCGCTGACAACTTTGCGGGTGATAAAACAGGTCGCTTGATCCGAGCTTTTCCCCTCCGTTATAGAGTTGTGGCGTTAGTGTAGGGCAAGTGAAGCGTACACTAACTGGGTTGGTTTTACTTTGGGTTGGATAATCTCTGTTTGCGTTAGTCAGCCAAACTTAGCGGTGTATTGTGTATTTAACAGTCACAATTTACTCGGTATTCGGCAATTGTCACTTAACTATTATGGTTTAACAGTCACATTAAGTAACTCTGTAGGTAAGAATTGTCACTTAATTGAGTATTGTGTGTTTAACAGTAACTTTGAGTAAATCAAAGAGAAAAAGTAGAGTGTTGTCTATTGAACAGTAATATTGAGAAACTCAATACTGTGTTCGCTAACATCTACATACTGTGTTCTCTTTACATACTGTGTTTGGTCTTCGTGGCGAAGTGGTCAAGCCATTTAACTCGGGCTCCGAAGGTTGTGGGTTCGATTCCGGGCCAGAACCTTCGGTTCACGAGTTAAATTTTTCGGAGACTCCTGTGGGTCTTACTAAAGCTACGGAGTTCGTGCTTTGTGCGACGCTTTTCGCGCTGCGGAAAGAGGCCGAGCTATATGGGATAAAACCCGGTGCAATGAAGTCGACTTTTAAGCGACTTTTGTTGTTGTTGAGTAAATCAGAAGTTTGGAGATTGTCACCTAGTAGGGACTTGCGTGTTTAACTGTAATTTTGAGCAACTCATTAGGTAGGAATGTCACTTAGCATGGCATTTGTGTTTAACAGTAACTTTACGTAACTCTGTAGGTGGGAATTGTCCCTTAGAAAAATGTTGTGTGCTTAACATTATCTTTGAGTAACTCAGTAGCGGAATGATAGTATTGTGTGATTAACAGTAACTCATTAGTTGAGAATTGTCACCCAGTAGAGTGTTGTCTATTGAACAGTAATATTGAGAAACTCAATACTGTGTTCTCTAACATCTACATACTGTGTTCTCTAACATGTACATACTGTGTTCTCTAACATGTACATACTGTGTTCTCTAACATCTACATACTGTGTTCTCTAACATGTACATACTGTGTTCTCTAACATCTACATACTGTGTTCTCTAACATCTACATATTGTGTTATCTAACATCTACATACTGTCATTTTATCTATCTATTGTGTTATCGAGCATCTAAATCTTTCATATTTTCTGTTATCTACTGTGTTCTCTAACATCTACATCTATCATATTATCTATCTACTGTGCTCTCAAACATCTACATCTGTTCTATCTGTTTCTGTTCTGTAGTGTGTTCTCTTTGATCTACATCTGTCTATCTGTCTGCCTTTCCCTTTTGTAAATGCAATACCTATTCATTTATTAACTCAACACTTTGCATATTCAAAACACACTTTCTGCGACATATTGAACACGCACTTTGTTTAAAATTGGATTGCTGTCAACTTCTTGAACAACTCATCTGACCCACAATGAACAGCTGCCAGGTTTTGTGCCGTGTGGACATCTGTTGCTTAATCTATGCGCAGCCTTTAGTCACCATCTCCCTACAGTTATGTTCTGACTGAATATACACAGCATATTCAGCTCACTAGACTGAAGAGAAGAGATATTTCCTTGCGGTCGTTTGTGGAAAGACCATTTTTCTAGAAGTTTTCTTCACACAGGATACATTACCAGAACTTGCTGATAGAAGTGCTGTTTTGTTGATGTTGTAGTTTATGACTTAGACGAGGTAATGCTGGCGCTAGTAGTAGTTGTTTTGTATAGGGAGCTAGAAGGTTAAAAGGATATCATGGTAGCAGGACTTTTCATTGAAGTGTGTAGTTTTTTTTTTTTTTTTTTTTTCACTCGCTCTCTTTGAACTGGAGTGTAGTCCGTACACACTACTTCAGTAGTGTTATTCCTGTCTTCTCATAGTTCATAGCTGTGCAAGAAGGATTGTAGTGTTATTCCTGTCTTCTCATAGTTCATAGCTGTGCAAGAAGGATTGTAGTGTTATTCCTGTCTTCTCATAGTTCATAGCTGTGCAAGAAGGATTGTAGTGTCATTCCTGTCTTCTCATAGTTCATAGCTGTGCAAGAAGGATTGTAGTGTTATTCCTGTCTTCTCATAGTTCATAGCTGTGCAAGAAGGATTGTAGTGTTATTCCTGTCTTCTCATAGTTCATAGCTGTGCAAGAAGGATTGCAGTGTTATTCCTGTCTTCTCATAGTTCATAGCTGTGCAAGAAGGATTGTAGTGTCATTCCTGTCTTCTCATAGTTCATAGCTGTGCAAGAAGGATTGTAGTGTTATTCCTGTCTTCTCATAGTTCATAGCTGTGCAAGAAGGATTGTAGTGCTATTCCTGTCTTCTCTTCCTCGGTAAGGTGTGGGATTATTTTTCTGTCTGGGGAAAAAAAAAGAAAATCCTAACCTGCACAGTTCGCGGCGACTGCACTAGCCAGGCGGCCTTTATTCCTCAGGCTCAAAGACCCCTCTGCCATATACCGCAAGGTACTATGTTGGCAGTAAATGACAGATGACAGTGCCTAGAAATTATGCAATGTCCTTGTGTGGAACCTCCTTACAGTAAACTATGGAAGTAAAACTTCCAAAGGGTTAAGATATCTTGTGGCTGGTTAAAGACCTGATTACTTGAGAATGATTATACCTGGCTATCCAGAATGTAATCACTCACACAGGATATGTTTTACATCAACAGATCTTGACTGCGAGTAACAGCAGTAACAGTATGCCACATCTCTACTCACGCTCTACCCCTAGCACTCAACCATTTCTCTTTATATCATTGTCATATCAGTATCTAGTCAAGATTTCTTTGACACAAATTTGAAAATTTAATGACAACTGGCGAAATAATTGAGAAGAGCAAGGGGAGGCAAAGAGAAATACCTGGATGGCATGGCATGACAAGGCATAATCAGGACAAAACCACGGACCTGATTGAAGACTCTAGTGATTGTGTGAGGTGGCCAACCATGACTGCCCACACTTTGCATTTGCTCGGAAACTGATCTTGTCAGCAAATGTTGTTTGTCCATCAAGAATGATGATGACCATTCACTTCATCCAGTGGGGTTGAAAGTATGGAGCCGTGAGTTCTATGATGGCTGGTAAGGCCTATTTTGGCTCAAAATGTTCTTTGATAATGTGGGCAAAGAGTGTTTATAGCAAATACCGGGAAGACTTTGTATATCTTGGCTGAGCGGTGCAAATATTGCAGATCTGCTATAAACAGGTACTACTCATGCACTGTCAAACAAATGTAAAAAATACTTGACGAATGCAACAGAAGAAGTTTCTTTGCTAGTAGTCTGATTATTCTCACCGCATATCGAACCATTCAGCCCGTTAGTTCTCAGATCCCCTGCTCAATATCTCCCTCAACATGTAGGAGCTGACAAGCACCAATATCTTTGTATTTCACTGTAATCTGATATGTATGTACATTATTTATTTTGTTCAGGAAAAAGATTGAGGAGATCGGCAAGATGACGGCACTCAATCAAGATGAGATTATCAGCAACACGCGGACGGTGATCCAAGGCTTGGACACTCTGAAGAATGATTATCAACAGATTCTCAACACCCTTCACAATACCTTGAACACCATCAAGAAAGAAAATGGAGATACGAATCTTGTGGAAGAGAAGACTAGCATTTTACAGAAGTCTTTGGAGACAATCGAGTTGGGTCTCGGTGAGGGTCAGGTGAGAGTGCTGTTACTGTGTGTGTTTTAAATAATTAGAGGCAACCATAATGTCACATGGGACATGTATAACAGATTAAGAGCAGAATAGATCAAGTACCGGGAAGGTTAACCCGGTCAACAAATGCCCGCAGAAGTCGGATGTGTCGGCCTAACGGCGCAAGAACGCAGCTCTGCTGTAAACAGGCACAACGCAATCACTCTGGATGAATGAAGAAGAAGATCAAGTAAAGGCTTTTTTGGGGGGGGTTCACATATCCTTTACAGGACTTCGCTGTCAACATCAGCTGATTGTTGATTTCTTGGCAAGATTACGCTCAGTAGTTTGCCATTGCTTTCTAAGCAATGGACTCACATACCCCGTAAGTTACCGACATGGCTAGAACCGCCACTGATTCTTGCGCATGTCACGTTACTCACGAGAGTATACAGGATTACGGAGAAAGTCGCAAATCCTTAGGCCAGGGAGACCAGCCAAGTAAAGGCTGCATTTCTGAAAATGAAAAGTATTTTATGCAATAAGTTAACTGTCGTTGATTGTCTGAAAGAAGAGTTCTGAAATGTTATATAGAACCTTGTTAGCTGTATGGTAGTGAATCATGGAACTTGAATGAACAAATTCCCGGGAAGGTTAACCCGGTCAACAAATGCCCGCAGAAGTCGGATGTGTCGGCTTGATGGGGCAAGAACGCAGCTCTGCTGTAAACAGGCACAACGCAGTCACATCCGGAAAAAAAATCCGGATGAATGCAGAAGAAGAAGAAGAATTAACAAATTAAGAAGATCTTGGAAGGAATGGAGATGTGGTTTCTGAGACGAATGTTGTGAATACCTTGGGCAGCCAGAGTAACTAACTATGATTGCCTGGAAAAGGTTAAAGAAAGTAGAACATTACATGTTGTTTGTCCATCAAGAATGATGATGACCATTCATTTCATCCAGTGGGGTTGAAAGTATGGAGCCGTGAGTTCTAAGATGGCTGATAAGGCCTATTTTGGCTCGAAATGTTCTTTGACAATGTGGACAAAGAATGCTTGACGTTTCTGGAGGAGGATCTCCTGCAGTGGTTTTTCTGTCTAGCCTTTTCTTCACAGTTCTTGCAGTCCTGGTTGCTTCACAAGTGACTGCACCCTTATCCAATGATGTACGCCACGAATTACGGTCTTTAGCAGCAGTCTCCCAGTTGTCAAGATGAATTCCAAAAGCTTTAAGTGAGATTTTCAGAGTGTCTTTAAAGCATTTCCTCTGGCTGCCTTGGGAGCGTTTACCACAACTCAGCTCGCTGTAAAAAATTCTTTTAGGGAGCCTATGATCTGGCATACGAGTTAAGTGACCAGCCCAGCGAATATGATTTTTCATTAGTACAGTCTGGATACTGGGCATGGACGCTCTTTCTAGAACTTCAGTGTCTGGGATCTTGTCTTGCCATTTAATCTTCAATAGCTTCCTAAGGCAGACTGTGTATGGAAGTGGTTTAATTTCCTAGCATGTCGCTGATAAACAGTCCATGTTTCACAAGCTTATAGCAGTGTGGACTTTCAGCCTTGTTTGCAGGCTTATTCTATTTCTGTCCCATACATTCTTGTACAGTCTGCCAAAGGCCGCGCTGGCCTTGGAGATTCTTGCATTCACTTCGTCATCATTTGTGGCAGCTTGTGACACAGTGCTGCCAAGATAGGTGAATTTGTCCACAACACTTAGTCTAAGGCCGTTCACCTTGATATTCGGCAAGGTGTGATTATTCCCTGGAGCTGGCTGGTACATAACTACAGTCTTCTCCAAGTTGATATTGAGCCCAAAGTTGACACAGGCATATGAGAACGCTGAAACATTGTGTTGCATGTTTGCCTCTGAGTTGGCATATAGAGCGCAATCATCAGCAAACAGCAGTTCTCTGACGGTGTCGCTGTTAATTTTGGTTTTAGCTTTCAGTCTTCTGAGATTGAATAACTTTCCATCCATACGGTAGTTGATGTCTATTCCAATGTCGTTGTTCTCGAAGGCATTCGTCAGCATAGCTGAAAACATGAAGCTGAACAGTGTTGGTGCCAGTACACATCCTTGCTTCACTCCATTGGTGACAGGAAAGGGCTCAGACAGTTCACCATTTTCCTGTACTCTTGACTGCATACCATCATGAAATAGCCTCACTATTTGGACAAACTTTCGTGGACAGCCATATTTTGCTATAATCTTCCACAGTCCTTCTCTGCTGACTGTATCAAAAGCCTTGGTAAGGTCAATGAAAGTGGAGAACATTTCAGAGTTCTGTTCCTGACATTTCTTGAACATTATATACACCTATAAGAAAGAGCCAGACAGCGTGCTTAGATCATATAATAAGAGCTTTCATCGATGACTGATGTGAAGATGGTATAAACAATTAGCTTTCGTAGATAGTTGATGTGAAGTTCATATAAACAATTAGCTCTCATTGGTGGCAGATGTGTATTTAGTATAAACAGTGTGTAGTTTTAGTGTTGCTTTTAACAAATAGGTGCAGGCTGTTGTTGTTTATCCCAAAGCTGCTGAATTGTCTGCTTTGATGGGTAAGTCAAGTCAAGTAAAGGGCTCTTGTTACATGCGTCGAAGTGTATTTGGTGGATGAGTAGTCTGAGGTTAATTGATTGAGTTAATTATGAACATATGTAATGTTCCCAGGTTATGATGGACCTGTCCAACTATCTTCAGAAGATTGAGGCGGAAAAACAGAAGTTGCGAGCACAAGTAAGGCGACTTTGTCAGGAAAATGGCTGGCTTCGGGATGAGTTGGCTACGACACAACAAAAACTGCAGGTAGGAATGATAACAGCATCTCAGAATTTTCTGAAATTATCTGTTTGTTAATTTTACAGCGATATTCAGAATAAAATGTTGTTCTGTGTAATGGCTCATTTATTCCTCTTGTCTTTCTTCATCCTTCTTCTAGATTTTTCCATATTACGTTTGTTCTTGCTGATTGCTATCTCATAATTCTTAGAACCTCTGTTAAAGTTTTGATCCATGTTCTTCCTCTTTTCTTAATCCTGGATATTTCAGTTCTTCAATGTTACTATATTAACATTTAATCCTGGATATTTCAGTTCTTCAATGTTACTATATTAATGTTTCTGCTTCTTTACAATCTCCTTTTCCCTTATTTGTATTGTGGCTTTCAAATACTGTGAACCTTCAATTGTAACTCTTTCTGTCCCAGGCAATTTATCATGTGTATCAGTCAACATATGTGTGGTTGCATTTTTTATGTTTACTCAGAGCATGCTAAAGAAATCTTGCCAACAGTTTTATAAACAAAGTGTGTATGTGTTCCCTGTGAAAATATTATACTTATTATTTTGTTGTTATGGTAATTTCTCCCATTGTGAAACTTCTGTGACTTTATGAGACTGAAATAATTTATGAATGTTGAATTTAATGGTGGGGGGGGGGGGGGGGGGGGGGAAGAGAACTACAGCTAATTGCATGCCATTTACAGGATGTCACAATCGACACTCGAATTTATTGGCTTTTTGAGATTTTCTTGGCTACTTTACGTTCATAGTTTGCCATAATGCTATTGGTACATTTCTCTTCCTTATTTTTCAATTAACCTTTTTACTTTTACTTTTTTTTAACCTTTTTACGTTTTTTTTATTTTTCAAAGGGAAGTTTTAAATTTGTCTTTATCTGTCCGTACTCCCTGTTTGTCTACTTTTTTATTGGGTTCATTTACTTGTTATTTCATCATTATTCTTTCTCTCTCTCTCTCTCTCTCTCTCTCTCTCTCTCTCTCTCTCTCTCTCTCTCTCTCTCCTCCCTCTCTCTCTCATTCTTTCTCTCATCTCATCTCTCTCTCTCTCTCTCTCTCTCTCTCTCTCTCTCTCTCTCTTTCTCTCATCTTTCTCTCTCTCTTTGTCACACAAACATGCACATTCAACCATGCTTATCTATATTCTCTCTCTCTCTCTCTCTCTCTCTCTCTCTCTCTCTCTCTCTCTCTCTCTCTCTCTCTCTCTCTCTCTCTCTCTCTCTCTCTCTCTTTCTCTCTCTCATATCTCTCTCATCTCTCTCTCACAAACATGCACATGCAACCATGCTCATACACATCTTCACACCCGAAATCTTTGTCTTTGTCTCTTTCTGTCTGTTTAAGTGAGGCTGCCAGTTAATCTGTGTTTATTTGACACTGCAGGTCAGTGAGCAGAGGGTGGCAACTCTGGAAGAGGAGAAGAAACACTTGGAGTTTATGAATGAGATGAAGAAATTTGATGATTCAGATAACAGTACTACTGCTGTAAGTAGCATTCCATGTTTGTTATTGTTTGTGATGCTCTATCTGGTCGCGCCGTGTTGTTGTACAGGTAAATGCTTTGTGTCATCACCTGATCTGTTAAATTAGAATATTATCATCACATATTATTTATCCACACCACCACCACTGTCATCATCAGGAAGAGAGAGAGGGAATATTTTAAGTTCTTCTGCAATGATGCATTCTCCATAGAAGGTTCACTTTGGATTGCCTATATGTCTCATGTGTGACCCAGTCACAATTCATCAAAGGCAAAAGGCAATTAAATTATAGAGGTTTGTGATGGACAGATCAGCAAAGAACCCTAGAAGCTTATATAGGTCAAAGTTATGACAGTTATCTTTAGATCAAAATATAACTAGGCAGCTTGGCAAAAATTAAGACATATACAACCTGGATGACCAGATCGTCAAGGCAGACGTACCAGGTATTATGTTGAATGGATGTCCTCTTAGTCGAGAGAGTAAATTGAAGTATTTGGGTATCACCTTTGACAGGTGTTTGTCTTTTGAGGATCATGTGGAGGCTTTGGTGATGAAAGCTGGTAGGGGACTTAACGCATTGAGGGCTATGGCAGCAACCGGGGTAGATCAGAAGATGCTGTACAGACTCTTTCAGCAGTTAATAATTTCTGTCATTGAGTATGGTTTGGGGCTGCTGACAGTATCAAAGAGCCAGCTTGAAAGGTTGGAGCACATACAGAATGCTGCCATGCGGTTAATCCTGGGGTCCTGGCACTACCAACAATGACGGATAGGCATAGGGTCCTTCAGGCCAAATGGTATCTGAGAGTTGCTGCAGACAGGGATCACCCGCTGCATGCAGCAATGGATATGGTCATGGGTCATAGACTAAGACAAGGCAGGTCCTGGATGGCACAGGAAGAACTTTCTATACGTCAGGTGTTTGTTCTTGAGACCATAAATCGTGAAAGAGAGTGAGTTGAAGTTCCGGAAGACATGACGGACTGGCACAATATAATAATAACACTGGGTCGTGAGTGCAGAGAATGGGCAGCGGGCAGCACTGAGTTTGAAGTGCAACAGCTGATCCAGAGTAACACACATCAAGGTGACATAGTCATTCATCTACACCGATGGGTCAGTGGTGAGAAACAGACGTAGTGGCTGGGGCTTTATTGCAAAGTCTAATGGGCGAGTCTTGAAAAAGGAGAGTCTGGCATATGAGACTACGACCTCCAGCATAAGAAGGGAGGTGGAGGCAGTAACAGCGGCATTCTGGTGGCTAGAGGAGACTACTGCAACATGTATTCATTACGGATTCAAAGAGTATGCTTAGCAAGGTGGAGAAAGGAATGTTTCAGGTGGAATGGCTCTTGTTGCTTCAGAGGTCACAGATTGTGAGAATTGTATGAATATTTTGCCTTGGCCATGCGGGTGGTACGGGGGAATGAACAGGCTGATAGGCTAGCAGGGAATGCACCTCTTGGTGGTATTTTGCCTATGGACAAGGGGAAGGTGGTCGTGTGCTTGTGGGACCAGGTGGGGAAGGCAGAGGAACAGATTGAGAACCCATATGTGGAAAGAATGAGATTGAGGTGGATCGGCAGGGGTTCTGGAAGAATCTCAAAACTGAGAGGGAAAACCAGGAGAACTTTTAATCAGTTAGCGGGGGGAGTGATTAGTAGTATGACTCTTCGCTGGCTGTTGAACGAGGGGATGGACGTATGGGAATGTCCTGAGTGCAGTGATGTCAGTACTTAACTCAACTTAAGACATATACAGATACAAACAAATGTTTCGACCAGTCTTTTTATCTTTCTGTTTTGTTCGAATTACTTAAAACCACATTTTGCTATTTATTTCAGACTTATTGGTGATTGTTATGTTTTGGTTCTCTAGCTAAGTATTCTTGGTGTTTATCAAGCCGTTTGACTCGGGCTCCGAAGGTTGTGGGTTCGATTCCGGGCTGCGTCCTTCAGTTCACAAGTTAAATTTTTCGGAGACTCCCGTTGGTCGTCGCTAGAGCTACGGAGTTTGTGCTTTGTGCGACGCTTTCCGCGCTGCGGAAAGAGACTGAGCCATATGGGATAAAACCTGGTGCAATGAAGTCGACCCTGTCGACTTTTAAGCAACTTTGTTTTCTTGGTGTTTGTTGATAACGACTTTGATAGAAAATTTTGCTTGCACCTGTGTGTGTCTTTCCTGTTATCGAGCTTATCAGTTATAGTTTCTGCTCATTTGTTTTCTATATCAGCTAAACAGCAATCACCGCTATTGTTTAGAGACCATGCAGGGTGGAAATAATTTGTTGCTGCTGTGGATGAAGCGTTATATAAAATGTGATTACTTTTCTGTTTAGTGACTAATGACCATAGCAAGAAATGAATATTTTGTATGTTCATTTTTACCTATTCAGTGACTAATTATCGTGGTGAGAAATGAATATTTTTGTGGCAGTTAGTTGATAATCTCAAGAGCACTGTCAGATAAGGGTTAGACGCCTACGTTCGTCATCTGCTAACAGAGGAAAAAACCAGCGACCTATTCCTCTATGCCATATTATGCATAATGTTCCTATCTTCTGTACACACCTCATGTATTAATTGTTGCAGAACCTCCCACTTTTTAGAGACTGATTTTGGTATTTAAAAATAGAAATGGGAGATAGATATCCCCAATTCGTAGTTGCCGACTACCATATGAAAACCAGAAATTGGCTTGCAAGACTCCCTAGGGATAAAACAGATATATACTATAAGATTCCACTAGGTATAAGTCAGGTGTTCTAATAGAAGGCCAAGAGAGCACAGAGAAGTCACTGCTTTCAGAAAAAAATTAAAGCTCAATCTGGTTAGATTGGAAGCTAGTATTATCCCTTCCACCTGCCCTCTAGGTGGTGTAGTCAAATGAAGTATCACTATCACATGGGAGTTGAACACATATGACACTGATGAAATTAAATAACACTGTAGGAGAGGTTTACAATATTGTAATGGAAGAAAAGGGAGTTTGGATATGCTCCATGGGCATAACAATATTACAAAATTATTATTATACACTGACACAATTATTCTTAATTGTCATACATAGGTAACTATCTCAGTTGTTATATCTTAAAACAAAACAAAAAGACTCTGGAAACACCAGGCAAAGGTCTAACTATGGATGACTGTTCTTATGTCTCTGGTTAAGTTAAGCACTAATTGTAAATGCTTATTTCCTGGGTAGATCTGGTAACAACTAGTTGATCTTGATACTGCTGATTCCAGTTTGCTAAACTAGGGTTCAGGTTCCTTTGTGGAAGGATCAGTGTAGGTATTAGTGGAGACTAATTGGTGATGTTTAACTGTTGTTGGCCTTGGGGTGGAAAGGAGTATTGAGTTTACATGGGTGTTGCATGCCACTTAGCTGGCTTCTTGAGTGGCACTGTCCGATTGATGGTCCTATGCTCCTCATGGCAAAATACAGGTGAAGGCTCTCCTCATTCACTGAGGATTGCACCACCCAGGCCAGAGATGTTCCCAGTCTAAGAAGTACCATATGCAAAAACTTACCACCACCCATCATCATCTGTCAACAATACGTACACACAAATGTACTCTTCTTCACAAACAATTTTGGAAAAAGGGATTCATGAGCTCAATAGCCATACAATAGGTCTATAACTCCTATGTTGTGTTTTGTCCCTCCTATGATTTGATGTGCCCAATGTCCCACATATATATCCACATGACATAAGCATCCCTCTATCATGTCTGCAAGACATGTCTCATCCCTTTTGTGCACCAAGCTAGCATACTCAGTAGTACATTCAATTACTCATTGGCCCATCTCACCGATATGACTCTGATTAAGAGTGACATCTCACACAGATCTTTGTTAATATTTCCTTTCTTCAGGATAGGGGGCCACATAAAATCATCACATATATAATGTATGTATTTGTGTATATATAGAGTCATGCCATTAAGCACATTCATATAAGTGAAATAATAAAAGAAATATTGTGGTAGATCCTTCTCATTAATTATAGGCTTTGTGAAATAGTTAAAGAAAGATAATCCAATATTTATCTTATGAACATGTCACTTCATATGACTGACCTCCTAACCACTATTATGACATTTACTGTCTCTGAGTCTACAGATTATTGCATTAAATGCTAGTCACAGTCACCAAGGTAAAAATATCCAATTGAATATTCACCACATCTTCTGAATTAAAATAGGATCAAGTGCCCAGGGACAGATTCTGTGGTTGCTTATAAGGACATCAGGTGACACTCTCTCTAAACTTTAGGGGTAAACTAAACAGATTTCTTGCAATTATGTTTAAGTTACCAATTAAGTTAAGTACTACATCCTGTTGTTTAGGGGTGTCGTGAATATCCACTTTCTCTGTGACCTGTTATTACAACTAATAAACTGCCTGGCTAAAGCAAACATGCTTGTAGGAATACGGTATTTATCTTGACAAAACTAACATGCGTTTCTCGCTCTCTGCTGGTAGGCTAAAGCATGTGTGTTTTAGAAAATGCATTGTGTGATGCCAAATTGCAAAATGTTACACTGACCAGAATTCGTGCATAATTCTAATGTTCCATGGCTCATTATGGAGAATTTTGTAGGTGAAAGGAGGTCATTTAGCAATCCGGACAACTTTCGGTACTTTTGCCTTAATTCACCCCAAATAAACATCACCAGCTATATTTAGGGTCACCAGCTATATTTAGCACTGGCGGTGATCTCCTGTGTTTGGGTACAGTGAGTGTCAGTGCATTTCACTTGCCCCACAGTGTTTCTTTGGCTTTGGCAACCGTTTCTGTGTGTGTGTGTGTGTGTCTGTCTCATCATGAGTTTTCTGGGAACTGGCAGCAGCTGTCCACAACAAGCAGAGTAGCGTTGCTTTTCTGCAGCATCAAGGCATCTTACATTCTGCTAGACGCTGTTCTCATAATCATGTCATGGTGCTATCGCTGACTGAGCATCAGGACAGATGGAGATGCCGACATTCACCATGTCTGCTTCACGTTCTGTGTTCCAGACAGAACAGCAGCAGCAACGCTTCTGCCACTGATCAGGACACACATTCG
The DNA here is from genome assembly GCA_963921405.1 of Cepaea hortensis. Taxonomy (NCBI): domain Eukaryota; kingdom Metazoa; phylum Mollusca; class Gastropoda; order Stylommatophora; family Helicidae; genus Cepaea; species Cepaea hortensis. Next base: position 18,523,984 of record OY992894.1, read on the forward strand.
ACCTGGCACAACTGTAGTTTCTGACCTCTCGTGCGTACGACGGAATTGGATGTATTCCCAAATTGGCACATCTCACAGTCAACCACTCCCACAACTCTTTGTGGATCCTACCACCGGTGCACATACTCAATGCATCGAGCGCATGTGGAGAACGGCCAAGGAGAGAAACAAGAGGCAGAATGGAACACACAGGCATCTACTAGAGTCCTACATGTGGGAATTCATATGGCGTCGACAGACTAAATGCGCTGGTCTCGATGTGTTCAACACCATTCTTGCTGATATTGATTGATTCTGGCCACCGCAAGAATAGCGCACCGCATAGTAGAAGATGGCACACCGATAAAATTGCGCACCGAGTTACGGCGCAACACAGGGAATCCCTGGATGTGATGTCATACCCTGGGATTCCTTTGTTTGGTGTGAATTAAGGCAAAAGTACCCAACTTTCTTTTACATCACGTCATTGTGACTGAGTTATGTTTCTTTCCTTTGCTGTAGACTTATTCATGTTTAGCTGGATTTTACAATTAGTCTTCTACAGGATAAGATAGCTACTCACACGCCAACCCTCTTTAGTCGCCTCTAACAACATGCGTAGTAGGTTACATGGTTACTGCTTTTAGCTTCCCTTATAGCCCTGAATGTAGTTGGACACATTAATGTCTGAAGTACACAAACAACAATACCATAAGGTACCTCTTTATCCTAGGATAGAAGATTAAAGTCTAAAAGCATTTTTCTATCTCTTCAGCCTCCATCAGAGAAGGAAGTGGAGACACCATCACAATTAGATGATCTGGGATTTCCTGATGCTGATGATGATGTATCACCTGAAGGTTAGCGTTTGTCACTTTTTCTGTTCTCCTCTTCTAGAAATTCTGGTGTTTGCTTTTATGGTCTCGTTTATTGTAAGAGTGACATTACTACCAGTATAATATTGTGGTGTGGTCTGTTAGTTGTGTCCTGAATATCTCAAATGATATGCAGTTTGGCTTTTGTGGCCGTGAGTTTGTTTTATTGTGTAAAATATCAGTTTCATTGCTCGCTAAAACCTACCTTTGAGCCAGTCTTCTCTCATAGATCACACAAGAAGAATCTCAACACAACGCAAGAACATTGTTGCATCAGTCAAGATGTACATGTGTGTATATCAGAACCACACATGCAATATGTTTTTTTCTTGGTTGGTTTTTCTAGTTGGAAATTTAGTTTGGGCAGCAGACTATTCGACCTACTGTTTTCGATTTTATGACTGTGATTGGAATTTTATGACTGATGTCATTGAAACAAGCGGTGAGGAAAGAATGCTGGCACTAGATATTCCACACATTGAGAACACCTGATAATAGTATCATTAGAAAGTTCTGATTCTGGAACCCACTTTTAAAGCTAGTTGTGTGTCCTTTTACAGGGCATCACAGTCAGCCTCAGCATTAATTGGCTGTTCATGATGTTTTAGACAATTGTGCTTGCTTGCTTGTGTTCGTTGGCTTGAGCTCCAACGCGAAGTCCTGTATGTCAGATGAAGGCATCCTGTTGTCCAACATCAGTGTGATGTCATACAGGACTTGAGGTTTGCGTGAGTATCCGTTGTCCCATGTCTGGCTTATTGGTGTGCAGACTGGTGGTTCCTCGCCGTACAGGCAGACACTCTCCGACTTCGGAGGAATCGGCGATCCTACTGACCTTAGCCAGGACCCTGAAGGGACCTGTTGCCCAGGACGCTCGACGAGGACGCGTCAATAGGTCTTGGCCAGTATATAACCCGGCCCTGGTGCCTTGGAAACACCTCTGCGTCCCTAGACAATTGTAAATTCAGTAGTTTTCCCATTGCTTTCTGAACATTCAGTGCACCTACCATTGTAAAAAAAAATCAATGCAAAGCAGTCTGTTACTAAATGGCCACCAACTGACTTCAAACCCAGTGTGTCAGGATTGTAAGTTGAGTCAAGAGCTTTACTTTTGTTATTAAAATTTTACCATAGTGAGTGAGTACTTGGGGACAAAATAAGAACATTTAATTTTCAACATTTGCGACAAGTGTAAAAGTTACTGTGTTTTTTTCTTAATCTGTGCAGTTTGTGATAATATCTGAAATGTAACTAACTATGCTTGGAATCTGGTAGAATTAATTTATCATGCAGATGTGAAGTTAAAGAAGATGTGAACACAATTAATGCTTCTAAATGTTGTTGAAAGATTGTGTTTTATTTGTCAAATGTTTTGTTTCTTGTCGACCCTCCAAACATACATATTGTTTCTTCCTCTTTCATTCGCCTTCACTCTGTGTCCTTCTCTCTTTTTTCTCCCTCCCTCCTATCGTCTCTCCCTCACATCTTCTTTTCTCCCAGCCACTTCTTCTGTAGCTCTCCTCTATCTTTCCTTACCTCGCCCCTCCCTCCCTCTTCCTTCCTCTCTCTTTCTTGCTCAGTCTTATCGTTCTCTGTTCTTTCTTCTCTCTTTCTCTCCCTCTCCTTTCCTCTCTCTCTCTCTCTCTCTCTCTCTCCCCCCCCCCCCACCACCCTTTTCTCTCACTCTCCTCCCTCTTCCCTCCTCTCTCTTTCTTGCTCATTCTTCTCATTCCCTGTTCTTTCCTCTCTCTTTCTCTCTCTCTCCCCCCCCCCTCTCTCTCCCTCCCCCCACCACCTTTTTCTCTCGCTCTCCTCCCTCTTCTCTTCCTCCTCTCTCATCTACAGCTTGTGTATTTGACACTTATGATTACACTCTTACATCCAAGTCCTCAACAAAATAACTAGTTCCTGTTTACACCTGAACAGTGCTCTCCCCATCACAACCCAGTGCGATGGCCCACGCAGCCAGCGGGGGATACGAAATCCCAGCCAGACTGCGCACGCTGCACAACCTGGTCATACAGTACGCATCCCAGGGCCGTTATGAAGTTGCAGTTCCCCTGTGCAAACAAGCACTAGAAGACTTGGAAAAGACCTCAGGTCACGACCACCCAGATGTGGCCACCATGCTGAACATTCTGGCCCTGGTGTACAGGTAGGTCGTGCTTAACAGCAGATGTGTATGTTACACACATGCGTACATGTACACCCAGGGAGAGGGGGGGGGGGAACTTACAGGTACACAGATGTACACACCTTTTTTGTGTCTGTCTGTCTGTATGTCCATCCGTCTGTGTGTCCTTATCATGCTGAGTGTTACTCTCTTTATTCCTCAGACTCTGCCTGTCTTATCTTTCTCTCACACAAACATTATGTCTCTCTTTCAATACACACTCCACTATTATTATTACTATTAGTAACAGACCCTTTTTAACATCTTGAGACTTACTGATATATAGTGTTTGTCCCATATCTTTTAAAGGCCAATCAGCACTGCAATCTGCCTACTGCCTTTACTTCCCAGAACACTTCCTGGTCCCCATTTTAGGCTGGATTAACCTGAGAACCCAGGTCAGTCGGAAACATATCCCCACGTCGATTGGGACAGGCAGAATTGCTAGCCACAGACTGGCAGGCAGGCTTGCTGGCCACATGTCCACAGACTGGCAGGCAGTTGCTAGCCACATGGCCACAGACTGATAGGCAGTTGCTAGCCACATGGCCACAGACTGGCTGGCTTACTAGCCACATTGCCACAGACTGGCAGGATCGCTGGCCACATGTCCACAGACTGATAGGCAGTTGCTAGCCACATGGCCATAGTCTGGCAGACAGTTGCTAGCCACATGGCCACAGACTCACAGGCTTGCTAGCCACATGGCCACAGGCAGTTGCTAGACTTATGGCCACAGACTGGCAGGCTTGTTAGCCACATGGCCACAGACTGGCAGGCTTGCTAGCCACATGGCTACAGACTGGTATGCTTGCTGGCCATATGGCCACAGACTGGCAGGCTTGCTAGCCACATGGCCACAGACTGGTAGGTTTGCTAGTCACATGGCTACAGACTGGCAGGCTTGCTAGCCACATGGCCACAGACTGGCAGGCTTGCTAGCCACATGGCCACAGATTGGCAGGCAGTTGCTAGACTTATTGCCACAGACTGGCAGGCTTGCTAGCCACATGGCCACAGACTGGCAGGCTTGCTAGCCACATGGCCACAGACTGGTAGGCTTGCTAGCCACATGGCCACAGACTGGTAGGCTTGCTGGCCACATGGCCACAGACTGGCAGGCTTGCTAGCCACATGGCCACAGACTGGTAGGCTTGCTGGCCACATGGCCACAGACTGGCAGGCTTGCTAGCCACATGGCCACATACTGGCAGGCTTGCTAGCCACATGACCACAGACTGGCAGGCTTGCTAGCCACATGGCCACATACTGGCAGGCTTGCTAGCCACATGGCCACAGACTGACAGCCAGGCTTACTAGACACTGCCCTGCCACAGCTCCCACTAGATTGATAGTCCAATGTTCAACCATGGAGATGCCTTCTCATTGCTTGGATATTAGCAGGAGCCAAATGATTTCTTTGTTATCCATTCCTGTGCATCTACATCTTGTTTGTTTCTGTTTACTAAATGTCACCCTTGAAGGGTTATGTTTAGTTTTGTTTAGTTTAGTCGATGGATCAACATCACGGCACACGGGTGCAAACCCATAAGTGCTCCGTTCTCCTCCTAACTCAAACCTGAGTCTGGAGAAACTCAGCTCAGTGCATGAACTCCTGAAATACTTTGGGTAGATTTTTAACTCGAAATTTTGCCCGGGCAGCGCCGTTAAGCTACTCTTTGTCGATTTCAAACTGCCAAGGGATTTTTTACGTGCGCAAATATACACATGGGCATCTGATCTCACTACCCAGAGACCATGGGAAATTGTATTACTAGAAGTCCACGAGAAAAAATCCTGGCATCACCGGGGCATGAACCTAGGATCTCCAGCACTCGAGGCAGACACCATGCCTCGAGACCCCATAGCCCCCACAGGGTTATGTTTGTGTTCATAATGCTGAAGGACTGAGCTCGTTAGTAACTTCAGTCATAACTAATTTAATATAGGAATAAAGAATGGAGAAATACTTTTCTCATTGCTTTTAGAAAGCATTTTATAAGAGATATGGATTTAATAACCAAAAGAGGACATTCAGATTGGCAAGAAGAAATACTTAAATTGAAACTATAATGTCACTAGACCACAATCAAAGGATTATTAAAACAACAGTATGCCAGTGAAGTGTGTAAATAAAAAAGAATTAGTGAACTATAAAGAAGTATTTAAACAAGAACAGCCTAGTTTAAAGACCAGCAGTTATGGAACCACAAATGAAACGCTGCAATTAAATTTACTATAGTTAATATGTTAATCGTGGTTCCAACTTCACGACAACGAGTCGTCCCCATTATGCTCCGTTTCTGTGCCAGTGAATATCACATAATATGCTTCTTACTGTCCAATGTGGCAAGTGGAACAGACAGGAGTCTCGGCACGCCAACAGCCCGCACAGGTACACCATGCATAATGCTGCCGCCAGAATGCCAACACAAAAGTCCTCCACAAAAAATACAGTTCATCGTCAATGGAATATAAATTTACTATTATGCTTACTAATTAGATAAAGAATGTTATAAGTGTAAATGACAATAATGATCATGGAAAAGCTGCAGGAGCGTATGAAGTACCCAGAGAAACTGAAGACCAAAGTTTCTTCAGGAGCTGTTCATGGCTAGACTGTATTATATTGACAAAACAGATAACTGTTATGATCTAAAATGATATTGAAGAACCTTTAGATGAAACAACTCACAGAAGAGCAGGCAGAATTTCTTCAGGTGGAGAAATATTTCACATATAGATAAATGGTGACAATTGATCTGCATAGAAGAATGAGATGTGATTGTTTCTGTACATTTGACTGCTGTGAAGTAAGACATCCTGTGATGTGCTGACAATATGCAAGCTAGAGTTTATCATGCTGGTTTGAAGTTAAAGAGGATGTGGAAAAAAAAGTATTGTTTCTAAATGTTGTTGAAAGATTGTGTGTTTTATTTGTCAAATGTTTTGTTCTTGCCCTAAAGGGGAAGTAAAGAATATTAACACTATAAACCTCCTGTTCATGATGTAAAAGAGTGTTGATATGTCTTCCTCAACCAACCATGACTGGCCTACAAATACTTGGCATATGGGATTGTGGGCTATACTCCATGAGGAGTCTTAAGGGCAAAAGGAGGAGAAAGAAGAGGAACATAAAATATTAGCTGAAACTAGTCCTATTTGTTGATTATGTGAATGTGTAACAAAAGGGCGATAGGGGTAGTTAGCATTTAGATACTTTAATATCTCCTGAGACTGAGCGCTTTTGTGCTTGCCCTGATTGTCATGGGGTTGCTTCTGTAACCAGTATATATGTTTGGAACTCTGAGCAGTCAAGTAATTTCTGACTTCACGTATGAAACCAATGCTGGATTAGCTGGCACAGCAGCCCAGTCATCTACCAGCTAGGCTGTTCATTACTTTTATAAACACAGTTTACCTGCTATAAAGACATATTGGGGATATGTAGTTGCTACTCTGATTGTTTAGGTTTTGTTTATCTGTAAATACTGCTGATTATTGAGGTCAGCATGGGCGAACGGATAAGAGCATTCGCTCTAAAACTTCCGGTGTGCTGATGCCAAGGTAACGGGTTCGACCCCTACACTGCAACAGTCAGTTTAACCAAAGACTTCTCATAATTGTCTTGGGGTTGTAAATTACAAGTACCTCAGAAGTCAGAGTGGGCTCACCTGATGGTGAGGGACACTGGTAATAGGGAAAGCTAATCCACATGCAAAAATGAGTCCAACATGGACTATGCTTGAGTTTAAAGCGAGCTAAGACAATTTCTCATTATAACCAAAGTGAATAGAACTCCTGCCAGGCTGATACACAAAGGCTTTGTTTGTGATATTTGTTGAAACGTGTGGATTACTTACTTGTGACTGTGGTGTTAGAGATGTGTAGCTAAATTGTTTATTGATAAAGACTCTTATTGAAACATTCCCTTGTGTCTATGTGTGTCTGTTCCTTACACATTGTGCTTCCTAGTTATATTTTGGAGTTCATTAGCCTTTAATTATAACCAGCTGCATTTAAAATACTGCAGTTTCAGCTAACCATGTAGCTCATAGTGACACAATGTGCATGCTATTCCAGAGACCAGGGTAAGTTCAAGGAGGCAGGCAACTTGCTTCATGACGCACTGATCATTAGAGAGAAGACCTTGGGAGCTAGTCACCCTGCTGTGAGTGAGAGCACTTGTTGCAACTTTGACAATTTCCCATCAGTATGTGCAGATGACATCTCGTGGCACAGTTCCAGTGATCATGGTTCAGATTAATTAAACACTAATCATTGGAAACATGATAGGCAGGCTATTTTTGTTGGGCTGTGCCACTGTTTCAGCTGTCCACACCTGATGGCCATCACAATTACTTGTAGTTTCAGGTATCAAAGGAACAGATCCAGGATCGTGCTGGCTGGTCAGTATAGAGAGCAGCAAAACCCTGTTTACTTTGAAGGAATCATTTGTAAATGTTGTATTTTAAAATCTACTTTATGCCTATTTGCAAAGGGACCAAGGCAAATACAAAGAAGCTGCCAACTTACTAAATGATGCTCTTAACATCCGTGAAAAGACTCTTGGGCCAGACCACCCAGCCGTGAGTTGTGCACTCTTGAATGGCCTGCCACTCTTATTTCTAGCATGTGCTGTTTATATTAGGCATGCATATTCCTCCTGAACTGTTGTTGTGGTTCTGTAGGTGTAACATTGTCCTGGTGCTCCTGCCATGTCCAGTGACATAGTAATTATATCTTTGAGTTTGTTTTGAGGTAGTGGCGACCCCTTATAATTTATTTTTAGCTTATAGATGACTGTAATTAAGAGTTACACAAGAAAGCTGAGAGAATATGGAGAACCAAATAGAACCTGTGTTATACTGCCACATCAAGTGACATAGTAATCATATCTTTGAGTTTGTTCTGAGGTAGTGGCGACCCTTTATAATTTATTTTTGTTAGTTTATTGATGACTATAAGTGAGAGATGCACAAGAAAGCTGAGAGACTATGGGGAACGAAATAGGTCATCATTAATGTACTGATTAGCACTTCAGTCAGGAAAACCAGATCAAATATGAGCTTCTTCTTGTTGCTGCTGTTGTAGTTATAGATTGTCTTAAGAAGGAAGTTGTGTCTACAACTAAACTGTCATTGTGATACTTTAAGTGTTTAGCCAGCATATTTATTTCATCGTGACATCTGACTTCAGCACAGCACCGTGTGGTCCTCACTTAACTTCACACAAATATATTCTGTTTTCTTCCATAGAAAGTGTTCTACTGATTGGATTTTGTTGGAAATGTACAATGAATGTGTTTTGTTGTGACCCAACAGGCAAGAGCTTTCCTATACATGTCTACACATGTATAATAAGTTTAATACTGCAGTGTGTCTGCAGCTGTCAGTTTCCTGTTCAATATCTTATTTCTTTTCTGTTTATTCTGGCTCCTTATGACAGTGCCAATCAGTGCCAGTTATTGCTTCATAAATAAGAAACATGGTTTAACTATAATCACAAAGTACATTGATGAAGGGAGAAGAACAGTTATAATCCCATACAGTATGTAAAGATGAGTAACTAATTAAACATGAGGGGAATAACTTTATTCAGAAACAGTGCATTGAGAGTGAGAATGGCTGTGGTCACTCACTGTGTTTTGAGAGTAAGAATGGCTGTAGTCACACACTGTACTTTGAGAGTAAGAATGGGTGTAGTCACACACTGTACTTTGAGAGTAAGAATGGGTGTAGTCACACACTGTACTTTAAGAGTAAGAATGGGTGTAGTCACTGTACTTTGAGAGTAAGAATGGGTGTAGTCACACACTGTACTTTGAGAGTAAGAATGGGTGTAGTCACACACTGTACTTTAAGAGTAAGAATGGGTGTAGTCACACACTGTACTTTGAGAGTAAGAATGGGTGTAGTCACTGTACTTTGAGAGTAAGAATGGGTGTAGTCACACACTGTACTTTGAGAGTAAGAATGGGTGTAGTCACTGTACTTTGAGAGTAAGAATGGGTGTAGTCACACACTGTACTTTGAGAGTAAGAATGGGTGTAGTCACACACTGTACTTTAAGAGTAAGAATGGGTGTAGTCACTGTACTTTGAGAGTAAGAATGGGTGTAGTCACTGTACTTTGAGAGTAAGAATGGGTGTAGTCACACACTGTACTTTGAGAGTAAGAATGGGTGTAGTCACTCACTGTACTTTGAGAGTAAGAATGGGTGTAGTCACTGTACTTTGAGAGTAAGAATGGGTGTAGTCACACACTGTACTTTGAGAGTAAGAATGGGTGTAGTCACTCACTGTACTTTGAGAGTAAGAATGGGTGTAGTCACACACTGTACTTTAAGAGTAAGAATGGGTGTAGTCACACACTGTACTTTGAGAGTAAGAATGGCTGTAGTCACACACTGTACTTTGAGAGTAAGAATGGGTGTAGTCACACACTGTACTTTAAGAGTAAGAATGGGTGTAGTCACACACTGTACTTTGAGAGTAAGAATGGGTGTAGTCACTGTACTTTGAGAGTAAGAATGGGTGTAGTCACACACTGTACTTTGAGAGTAAGAATGGGTGTAGTCACACACTGTACTTTAAGAGTAAGAATGGGTGTAGTCACACACTGTACTTTGAGAGTAAGAATGGGTGTAGTCACTGTACTTTGAGAGTAAGAATGGGTGTAGTCACACACTGTACTTTGAGAGTAAGAATGGGTGTAGTCACTGTACTTTGAGAGTAAGAATGGGTGTAGTCACACACTGTACTTTAAGAGTAAGAATGGGTGTAGTCACTGTACTTTGAGAGTAAGAATGGGTGTAGTCACACACTGTACTTTGAGAGTAAGAATGGGTGTAGTCACACACTGTACTTTAAGAGTAAGAATGGGTGTAGTCACTGTACTTTGAGAGTAAGAATGGGTGTAGTCACACACTGTACTTTGAGAGTAAGAATGGGTGTAGTCACACACTGTACTTTAAGAGTAAGAATGGGTGTAGTCACACACTGTACTTTAAGAGTAAGAATGGGTGTAGTCACACACTGTACTTTGAGAGTAAGAATGGGTGTAGTCACTGTACTTTGAGAGTAAGAATGGGTGTAGTCACACACTGTACTTTGAGAGTAAGAATGGGTGTAGTCACTGTACTTTGAGAGTAAGAATGGGTGTAGTCACACACTGTACTTTGAGAGTAAGAATGGGTGTAGTCACACACTGTACTTTGAGAGTAAGAATGGGTGTAGTCACACACTGTACTTTGAGAGTAAGAATGGGTGTAGTCACACACTGTACTTTGAGAGTAAGAATGGCTGTAGTCACTCACTGTGTTTTGAGAGTAAGAATGGGTGTAGTCACACTGTACTTTGAGAGTAAGAATGGGTGTAGTCACACACTGTACTTTGAGAGTAAGAATGGGTGTAGTCACACACTGTACTTTAAGAGTAAGAATGGGTGTAGTCACTGTACTTTGAGAGTAAGAATGGGTGTAGTCACTGTACTTTGAGAGTAAGAATGGGTGTAGTCACTGTACTTTGAGAGTAAGAATGGGTGTAGTCACTGTACTTTGAGAGTAAGAATGGGTGTAGTCACTGTACTTTGAGAGTAAGAATGGGTGTAGTCACACACTGTACTTTAAGAGTAAGAATGGGTGTAGTCACACACTGTACTTTGAGAGTAAGAATGGGTGTAGTCACTGTACTTTGAGAGTAAGAATGGGTGTAGTCACACACTGTACTTTGAGAGTAAGAATGGGTGTAGTCACACACTGTACTTTGAGAGTAAGAATGGGTGTAGTCACTGTACTTTGAGAGTAAGAATGGGTGTAGTCACTGTACTTTGAGAGTAAGAATGGGTGTAGTCACACACTGTACTTTAAGAGTAAGAATGGGTGTAGTCACTGTACTTTGAGAGTAAGAATGGGTGTAGTCACACACTGTACTTTGAGAGTAAGAATGGGTGTAGTCACACACTGTACTTTGAGAGTAAGAATGGGTGTAGTCACACACTGTACTTTGAGAGTAAGAATGGGTGTAGTCACACACTGTACTTTAAGAGTAAGAATGGGTGTAGTCACACACTGTACTTTGAGAGTAAGAATGGGTGTAGTCACACACTGTACTTTGAGAGTAAGAATGGCTGTAGTCACTCACTGTACTTTGAGAGTAAGAATGGGTGTAGTCACACACTGTACTTTAAGAGTAAGAATGGGTGTAGTCACACACTGTACTTTGAGAGTAAGAATGGGTGTAGTCACTGTACTTTGAGAGTAAGAATGGGTGTAGTCACTGTACTTTGAGAGTAAGAATGGGTGTAGTCACACACTGTACTTTGAGAGTAAGAATGGGTGTAGTCACACACTGTACTTTAAGAGTAAGAATGGGTGTAGTCACTGTACTTTGAGAGTAAGAATGGGTGTAGTCACTGTACTTTGAGAGTAAGAATGGGTGTAGTCACTGTACTTTGAGAGTAAGAATGGGTGTAGTCACTCACTGTACTTTGAGAGTAAGAATGGGTGTAGTCACACACTGTACTTTGAGAGTAAGAATGGGTGTAGTCACACACTGTACTTTGAGAGTAAGAATGGCTGTAGTCACTGTACTTTGAGAGTAAGAATGGGTGTAGTCACACACTGTACTTTAAGGGGGTAGAATATCTAATTCACACAGTGCTCAAAGGAGGAGAATAGATATTGTGGTTGTGATGTGCATATTTGTGAGTTGAAGTTTCCAGAAATAAGACAAATAAAAAGTATAGCACATGCATATTCTGTGCTGCAGTATTTTATTCTTGTTAGAACCTCCCTCTTTGTTTCTTTTCTTGATTAAATGTGATGATTTCAAGTTTTCCAGTAGTTATTCTGTTTAAATTTTTTGTGGGCTTATATTTGTTCTTTGTGTTTTATCATTATGTTGTCAGCTCACAGCTTCTTCATTTGCTGATTATATTGATTTGCTTTGAATTACTTTACTTGGCATTTACAATCTTTTTTTAAAAATTACATTGTTGATATTATTCTTATTTCGAATCAAGGTTGGGAACTTGTCTATTGTAATTCTATATTGTACTTCTTTGATAGTTGCAGTTTAGCTTTGTTTTATTTTGCTATTTGATTGTTATTTTCTTCACTTAAATTTACCGTTAACAGTTACACAAAAATGAGTAAATTTGCTGAAGGCATTGATTGTTTTTTATCGAGAAAAAAAAAGAATAAAAGATGATATATCCCAATGCACTAAAAATAGCAGCATGTGTACGGACTGCTTGAGTTCAAAGCAAGTAAACAAAAACAAACAAAAGATAGTTTTATTTCTGATGTGAGTTGATTCTATTAAGTTTTGTTGTTGTTACATGTGGAGTTGAGAAAGGTGTCGAGGGAACTTGAAGTTAATTGTGTTCATAGTTATCTTGGCATTAGTGGAAGCAGGTCTGCATGTTGCATTGATTCATGTGGTTCTGTCTGTCCAATGGGTTGTGATGAGAGCGACATTCTGCACATGACTTGTTACATCATGATGATGATGATGATGAGTGGCTTTGATCAATTTCTTATTGTGGCAGCATGGACGGTAAACAGATGGGAAGGAGGACTGTCGTGATTGCTCCTGAAGTTCTCATGGAAACACGGACGGTAAACAGATTGGAAGGGGAACTGTCGTGATTGCTCCTGAAGTTCACATGGAAACATGGACAGTAAGCAGATAGGAAGGAGAATGTCGTGATTGCTCATAAAGGCTATGTGGAAACATTGATGATCAAGAGAAAGAAGAAAGGTTGCAGAAATATAATAAAGCTATAGAACAAGGAATTAATGCAAAGGACAAGGAGTCTTCATGTAAGTGGTTGTATGCTTGTGCATTCCATCTGGAAACATTGATGTGGAGCAAACCCATGTGGAAACATTGATGTGGAGCATTCCATGTGGAAACATTGATGATCAACAGAAAGAAGAAATGCTTGCAGAAGTATGATAAAGCTATGGAATAATTCATGTCAAAGAACAAGGAGTCTTCATATAAGTGATTATATGCTTGTACATTGTTGTGATTGCTTCTGACAAATTCTATGTGGAAACATTGATGCCTTACTTTCAGAAGCTGATTATTTTGTTGATTGTTATAAGTAAATGTAAATGAATGTCACTATGAAATCTTAGCTGGGTCTGATGTTTGGTATCTTGTCTGCATATTTATGCATTTTGAAAATATGTTTGCATTATTTTCTCACTGTTTGTTGGCTGTTGTGGCATGTATATTCACACATGAATGTTCACATATGCACAGGATTGAGCACTTATTTTCTATGTGTATATCTTTGTGTGTTGGTTTCCAACAGTTACTAAGTATCTATATTTTTCCTTGTTATTTGTTGTAATTTTAAAAGTATTTGGGTGTTTACCCTTTTTACAAGGCTAAGATGTGACCTAGATAAGTCAGTATATGCTTAACTCATTCTGTAAGAAACAACACATACATTTAATATTTTAATGCATCTGATACAGTTCTTAATACAGCTCATACACTAAAGCTCCGAGGCGAAGGGGTTATGGGCACAGTTCATAATCCCGCATATCCACATTCGAAACACAGCTGTGGTCGATTTGGCAGCATACCGCCATGTGTTCGTTTTTTACGAAATGGTTTGGGTGCCGGTCATTTAGAAAGCAGTGGCAAACTACTGAAAGTAAACTTGCCAAGAGATCACAACAGCCAAAAAAACATTCTGCTGTTGACTGCGATGTCCTGTAATGGATATGCAAATAATTAACACTAAAAAAGTAGCACAGTGGTTCTTCTTCTTAAATTGCATGTCCTTTGCAGGACAATGTGATCAACCAGAGGTTGGTTCTTTAGGCAATTCTATGTTCAGTAGTTTGCCATATGTTTAAGTCCAACTGATAGGTGTAGGGAACATACTGCTACCCCATCGGAAGTTTCAGAGCTGGCACAATGGCTAGTGCATTCTCTGTCCATCAGTGTCCGGAGTGCATTGCCCGGTTGTGTTAGGTTACTTGAGTTTCTGGTAACTACAACTCTAATGTTGACCTGGTCTCACAAAATGGGTACTGGAGATCTCAAGAAGAAGGACAAATGCCGTTGTGTATATTTTCTAGCACCAATGCTTTAAGAGGACCATTCTGCTCACCCAGTGTCACTACATGGTATAAGTTGAACTCAGACCATTTGTAGTTTCCTCGCTTGCTTTGAGCTTGAGTATAGTCCACACTGGACTGATTTTTGTGTGTGGGCAAACTTTCCCCATTACAATGTTTTCCCCGCCATGAGGCAAACTCACTGCGAATTCTGGGGGACTTGTAATTTATTTTCCCAAATGAAGGATGAGAAGTCAATGTTTATGTCCAACTGACTGTTGTAGGGGGCGATTCCCCCTTCCTCGCCATCAGCACATCGGAAGTTTTAAGAGCAAGTGCTACTATCCGTTCAGCCACGTGACTTCCACTAAGACCCTAAATCTGGTAGCAGACAGTACATGTGCTCTGTGAACTGTTTGAGGCACACTTAGGCTTTCAACTTGTGACTCCTGTTGTGGTGGAGCCAATTTGAGGCCCCAGAAACATGCCATCAGTTGGTGGTATATGTTCTTGTTCTGCCATTTACCCGCCTGTGAAGTGTAGACCCTCAGTCAACTCATGCCAAGCCCTCCTATCTTTTGTCATCTCCTGTAGCTCCCTCCATGACTATTTTTGATGTGCCCAGTAGATTGCTTATATTCTCCTCCTATTTTCCATTTGATGCTATACGGGTCTCTGAAGTTTGCATTTGCTGCTGCTAATTCTGCATCTCCAGCAAAGCCACCTAAATATTGTATTTTATCTGGCCGTATCCATTTTCTAACTTTTTAAAAATAGTCTCTGTGTTTTTCATGGGCTCTGACTTTAGTAGCTCAGGTTTTGCTACTGATTAAATCTGTTTGTTACAGTTTTTTTCATTCTTCTATTTAAAAAAGAAAAGGTTTCTAGCGTTATCAAAGCCATTGCTTTAATTCCATTTCTTTCCACGGACTTATATACAACACGACATCATAAGGTGAAGTTTGTTGCACTGTCTCATCAAGCTTGTGCTTCAGTAACTCCGACTTTGACAAGCATTTTTCAGGTTTACTTTCCCTAGTCTTTGCCTGTCACTAGTCTACCTACAAGACAGCAGTTTTGTGTCTCTTCTCCTGGTTCCTACCCCTTGATCTTTCTGATAAGGGAGACCCTATCAGTAGCTGCACTACCATAGGCGTAGTTCTTGGGGTCATTAGAACACTCTTCAAGTGGAGACACATCAGAGGGGTATGCTACATGGTTAGTTCCAAAAGCTTTTATCCCGCTGCTGGCAATCTTCCATCCCTATCTTGTCTGCTAATTGTTACAGGACCTGGGTTCTTAATAGAGGCTGACCATAAATTTCTTGATTTCTGAGATATTGTACATGCGCCGTCCTTGACCCATGCCTAGAATACCAAGCATACGGTCGATCTGAGGAGACTAGAAAGATACTATAAAGTTCAGAATAAAATTGCAAATGGCTTCATCTCAGTGAGATTGGAGATTTACCAGATAGCCACACAACTAGTCTAGATCTCAATGATAATGCCAGGGTAAACCGTTTCTGTGCAAAACACTGTTTATTTATACATTCCATAGCAGACGCTGCTGTTGGGGTGGGATGTGTTCGACCTTCACGTATTCTAGGTCACAACATTTGAGGTAGTGTAAACAGTTCCCTTGGTCATCACCTTTCATTCCCAGACAATTCAAATTGATAATTTGGGTACTAATGACAATAAAACAAAGAAAATTGAAATATTTTGGTCACTTGAAACATCATGAAAGTTTGGGGAGAACAATAATGGAGGGATATACGCCTGGGAAGAGAGGGACAGGAAGGCCAAAGAGAAGATGGGTGCAGGATGTGGTGGATGAACTCCAGATGGGTGTATCGGACGTGGGACATCTTGTTTATGATCAAGAGGTGTTCCGGAAGGTTGTTATGAGAGCGAGGTTCTGCAAAAGACATGCTTCTGAATGAATGAAGTTGGGTACTATGTCATATCCATAATTGTTTAGGAATACAAGTGGGCAAGGGAAGTAACTGACCACCATCCCCATCTTAGTATGCAATGGTCTAGAATATGTGAAGCCGGCACTGTGGCGAAGGGCTAACGGATGACGCTCAAAACACTGCTGCGGGCGAGTTGGAAGCAGACCGCCTTGCGCTAATTTCCATACAATGGTGTGAGTGCTGGTCATTAAGAAAGCAGTGGCAAATTACTTGCTTAGGAATCACAAACAGCAAAAAATGCTAGAGTGACTGCTATGTCCTGTAAAGGATATGCAACTAACTTACAATATGTGAAGGCCTAATATTTCACATCCCAACAGCAGTATTTGCTATAGGACTATATTTACTCTATTAGAAACCAAAGCATGGACAATTTCACAATACAGTGCATTTTAAAAATAGCAGCACTTGACTCAGTGGTGACTATAACAGTGATATATATATATATGTATATATATGTATGCAGGTTTTTATTGGGTGGGGGGGGGGTGATATCAGTCAGAACATACGCTGCACACTTGATCTCAGTTGATAGTGCTGTATTTATCTGTGCTGATACTGTTCTATTGATCTTTGTTGGTACTTCTTTATTTATCTTTATTGGTTTTGCTTACTTTATCTCTGTTGGTGCTGTTAGATTTATATGTACTGATATGTTTAGTTTACAGCTGTAGGTACAGTTTATCTATGTTGGTGCTGTTAGATTTATATGTACTGATATGTTTAGTTTATAGCTGTAGGTACAGTTTATCTCTGTTGGTGCTGTTAGATTTATGTGTACTGATATGTTAGGTTTAGAGCTCTAGGTACAGTTTATCTCTGTAGGACTTCTCTGTTGATCTCTATTGATAATATTTAGTTTATATATGTTGTTACTGCCCTACTTGTTTATATGGACATGTTCAGCTTATAGCTGTTTGAATAGATTATCTCAATAGGACTTCTCTGTTTATCTCTATTGATGATGCTTAGTTTATCTTTGTCGGTACTGCAAGATTACCGCTTTTGATTCTGCTGTCCATTCTTTTGCCATTGTGTTTATCTCTATTGATGCTACGCTATTATCTGTTTGTCTTTATGAATGCTGCTATGTGTATCTGTGATAACCTTTCCTTTTATCTCTGTAGGTTTGATAATTTTATCTCCTGTTGCTGCTGTCTCTATTTTGATGCTGTATTGGTTATCTTTGTTGATGTCAACATCTATGTAAATACTACTGTTTTATTTGTCTATGATATCTATGTTGATGCTGATATGTTTATCTCTGTGGAAACTGCCATGTTTATTTCTGGATACTGCTATGTTTATCTCTGCAGAAACTGACATGTTTGTCTCTGAATCCATCCATCCATCATGTGCCATGCCGGTAAGCGTGGGCGGTCATGTTCTGCCATCTCACTCGATCAACAGAGTCGTGGATCAGTTCCGTGTTTCTGTCTCGACCATGCCACAAGGCCAAGCCATCCAGATACTTGTTTCTAGGTCTTCCCCTTGGTCTGTTCCCCTCGATCTTACCAGTTGTCACCAAGTTCTCCAAATCATTTCTTCTCATAACATGCCCAAAAAATTGTGACTGTCTACGTCTAATGTCTCTGATCAGTTTACGATCTTCATTTGTTTCTTGAAGGACTTGTTCATTGGTCTTTCTGGCTGTCCATGGTATTCTTTGCATTTTCCTCAGAAACCACATTTCTACAGCCATCAGATGTTTTTCAGCCTGGCTGCTCATTGTCCAAGCTTCACATCCATATAAAAGTACAGGTTCTATGTAGCATCTCAACACTCTTTTTCTCGTTTCAATTGACATCTTTTTATTGGTCAGTATGTTTTTCATCTTGCTAAAGGCTACTTTTGCCATGGCGATCCTTGTTCTAATCTCTTCAAGGCATCTCCCATCAGATGTTATTACTGTTCCGAGATAATTGTACCTATTCACTTGTTGAAGAATATTCCCATTTACTTGTATATTACACTGTGGTATTTCGTTCTTCCTAGTGACGACCATAATCTGTGTCTTTTTACAATTTAATTCTAACCCTTGTTGTTCACTGTGTGTAACAATCGCATCTACTAAATTTTGCAGGTCCTGTTCATTGTCTGCCATGTTTGTCTCTGGATACTGCCATGTTTATCTCTGCAGAAACTGCCATGTTTGTCTCTGGATACTGCTATGTTTATCTCTGCAGAAACTGCCATGTTTGTCTCTGGATACTGCTATGTTTATCTCTGGATACTGCTATGTTTATCTCTGCAGAAACTGCCATATTTGTCTCTGGATACTGCTATGTTTATCTCTGGATACTGCTATGTTTATCTCTGCAGAAACTGCCATATTTGTCTCTGGATACTGCTATGTTTATCTCTGCAGAAACTGCCATATTTGTCTCTGGATACTGCTATGTTTATCTCTGCAGAAACTGCCATATTTGTCTCTGGATACTGCTATGTTTATCTCTGCAGAAACTGCCATATTTTTCTCTGGATACTGCTATGTTTATCTCTGGATACTGTTATGTTTATCTCTGCAGAAACTGCCATGTTTGTCTCTGGATACTGCTATGTTTATCTCTGCAGAAACTGCCATATTTGTCTCTGGATACTGCTATGTTTATCTCTGCAGAAACTGCCATATTTGTCTCTGGATACTGCTATGTTTATCTCTGCAGAAACTGCCATATTTATCTCTGGATACTGCTATGTTTATCTCTGCAGAAACTGCCATGTTTGTCTCTGGATACTGCTATGTTTATCTCTGCAGAAACTACTGTGTTTATCTCTGGATACTGCTATGTTTATCTCTGCAGAAACTGCCATGTTTATCTCTGGATACTGCTATGTTTATCTCTGCAGAAACTGCCGTGTTTATCTCTGGATACTGCTATGTTTATCTCTGCAGAAACTGCCATGTTTATCTCTGGATACTGCTATGTTTATCTCTGCGGAAACTAGTACGTTTATCTCTGGATACTGCTATGTTTATCTCTGCAGAAACTGCTGTGTTTATCTCTGGATACTGCTGTTTTTTATCTCTGTGGAAACTAGTATGTTTATTACTGGATAATGTTATGTTTACCTCTGTTGATGCTGCTTTGTTTATTATCTTTTTTAATGCTGGTATGTTTGCCTATGTTCATCTTCTCTCATTACCTGTCCCAATTTTTTTTGGGTCCAGTTTTTCTCTCGCTTTCTGGGAGAGGTTTTGTGTTTAATAAAAGAATGCAGGAAGTTGGCTGTTACATTGTTTGCACAGTAATGCTTTTTGTAGTAGCTGTTTATAACTCTGTGAAAACATTGTTTTAGGTGGCGGCCACACTGAACAACCTGGCTGTGTTGTATGGCAAGAGGGGCAAATACAAGGAGGCAGAGCCACTGTGCAAACGTGCTCTTGAGATTAGAGAAAAGGTAACGTATGCTCAGTTCTAGATGGTGTTTGGAAATTTCCCAGTCGCAATGTGTTGAAAGTGAATCGCCCTGGCAACTTGAAACACTATATATGTAATGTTTCTGATGTGGACAGATTAAGATATTATTTTTTTCTCTTCACCCCAAGGTAGAAGACTCATTTGGTTGGTTGTCAATCATCTGGAAGTCTGAGTTGTATCTCTAAGCCTGAGGCATAGGCTTTCAGGTCATCTGAACCCTGAAAAGGGCTTGCATGTATTCGGTGTAGAGACATGTTTTTCTTGACCTGGTACCAAAGTACCATCCCCCTGGGATGTTGACATGCGTGACATTGTATTGACATGTGTGACATAGTATTGACATGTGTGACATTGTATTGACATGTGTGACATTGTATTGACATGTGTGACATTGTATTGACACGTGTGACATTGTATTGACACGCGTGACATTGTATTGACACGCGTGACATAATATTGACACGTGTGACATTGTATTGACATGTGTGACATTGTATTGACATGTGTGACATTGTATTGACACATGTGACATTGTATTGACACGTGTGACATTGTATTGACACGCGTGACATTGTATTGACATGCGTGACATTGTATTGACACGCGTGACATAGTATTGACACGTGTGACATTGTATTGACACGTGTGACATTGTATGGACATGTGTGACATTGTATTGACGTGTGTGACATTGTATTGACGTGCGTGACATTGTATTGACGTGCGTGACATTGCGCTGGCGTGACATTGTGCTGACGTGTGTGACATGCTGATGTGTGTGGCACTGCTGACGTACATGACACAGCATTGTAGTGACATGTGTGGCATTGTGGTGACTCATGTGACATCGTGTTGACACATGTGACATTATATTGACACGTGTGACATTGTATTGACATGTGTGACATTATATTGACATGTGTGACATTGTATTGACATGTATGACACAACATTCTGTGGAACTGCACATATACATGGCTGACTGTATACTTGACAGGTGCTGGGTAAGGATCACCCGGATGTAGCCAAACAGTTGAACAACCTGGCTTTGCTATGTCAGAACCAGGGCAAGTACGAGGAGGTGAGCATGCTGCCTGTCTTCTAGTTGCTATACATGCCTCATTGATATGTGTATGTTGTACAGCTGAGTTTATTACCCTCTTTCATGTCTTGAGGCATGCTGGGTATATGGATCAAGTCCCAATAGTTTTATTGACCAATGGGCAGAGGCCAGCACACCTGCTCAAGCTCTGTGGCCAAGGGCTTACGTACGCAATTCGTAATCCTGGTTACCACGTTCGAAACACAGCTGCAGGCGATTTAGGAGCAGACTGCCTTGCACTGGTCAAAGATATGAGTGCCTCTCATTCAGAAAGCAATGGGAAATTACTGAACGTAAACTTGCCAAGAGATCATAAACAGCAAAATAATGCTGGGGTTGACTGTGACGTCCTGTAAAGGATATACAACGAATATTTTACGCACACTTGTGTGTCCGTCCTGCAGTAATGTTTATATGCCATGTGATCTGGGGATTAAATAGATTTGGTCAGGCAAGCCTAAAATAGTTAACAGAAAATGTTGTAGGAAGTAAAGGCTGGAGTGATATTGGACTTGTCACCATGAAGTGCCAATCGGTCTATACAAATATCAAGCTAGCATTATAGTATGTCTCAAGGTGTGGAAATGATCACTCACTGACTTTTTTATGAGAACGGCGAAGTAACGTTACAGTTTATATTGTGTGTGTTCTTTGTTTAATTAGTGTGGCATTTCTTTTTTCAGCATATTAGAACAGTTATTAACTAAGTATTCTGGAAAGAAGTGATTGTATGCTGTGGCTTCAAGACAGCACTGGCTTATAGACAACTTTCTTCCCCCCTTGGTCTCAACCGCTTTGTAAATGTCATGTATTATTGTTTTATTTATGTATGATGTGATTTATTATGACCACAGTGGCAGTTTTTTTAAAGACCTCTGGGGAAAATTGCTGGGCTGCTGTTCTGCCATGAGAGGCCGAGCCAGATGGGGTAACACCTGGTGAAATGAAATCAATCCTCTCATCTCTAACATAATATAAACCACTCTTGTAGCTCACATAATGTATTTGCTCAACTCTAGTGAATGTACATGTTGCCTTATCATCATTCACGTTTGAGTTAGGAGGAGAACGGAGCACTTATGGGTTACACCGTGTGCCGTGATGTTGATCCATCGACTAAACTAAACTAAACTTAGCATCGTGGTGGTCAGGGTTTGCCCTGATTTACAGTTGCACCATTCACGTTTTCTGAATCCTGCCGCCAACATCAGCAATCTGTCAAGCTTGCTATATCAGCAGATGTTTATGAAAATGGCCAAAGCTTCAGAGTTTCTTTCAGTAATACTATGGAAGAATCTTAATGGTTCTTTGTTGTCTTGAATGTTATCACTAAAAATAACACAACCTGGCAAGAAGTGATCACCAGGGATGTAGTTGTGGGGATGTGGTGTGAACCTTGAAGAGTTTACTGCAGAACTTCACCAATAGGTTAAGTATCATCAAAATACTTCATCATCATCATAATCGTGTACCTTCCTGAGCAATGCAAGTGGTCATAAACCTCTCAAGCACACTGTTTTTTTTTTTTTTTTTTTGGGGGGGGGGGGGGTGTGTGTGTTAAATTTGAACAGATCATCTTCCATGCCATTTTGCCAACTATCTGTCAACCTTTATCTCTAACACCCTTGATCTTCCCATTTTGTCACAACTTTCTCCAAACCCTCTCATTTTCAAATGGTACCAAAAAATGATGATTGAGCCTCAACAATAAGAAACTACATGCCACACTGGGAAGGTTAACCCGGTCAACAAGTGCCCACAGAAGTCGGATGTGTCGGCCGAACGGAGCAAGAACGCCGCTCTGCTGTAAACAGGCACAACACAATCACGTCCGAATAAACTCTCCGGATGAACGCAGCAGAAGAAGAAGAAGAAGAAGAAACTACATGTCAAAGATTGACAGCAGATTCTTGTCACTGCAGTGTCACCCACTAATGTGGGCAGTGAGGGAGCCTTCGTGGTGAAGTGGTCAAGCCATTTACCTCGGGCTCCGAAGGTTGTGGGTTCGATTCCGGGCTGCATCCTTCGGTTCATGAGTTAAATTTGTTGGAGACTCCTGTGGGTCGTCGCTAGAGCTACAGAGTTCGTTCTTTGTGCGACGCTTTCCGCGCCGCAGAAAGAGACCGAGCCATATGGGATTAAAACCTGGTGTAATGAAGTCGACCCTGTCAACTTTTAAGCGACTTTTTTGTGGGCAGTGATCACGACTGGGAGAAGGCAGTGATCTTTCTGAGCTGAGCCACTTCAAGTGGTACACGGTATACAAAGAATTGAAAAAGGGGAAGGAAAAAAATGCAGGTAATTGACACTGGGAGAAAAACGTAATCACCACCATCTCTATGGAAGTTATGAAAACGCTGTGGCTAGCTTGCTAGCCTGCCGGTCCAGTGGCATGTGTTCAAATATCCAACAAGACAGGTTTTAATAATTTGACCTATGCTTTCAGATCGACAAGCCTTAAATGGGTACAAGAAAATGTCCGGAGAAATAAAGGCAGCCGACACAATACTGATAACATGACCCGTGAATTAGTCAATAAACAATATGGAGCCAGCACCATATACCCAGTACGCCTTAAGGCGTGTGAAAAGGTCCTTGACTGTTTTCTTTAAATTGACCTTTACAAATCCCTAAATGTGACCTTAAAAGGTCAGATAAACTTAGCCATTGCCCGTCTGTCATATTGTTGTATGTGTGCATGTTTGTCATTGTTCATAATTAATTTAATGTCTTTTAACTAATGAGGCATGTTTGTGTCTGAGCGTGAGACATTCGGGTTTTGAAAGTGGTAGATACAGTGTTTGCTGCCAAGAGCCTATTTTCTATTAATTGTGTACAGCATTCCATTTGGATTGATTACACCTGAACTCCCAGAAACCCAACCTCAACGACAGTTAAAGATTTTCTGTATATCTTGTTCATGTCTATTTTTAGTGCATTGCTCTTCATTCATTGGCACCTTGCCGTCTTGACAGACGATAGTTTGTGCTTTAAAAAGGCATAAAAACTTTTATCTATGGCGGTAGCGAATGTGTCTGATAAGGCCAATTTGCGCTGTAAATGTCCGTTCACAGTGGGTGCATGTGAACACGTGGTCATTTCCACCATCATGCACCATCTTACGTCTCACACGCTCGGTGTGTGACTTATCTGCAATAATTTTCTCCTTTGTCTTTATTCCATTTCTGATATTTGCCCTCCATGCATCACGTTCAGCGGCAACTTACTCTCACTGTGCATTATCAATGCCTGTATCAATCTTGTCCCGCTTACACACATCTTTGTATCGTAGTAGAGGCCGACCCTGAGATCTCTTGCCCATCTGTAATTCACCAAAAAAGATGTCCTTTGGTATTCTACCATCATCCTGTATATCTTGTTCATGTCTATTTTTAGTTTATTGTCCTGTAGACTTATAAATTGATCTACAATTTTTAAAGCTGGCAGCCTCATTGTGACTGCTCATTCTTCAGCACATTAACTTGAATATCCAGGAATGGATATGAAATACTCATCCTCCTTCTTTTGCTCGCTGTAGCATGTTTGCATGGCATCCTGATTGCTGTGGTTCGCCTGTGGCTGGTTGCCTCCATCTTCAGCATCTTTCCTGTTAGGGTAGTCTGTGGTCTTACTTGAGTTTAGATATGTTTGTATGTATACACATGTCTGTGCAGGTCCAGGTCCGGGTCCATTTTGGAAGAAAAAAACTTTCCACCATCGATCAACTAGCCTCTTTGGCATTAGTTATATTTGTGGTTGTTCATGGTGCGGAATGAGTTTATTTAGTTTTCTGTACCAGTGTTAGCTGGCTTATCGATTTTGAAGATTTTGTGCTTGTGACGTCAGCTGGGGGTTTGGCTGGCAAGTATTCCTTTGAGTCTGTCTGTCTCTGGGGGTTTCTTTTGTCAGTGTTGACTTCTGGCTCGTGTTTTTTGATATGATACAATCCTTGTAAGGCCTATTTATTGATTTGCTGTTTGGTGAGCAGTCTCTCACACAGCCACTGTCTTTAAAAGATTTGCCTCATTTTTTTCAAATTATTTCATCTGTTTTTAGTGTTCGAGCTTGTTTTTCCTTTTCCATTCGTTGAATTCCTCATCATCCGTTTTAATTTTAGATATGTCGCAATCCTCCTCTAAGCTTTCTTCATGTGTCTGGCAGGATACTGATTTCTTGAGTTGCTTGGACTTTGTGACTGGACTGCTGGCTTTAGCTTGCTGTTTTTGATTGTTTTTTGGTTTGGTTTCGGCTTGTGGCTTCTCTGCGGTCTTACGCGTGGCATCTGCTGGTTCGTTCTGAGTTATTTCCCTTTTGGCTTTTAGCAGGTTTCTTTTGGTCTAGATTTTTTGTAGAATTTCTTTGTTATCCTTTTTAATCTGTGCCATGCGTTCCACCGCTTGCTTGATGCTGAGCTGGATTTCCTTTAAGTCAGCCAACAGTTTCTCGTCGCTGGTTGGTGTCGGTGTTTGGAGTAGCTTGACTTGTTTCTTTAGCTCGTCAATCTGGCTTTGCAGTTGAGATCTTTCAGCTTGTGATATGCACGTGGCTGTCTCGCACCTCCGCATTGCTTCCTTGTAAGGTGTCTTTGTGGTAATGGCGATCTTTAAGACATCTCTGTGTCTTTGGAGGTACGGGCAGCCCAGGTATCTTGCTCCATGCTTGCCAAGGCAGTTGGCATACTTTCTGTTGTTGGGCATTCGGAAGTCCTTGTCCAATTTGGCCAGTAGACATTCCTTGAATGGTGCTTGGCGCAGTATCGGCATATTGTTCTGCTGTGGCCGGCCCTCTGCCATCTTGTGCATTGAGTGATTATCGGAATGAATCCTTCAGGCTATTGTACTTTCTTGTTTATCGATACTTGTATCTCGCTGCCCTCTGTCGTCAACACGGCTAAGGTTGCAGAAGTCTTGGAGTAGGCTAGAAGCCACTCCGCCTTCAGGATTCGAATGTGGAGATTTTCCTGTTGCAGCTGCTTCAGGATTTGCTCATCTGTCAGCTCCACATGGATACGTTTGACAACCAATCTGATCGTCTGTGAGTTGGTGTTTCCGACTCTGGTGTCTTTCTCCTCACTCTTCTTCTCAGCTGTCTTGGCTCTTGTCTGTGGTGGGTTGTCGCCGGCCTTCCTCGTGGTGGCTTCCTTTGAGGTGTCTGTAGGTTCTGGTTCTTTACTGCAGCTCACAGGCAGGTTCTCTCCTTTCGTTGTCTTTAAAGTCTTGGTGGATCCCACGCTGCTCAACTTGTATGTCGGGTGTCTTCTGGTATTTTTCTTGGATCGTGCCATTTTCTCCCCCATATCAGGTTTCTTTAACAGTTTGGGCGACTTGTTCTCGATAGCGCTCCGCATGTATGTACGTATTTATATATCCAGAGCGATCTGATTTTATGGCACCAGAGACTCGCTGTTAGGTAAAACAATTCTGCCAAGTGAAGGCCAAGAGTTGGACTTTTGCTGCCAGAGATTATGAATGCACAAGCCATGCTGGTATTTTGCAAGGTTGGACACTCACCCTCAACTCTACACCCCTGACTATAACAGCCATTTTGGAACCATGGAATCATCCATCTCATGGCCTGGCCTTTGCAGAACTTTCCCCTCGTAAGAGTCTTTTCAGATGTGTCTCTGTCCCTAAGTCGGATGTCCTGCCTCTGTTGCTGTGACAATGGAAGTTGAAGATAACCCTGATTGCACACGACCGATCTCTGTTGCATGTAACTATCCCTGATTTTACATGTCTCATCCCTGATTGTACATGTCTCATCCCTGATTGTACGTGACTCAACCCTGATTGTACGTGACTTATCTGTGATTGCATGTGACTCATCCATGATTGCACATGACTTATCCCTGATTGCACGTGACTCATCCCTGATTGCACATGACTATCTGAATTTACGTGACTCATCCCTGAATGCACGTGACTGATCCCTGATTGCACGTGGCTGATCCCTGATTGCATGTGACTTAACAACTTGTGTTTCCAGGTAGAGCAGTACTACCAGCGAGCACTGGAGATCTATGAAGAAAAGCTGGGTCCCGATGACCCCAATGTCGCTAAAACAAAGAACAACTTGGTAAGGGCCACACTGTCCGTGTGGTTCCAGGATTCTAGATTTGGTCCATGTGCTATTTCTGGTTGACGAGGCAGCTTTTGGTGTGCATTGGTCTACATTCTATGCATAGTTATTTCTGTTTGTTTGTGTTATCAGTGCAAGGCAGGATTGCTGGGGCTTCTTGTTTCTTTATGTTTAAGGAAGAACCTGCAATTTTATAACAGGTTTAGTGGTTTTATTTTAATAATTCTTTGGAATCTTAGATTTCAGGCCATTTGAGCTAGGAGATTGGAGATTGTACATTTGAGATTGGAGTTTGTACATTCTTTCTATACATGACTTTCTTGAGCAGCTTGCCTTGCATGTAGCTACGTATATTATTATTTTGTTCTTTTACTAAATATTTATTCCCTTTTTCCCTGCCATTCCTGCTACAGATTTTTTTATTATATGTATTTGGTTTGATTTCTTCCAAGAAGCAGATGGCGCCAGCCGCATTTTGATGGATTAATTTTTATTTTTTAAATAAGTTTATGCATAGAAAGTCAAATATTCTGTGAACTTTTAAAACTAATAGGTATATTTGTTTGGTCCCTGTCACTTAATTCTTAAACATTAAAAACATTCTAGAGCTGTAGTTATACACGTGGGACAGAATAATTTGTTGGAGGAAAAAAGAAAACTTAGAAATAGTTGCTTTTGAAAAAGTATGAGACCAAAAAAAAAAAAAAATAATATCCATGGATAAAAAAAAATGCATGCCAATTATAACTTAAGAATCAACAATGAAGATATTAAAAATGTCGCAAACTTTGAATATCTTGGTTCCTTAATCAACAAGAATGGGACTATTGAGAGGAAGTCAGATGTAGATATTATCCATAGCGATGCAGACGTTAAATAATGTCAAGGACATTTGCTACAACACCAGCAAACAATTTAAAGTAACGCTGTTAGAACATGCATCTTTCCTGTGGCAACATACGGATGTGAGACGTGGACCATATTGCAATCACTACAGAAGAAAATGTCCTGAGAATGTCGTGGACCACGAAGGAGAAAAATGCTGATATTCTGCAAGATCTGAACATCAAAGAAAGCTGACTCGTACATAGAAATATCATGATCCAGAACAGAATTGCTCTGACATATTAAACATGACAATGGCTTGGAAAGAATAATGATGGAAATCATGATTGCTGAAAGAAGAGGTGATTGGCCAGCACGAAGATAGACACAGGACATTGCTGCACTTTGATCATGAGGGTGCAGGAGTAATGGTCGGAGATTGAGTTTCTCAAAACTTTCTGTAATGCATCTTGATGAGACTTGATGTTGAAAGTACCAGAGACAGTTGAAAGAATAGGAAGATAAAGGAGTTACCATCCATTCACAGTTAGTGACACTAATGAGTGCCGATAAGTATAGTACAAGTTGATGGGAAAGTCCTTAGACTTGTGAGAAACATATTGGAAACAAAAAGCTGCCATAACGATTGATAATGAAGTAGGTCAGTATCAGCCTATTAAGTGAGGTGAATGAATCACTGAAAAACGAGAAGTAGGTTGAGAGCTTTACCAAAGCACAACTACAAAAAACAATGAACTTTGCGGCCAAAGCCTTCGTCAGCACAGAACAAACAAACAAAAATCGATTAAACTAATACACGATCGACACTACATGAATGTCTAAATATCAACTCATCTGTTTCCGAGCTTGAGACGGCTATCCATGGCTGGAATGGAACGGATGTTGTGTTAAAGGGGTCAACTGCCTAAAGGTCAGTACAGCCAGAAACTCGGTGATTGGTTAATTCAACCGGTGAGGGAACCCGCGCTAAGGGGGGTAGGGGTGCGCCCAGGAGAGCGAAGAGAAAAATATGGATGTGTAACTCTGAGGTGATGTAACGGATGCAGTACGCAATTCCGCCAAGTTCGAAATGCTGCTGTGGGCAATAGGGATGCAGGCCAGCAAGCGTTTGCTATCAAAAGGTAGCACAAGTGACGGTAGTTCAGAACGCAATGAGAAACGACCCCATGCAAACCAACCAAGAAGTCACAGAAAGCAGAGATAATGTTGGTGGTGACTCCCATGTCCTGCGAAGGACTAACAACTGGCTATGAAGTTGACTATAAGATAGCGGAGATGGAGGGGGGGGGGGGGGGTTTGTGGATAAGGGGCGTAGGGGATTTACATAAAACTGTGTTGGACATTGAGGCCGTGAGGAGAAAGTGAACCCAATTTGGAAGATAAGACGGTTTTCCAATGTCTTACGATCGCGTTCGTGAGATGTGCACGATTTTATCGCCGTAACACGTATGTCGGCAACCCCACAGTGGTCGGAACTGTTGAAGTGTAGGGGTACCGGTTTCTTGGCACCACTGTCGATATCGGATAAATTTGGTCTAAATCTGTCCGCAAGACGAAGGCCCGTCTCTCCAAGATACCTCATGTCGCAACGTGTGCAGATGATCGCATAGATGACGTTGCGACTCGTACATGAGAAACCCTCCCGGATGTGGAAAGTAGTCTTAGGGAAAGTGAGACTTGTGGTTTGAAGGACATATGGACAAGTTTTACAACGAGATCGAAGACATGCAGTTGTGCCAGGAAGAGACTGATGGGATTGTGATAGAGTGCTATTAACCAGGACATCCCTCAGGTTACGATCCCGCCTGTATGCCACAAGTGGGGCTCCTGAGAAGACACCGCGAGTGGCCGGGTCTGCCTTGAGGATGGGTAGATTCCTCATGAGAATATTCTTGGCAGCAATATTATGAGGATGGTAGGTAAGTGAGAGAATAGGTCTACTATTGCGTGGTTTCGGCCTGGAAGAGAGAGCCTCGGCACGACTAATAGACTGGCAGCGGTGAAGAGCTGTAGACAGAACATTCTCCGGGTAGCCTCGAAGGCGGAAGAAATCCAACATTTCGTGGGCTTTTTGACGGAAGTCGTTATTATCATGACAAAGCCGTCGGAGACGTAGCAGTTGTGAGAAAGGAATGGAATCCTTGCAAGAGGGAGGATGGGAGGAGGTATAGAGCAGGAATGCATGTGAGTCAGTCGGTTTATAGTAAACCGTCGTGCATAGGCCAGCAGAACCTAAGGAAACTGTTATGTCTAGGAAATTAACAGCCGACGAGGAAATAGTGGAGGTGAGTCTGATGCTAGGATGAAAGTTAGAGAAAAAGGCAATGAAGTCCTGGAGATCAGACAATGGCATGTCTGAAACACCAAAACAGTCATCGATATACCTCCTATAGAGCTCCGGGAGCCTACCAGTGTATTGACTCCATACCTGGTGTTCAAGATAGCCCATGAAAAGACAGGCATAACTGGGACCCATCTTAGTGCCCATGGCAACCCCGCTGATCTGGTCAAAATAGTCCCCATTGAACTCAAACGAATTGAGGTTAAGGACTAACTCTGCCAGACGCAGCAATGGTCCGGTGGCTATGGTGGGGGCCGCGTGTTTTGTCTAAGAAATATTCCAAGGCTTTAAGGCCGTCAGAGTGAGGAATAGATGTATAGAGTGAAGTCACATCTAAAGTAAAGATGTGCTGAAAAGGGGTGGTGAAGCTGATGGAATCGAAGATGGAGATAGCATGGTTGGTGTCTTTGATATATGAGGGGAGGCTAGCAACCAACGGCTGAAATATGCTGTCAAGGAACTCTGAAATTCGTTCAGTAGGACAAGAGCAGGCCGAGACGATGGGTCTGCCTGGGTTCCCTAGCTTGTGTGTCTTGGGCAGCATGTACAAGGTGGGTTTGCCCAAGCAACTATCTTGGATGATCAGCGACGTGGCAGAGCTAGGCAGGAGGCCTTGTGTGATGATGGCATTCGTCACACTCTTAACTTCGGTGTTGTTAATGACCGTCCCGTCTTCTGTCCGTGGTCTGTAAGAAGTGGCATCCCCAAGTTGTTTGTTGCCTTCCTGTATATACAAGTCCTTACTCCAAACCACTATCGCTCCTCCCTTGTCAGCAGGCTTGATAACAATATCATCACGGCGTTTCAGATGTGTGAGCGCCTGTTGTTCCTCCGCTGTAAGGTTCGAGTGCCTTAGTGGCTTGAATTTCAATTGTTCTATGTCGAAGAGCGTCTTCTCGATGTAGAGATCTAAAGCCTTGGATGCTCCTGCAGGAGGGACCCACGTGGATCTGCGTTTAGAAAGGTGGAAGAAGTGATCGGTGGGATCCGAGGAGTTGTCCTTAGTAGGTTGATTACTGAAGTGATATTGCAACCTGAGAGTGCGATGGAAACGATGGACGTCCTGCAGTAATGCATATCTGTCGCCAGAGGGACGCAGCGGTATGAAACGGAGGCCTTTACTAAGGACCGACTTCTCCGGTGCTGATAGGGGGAGATCAGGGGGTATGCACACAACTAAATTGTCGGAAACGATGGTGGGGTGAGCCGAGAGAGAAGAGGCGGAAGGAGTAGGGATAGAGGCACGAAGTTTGGTTAACTTAGTTTTTTTAGCCGTGGAAAGACATTTATATAAGTGGTGATTAGTGCTATTGATGATACAGCGTATCACACAATACAAGAAATAATTATCTGAGGTAAGATGTTTAAGATGCCGATCGAGGTTGGAAATACAAGAGCTAATGTCAGACAAATGGCGCGCATGGTTATCAGCAATACAACGCATGCGAAGGGTAGCACATTTAAGC
Source organism: Cepaea hortensis (assembly GCA_963921405.1). Taxonomy (NCBI): domain Eukaryota; kingdom Metazoa; phylum Mollusca; class Gastropoda; order Stylommatophora; family Helicidae; genus Cepaea; species Cepaea hortensis. The sequence continues at coordinate 18,555,326 of OY992894.1, forward strand.
TCAATGTTAGATAAACGTCTACTACAGCTGTCATGAAGAGAGCCCGCCGATGGGTTAAATCTAGAAGTGAACCCACGTGGGGTGAGATGAAGTCGTAGGCAGTTCTGCAGGAAGTTAAAATGACATGTAATACGAGTCTTTTTGTAGATGTTAAGAGCCAAGTCGGTGGCTGTGATTTTAATATCCGTTGGTAGAAGAGAAAAGCAGATGATGATGTATGATCTCAACTGTTGGAATAACTGAGGTGATTCGGTTGAAGGCATAGCAGCAAATGGTAGAGAAAATATGGAGACGAGACCGATGTGAAAGTCTAGTCGTGAAATGGGGTCACCGGGTGTACAAGCGTGTGCACAAAGGAAATGGACGGTAAAATTGATAGAATAGCCAGTGGGAAGGGCAGTAATGTGGCAGACGGTGGACGTGTAGACACAAATATTAAGCACACAACACACAATGAATGGACTGTAAAAACCAACAATAACTTAACAGACTATGAAGACGGAACATAAAACATATAGTAGCAGTTCGTGGGAATGAAGCGTGGTTATCGAGAATAAGGTGAACTGCGGTAAAACTTGAAAAGCAATGAATGAATCACTGAAAAACGAGAAGTAGGTTGAGAGCTTTACCAAAGCACAACTACAAAAAACAATGAACGTTGCGGCCAAAGCCTTCGTCAGCACAGAACAAACAAACAAACATCGATTAAACTAATACACGATCGACACTACATGAATGTCTAAATATCAACTCATCTGTTTCCGAGCTTGAGACGGCTATCCATGGCTGGAATGGAACGGATGTTGTGTTAAAGGGGTCAACTGCCTAAAGGTCAGTACAGCCAGAAACTCGGTGATTGGTTAATTCAACCGGTGAGGGAACCCGCGCTAAGGGGGATAGGGGTGCGCCCAGGAGAGCAAAGAGAAAAATATGGATGTGTAACTCTGAGGTGATGTAACGGATGCAGTACGCAATTCCGCCAAGTTCGAAATGCTGCTGTGGGCAATAGGGATGCAGGCCAGCAAGCGTTTGCTATCAAAAGGTAGCACAAGTGACGGTAGTTCAGAACGCAATGAGAAACGACCCCATGCAAACCAACCAAGAAGTCACAGAAAGCAGAGATAATGTTGGTGGTGACTCCCATGTCCTGCGAAGGACTAACAACTGGCTATGAAGTTGACTATAAGATAGCGGAGATGGAGGGGTGTGAGACTGGGATGTGTAATGTCTCTAGATCTTTATTTCCTATAGAGTGAAAATATTTTTTTTTATTTAGAAGACATGAGAGGAATCACCATTGGGAGATGTAACATCAATAACATTAGATACGCGGATGATACAGTATTGATTGAAGACAATGAGCAGGATCTGCAACATTTAGTAGATGTGGGTGTTGCACACCGTGAACAACTAGAGTTAGAATTAAATTGTAAGATGACCCAGATTATGGTCGTCACTAGGATGAAAGAAATACCACAATGTAATATACAGGTGATTGGTTACGCTCTTAAACAAGTGAATTGGTACAGCTATCTTGGAACAGTCATAAAATCTGATGGGAGATGCCTTGAAGAGATTAGAACAAGAATTGCCATGGCGAAAGTAGCCTTTTTCAAGATGGAAAACAAACTGACCAATAAAAAGATACTAACTGCAAAGAGAAAAAGAGTGTTGAGGTGCTACATAGAACCTTTACTTTTGTATGGATGTGAAGCATGGACAATGAGCAGATAAACTGAAAAACATGTAATGGTTGTGGAAATGTGGTTTCTGAGAAAAATGCAAAGAATTCTATAGACAGACATAAAAACCAATCAACAAGACACAAATGAAAACAGAATTAATTAGAAAAATTAGTTATAGACAGCCAAAATGTATTTGGACACGTTATGAGAAGAAATAAATAAGAAAACTTGGTGTCAACTGACAAAATTGAGGAGAAAAGAATGAGGGGAAGGTAGAGAAGTAAATACCTGGATGGCTTGGCCAAGTAGTATGGTTGAGTCAAGAACACAGAGCTGATCCGCGACTCTAGTGATTGTGTGAGATGGTAAAACATGACCACCCACGCTTATTGGCATGGCACATGATGATGATGAAGTATAGTACCGGGCATGACTAAACGAATAAGAATAAATGAGTTGCCACCCACATCTCAGATAGTGACACTAAGGAGTGCAGGTTAAGCATAGTGAGGGTCTGAGGTAACTATACAACTATATTTTTCTAACATAAAAACTATCAGATCAGATCATTTGTCATATTGTACGTACGGAATCTGACAGTGACTCACAAAACTAGCCACAAGGCCTGAAACTTTGGGGAAGGGAAAGAGGAGGAAGTCCAAGAAGAAAGTGGAAGTAAAGGAGAACTAAATCTGGATGTAACTATTTCAAGGGCTGAAGCCAGATGGCTTCTCCCCCGATGGTGTTTCCACCTTGTCGTGGTGGGGGAGCTTGAGTTTCTCAATGACCCTGAGAGCTATGCCGGCGGTAGCGTAGCTACTAGCAGGGCCTCCCAAGCCGGACAGGTCAAAGGGTAGAGAACAGACAAAGAGAAACACCCTGGTCCTCCAGGTTGGGGGTTGAAGCGTGGGGTTAACATCCCCACCTTTGTAAAAACCTTTCTTTGTTACGAAACAAATACATGAGCCTCGATATCGGACTACAACATCTACTAAAATCAAAGGCGCTATCTCGTAACACCAAAATCACAATATACAAAACACTGATCAGACCAGTTGTGCTGTATGGCTCTGAAACCTGGAGTACAACGAAAGGAGACGAAGCCTTGTTACAAACCTTTGAGAACAAAATTTTAAGACGCATCTTTGGACCCATTAGGGATACACAAAGTGGAGAGTGGAAAAGAAGAAGTAACAAAGACATTTATGATCTGTTTAAGTCCCCGCTAATCACTGGTATCATGAAGGCTAATAGACTACAGTGGCTGGGGCATATAGAAAGAATGGAAGATAATAGGGAAACAAAACTCGCTTACACTCAGGAAATAAATGACCGTAGACCCCGAGGTAGACCAAGAAGGCGGTGGAGAGATAATACATGTACAGACCTACAAGCACTTGGAATCAACGACTGGCAAGAGAAGGTCCACCAGAGAGACAAATGGAGACGGATTGTATTTGCAGCAAAGAACCTCAATGGCTCGGAACGCTGAAGAAGAAGAAGCCAGATTGTCAGCGTTAGGGAAAGAACTAAATAAAAGACTGCCTGCAGCATAGAACCTTGTAAACCTACCTATAAAGCTGGACCTGGGGAGAAGATAGTTATTCCTTAAAATGACTTCCAAGAAATGGCCTCAATCATACACAATAGAATAGCCTGTTCAGTAGTTCATGAAAATTTGACTTTTTATGTCTTGTGTCACTGTTTTTTTTTTGTCAGATTGCTTCATGTTCTGTATCTCTATTTTGTTGTCTTTATTTCCCAATCATTTTTCTCATTCTGATACTCCTGCCCAGTTACATGTTGTGTACGCTGGTTTTAATGCACAGATTTAGATGCAGAAAAGGTAATAGTTGTGCTTTTTTGCCATTAGTAGAGGCTATAAAACTCATGTTGCCTCCAGTTACTTCCCTTCTCCTGTAGATCATTACTGCCGTTTTTTATTTTTGGTGTTAAATATTCGAAGCATTTATGTTGCAGTATTTGGTGCTTCTTTTGTTGATTTCTGGTTACACTGTTATTGGTGTCTGTCATTGTTACAGGTGGAAAAATATTACCTACGAGCTTTAGAAATTTACAAGAAAAAGTTGGGAGCTGATGATCCGAATGTTGTGAAAACTCAGAATAATTTGGTAAGGCTGTCTTGCTGTAGACTGCATGAAATGTGTAAGGGTCGTCTCGCTTGAGAAGTTACAACAGGCCAGATTTGTAGATATAATCTACTATGTAATGAAATGTAAATAGTAAAGATAGCAGATTTGTGTATATAATCTACTTTGTAATGAAATGTAAATAGTAAGGATGGCAGATTTGTATATATAATCTGCTTTGCAAATAACTGAAAATAGTAAATCTAATGACCACATTTGTAAAAAAAAAAATACACATTCTACTTTGCAAATAAATATAAACAGTAAAAACTTATCAGAATTGTATAAATAATCTACTTTGCAAATAAATGTAAACTGTAAAAATGGGACAGATTTCCATATATATATATATATATATATATATATATATATATATATATATATATATATATATATATATATATACACACACACACGCACTTGCACACACACACATACTGGCCAGATTTGTATACATTATCTACTTTGTAAATAAATATAAACAGATAAATGTAAATAGTAAAAACTTATGAGCTGTGAATATGTCATCTAGCTTATAACAAACATGTGAATTGTGAAACCAAGCCAGATTTGTATACATATAATTTATTTTGCAGATAAGTGTAAATAGTAAAGACTGGCTAGGTTTGTATGTATAATCTGCTTTGTAAATACATGTAAATTGCAATGTATTATAGCAGTTGTTGCCAGATAATAACTGAGAGTTGTTTGAAAATACAGTTTAAGTCAGTGTTTCCCAACGTGGGGCCCACGCCCCACAGGGGGGCAATTCGATTATTAAGGAGGGCAATTCGAAAATGGAAGAAATCGGCTGGATATAACAAAACGGGGAGACTTGAGACTGAAGTTAATTAAATTGGAACCTGACATAAATTCTCTTTGCAGCAAGCATCAAGCGCAAGGATCTCACTAAATTTAAATAATTACTAATAATTAAAATAATATAGAAAAATCTTTCATTAAAATTATTTTGTACTTGAATGTCAGTTCTCCATTATATGATTTGAAAATTTACTTACTGTGTTTGCTCAATAATTTCTTAGTGATTATCGGTCCTTTGGCAAGGATCGGGTGCATTCGCTGCTCTCCCCCCACTAGTGCGCCTGGTTTGGTCGGGGGCCGGGATGATCAAATAAGAACCCATCACATATCTTCACCTTAGATGTGGGCCTGGTGGACCACTGTGGGCAATAGCTCACAGTGAGACTAAGGGTCCACCACAAAATAGGGAGATTCGGGGGAAGTCTGGGGTAACCGCAACCCCCCCCCCCCCCCCCCAAAAAAAAAAACAACAACAAATTCACCCAACATAACCGACACACAGGGGCGCGGGACGGGCGGCTCTGGCCCCTCTGGGAACCGTGAGCCCTTCTTTAAAAAAAATTCAAGTTTCTTTGGTGAACATTTCAATTTTTTAATATTAAAAATGATGCATATGTTGGGGAGGGGGCATAAGAATTTTAGAAAGGCTTAGGTGGGGCATAGCACAAACAAGGTTGGGAAACACTGGTTTAAGTGATATGTTTTGTAATTGTTGAATGTAAGATGATGGTGTTCCGCTGACCCAAGTAGTTTTGTTATTGTAAGATGATAATATTCTGCTGAAAATTCCGAGTTAAAAATCTACCCAAAGTATTTTCAGGATCCTAGCCGGTGCTATGGAGTTCGTGCACAGAGCTGAGTTTCTCCAGACTCAGATTTGAGTTAGGAGGAAAACGGAGCACTTATGGGTTGCACCCCTGTGCCGTGATGTTGATCCTTCGACTAAATTAAACTAAACTATTCTGCTGAGAGTATGCTAAAGTAATAACTGAGGAAATGGAGTTAATGTGACAGTTGTGACGAACATCTAAAGTAACAACTGGGACAGACTTTAAAGTAACAAGGACATAAAGTAACTAAGTGAAGGTTACAAGGACATAAAGCTACTAGGACATTATCTAGGACATAAAGTAACAGACATTAAGTATCTAGGACATAAAGTAACTGGGACATTAAGTAACTAGAATATTACATAACTAGGAAATGAAGGGTGGAGGTAGCTTAAATGTTAACAACCTTCATCTCTTGCCCTGTGAAGACCTGGTTTAATTCATGGTGAAGATAGTGTGCATTTTTACAAACAAGGCCAAGAAAACTAGGAAAATGATGGTGTTCTCCTCCTGATCCTTTAGAAGTGGATTGAGCATCTAGCTTTCTCAGACAAGGGCAGAAAGCTAGCAGGATCCTTGTTCATGTTGTGCACACTAGAAATCCTTGGCAGTTGGAAATTGCAAAGAAAAGGCTGAATTGACCACTGTCTAGGCGAAACTTCAACATTAAAAAAGATACCCACAAGAAGAGTATTTATAGCAGTTCTGTGGAGTTTATGCACTTTTTGTGATTCTGCTTGTGTGATCTATAGGAGGAGACTGGAGCCCTTGTGGAGATATATATGTGTGCAGTGAATGGAATCCTTAACCAAAAATAAAAATGGACACAAATGTTGAAAGTAACAACAAGAATAGAGTGGATAAACCCAGTGACTGCTATGAGGGCATCAATGAAGCTAGTTGTTTTGGTCATTGCACAGTTGGTTAGTTGGTGAATCCTCTGGAAGACACAGCTTGAACTCTTCAAGTCTGGTGTATTAGTGTTCAGGTTGCCTAAGCTAAAGAAGGGCCTGTATCCATCAGAGGGAGGTTGGTGTGAAGATTTTTCTCCCAACCTGGTACCAAAGTTTGATGGCAGGCAAGCAAGAGGTAGACAACTATACAAGTGGGAAAATAATATCAAGAGATGGACAAATATCTGTCTGACAGAATGTACAGTCAGGGCGAGAGACAAACAGTGTTGGAGATCCATTGTATCCAACCTTTACTGTGGAGATGGCACCTGATTGATTGATTGTACCAAAGCTTTTACACAGAGACTTTGTTCCAGGGCTCTCCTCCCTATCGCAGGTTCATAAACTAGCAGGATGTGCAAGACTGGCCCCGGATCTTGACATCTGTGAAGATGCATATTTACATAATAATCTGTAACTGAGTCAGGATTCAGCACCGCACCTAAGGACTTACTCCACAACAGGTTTTAGGTATATATTGTAAGTCATGAATACACTTGATGGGAAAAGAACAAGGGAAAGACAGAGAGATGAATACCTGGATGGGTTAACGATGTGGAATAATTGGGACATAAATTCAGACCTGATCCAGAACTGTGATGATTGTGTGGTAGTAAACTATGACTATGTGCACTTTTTGGCATGGCACATGAATACCCACACTTTTCAACACGGCTCATGATAATGGTGATGATATTTATTCATTAGTATTGCCAAGTTCTGGGAGATTTTTAAAGTCTTCTTCTGCTTCTGCGTTCATCCGGATTTTTTTTTTCCGGATGTGACTGCGTTGTGCCTGTTACAGCAGAGCTGCGTTCTTGCGCCGTTAGGCCGACACATCCGACTTCTGCGGGCATTTGTTGACCGGGTTAACCTTCCCGGTATTTTTTAAGTCCACAACATGCACAAGGGTCTGAATTATTCACCATTGTCTGAGAGAGGTAGATGTCTGGTCCACTGCCCAATATCTGGGAGGAGTATTCCACACTTGTCTTATTTTGTGAAAGCTGAAACACTCCACAGCCTGAATTAAACCAGGTCTACGTGAGCCAGAGACAGACATGGTAAAGCTGTAAGCACTGAACCCGGTTAGGGATGATAAGAATAGCAGAGAGAAGAATGATTATTAGAAGATAATTACATGCAGAGAGCAGTGTAAGTTTGCTCTAGGGGACTGTATGTGTTCTATGTTAGCACTGTTGCCAACAGTAAACTCCTGTTGTTTTGATGACATTTCTGTGTGCAGCAGAGAATTCTGCCCCTATTAAGTTACTGTAAAGTACATGTTAACATTTCAAGGCAGATACTATTCCCTATCGTTAACATTTCAAGGAAGATCCTGGTCTCTATTGCTAACATGTCGTTTAATGATTACAATTTTGCCACCTGTATTATTCTTATAGACTATATATTCTGTATTATGAAGACAACAATAACTACAGCCATATATGGAATTTAATGGAATCTGAAAGAGCAGCTTGGTGATCTGGACTTCGATGATGACATTGCTCTCCTGTCCCACACACAAATATCAGGAGCAGGCTAAAGTAAACACACTTGATTCATGATCACAACAACTAGGTCTAAAAATTCATAAAAGAAAGACAAAGCTGATGAGAATAAACCAAGCAAATGATAACCTGATCTTCCTTGGTGATACCTCACTTTTAAAAAATAAGAATCTACATACTGTGTTCCCTAAGAATGAATGCTGTAAACATAAACAATGTATATTACCATGTTATGAAGTTGGCAGGAAGGCAAGATGAGGCACACACAGACACTCACGCGTGCATAAACACATAAAATAAATACCTACAAAATATTCATTCATACATAACATCATTTACACAAATATTCACAGTCATACACCTACTCAATAACGCACCAACATATTTCCTCTCTCTCTCTCTCTCTCTCTCTCTCTCTCTCTCTCTCTCTCTCTCTCTCTCTCTCTCTCTCTCTCTCTCTCTCTCTCTCTCTCTCTCTCTCTCTCCCACTCTCTCTATCTCTACCTACATACACATTCATTCATACAAAACATCATTTACACAAATATTCAGTCATACATCCACTCAATAACACATCAAAACACATTTCCTTCCCCATGCCCACTCACAATCACAAACACACACACAGTAATAAACATTCACTCATATATACATCCCCCCCCTCACACGCGCACACACGCACCCACACATAAATATATAAGGATATGTGAGAAATCCAGTCTAGTCTTATTGCAGAGGATTAGCACACCATCACCTCTGAGATGACATTTGACTTGTTAGGTGTTACGGTTTTGTCAGTCAGCTTTCCCTTCCCTTTTCTGTTTTGTCTTTTAGTTTGCCTATTGAAGCTGTAATTTGCTGTGATGTTAACAATTTGCTCTTTCATTGATTTTACGATTATTGATCAAATATTTAACTAAAAAAGAGATTTTGTGACATTTGCTAGGTCTAGAACAAATCTGTTAGTTATTTGTTATCAGTTATTCAGTATTTTACACACACAAAAACAAACTTTGTTACATTTGTAAATTGTGGGAATAGTTATTTGGCAATCAATGATTCAGTATTTCACAAAACAAGTGCTGCTCTAAATTTACAGATTATATATTACTGTAATGTCATCAGTGATTCAGTATTTTACAAAGAAAAAAAGTTCTGTACTACATTTACAAATCACACAAATGGGTAATGTGTAATGTCAGTGAATCAGTATTTCGCAAAACAAGTGCTGCACTACATTTACATGTCAAATAGTTAGAGTTACATTGTCATCAGTGTTATCATCAGTGATTCAGTATTTCAAAGAATGAGTGCTACTTTTTAAAATCAAATATATACATATACATGTAACATCAGTGATTCAGTATTTCATGAATGTGAACATTGATGCTCTATAGAAGCTAATTACATGATTACACCACCATCATGGAAAAAGAATCCTATAGCCTCTTTTATTCTAATTTATCCCAGGCGTCCGCATATTTAAAACAGGGAAAGTACAAGCAGGCAGAAGTTTTGTATAAAGAAGTTTTAACACGAGCACATGAAAAAGAGTTTGGTAAGGTGGAAGGTATGTTGATTTTTCATTGCAATTTCCATTATAGAAGGTATGTTGATGTTTCTATGTTTTGTTCTTTAGTAGATTGTATGTTGACATTTTAGTGGTGTTTTGTTCACTGGTAGAAGGTATGTTGACATTTTAGTGTTTTGTTCACTGGTAGAAGGTATGTTGACATTTTAGTGTTTTGTTCACTGGTTGAAGGTATGTTGACATTTCACTGTTTTGTTCACTGGTAGAAGGTATGTTGACATTTCAGTGTTTTGTTCACCGGTAGAAGGTATATTGACATTTCAAAGTTTTGTTCACTGGTTGAAGGTATGTTGACATTTTAATGTTTTGTTCACTTGTAGAAAGTATGTTGACATTTTAGTGTTTTGTTCACTGGTAGAAAGTGTGTTGACATTTTAGTGTTTTGTTCACTGGTAGAAGGTATGTTGACATTTTAGTGTTTTGTTCACTGGTAGAAAGTATGTTGACATTTCAGTGTTTTGTTCACTGGTAGAAGGTATGTTGACATTTTAGTGTTTTGTTCACTGGTAGAAGGTATGTTGACATTTCAATGTTTTGTTCACTGGTTGAAGGTATGTTGACATTTTAATGTTTTGTTCACTGGTAGAAAGTGTGTTGACATTTTAGTGTTTTGTTCACTGGTAGAAGGTATGTTGACATTTTAGTGTTTTGTTCACTGGTAGAAAGTATGTTGACATTTCAGTGTTTTGTTCACTGGTAGAAGGTATGTTGACATTTCAGTGTTTTGTTCACTGGTAGAAGATATGCTGACTGATTTTTATGGTATGTTCAGTAGTTAAAGGTGTGTTGATAGTTCAGTGGTGGATGTCTTAATGACATTTCAGTGTTGCTTCAGGTAAAAGGTATGTTGGCATTTCAGTCCTTTATTCAGTGGTAGAGGGCATGTTGATAGTTCAGTTCTATGTTCTGTTTCTGTTGTGTAAAGCATTTTGATAGTTCATCGTTATGTTCTGTTGTAGACAGGATGTTGATAATTCATTGTTATGTTCTGTTGTAGAAAAGATGTTGATATTCAGTACAATTTTCTATTGTAGAATCATGTTGGTAATCCAGTGGTTTGTTTAACTGGATAAAGTAAGCTGATAGTCCGCAGTGTTGTGTTCTATTCTATAAAGTATGTTGATGATTCAGTGCTTTGTTGTACAAAGTAATTTTGGTAATTCAGTATTATGTTCTATTGTATAAAGTATGTTGATAATCGCAGTGTTCTGTATTGTTGTAGAAAGTAAGTTTTATGTTATGTTTTGCCATATGAAGTATATTGATAATTCAGTGTTTTGTTGTAGAAGATGTGTTGATAATTTTAGTGTTATGTTCTATTGTTTAAAGTACAGTGGTACCTCGGATTACGGACGCCTCAGGTCACAAAACAATTTGAGTTACGAACAATAACTTCAAAAAAATTTTGTCTCGGGAATGAACAGTGCCTTGGGTTACGAACAAAGGCAAGAGAGAGAGAGAGAGAGAGAGCAAGGAGCAAGGTTTAACGTTGGAGACAAATGATCGCGTACAGTACAAACAAAAGCCATTCAGCACTGACATCGCTTAGCGCTAGCTTAGTAGCCTAGTTTTGCATTCGTGCTCAGTCTCGTTTTCATTGGCCTTACTACACAGCAGTACAAGATTTCTTAGCAGTGGCACTGTATTCAGTTTATCTCTTTTATTATTTTCCCTGTCAACCCCATCAATTATGAGTTCGAAGAACGGTAGTGGTGCTGCTAGGGAGCAGAAACGTATAACAGTGGAGGTAAAGAAGGAAATAATTATGAAATATGAAACTGGCGTTCGTGTATGTGACATCGCTAATGATTACAGCATGGCAAAATCAACTATCTCCACCATCATAAAGAACAAAGAGTTACTCATATCAGTCGATGTGGCTAAAGGTGTAACTAAGCTGCAGAAGCAAAGACCTCAAAGTTTAGAGAAAGTTTAAAATCTTCTCTTGATCTTGATCAATGAAAAGCAACTTGCAGGAGACGGTGTTAGTGAGGCATTAATATGTGAAAAGGCAAAGCACAGTGCTTTTCACAGTGATTTATTGTCGAAATTGCTTGGTACAAGTGCTGAGACTGACGATTTTAAAGCCAACTGAGGCTGGTTTGAAAAGTTGAAAAAAAGAAGTGACATTCATAGTGTAATTAAGCTCGGGGAGGCTGCAAGTTCTAACGAGAAAGAAGCAGAAGCGTTCAAGGTGGAATTTGATAAGATCATCAAAGAGGAAGACTACGTTTCACAACAAGTCTTTAATTGCGATGAAACGGGCCTCTTCTGGAAGAAAATGCCAAAGAGGACCTTTATCACCCAGGAGGAGAAAGCACTGCCGGGGCACAAATTAATGAAGGACAGGCTATCTCAGCTGTTCTGTGCCAATGTAGAGGATGAGATCGTGTCCTTGGGGAAAAATATGGGCCCGAAAGTCGATGGCAACGACTTGGAGGAGCTGATTGAGGACCACGGTGGAGAGCTCACTACAGATGAGCTTGTGGATCTTTTCTGTAACTGCCACTGTCAAAACTGTTATTTACTGCCAATATATAATACCTTTCGGTGTATGGCAGATGGGTCTTGAATCTAAGGAATTAAGGCCACCTGGCCAGTGCAGTCGCCACAAACTGTGCAGGTTAGAGTTCTCTTTTTGCCCCCGACAGAAAAAAAACTTCACACCTTACCGAGAATTTCAAACCCAGGTCTCCGGGGGGAAAATCCGGCATTCTAGCCACTCGGCCAGCCATCCCCCCCCCCCCTTTTCCCTTTTTTTTTTTCCCTGTAACATTTCAGTTTAAAGGCCTTGATTTTCTTCAAGTTCATATGTTGTTTTTACTGGTGTTCTTTATCAGAGAAAGAGCCACGGTACATAATCTTGTTTCCTGTGCCAGTAATGATTGGTTGGTGGGTGAATCCCCTGGAAGACAGTTCAAAGCCTGAAGCATTAGTGTTCAAGTCTCCTGGGCCCAGAACAGGGCTTGCATCTACTGCAAGAGATTTTTACTTTGATCCAGTACTTAATTACCACCTCCAACATGAACGTAGTAGAGCTCTTCTTCTCACCCCCAAGCTCAGAAACCAGCGAGGTGTGCGAGACTGCTTCAGGAACTTGACATCGGCTGAGAGGCATATTAGGATGGGACGAGATCATGAGTCAGCATGGCACATGAGGACTGGCTGGGATTAGACCTGGGATGGCCATGTTCCCTCTACAGGTTTAGGTATTTCATGGTATTCAGACACCAACCCAACACCCAGGGATTGCCAGTAATAAGTCTTCCCTGTTTATTCACCATTGGACTTAGTAGTTATGGAGTCATTTAAAAAAAATTCTTAGTCATTTATATTTTGCAGTATCCAGCTTTTATTCTCTTGCAACACTTTGATGCTGTGTGAATTAATACACACACTTGTTTTTTGTATTTATATTGTATTCCAGAAGAAAGCATGTCAACTGTAGGTGATATTTTGGGAATCTGCTGGGGATAATATAAGGTTTTGGTCTCATTAATGTTTTGTGTGTTAATGTAACTTATATAGCATTTGAGCATTTACATCTGCTTTGTTTTTTTGCAGGAGAAAACAAGCCAATTTGGATGAGAGCAGAGGAAAGAGAAGAAAACAAGGTAATACCCACTTTGGAATATCCACAAATTATTGTAATGGTTGTATAATTGTTATTTGTGAAGATTGACAGAGAGACCACACAAAACCCTGTTGAACCAGCGGAGGAGTTGTTGAGAGAAGTTTCTAGGTCCACCTCCCAGCATGATACTGTAAATGTTTACAAAAACCCATTGGTTTCTAATGGTAACAAATGTCCATTGGTTTCTTGGGTATTGAGAGGTGATACTTAGTCATCGTTGAAAAGGGCACCAACAGAAAACCCTCATGTGCACGTTGCACATGTTAAAAATTCGACTGGCTTTTGAAATCAGAAGGATTTGGATGTGAAGCTACTGCCATGGCAAAATTATTAGAGGCAACCTTTCTAGGTAGATAGAGATATCAGTCTTATGTAGCAGCTGACTGGTGACAGTTGACTTTGCCACAGAAGTGGCACCAGTTAGTTTAGCATAGCTATAAATGTGAATGCCTTTGACAGTAAGAGTAACTAACAGTATGGAAATGGCTAATAAAAGTAGAATGTGACATACTTCTTCTGCGTTCATCCGTTTTTTTTTTTTTCCGGACATGATTGCGTTGTGCCTGTTTACAGCAGAGGTGCGTTCTTGCGACGTTAGGCCAACACATCCGACTTCTGCTGGCATTTGTTGACCGGGTTAACCTTCCCGGGGGTTTCTTAGGACGTTTGACTCTCACTGTTGTGCTGTTATCCCCCATCCCAGCTGGCCCATATAGAACAGCCAAAGACATCCTGGTTAGCCCTCAAGGGAAGGCAGGGGCAGACCATGGGCATTCCCCACCATCCAAGGAGGCTTCCATACTTGCAGAGCCGACACACAGCACTCTGGTACTGGGCTCACCCAAGGAATCATCACGTCCTGCACATAGCTGCTTAGCCTCACTTCCGTATATTGGGCCTTCCGTTCACCATAGGCTGTTCTTCCGGAAACCAGAAGAATGCAGTCTGTAGATGACATCCACACAGTGAGCTTTCAATTTGGACTTTGCACGTAATGGATTTGCTATCCAAGTAATATTTCATTTCGTGCCACTAGGACACTTTCCACCTTTTTTGAAACCCACACATTGAGCTTTCGATTCCGACTTTCCACGTAATGGATTTACTGTCCAAGCAATATTCCATTTCATGCCTCTGGGACGCTTTTGTAACCGACATACCTGTGGTATGAAATGTGGCAGTCTAAATACTTTTTCATGTACCTTTAGATGTCAACCTGAAAGTAGTTGAAGTAAGATGCAGTCAACTTGAGCTTGTTAATATCTCCATAGAGCTTGTCCTCAAATGAAGCAGGTGTGGGCCAAAATATCTTTCTCTGTTCTGCATATATTGGGCATTCCTGCAGCAAATGTTTAGCTATCATTTTACCAGTTCCACAATTACATTCATCGGTATCTCCTATCTTTAGTTTATTGAACAAGTGGTATTTCAGCCTATGTCCTGTGCGAAGTCTGAAGATTGCTACTTGTTCTCTTTGGTTTAGTTTGTAATATGCATCATCCTTCTGGTGGCCTAGATGCTCTGATTCCCATTTGGTTCTATAAATGCTTTTTATGAACCTCTTTGCCTCATTATAGGTTATGTCTATGTCAGGCTGTGGTAATCGTCCGCCCTCTTTTGCTAGTCTGTCAGCCTCTTCATTTCCAGGTATACTGCAATGTGATGGGATCCACTGTATTACAACTTTTTTGGATTTCTGGCATAGTCCATAGAGTGCTGCTCTTAGGTCAGCTAGTTCTGTGCTGTTTTTGTTCTTCAGTATTGAGACAGCTGACTTTGCATCTGTGAAGATAGCTATTTGCTTCTCTTTAATTTCCTCCATCAAGAGCATTTCGGCTGCAGTTTTCAAAGCCTCTACCTCCGCTTTGAAGTTACTTGAAAATTTTCCAGTTGCCACTGACTGTTTTTTTCACTCCATTTTTTAAATTTAGGAGAATTCCTCCTCCTCCATTTTCTATTGAATTTTTGGATATGCATGGGTCAAATTGCTGCTTGGGTAATGTTCTTTTATGTAGTTTAGGGTTATTTCTCTTCTTTCGGTTTCATTCTGAGTGTTTTTTTCTCAATACCAGGAATGTTTTCTATTATCTCAGGCAGTTGCTGCTATCTCCAAGCTGGGAACTTGTGTGCATTGTAAATGGGTTTGACTGTTGATATGTTAAGTATAGGATCTGCCCTAATCTTTCGTTTTGCAGTTTCTACAAAGTTGCTACGCTTCAGTCTTCCCTTTCCAAAACCATTAAACCTTTTATACATAGGGTGGTCTGTCAATCTTCTAAATTTTTCTGCTTGTTGCTGGGCTCTGCTATCTCTTCTATCCTGCATTGGTTGTAAACAAGTGATCTTTTCTAGTTCATTAATAGATGTTGTCTTCAGGCTTCCAGTTATGATTCGCATTCCTTGGTTTTGGACTCTACTTATTTTGTTAAAGTTTTACTTAGCTGCTGTTGCCCAAGCTGCAAAGCCATATTCCAGCACTGGCCTCACACGTCCAGTATATAACTTCTTGAGAACTTTCTCATCTGCTCCCCACGTTGTACCAGCAAGCTTTTTCATGATTGCCATTCTTTGTCTTGCTCTTGTTCGATTTTTCTCAACCTGCGACTTCCATGTCAGGCCAATGTGACGTACAACTTTAAGGAGACAGCAGTTTCTCATTAAATGTACAAACATTGTATTGGCTTCCCATTTATAATTATTTTCATTTATGATCTAACTCATCTGCAGGGCAAGAGTAAAGAAGGACAGCCCTTGCCAGAATATGGCGGCTGGCATAAAAATGCTCGAGTTGACAGGTATGTTTGATTTTATAGCACTGTTGGAGTTTATTGTATGTTCACTGTTATAGCATATATGGAGTTTGTCATATATCTGATTTTATAACACACATGGAGTTAATCATATATCCAATTTTATAGCACATGTGTTTATTATATGTCAGATTTTATAGCACATGTGGAGTTTATTATATGTCAGATTTTATAGCACATATAGAGTTTATTATATGTCAGATTTTATAGCACATGTGGAGTTGATTATATGTCAGATTTTATAGCACATGTGGAGTTTATTATATGTCAGATTTTATAGCACATGTGGAGTTTATTATATGTCATTCCTCCGAAGTCGGAGAGTGTATGCCTGTACGGCGAGGAACCACCAGTCTGCACACCAATAAGCCAGACATGGGACAACGGATAGTCACGCAAACCTCAGGTCCTGTATGACATCACACTGATGTTGGACAACAGGATGCCTTCATCCAACATACAGGACTTTGTGTTTGAGCTCAAGCCAACGAACACAAGCAAGCAAGCATTATATGTTAGATTTTATAGCACATGAGGTGCTTATTTTAAGTCCGAATTTAAAGCACATGTGGAGTTGATTATATGTCAGATTTTGTAGCACATGTGGAGTTTATTATATGTCAGATTTTAAAGCACATGTGAAGTTTATTATGTCAGATTTTAAAGCACATGTGAAGTTTATTATATGTCAGATTTTGTAGCACATGTGGAGTTTATTATATGTCAGATTTGGTAGCACATGTGGAGTTTATTATATGTCAGATTTGGTAGCACATGTGGAGTTTATTATATGTCAGATTTGGTAGCACATGTGGAGTTTGTTATATGTCAGATTTGGTAGCACATGTGGAGTTTATTATATGTCAGATTTTGTGTCAGGTCTTAGTCAGATATGATTGAGCTACCGTATTACAGTAGACGGTACTACCTGGTTTCTGTTAGCGCCGAATGTTGGGCGGCGCTTACCAAACCCGAACCCCACATTGTGCCAACGGCTTCGGGCGGAAGAGCGCAATTGGGAGGGTACAATCCTTACCCTGGTGCGAGGAAATGCAAGCTAAAGACAAAATTGTCATGGCAGGGCAGACCAGGCCCTAAGCCTTGGTTGGCGACTGGTCTAGGATCGAAGCTCCGACAGGCGGACAGTTAGAGCAATCCTTTGCTGATCCGGCAGCTTCTGCAGCTTGTCTTGTTCCAGATGTAGGGGTGTTACCTTTCCTCTGGAGTGAACTAGGCAGGCCGAGAGAGGGATCATGCTGCATGGGCAACACATGATCTCTATATTTTAGCCCAGGCTTTGTGCTATGGAGAGGCAATAACTCCATCCCTGGTCTTAACTGGTCTCGGAATCAAAGCGAGAGGCAACTGTTATGATTGGCCTTATCAGTCACACTCGCTACCGCCATAGTTAAAAGTTATTATGCCTTTTTAAAGCACAAACTATCGTCTGTCAAGACGGCAAGGTGCCAATGGAGATTTTATAGCACATGTGGAGTTTATTATATGTCAGATTTTATAGCACATGTGGAGTTTATTATATGTCAGATTTTATAGCACATGTGGAGTTTATTATATGTCCGATTTTATAGCACATGTGGAGTTTATTATAAACAACACCAGCTAGATCATGTGTTGAACATGCTTTAACACATGCATATTGAATACGTAGTCTGTCTTGATGTATGCTGTATGATCTGGATTACCAGAAAGAGCCTGAATAGTGGAATTATTTTTTGTTTGTTGTCTTTTGTTTATATATTTAAACTACCAGTAGACTACAGCCTGCTTTCTGTTAGCACCAAATGTTGACTTTCACATGACAGTTGTGTGAGTTGTCAAACTGTGTTGTCTCCATCCAGCCCCACAGTAACCACAACTTTAAAGAACCTTGGTGCTTTATACCGTAGACAAGGGAAATATGAAGCCGCAGAGACACTAGAGGAGTGCGCCCTCAAGTCCAAGAAAAATGTAAGTGCCTTTTATTTCTCTCACTGACAGCTCTCAGATACAAGCTCAGTGTTTGCTAGGTGAGATGCGGTATAGAGTTTAAAATGTTCTTTTGATGTTCTTTTACATTATCTCATCATCATCAAGTGCCATCTCTGCAATGAAGGTTCGCTTTGATGAGTCTACTACACTGTGTCCTTTGTCTTCATAGTGTATTCATATAAGCTTTTTCCTTCCAGTCCATATCTTGATGTTGATTTGGTCATTCCTATTCTCTTTTATAGAATCTAATTCATTGCAAAATGTGTTTAAATACTAACAATCATTTTATAGGGTTATTTCATGAACTTATAGCACATTAATTTCATCATTTTTTTACTTGTATTCATTTTGATTATTATACAATTAGCGTCACAGATGTAGTAGCATTGTTGGTGTATGGTGGAAGGGTTTGACCAGCAGTGAGGAGATAAAGACCGCTTATCCAAGAAAGTTGAGACGCGGTGTCCAGGTATAGGATTGTTTATCTCTAAAGGTGCGGAGGCTTCAATCCTTCAGGAGCTTGGGTGGATGTACAGTCTGGGCCATGCAGAGTTGTGTAGAAATGAGTGAGTTGGCTTGCTAGCTTTAAAAGCACCCATCACTGGGACATTGAAGAAGGATGGAGGGGGGCATGCTGTTGGCAGTAAACAATAGTTTAGTGCCTGATAACACATCACTTTATGAATCTTCACAACTACAGCTGTTAAAGTAGGAAATTGAGTATGGAACTGGTTGCAGTAGCTGCAGATAACAGGAGTTCTAATGTATAGCTAAGCTGCTTGCCATGAGCACAGTCAGCATCCACATCCTTCGACATGTGCTGGAAGAGATTGAGTGCTTTTGGAGCT
Source organism: Cepaea hortensis (assembly GCA_963921405.1). NCBI lineage: Eukaryota > Metazoa > Mollusca > Gastropoda > Stylommatophora > Helicidae > Cepaea > Cepaea hortensis. The sequence goes on from OY992894.1 coordinate 18,574,149, forward strand.
TGTCATGAGTCCAGTGACATTGATTCTTTTTCATCAGTCATCATAGTCATCAAGTGGTGTTTGCTATTTTGAATTGCTATTTTGCATTTCCATATCTTGCAGTCTCCAACAGCATGTATCAATTCAATGGCCGATATTCATCCATAACATGACAAAAGACTGTCAGGAATCTTCTGTCACTGTCTTCCTGTGTCTCACTTTCCACAAATCTTTCCAATTGTAACAGTGTGTTCCAGTTTTTTTATTCTCATGTTGTGGCCAGAAAATTACAACTGCAGAAAATTAGAACCAGGGCATCTGATGTGTGAAGAGTCTGGTGTGGTCACTCCACGAGATTTTGTGAACATTCATTTTTTAAAACATCCCAGTCAGAATAGAGTTCCTTATTGACCTTGCACTAAAAATGGATGTGGATTTGGGTTCAGCTGTCACAAATATGCACACTGATTACACCAGTACGCTGTCATGAATGAAACAACAAACTAAACATTTTGAAATCTAAACACCAAGGACTAGAGAAAAACAAGGGAGGAAAAATGGCCAAATGCTAACCCAGTAAAGTAATTGATTTATGATTTATTGAGGTCTTTAGATCCGTTCTCGCTTTGTGGAAAGTAGGACATCAGAAACAAGACTTTAAAGCTGCGGCATGTGTGTTTAAATCTGTATGGTAATTTTTGTGTTAGGGTTTTTATTTTTTGTTTTTTCCTGTTGTCCTTGGTGTTTAAATTTGTTGTAAATTAGTTATTTCATTCAAGACTCTTCACTGGTGTCATAGGAAAACATCACATTATCTAGATATACAAACTGTTTTTCATGTATTTCAATTTGTATTTTTGTTTTTCAGCTTTAGTTACTGCAAATGAGGTTGTAACATTTATACCAAGAATTGTCTTTGCTTTCTTCGTTTTTTACAACATGTACTTAGCAGGGCATCGAGCTGTTTTCTTTTTGTAAAGCACATGCTGAATGAGAAAGAAGCAGTGATTTCTGTTGAAATAGATGGTTGCAGTGTTGATACGTTGGTTATCAATCACTGCGTTTTGTATATGGTGACATATTTCATGTGTTTACTATGCATATCTTGTTTGTGTATCAGAGAGAAGGCTGAGGTGTGTAACTGAAGTTAGGTTGTGGTGTGTAACTGAACTTATGTCACTAGTACTGATGCTGCAATGTCTGCTCATGCCATTAACATTGAACTTGTTTCCGCAAGCACGGCTGCCTTCAACAAAACTTGTGTGGTGGTGGATGCCGCATACAGCCCCATCCGTGCTCTGATCTAGCTGTTCGCGACCAACAGGGTCCTCTGCTCTGCAAAACTTACTGATCATTGACCTTTGTCCACTGTAGGATTTAACAGCATTCTTCCAGTGTTATTTATACTGAGTAACTATGTCTCTTCCATATTCTTTCAGTGTTATTTACACTTGAAATCTATGTCTTGTTCCACCATTCATGTAGTGTTATTTACACTTATTGTCTCTTCTAACATTATTTTTTGAAGTGTTATTTACACTTAGTAAATTATATGTTTATTTTGTTGTAGAATATTTTTATTTATGAAAGGTGGAACTGTTTTTAAAAAATTATTATTAGAAAGAACAAACAAAATATGAAAAGTAAATAAATATTCATTTTGCTAAACCTAGCAGGTAACCATCATTACAAAACAAACTAATGTAATTAACAAGCGACTTAGTTTCTATTTTTATTGTCAGATGTAGGCTATAGGGACAGTTTACTATTTTAATTAATGGTAGCGCTAAGTCAGCTATTTAAACAAAAAATAAAGTATAAATTGCAGGTACAAAATTTGGATTCTGTTGTATTTTAAAAGACAAGAGTCACAGTATCATTGTGACAGTTGTTGAATTGTTTCAAGAGAATCTATTAATAAATTGTATAAAATAAAAAATAACTACCATGAATATGAATACATAAGCTGTGATCAGGGTTGCTAATTATAAATAATCCAAGTTCTCTCTTATTTATACTTAGTATTTGTATGAACCCATCATAATGTTACCACTGAAAACATTTTGTCCTTTTCATTTGAACTTTCTTGTATATTTGTCACAGAAATAATATTTTATCTGTTGAATGTGTACCATATTAGTTTTCCTCTGGCATATATCTTAACCATGCACTTGAATGTATTTCTTGGCTGCCTCAAGACATCTCTGAAACTGAGTAGTTCTTGCTTTGTTTGGTTCTGTGATTTTACCACTACTAGACCTCATTGCCTAGTCTGTGTTTTTCTTCAGTTCATTTGCAGCAATTAACTTCTTGTTGACTGAATAATCAAACACGCCTTTCCCTGCACGAAATTGTAGCTTCTGTATTGCATTGTGCATGGTTTGCCACGATACAGTATTTAACATGAGTATGTATCCTTGTACCTTTCTTTCAGAGATGTCATGTATTTCTGTTTGCACTAGATTGGGTGTGTATGCAGGCAGTTCCTGCAGCCACAGACAGGCTCGTAATCATATGGTTGTCCCGCATAACCCATATGATGCATAAGTGTGTGTGCTGTCACAAAGGACATTACCATATGTTTATTGGGAGCATCGGTGTAATGATAGCTATGTGTTTCTGGTCTACACTGTCCTCTTCATTGAAAAAAAAAAGAACAAGAAATGTGTTTTGATCATTCAGATATTTATAGTTTTATGTGTGTTTTTTTTAATTACTCAGAATTAGGGAAATCTGGTATTTTACCCACACAAAAAAGGATTTTTAAGCATTTTGTCCCCACCCTAGTTACTGTTGGAAGATGATAAGAATGAGTTTTGTGAGGAATTAATAGTTTATGGAATGCGATTTGTGCCTCGGCAATGTGTGGTTTATGGATTGTGGTGTACTCTTAGTGTTCAGCAAGATCTAGTTATTCAGATAAGAAGATCCCTCAGTTTTCTCACAGTGACATAATTTCTCTCTCATATGTGCTCTCCTTTCCTGCTGCAAGATCAGCCTGCGTACTGTCCACACGTTTGTTCATGACAACAACAACGTTTTATTTATTAGTTGTAGCGGTCAAGAGGGAAATTCCCTTTTAAGTTTGTTTGCAGATGTTTCAGTTTCCCCCATGCCACATTTGTTTTGGTACCTTTTGTTTACGTTACTTGCAGCAACAACACATCAGAGATCTGAACTAAGACAGGTGTGTCTGAAGCATTATTAACAGTGCCACTCCTCAGTTTAGGCTTCCGACCACCGAGACATGATCGTTGAATGTAAGAAACAGAGTTCTGACATGTTATATAGAACCTGTTTTGCTTTGGAGATGTGGTTCCTAAGATGAATGTTGTGAATACCTTGGGCTGCCAAGAATAACTAATAGTGATTACCTGAAAGAGGATAATGAAAATAGAACATTGTATACAACTATAAGAAAGAGACAAACAGCTTTCTTTGGTCATGCCATGAGAAAAGAGGCATAAGAAAACATCATGACATCTGGAAAGATCAGTTAGCAAAGAGGCAGAGGCAGACAAAGAGATATGATGCTGGATGGACTGAGATGGTGGAGTTGATCCAGAACACCAAGGTCTGAGATATGTGGAGAGTAATGGATGACTAAACTGGTTGGCGGGACACATGATGATGATGACCGCTGATAGTTTTGGCTAGGGTTTTTAGTTAGGGCATAAACTCTAAAAGTTCTTCCGATACAACTTCGGTCTCATTTCTTTGGTCAACTTTTCTGGCTATGTAGGCATTGACTGCAGGTGGAAAGATCGGCAAACTGACCACAGATTTAGGCGGTGCTGACACCCCACCTGCTTCCAACCGTGGACGCATGGCCGTGCGCCGTGGGTCCACTGAACCTGACAATAATGAGGACGCAAGTAGCGGCACCAGTTGGCTAGGTGATGGGGTGAGTATAATCACTGCCATCTCAATCAGAACACTGTCCGGACAGTGCAGTCGCTGAACCGTGTCTATAGGTCAGCACTTAACAGGCTTCACTTGTACATAGCTGCTTGATGTTCACATTCACTAACTAACTGTTTCATTAGTTTACCTTCTCCTGCCTTGCTTTCTTAGTTGTGATTGCAGTTGACTTATACTGAACAGTTGTTTTTGTGAAGTTTTATTAATTTCTTGACATTGAAAAGGTTTTCTAAAAATTTTGTTTAAAATTATGCAATAGTCTTAGTTGTAATTGCAATTGGCTTATACTGAACATTTGTTTCTGTGAAGTTTTATTAATTTTTTGGCATTGAAAAAAAAATGTTGAAAATTTCCATTAAAATTATGCTTTCTATAATCCTTGAATATTAAGGATTTAAAACTAAAGATTAGGTCTTTTTAAACATTTTAATAAAGTTGGCATTAGGATGAGAAAAACATTCCAGATCAGTAATCGCAAGCTTTCATAACTGCAGGCGAAGTTGTAATGTTATAATAAAAGAGCATTGGAAAGGGTTCATTTTCTGATTCATGATGAAATCTTCAGGAAAACCTGTGCTTTCTTGCATGTAAAGCTTTCGCTGTAACCTTTGTAGTTTGAGGGTTTGCATGCAATGTTTTTGTGTTGCTTTGTGAATATATGTTGGAGATACTTTTGAGTAATGGGAATTGATCAGTCGTTGATATGTGATTTATTATCTGTGGTGATGAACACAAGTTCTTGCTGAAACATTAGGCGGGGAATACTGAGCTTGTGTGAAACATTAGGTTGGGAATACTGAGCTTGTGTGAAATATTAGGCCAGGAATACTGAGCTTGTGTGAAACATTAGGTTGGGAATACTGAGCTTGTGTGAAATATTAGGCCAGGAATACTGAGCTTGTGTGAAATATTAGGCCAGGAATACTGAGCTTGTGTGAAACATTAGGCTGGGAATACTGAGCTTGTGTGGAACATTAGGCTGGGAATACTGAGCTTGTGTGAAACATTAGGCTGGGAATACTGAGCTTGTGTGAAACATTAGGCTGGGAATACTGAGCTTGTGTAGAATGGGAAGAATGTTCCATGGCTGATGTATACACAGGTGTCTTTCTAGAGAAGTGACTCAGCTGCCTACATCATGTTCTGAAGGTTGTGGGTTCGTTTCCAGACTCTGTCATTGAGTTCACCTGGGGGTTATTGCTGGGTCTACAGAGTTTGTGAACTGTGTGATGCTCTTGACAGCCTGCTCTATGGAGAGAGACAGAGCCATATGGGATCAAACCCAGTGCAATGAAGCTGATTCTCTAGCCTTTAATCTCCCCTTGAAAGGAAATATGCTGTTTGGATTTCAGCGGTGACTTCTCCTTCAGAAAGCAGTGGCAAACTACTGATTGTAAAGTTGTCTAGAAAATCCACCTGGTGTTGGAGTTGATGGCAATGTCCGGCAGAGGAAGTTTTATTTCTATATGCATAGAATCTCAGGCAAGGTGCTGGGGTGGTGATGAGAGATCCCTTGTGTGCTTGAGGCACGAGTCTCTTTGAGCTGCATCTAATTGAAAGATAAGTTTAACTCCAACAAGTTTAATTGGGAACTGACTTACAGCTGGGGAGATTTAATAGTTCTTAAGGAGGCATGGTTGCAGAGTGGTTTGTGTGTCCTCTGTACAGTAAGTTAAGAAAGATATGCCGGCCTACTGAATCTGCACCAGACTCTAAGCCATATGGACCGGAAGAGGGTCTCCAGTTGAGTTTATTATGAGACATGAATGACGGTAAATCATCAAAGATCTGATTGTAAGAAGTAATTTAGATATTAAAGAGTTAGAGATACAAAGGAATCTTGCTCCAGACACCGGAAGAAAACAGTAAACACTCTCTGGGCATATCATAAAAACAGACAAATTGGAGCATACAGTGGTGGCAGGTGGGGGAAAAAAGAGGAAAGCAGAGAGAGAGAGAAAGATATTCTGAACAGTCATGCATCAAGGAAGGAAAGATGTCAGCACATGAATTGATACATAGTGCAAGATAACACAGGTATCAGTGGGAGTCTCCACGGCCTAGTGGCTACGTTGCCTGCCTCGCCTCCGAAGGTTGTGGGTTTGGTTCCGCTCTATGTCGTTCAATTCACGAGTGCAGTATTTCAGAGACTCATGGGGGTCATCACTGAAGCTACGGAGTTCATGCTTTGTGCAACGCTTTCATCAGGTCACCCTGCGGAAAGAGACTGCGCTAAATGGTATAAAACCCAGTGCAGTGAAGTGGACCCTCTTACCTGTAAGGTCCTGTAAACAAAAATTATGGAGGGGCATGATCACCCATGGAGAGTCTCAGAAGGGCATGGCTGGCCAGCTTTCCCATAGGTCCAGTGGTCATGTGTCGAATCTCCCTCGAGGCCATCAATATGATGAATGTGAGAGAGAAGGTGGGGGAGGGGGGGAGAAGAGAGAGACTTGTTTTACATATGTTTGTTGTTGAGTGTTGGTTCAGTATATTTTGTTTAATTTTCTTTTGCTACTGTTCTTTTAATATTCAATCACAGATATCTGTGTGAATATGATTATAAAGGTAGATGGCAAATTCTTTCTTTCTTTTAAACTCTTGCATATTTTAGCAATTATATTACAGTAATGGTTATTGATTAAATCAACGATAAAGATAATGTCTTTGTAGTTTGTAAAACTGAACTGAACTAGTATGTAACATTTTTAAAAATTAAAAAACTATTAGCAAGTTAGAAGGAATATTTAGATGTAATGTTAACAAGTCTTTACATTAAGTGCGATATGTTCACCATGGTACCCCTAAACCCATGATGATTATTAGTATTTTATTTTGTGATCAAGCACAACAAGAAAGATCTCAGCACATTTTGAATTTAAGTTGATCACAATATTTGGGATGGTGTAATTGTTGTATATCATGTTGTCCTTGTGTTTTCCACATTACTTTTATGCATTGTTAGGGAACATTTGTGTCCTCTTTGTTGTTGTATTGTTGTGGCAGTTTGTAAACATTAGTTGTGATTTTTAACTACAAACATAATGTTATCCCATATTTGCTTTTCACACCTCAGTCTATGTTGCTTGTTAGTCTACTTCTTCTGTTGCAGCTTCTGTGTTTCTCTTTTGAGGAGTGGGTCTTTTTTCTTCTTTTTATTCTCTTTCATTACATTACTTTTCATCTGGGAGTGCATAATTTTTTTTCTGCCACTTCTTCTTTCTTCCTCTTCTTACCTAGTTATGCACCTTCTGTAGCTCATGGGTCAGCGTGTCAAACTTTGACTTGAGTTTCTGTAAGGTGTACTCCCTCTGGACAGATTCCAGCCAAGGCAACTGGCTCTACCTACCTGCTTGCTGCAGGTGTGATTTTTTTTTTTCTAAGTTTAGCCATGATGATGATGATGATGACCTTACAGTGATGGGACAGAATTGTTAACCTGTTTCCAGTGAGTGCAATTCTGTGTCTTAAAGTTTGCTTGATCTTGAGAACAGGATTTCCTGCAGGAATTGTCATTGTGTTCTGCCGTCTATTTATCAGGTTTGTACATTCACTTGGTCCATACTCTCTTGTCTGACATTTGATTTACTCTCTTGTCTAACGTTTGGTTCAGCTTGGTCACTTGAGCTATACTCTCTCATCTAACATTTGATTCAGCTTTGTCACTTGCTCTTACATTTGATTCATCTTAGTAACTTGGTCTGTACTCTCTTGTCTAACATTTGTTTCGGCTTAGTCAGTTGCAAAATCTTATTAACATTAAATATTGAGCACAACCCACTACTGGCAACGCCGATCGCATTCTGGTATGAACCTAAGGCCTATCAAAATCAATATGGAAGCACTATACTCGAGTTTTAAGCTCGTCAGTAGTGCATATCCCTGACCGGATCCGGAAACAAGGAGGCCTGGTGTTCCTTGCCAGTGAGAAGTCCTGATTGTTCGTGTCCACATCGATTGACGGATGTCAGTTGCGGCGATTGGGCAATCTTGAGCATAGCCTACGATGGGTAGCGTTGGGATGTTCTGTTATGATAATTTGGCGTGTCCAGCGTGTGCCGCGTGGTTACACACCCGCTTCACACGCCAGTGATCCGGGGCTTATTTCCGGATCCGGTCAGGGATATGCACTACTGACGAGCTCAAACGAGAGCGAAACTCGAGTATAGTGCTTCCATATTGATGTGGATAGGCCTTAGGTTCATACCAGAATGCGATCAGCGTTGCCAGTAGTGGGTTGTGCTCAATATTTAAATTTCAAATCCTGAAACAACCAAATAATCAATTATTAACATTAGTCAGGCTAATATAAGTTAATGGATTATATGACTTGTATTTTACGAATAACATGCTTATGTAGTTGTTGCTATAGACTGTATGTGTCAATTTATGTAATATCCTTGTGTGTAATGTCTTGTTAACACTAGTCACAGGCTAATATAAGTGAGTGGAGTTGAATTGTGTGACTTGTGTGTTACAGATAACATGCTTATATAGTTGCTGCTATAGGCTGCATGTGTCAGTTGCTTGATCCTTTTGTGATATTCTCGTGACAGCCTTGTTTTTGATATGTGCATGTTATTTTATACAGTCTCGGCTTTAATATTAACCTTCTGATGGTGGTGGTTTTCTTTTGCCAGCTTTTCTCCATGAAATATTACACAGAAATAGGAATTGCTAGGGAGACCTTGAAGCCATTGAATTTGCATGAGAAATAGATGCACATGTATTGATGGACACTCATAGAAGTGGGGGAAATGTAGAGATTAGAGGACACACTAGGCAATATAGAAAAGTGATAGTGACCATGCAGGGATTTTGAGGGGGGGAGGGGGGGCTGAGTGGTCTCAAGGTATGGTGTCCGCCTCGAGTGCTCGAGGTCACGGGTTCAAGCCCCGGTGAGGGCCGGAATTTTTTAACATGGACTTCTAGTAACAAAATTTCCCCTGGTCTCTGGGTAGTGAGATCGGATGCCCGTGTGTATTGTTGTGGACGTAAAAAAATCCCTTGGCAGTTGGAAATTAAAAAAGAGTAGCTTAATCTGTGTGCCGTGATGTTGATCCGTCGACTAAACTAACTAAACAGGATTTGAACCTACTGTCTCAAATCTACTTGGAGAACAGTGGCTGGGCTAGGCTGGAACGGTAACTTCACATCTGTGCAGAGGCATATCAGGATGTAGGCAGGTCATGGTTCAACACAGCACGAAGGGGCTGGCTGGGGTTAGACCTGGGTGGGTCATGTTGCCTCCTTGTTGTTTAGACATTTCATCCTCAGCAGATTCCAGCCCCAGGACCAGAGAGGGGGGGGGGGGGGGGGGTAGATATAATGACATCAGCATATGAAACACTAGTAGTCCAGGTATATGCATGAAGTGTATGTGGAGTGGAAACCAAAGACCAGAACATAATCATAAGAGACTGAGTGGTAGTGCTAAATAGTTTTCATCAGCTAAATAGTCATGGGTGTAAAATTGTAAGCAATTATAATTCTGTCTGTCTGTCTTGTCTGTCTGTCTGTCTCTGTCTGTCTGTCTCTCTCTCTCTCTCTCTCTCTCTCTCTCTCTCTCTCTCTCTCTCTCTCTCTCTCTCTCTCTCTCTCTCACACACACACACACACACACACACACACACACACACAGATGGATGGATAAGAGAGAGAGATGTACCCATATAACATGAAGCAGAAAAAAGATATTTAAAATTTACTTGAAACCTTGCTGGCCAAGAACTCTACAAATAGAGTGACAGAAAACAGAATTTCTGCTCTACATTTATTCTTTTCTTCATTCACAGACTCATTCCTGTAATTGTTTGTCTTTATCATGGTCTGCATCAGCTGTCTCTCTTTCCCTAACTTTTCTTCATAGAAAAGCATCTGGCTGACTGGCTAGAATGATGGGCTCCCATTCGGGAGACCCAAGTTTGAATCCTTGGTAAGGTAAAATAACTTTTTCTGTTGGGGGAAAAAAGAAAACCCTAATCTGCAGTTTGTAGAAACTGCACTAGCCAGCTGGCCTTAATTCTGTATTCTATCGTCTTGATTGTCCCAGTTTATCTTGAGAGTAAGGGTGCAGCATGGTCATGTACTGTGCATTCATATAGATAACATTATTCCTCTTTGTTCATGTAGATTCTTCACTGCTTGGTCCTACACAGCTTGGTACTACAAGTAGTAATGACAGTTTCTCCCCCCCCCCCCCCCAAATGCTATTGTTTCCTGCTGCCATACTGTCCACAAACTGCAGTGCCTTTTGCTCATTTGTATTGCCTCTGATGTTCACATAGGGGGCCTGTACCAAGTATTCTATTTCCCTTTCCTCTATACCCAATGGGTTTTGTCACAGAGAAACTCTTACATCTTTTACTTCTTGATGGGATCTTATCACCACGTGACCTTAACACTCAGCACAGCTGTAACTGACTTGGTATTATTTCCCTCTTTCTCTTCTCCACTTGTTATCCTACCAGTTGTCTCTCCTCTTATGGTTCAGTACTATAGTTTTCTTCATCCTCTCTCTTCCTTGACTGTTCCAGGTGATCCATAGTGTATGCTATTGTCTTCACTGTCCCAGTTTATCATGAGAGTAAGAGTACAGCATTATCATGTACTGTGCATTCATATAGATATCATTATTCCTCTTTGTTCGTGTTGATTCTTCATCATTAGAGTAGCATGATTGTAGTACTCTTGCACACATACAGTACACATTGCTTTCTCACTATTTTGAGTGATGTGTAAGCAGCAGTGGGAGAAGCTGGGGTGAATACATTAACACACACACTCACACCCACAGCATATCAATCATCTTTGCTGTCTCCATTACACATGGATTTATTATGTCCATGATATAGATACATTAATACACAGCAAGAAAGAAACTGTGTTGTATATTTTAGTACAACATTGGATAACAACTGTCCTTCTTATGCTGTCTTACAGCATGTGAATCGGGGATTTATATTATGAACATTTCCAATAATAGAATATACCACCCATTCTTGCTATTCTCATCGTAAGGTGGACAAGGATACTGTATTTGTGCCATTGGATCTGGTGATACCTTGTACAGCATCTGTCCTTATTGTCTCTATTTTATAGTGAACAGTGAGAGAGAAACTGCATATCATGAGACCCATCCATTCTATATGACCTGTATGCATGCCAGTTTTGTTTTACTCTTTGCACAATTTGCTTTTATTCATCCACCTTGTCCTCTGTGTTTCTTTGCTGTTATACTACACACTTTTACATTCCCATGTGTATACACAAGATTATTCATTGATTTTGATTGCACAATGACCTGTTAGCATGTAGAAACACTCACACATTGTGGATACATCCACTATCAACTCCTCCTACGTTCACACACTTTCCATAAGCTGTTTTTCTTGCTTCCTTTCATCCTGTTTATTTCCACTTATCCTGCCTCTTCAGTTGTCAGCATGTGTGGCATGTTTAATCATGTGTTTTAATCTGTTATGTAATATTTGCACCCAGTTGTCTTGTTTTGTTTATATGTTGTAATATAACATGAGCATTTTCTTTTGTTTTCCTGCAAATATTTACTTCTTCCACTGCTAACTTCCATATTTTACGCACGCACTCTCTCTCTCTCTCTCTCTCTCTCTCTCTCTCTCTCTCTCTCTCTCTCTCTCTCTCTCTCTCAATCAATCAATCAATCAATCAATCAATCAATCATCTTTAACATTTTCACAGTAGTTTAGAATTATCAGTATTTAGCTAGTTGTTTAAATAGAGAAGTAAATTCAATATATTTATTTCTATACATTTAAGCAACATAATTAAGTTTTTAAGACTAGAATTTAAAATATTGGTTTATTTAAATTCTTTCCTCTTTTACCCTAGAATGTAGAGGTTCAGGTTCCCTTATAGTTTTATATTTATTTTGGCACTGTGGATTGTAAGGGGGAATGGCTACATTAGTTTGCCAATAATAAGTTTGTGGGCAGTCACAAAGCTAGATTTATGATGGGGTGATATGGCCTAACTTCACACACTGTCCTGGTTGGCCAAGGGAGTGCATGCAAAATGCCTCATGAGGTATTAAGCCTAGAACTCCAACAGATATAGATAAGTGTGCCAGCACACTGCCACAATACCTCGGAGACTTCTGCCGAAGTCAACTGTTATATTAATGTTTCCCCACATATTTAGTTTTCTCAGATAATTGTTTTGTGATACGCTCTGTCGGTTCAACTTTCATACTCTACTTTCTGTGCTCTCCCTTGACCTCTGCAACCACCAATCAACAATGTCCTATAATCTCAATAACCAATCAGAGCGGGCGGATGCGGCGTAGCGGCTCATTCACCAAGTTGAGGGCGTCGTTGAAGCGCAGCAGTGCAAAACTTGTGCAGAAATTGAAAGGGAAAGGTCCAGAAGTGGATGCTGGAGGAAGGTATGATGGTGTTGTTATTTGCTTTGTTTATTGTTCTCAGTTTTCAAGGAGATTGAAAGATATTCTTCAGACTAAACAGCACAAATAAATGGATGTTATAAGTGGTAGTAGTCAGACATATTGGTTGTTGTTGTTGTTGTTGTTGTTATAAACACCATTGTTCCAGTTGTTTGCTCTTATATGACATAAAGATTTTGCAGAGTGGTGATGACTGTTTTCATCTCCGAAGACAAGCAGTAAACTCATTTCAGCCATGTCATTGAGGTCTCCAAGCATACAGTCAAAGCTTAGATGCTGAATGTCTGCTGTCGTAGTGGCGATTTAGAAGCATTGGATACTGTAATATCAGTAAAAATAGCCCAAAAGATGTGTCATTATTTTTGTTGGCGATATTGTGTAGGGTTATATTTGTTTGTGACCATACCCTAAGGCTGTTATAATTGGTATCATGGTGGCCATCTTGTTAATTTCCAAGAGACATCTGTGCTACCCATTTTATCAGTCTGGGTTGACTAGAGCTGTTCTAGTCCATGTGTCAGGCAGGGTTGACTGTAGAGCAGTACTAGTCTATGTTGTCAGTCAGGGTTGACTGTAGAGCAGTACTAGTCTATGTTGTCAGGTTAAGTTGACTGTAGAGCTGTACTAGTCTATGTTGTCAGTCAGGGTTGACAGTAGAGCAGTACTAGTCTATGTTGTCAGTCAGGGTTGACTGTAGAGCAGTACTAGTCTATGTTGTCAGGCAGGGTTGACTGTAGAGCAGTACTAGTCTATGTTGTCAGTCAGGGTTGACTGTAGAGCAGTACTAGTCTATGTTGTCAGGCAGGGTTGACTGTAGAGCAGTAATAGTCTATGTTGTCAGTCAGGGTTGACTAGAGCAGTACTAGTCTATGTTGTCAGTCAGGGTTGACTGTAGAGCAGTACTAGTCTATGTTGTCAGGCAGGGTTGACTGTAGAGCAGTACTAGTCTATGTTGTCAGGTTAAGTTGACTGTAGAGCAGTACTAGTCTATGTTGTCAGGCAGGGTTGACTGTAGAGCTGTACTAGTCTATGTTGTCAGGTTAAGTTGACTGTAGAGCTGTACTAGTCTGTTGTCAGTCAGGGTTGACTGTAGAGCTGTACTAGTCTATGTTGTCAGGGTTGACTGTAGAGCAGTACTAGTCTATGTTGTCAGGTTAAGTTGACTGTAGAGCTGTACTAGTCTATGTTGTCAGTCAGGGTTGACTGTAGAGCAGTACTAGTCTATGTTGTCAGGTTAAGTTGACTGTAGAGCTGTACTAGTCTATGTTGTCAGTCAGGGTTGACTGTAGAGCTGTACTAGTCCATGTGTCAGGCAGGGTTGACTGTAGAGCTGTACTAGTCTATGTTGTCAGGTTAAGTTGACTGTAGAGCTTTACTAGTCTATGTTGTCAGGTTAAGTTGACTGTAGAGCTGTACTAGTCTATGTTGTCAGTCAGGGTTGACTGTAGAGCTGTTCTAGTCTATGTTGTCAGTCAGGGTTGACTGTAGAGCTGTACTAGTCTATGTTGTCAGGTTAAGTTGACTGTAGAGCTTTACTAGTCTATGTTGTCAGGTTAAGTTGACTGTAGAGCTGTACTAGTCTATGTTGTCAGTCAGGGTTGACTGTAGAGCTGTTCTAGTCTATGTTGTCAGTCAGGGTTGACTGTAGAGCTGTACTAGTCTATGTTGTCAGGCAGGGTTGACTGTAGAGATGTACTAGTCTATATTGTCAGTCAGGGTTGACTGTAGAGCTGTACTGGTCAGATAAAGATCTGCTGCTGCCAGGACTTAACCCAGACTGTTGTGTCAGTAGATTAGTGCACTGTGTGGTTGTTGTGTTTGTGAATCCTGGAAGACTGAGCTTTAACATGTATTGCTGTTGTGGTTTTCTGAGCCTAGGCAAAGGCTTATATCTATCCAAGTGAGGTCAGTGTAGAATCTTTTCTCTCGACCAGTATCAGATTGCTTTTCACTGGGACTTTTCCAGAGCTCTCCTTTCCCTCCCCTAGCTCAGAAACCAGAGGGTGTGAAGACTGGTACTAGAACTTTACATCTACAGAAAGGCTTATTTGTATGTAACCAGGCATGATTGAACTCAGCATACATGAACTGGCTGGGATCAGGTCCTGGCTGGTAGCTGCCTCCACAGGTTTTAGGTGTCTCATTGTCCACAGACTCCAGCCCCATGGCCAGGGGGAACATACATTGTTAAACATGTAACACCAGATACACAAAATGACTCTATAAAAATTGTTAAGAGGGTTGGAGGTGTCCAGAGAAAGAGGATGGATGTAGGACCATCAGAGTTGTCATGATAAAGTTGTTGCTACAGAGACTGACATTGCAGGAGCACTTGAACTGCTTTTGCTACTGCCTTCCTGATAGGAGCCTGAGTGATGAGGCTGATGATGAGATGAATTGTTGTCTGGACGTGTGCATGTCAGAAAAATCAGTTGACTCACAAATGGTAATGATAATGACAGTGGAAAAGATAATATAATTGTTGCTGTCATCATCATGATTAATTTGTTAATAGGTGATAGTTCTTCTGCTTTTGTTCACTTGAAATTTGTCAATATCTGCAATGTTGTCTCTTGTATGAATTTCACTGTCTTTTTCAGTTCACTCTGTAGTATCTTGAGTGTGTATAGGTGGTGATAATAACTGTGTTCTATAAAATGCAAATGTTTGTGTCTTATCACCACATAGCACGCCTTTTGCAGCATCTCACTTTTGTCATGGCCAGCTGGAACTGCCTCATGCAGTTCATGACCGGGGTGTCTCTTAATGTCTTGTGTCCACCTCCGTGCTGATTGACCACTGCCGTGTCTTCCAGGAACGCCTTCCATTATCATTCTTTCTAAACAACTGTACTTTAATATGCCAAAGTATTTCAGTTTCCCAAACATGGTGCTGTTGTGCACGATACAGTGTGACGGCAGACTGAGATTAACTTGGGTTAGGAATATGTCACCTTAGGGACATGTCATTGTTGTTGCATTGAAAAAGTATTCAGTTGGTTGTAGTCCCCCAAATATTTTAAGTGTAGTATGTCTGTGAGACTGAATTAGAAGTGTCCTTGTAGACTAAAATGCCAGACTAAACAGTTGCCAGTTTGTAAACTGTTCAGATTCTTGTATGAAAGAATAACAGGGTCAGCCTCTTAATCCAGGAAAAATTATTGAAGATCTGTGCATGTTAGACAGGCAGATCAGCCTGATTTCTCACTGATACAGCCCTTTGACACTCCTTGGGGCATGTTGGGTATGTGGTCATCCCCATTTTAATGAAGCAGTCTGCATTCGATAGTGTGATGTCATTATCACCGGCTGTCTTTACTTCCCAGGCCATTTTTGGTGCCAATTGTAGGCTGGGTTTCCTGGGTGCCATTTTTTGGTGCCAATTGTAGGCTGGGTTTCCTGGGTGCCTGGGCCATTTTTGGTGTCAATTGTACACTGGGTTTCCTGGGTGCCCAGATCAGTTTGGTGCCAATTGAGGCTGGGTTTCCTGGGTGCCCAGGCCATTTTTGGTGCCAATTGTAGGCTGGGTTTTCTGGGTGCCCAGGCCATTTTTGGTGCCAATTGTAGGCTGGGTTTCCTGGGTGCCCATGCCATTTTTGGTGCCAATTGTAGGCTGGGTTTCCTGGGTGCCCAGATCAGTTTTGGTGCCAATTGTAGGCTGGGTTTCCTGGGTGCTCAGGTCAGTTTTGAAAATCCAACTGGACATGGATTTGAACATGATCATCAGGCGGGCATGCAGGAGTGCTAGCCACAGCGCTACAGCAGCTCCCAGGTGCTAATATTGAAACAATCCTTCCGTGGTGAACGGGTTACGGACGCAGTTCGGAATCCCACATACCCACGTTTGAAACACAGCTGTGGGAGATTTGGCAGCAGGCCGCCTTGTGTGGGTTTCTTATGAAATGGTATGGGTGCCGGTCGTTCAGAAAGCAATGGCAAACTACTGAATGTACTGAAGTTGCCCAGGAATCACGAACAGCCAAAACAAAAACAGTATTGAAAACTGAAAGAAAAAATCCAGTTCCTCAGCAGGAACCTGTTGTGGGTATGTGACCATCCCATTTGTAGGACTGAGTGCACTGAGGAACGTAACACATGTACTAATGTACTTGCCAAAAATATTTTATCCTTTTGTTTGTTTGGCCTATAAAGTAGCCAAGAAATGTCACCAAAGTTATGTTTATTGCACACATACATATAATGGAGTGTGATGTGTGTTGAATATCTGTGTTCAGTGCATTTGCACAGATGTTAGTTGATTTGTTGACTCACACTGCTTTGGCTGCTGCACATGTTGGAGGAAAGCCAGTAATTTTTGTAATACTTTCTGAGTATTGTCTGTGATTGTTATAATGAGAGAATTGGTGGCAAATAATACATTTACACAGTGCAGAGTTTGGTCACAAGTTCACAGTTTGTGAATGAGTTAGGCCCATCTGAGGTCAATATTGTGAATGATTTAGGCTCAAAAGTAAAAGTAAGAGAGAGAGAGAGTGTGTGTGTGTGTGGGTGAAAGGGAGAGAGAGAGACATGGACAGTTACAGAGTGGTACTTTTCCTCATATCCTGCCCATCACGATGTAGCAGAACTCTGCCTGTAGGTTGTCCCTGTATTCTAGAGGAAAATACAAGCAGAAATATGAGATGTTTCAGTTTCATTCTAGAAAATGAAGAGTAGGTGTTTTTCATAGCTACAGGTGATCACCCATCACAACCACAAGGTAAAAAACAAATGGAATATATCAGCATATCAACAGAGTGCTTACCTGGTGGTCCAGTGGTCATGTGCTGAAATCCCTTGATTGGTGGGATTTGTTTGTATTGCCTGGTTCTCCCAGGTTGAAAACATGGGTGCCAGGAAATGTTCTGGGGACATAAAGGCAGCTTGTGTGGTATTGGCTACATCACTCTTGGCAATGCCAGCTGGTCTATACAAATATAGAGTTAGCAACCATGTACCAATGCAGACCTCATGCTGTGGAAAGGGATCCTTTGACTGCAGTGCTTTTTTTTATCAATGAAAGAGGTGGAATAGAGAAATTAGCCTGATATGGGAAAAGACTCCGGACGCCATCAAAAATTGTAAACTACACCACTCTTATATAGCAGATCATATCAAGATGAAATCTCTGCCTAATAAAAATCATCAACATCAGCATTGGTTTGCACTACCTTGATGATATCTATAATCAGAGAGTACGCTATATAAATCTGTATATAAACTGCAAGACAAAGTCAACTCACCCTACAACCAGATTTTAAAAAGACTGTGTATCCACCAAGATACATAGACAGCTCTGCAGCTGAGCAGATCAGGGCACTAAATTGTCCTGACAGTCGGAAATGGCTGTCAAAGGCTGAGGTAACACACCTCCATGTTGATGTGGAAGGCAAGAGGAAACCACCACATTATCTTCCCAAGACTTCATGACAAAACACATTTCAGCAGAGATCCAGAAAACCAAAGACTGAGATCTGTGGAGAGTCATGAACGCCTACGCCGGCCAGCATGGCACTTGATGATGATGA
Source organism: Cepaea hortensis (assembly GCA_963921405.1). Lineage (NCBI taxonomy): Eukaryota > Metazoa > Mollusca > Gastropoda > Stylommatophora > Helicidae > Cepaea > Cepaea hortensis. Next base: position 18,592,016 of record OY992894.1, read on the forward strand.
TGATGAGAAAATATTAAGCGGGATAAACAGAGAAAGATGTATGATGTATGTGATGCTTAAACAGCTGGGCAACACATAATAGCATAAGCAATGCAGGCATCATCAAAATATCATGTGACACGGAGAGATAAAGAGAGTCAAGCATGCTATTGTCTGCTCCAGACATGGTACCCCAAGAAGAAGAAGATAGAACAAACATCATTCTGATGTGGATAAATTAGTGGAACTGTGGTAAAGCTGTGGAAATGTAAACAATATAAAATAACACAAAAGTAATGCAGCCTTACAGAACACAATTATGGAAAATATAGAATGTTGCGGCGACTAGCCTTCATCAGCCAACAAATACACAAAATACAACATATAAACACGGGGAAAACACAAGAGTGATACATCAAGGCATAACAACTGAACGAGAAGAATGGAAAGATGAAACAAATAGAACAATGAACAGAAAATGAACAGAATGTGCTACTTAGAATCCCAGGCTGTGAAACTTTATTATTCTGATGTGAAATAGTTCTGAATTGCGGCTGGTGTTTTTGTTTACATATTACCGGAGTTTCTAATGAACCCATGAGTTATTTTGCCATCTATTTTGTGTATAACTATCTACCATCTCTCCAATAGCCTTAATTGGCATGTTCGAGGTTATTTCAATGCTGAAAGGTTTGTGAACACCTTATTTTATGCTTGTCTTCCCCTGTCATTGATATTTTTCCTGCTTTCAGAAATATATAACCTTCAGATTTTGTTAAATTCATCTTGCAGGGATAACTTTTGGGATTTCAGACTGTAACACAAGTGTTCATTGGGCTTTATTGTAATATTCATTGCTTCCTTTTTTAATTGAAGGTTGTTTTGTGTAAAGACATGTCTGTGATTTATATTATTGAATAAAAAACATTACAGTAATTTACTTTTTTCTATGCTGTTCTTTCACATTCAGCTTGCTCTTCTACACTTTCCAATATATTTTATACAGTGCGGCAGCATTTTATAAGCAGATGTATTTCTTAATTTTTATAGCTCATATCTGTCGTTGTTTGTGAGTTAACTTGAGTTATTGCTATAAATGTATCAGATGCCAAATCTCTTGGCTGATGTTTAAATATTGCCATTTATTATACAGCTAAATTCAAGAACTTTAACCTTTTGCTCATATCATTTTATTCTTGAAGAGGATGGTAAGGCCAGATAAGGATGATCATAATGTAGATAAACTAGAATTGTTGCTAGATGATAATATAGATCAACCAATAGTCTGTGCTGCTCCTGGATCTGTTTCTAATGCACAATATATTATCACTATATGCTTTGCTGCTAGATTGTTATTTGTGCATCATTTCCAAAGAGGACCATACTGTCATCTGTAAGTCCCTTGTTGAGTGTCTAATCAGACACCTCTGACTCAGGAAAAGCCTGTTACCATTTTGTTTTTGTACAGCAAGTCTCAGCGTAACTTCTTTAGTTCTACGAAGCACTGCTCTTATAATGGATATCCTGTTTAAAATGGATAGCCTGTTTTTTAATAACAAGTCTCTGTGTAGCTTCTTTAGTTCTATGAAGAACTGCTCTTATAATGGATATCCATTCATTCACTCTCTTCTTGTTGTGGAGTGGCTGTGCTGTGCACTGTAATACTCATACATATACACACAGTACCATTGTGACATCAATCTTGACTACACTATGGCTTATTGGCACTAGTGGACCATTTTTAGTCTTTGCAGACATATAAGAGAGAATATAAAACAACTGATTCATCTCATTTGTCAGACTGATCCCTCTCTGACCCCCAAACTTGGGATCTTTGTTTCCCAGAAACAACACAGACTTTGACAGCTTTGATGTGTATTTATATATTTATTGGCAGTGTCTGCAGATAATGATCATGTGATCTCATTTGGTGAAACCTCACTTGAAGAGGTGATATCAAACACTCCTATTTAGGTTGCTATGTAGACAAAGATTGGAAAAGATATATTAAACTTAGAATACAACAGACAAGAAGAGTTCATAGCAGTAGATCGTTTGTGCAGGTTACATTAAAACTAGTCACAAACTTAGGACATATAATTGTAAAGTTAATCATTACTGCTGTATGGATTAGAAATATGGAGAACGGGTTTAAAAAATCATCAATAAACCACAACTATTCACTAACAAGTGCCTGCACAAAAGGACTGAAAAGGTCAGACAGAATCGCTAATGCAGAGCTTAGGGAGAGAACTAGGCAGATACCAGCAAATCAAGAAGAGGTGGGGGAAGAACACTAGCACTGGATAGGACACACTTTGAGATCACCTGATAATAGTATAACTATTACACCTGAAAAATATCTGATGGCTGTGGAAATATGGTTTCTGAGGAAAATACAAAGAATACCATGGACAGACAGAAAAACAAATGAACAAGTCCTTCAAGAAACAACTGCAGATTGTAAACCGATTAAAGTCATTAGACATAAACAGTCAACATTTTTTGGGCATGGTATGGAAAGAAATGACTTGGAGAACTTGGTGACAACTGGCAAGATCGAAGGGAAGAGACCAAGGAGAAGACCGAGAAGTAAACACCTGGATGGCTTGGCCACCTGGCATGGTCGAGACAGGAACACAGAGCTGATCCACGACTCTGGCGATCGAGTGAGATGGCAAAACATGACCGCCCGCGCTTATCGGCATGGCACGTGATGGATGGATTACACCTTTCTCTGGAACCCATAGTGCTCATGAACGAAATAGAGGTAGCCTTAAAAACACACGGAGCAGAGCATTAGAAACATAAATCAGTAATATGTGGAGGACATGGGGTGTGCTACTTAAGATAGCAAAAGATAGGATGGTTTTTGGTTAAGGCTCAATACTCCAATGGTGAATAAAGCACAGAAAAAGATGTAGTGTCGCAAGATATCGTATACTGTAACAACGCATATATTTGGTTGTAAACTGTTGCAGAAACTGTTTTCTTTTATTCTAAAATTATTTTGAAAGCTTTAATTCACTTCTATTTATTTTGAGGACTGTTCTAGTTGTTACAGCAAAACAAGTGACATGATCATATTGGTGTGTTTTACCTCCCCAGAAGCTAGCCTTTCCCATTCACCTTGTACCCACCACATCCTATCAACTGCAGGCCTGGTTTATCATGGATAATTTTTCAACCTTCCCATAAATGTTCATTTTAAAGTGACAGGTTCCTTCCTAGTTGTAATTTTTGTTCTTAAGTTTCACAGTTTGTGAACATTCTGTTTTGAAAATGGTTTGTTTTTTAAATTTAGTTTTTGGAATACCAATTGTTGAAAGGAATGGTTATTTGCCAGTTAACTATTTGTTTTAGTTTTGATCGGTCCACCTCATGACAAGTTTATCATTTTTGTGTGTGTGTGCCCTGTCATTCTATGTGTATGACATGTTTTAATTGTGCCTGTGTGTTCCCCTTTTTTTTTTCTCTCCACATCCCACTCCTCTTCCATCACAACAGAAGCTGGATCCCCCTGGAAAGGTCAGTGTGAATATGTGACATATAGCATTCTGCTTGCCCGTTTGAAGTAACTACACAATCACCTGACAAAAGCTTGGCTCATTTTATTTCCATAATTATTGACAAATACCAGCTTTCTTAAACAGTGGCCTTTCTCATTGTAGTTTAATTTTAGCTGATGAGTATTTTATATGGTGACTAATTACATAAAATTGATAGAAGGGATTGAAAAAGCAAGGGTTAAAAGGTAAGAGGGTCCACTTCATTGCACTGGGTTTCATCCTTTATGGCTTGCCTCTTTCTGCAGAGCAGTCTGCTTAAAGCGGAATACAAGAGCATGAGCTTCAGCGAAAACCCCTAGAGGTCTCTGAAAACATTGCAATTGGTAACCAAATGATGGAGTCCAAAAATGAACCTATGGCCTTCGGTGCACGAGCCAGGTGGCTTGGCCACCGCGCCACAGCCACCCCCAAAAGCAGAAAATATGTTTATAAATCAGAATGCACGTGACCACTTTTTTCTGTGTGTAAGGTGATGATAAAGGCAACCTTTTGTTTAAACAAAGCATGGTTCATTTATTTGTATTGGTTCAACTGATGTTACTGAGGGACATATGCTGTTTATAGTACATTGGGACAATGAATGATGGTCACAATAATACAAGTATTAGACTAGTTAAGGATTTATTTCTAACTTGAAGAGAAATGTATTTCTGTGGATTACTGTTGAGTTGTTTTTGTTTATTTCAATTTGGGGGGAAAAAATGTTTCAGTGTTTTTCTTACAGTTCACTATTATTTGTAAGCAACTGGGGTGGCTTTCCATGACTCCTGAGCCTGTCATCATATTCTGTGTACTTTGAAATGAATGAGGACATAATGTGTCAACATGTTATGCACGCATTGTGTATTGGTATATGAGATTGTAAACTGTAGGTACAGATATATTGTCCACTGCATTGTGTTTTGGGCCTTAAATCACACACACGAATAACATACATCTGATTGATGTGATGTGTATGTGATCAGCACCTAGCCAGATTTTCTTTAGTATGAGCATATATAGCATGCTGTTATTTACCACGTATGCTGCACATTACAATTGTAAGCCTTGCAACTCGTCTTTTTGTTTTATTTCCCGAAGCAGGAATCTGCTTTGGATAGGACATCACATTTTGTAGATGGGTAGGGACATCACATTTTGTTGATTGATGGGTAGGGACATCACATTTTGTAGATGGGTAGGGACATCACATTTTGTAGATGGGTAGGGACATCACATTTTGTTGATTGATGGGTAGGGACATCACATTTTGTTGATGGGTAGGGACATCACATTTTGTTGATTGATGGGTAGGGACATCACATTTTGTTGATTGATGGGTAGGGACATCACATTTTGTAGATGGATAGGGACATCACATTTTGTTGATTGATGGGTAGGGACATCACATTTTGTTGATTGATGGGTAGGGACATCACATTTTGTAGATGGATAGGGACATCACATTTTGTTGATTGATGGGTAGGGACATCACATTTTGTTGATGGGTAGGGACATCACATTTTATAGGTCTCAATGCAAGAAGAACAGATAGCCAGTCTTGTCCTCTGTTGCAACTCATAGTTCACTAATGCAGCAGTGAAACAGTACTGAATTATGTAAGTTGACAAATTTACAATATCGAATTGGTGTAAGAAAAGGGTACTGTAACTGGGTTACTTCCTGACTGCTTTTTTATTTCTTCCAATGGAATTCTGGTAACAATTTAATGAGACCAGGTTGACTCTAGAACCGTCTGTAAGTCAGTGAAGGTAAAGGACACTTTTACATGCCATGAAGCATTCTGGGTATGTGGTGTTTGTTCCGTATTTCTCTAGACCAATCGGCACTTGAGAGGGGATGCAGTTAGTATCACACCAGTGGCCTTGACTTCTCCAGGTATTTCCTGGCGCCCAGTGTAGACTAGCTAGACCTGGCAACCCAAGTCACTGTTTCAAATCCACCTTGATGGGGATTAGAACGCTTGATGACGGGGCCGACAGGCGAGCAGAACTGTATGTGGGTGGAATACAAAACCCCTTTAGCTAGGGATTGAACCAGCACCACTTTGCCGGTAAGCTGGAGCATTATCCACTATGCTACCACAGCGCTCAATGAATATATGTGCTCATTCTTTCAGTACTGCATTTGTGCTTTGCTAGTGCCTGTAGGCAGGGTTTTCTCGGCTGAAGAATGAATGCCCCCCCCCCCCCTCCCCTCAGCTGTAGTCACAGTCTGCAGGCTAGGATGTTTATCATGAGCTCATTTGTCCAGAGCTGTTGTCAGACACATGCAGTTGGTTTTTAGCGGTGTATAGTTTGTGTGATTTTTGTGTTTCAGTTGTAGCTGTTTGTGGTACATGTATGGTGTCCCAGCACTCTGATCTGGTAGTCTGTACACTTCTTGTCATCAGTAGGACACAAGTCTAGACAGCTCTTTCGTGTTTTCTTACTTAAGCATTTTGAAGTGAACATTGCTGAAACAGTATAATTCTCATCTTGCTGACTGCCTGGCACATTATCTTCGTCTCTTAAGCACTAGCAGGTAGGATCACGGTAGAAGACAAAACAGAGACATATTCTACCAACTGGCCACTGGGGGCTATTAGTATCCCTACTTTTCGACATCCACTAAGGGAGACGGAGAACATATGGGCATGTCCCCAGTGCATAATATTGGTGCTTGATGACATTTCTGACAAAATTCTGCCACATATACAGTCAGATGTAGCATGAATAGTCACAATTTGCATGTGTTTAAGCTGAATGCTTGCTTCATCACTTTTTGGCATCTGCAATCACACAGTTTCTCAGATTGTCAGTAAACTTCAGCAATCTTCTTGATGGCAAAACAATTAATGCTGTGTGCGAGTTACCTATATTAAAGAAAGACTTCAGGGTGAAAGGGGGGAACTGTTATATTTAGATTATCCATTTAGACATATTTGTCAGAACTTGGTTTCCTTAGCCATATAATATTTGTTAATCAGCCAATGATGATAATCAAATTTGCAGAATAAATAAAGTGGTTCCCAGTCAGGCTATTTGATTGGCTGCAGAATGTCACACGATTGTAGCAGTAACTCTGACTGATAACAGAAAAAGAAAAATTGTTTTACAGTACCATAATTACGAGGTAGTTAGTTGGCTGGAAATGTATAAGAGAACAATTGTTTTACAGTACTGTAATTACAAGGTAGTTAGTTGGCTGGAAACGGATACAGGGGATGAGTTTCCTTCCTCACCAACCTTCCTCCCCAAAGAAATCACTTCAGTCAATGTGGTTAGACTGTGTTTTTACCTTGCCAACCCTCCTCCCCAAAGAAATCACTTCAATCAATGTGATTAAACTGGGATTTTACCTCAGAGCTGCCCTACCCCAACTTGGTACCCCTTGCATACACTTTTTGTTGTTTGTTGCCGAAGCATTGCAATAATATAAAAGTAAGTGCTTAAACAAGTAGTTTGAAAGAAAGTTAGGTTACTGAACACACACATTTGATACTATTACCTGTAGCATGTAGGGAGATTGGCAGAACACAGACAGTTGATATTATTCTGTAACATATGGGGAGATTCATGACAGTTGATATTATTCTGTAACATATGGGGAGATTCATGACAGTTGATATTATTCTGTAACATATGGGGAGATTCATGACAGTTGATATTATTCTGTAACATATGGGGAGATTCATGATGATTATTATTCTGTAACATATGGGGAGATTCATGACAGTTATTAATCTGTAACATATGGGGAGATTCATGGCAGTTATTAATTTGTAGCATATGGGAAGATTCATGATAGTTGATATTATTCTGTAACACATGGGGAGATTCATGACAGTTGATACTAATCTGTAACATGTGGGGAGATTAATGGCAGTTGATATTATTCAGTACCATATGGGGAGATTCATGACGGTTATTATTCTGTAACATATGGAGAGAATCATGACAGTTGATATTATTCTGTAACCTATGGGGAGATTTATGACAGTTATTAATCTAACATATGGGGAAATTCATGACAGATGATGATATTCTGTAACATGGGGAGATTCATGACAGTTAATATTATTCTGTAACATATGGGGAGATTCATGACAGTTATTATTCTGTAACATAAGGGGAGATTCATGACAGTTGATATTACTCTGTAACATATGGAGAGATTCATGACATTTGATATTATTCTGTAGCATATGGGGAGATTCATGACAGTTATTATTCTATAACATATGGAGAGATTCATGGCAGTTATTAATCTAACATATGGGGAGATTCATGACAGTTATTTTTCTGTAACATATGGGGAGATTCATGGCAGTTATTAATCTAACATATGGGGAGATTCATGACAGTTATTAATCTGTAACATATATGGACATTCATGACAGTTATTAATCTGTAACATATGGGGAGATTCATGACAGTTATTATTCTGTAACACATGGGGAGATTCATGACAGTTATTAATATGTAACAAATAGGGACATTCATGACTGTTGATATTATTCTGTAACATATGTGGAGATTCATGACAGTTGATATTATTCTGTAACATATGGGGACATTCAAGGTGCGTTGTTCAGTTTCAGCCAGTATTGTGTCAGTGTGTGTAGTGACACTTAGGTTGAGTATATTCCATTGTGTGCAGTAGAACATACCATACTATTGGTCATGAAGTAATCTTAGAGCTTTGTTTTTTCTTGTATTAAATCATTATTGTTAATGTCATATTTTAAATGTGTATTATATTCTTGATGGTGGAGTAGCTCAGCAGTACAGTGTCCACCTCTAACTTGAACAAATACCAGGTCTATGCCCAAATTTGTTGACTAGTCAACATTTTCTGGGTCATGTGGTCAGTATCATTTCAGGAGGAGGTTGTAGTCCTCCTCTTCTTGGGTACTCCTCCTAAACCAATCCTAGGCACTCTTAATACTGTGTACTCCTAATCCCGGGTGGTACTCCTATTCTTGGGTAACCCTCAATCCTGGGGTAGGGATTGGATGCCTAGCTTTATAGGATAAGAGTGCAGATGTGACACTCTGTGTGCAAACTGTACATTAAGGAAGAAAACAAAAGTTGGGAAAGCTGTGCGCAATAGATTATAGCATGTTAGTCTTATGTGAAGTCAAGGGAAAACCACTACATTAATTTGCTAAGAAAAAGTTTTTTGGCATTTACAAAGCTAGATTTATGGTAGAGGTAATGTTCAAAAACTTCATCCCAGTTTTTGTAACAAATCATGTGATATGTATTGCTTAGTTGTCTAATACTAATTAATATATGATATGATTGCTCTTAGTGTAGTCTTTCTAACATGGGGAATCTCTATAAAGGTGTGGGATATTTTATTGGTGTTTTATGTAATTTATGTCTAAACAGGCTGTTGATGGCCTGCCAGCCATGGGTTCAAATCTGCATCGTGGCAGATTGTTTAATTGACCTCAGTTCCCAGGTTGCCACCCTAACTTGGATACCTCGAAATGTCTGTGGAAGTTTGTCAGCCGCCGTCACACTGCCCACATCGCCACTGAGAGCTGACTGGTCTATACAAATATTAACCTAGCACCATTTGCCCAAGGGTTCTCTCATGTTTTCCCATCAGAAGACTTCTAAAAGTAATCAAACATGCAATGGCTCTCAGGGCTTGGTCATGCCCTACGACATGAAGAAATACCAAGGAGAGTGAAAAGTTAGTTGTTTATCCTTTACAGGACGTTTGCAGTCAACACCAGCATTTATTTGCCATTGTTGATGTCTTGGCAAGTTTACACTCAGTAGATTGACCAAGAAGCCGGTCTCCCTGGCCGAGGGGTTAGCAGCTTTCTCCGTAACCCCGAATACTCTCGTGGTTGACGTGAGCGCACGAGAATTGGAAGCAGTTCGAGTCGCGCCAGTGACTTATGAGAGTATGGAGCCGGTCGCTCAGAAAGTCGTGGCGTGCTGATGAGTGTAATCTAGCCTAGAAATCAACATACAGCTGAAAGATGCTGATGTTGACCGCAATATCCTGAAACAGGATGGAAACGCGGAGAAAAAAAAAGAAAAATAATAAAGATTGACCAAGAAAAGTGCTACCAGGAAAAATGCTGGAGAAAGATTTAAAGGCTAGTCTAAGGCGACATTTGTAACACAGGCATGCACAGATCTATCATTGCAGTTAAGTGTGGGATTAAACTAGAGGACACAAGACAGACAGCTGTGAAATGGAATATCAGGCAGCATTACTTTGTGATGATTGTTGGGTTTTCCAATAACTTCTAAAAACAGATTTTCCCCCCTGCAAATGAGAAACACATAACATAGAATCGGAAGAGTATATGTGTACCCTTGCTTGGGAACGATGATTTTCAGTATCTCTAGAAGCACTATTCCTATATTATGAAGTATAATTGATGTCTTTATGCTTTTCTTAACAATAAAAAACAGTCAATTTTGTTGTATCATAGTTAGAGTATATTTAACACAGACACTTGTATTTTTTTTTTTAAACTTATTACGAATTTATAGTTGTATTTTTTTTTTCTAAACTGATTACGAATCTATAGTTGTATGTTTTTTTTTTCTAAAGTGATTACGAATTTATAGTTTTATAGAGTACAGATTTGAGTATATTGTAAACATGTGTTTATGTGGATGTTTGTGTAAACATGTGTTTTTTTTTTTTTTTCATATCAAAGTTTATTAATGTGAAAGCATGAAACAAACAATACCCACTGAAAAAGTGTACTCTTTTGTGGCTAAGTTTTCTTCATTGTTGCAAAATCTATTTGATTTAAAAAAAAAAAAAAAAGTTTTCATTTCTCTAAATTATGATGTAGGTAGAATTTGGGCAGTTGAAGGGATAACTGCCCAGTTCATTGCACTTATTTTCCTGAAGAAGAGCTCTGAACTTCTGATGTGAATGTTTCACTCAGATATTGATGTTTGTATCTGATGTTCACGTCTGGCTAATTCATGTTTTTCTTGAAAGTAAATAATGTTAGTTCTATTCTTGTTTCGTTGCAGTATGAAAAGGGCAAGCTCCACGTCGGTACTCAACATAATCAGCAATAGTGATGACAAGTTACATGTAAGTGGTTTTGGTTGTCAGCTGTCTAGGCTGTTGCTTGGATCCTGCCTGGAGTTAGTAGCCAACAGAAAAAAACATAGATACATTTTATATAAGAACAGGAACCAGACAGGAGTGCCGTTTGTCACTGTTATTATTGTTACTGACTATAAACTGGATTAGAGCTGGTCCACGACTGTGGTGATTGTGTGAGATGGCGAATCATGACCACCCACGCTTATCAGCATGGCACAGCATAGTGATGATGATAAACTGGATTATGAAGACAACAATAAGTACCGCCAGCAATTCACTTAAATAGACCTCTCTGATCGAGCATCTCAATCATCTGGACTTTAATGACGACATTGCCCTTCTGTCTCACACATGAAATAAGATACAAGATAAACTAACAACACTGGATGGGAGGTCACAACTAGGTTTAAAAATCCATGGAGGAAAAACGCAGATAATGAGAATAAATCAAGCAAATGATCTCCTGATCCCCCTTGGGGAATCCTCACTTCAAGAAGCAGAATCATACACCTACTTAGGTAGCAGTGTAGACAAAGGAGCTGGAACAAATACAGACATCAGAATAAGAATACAGAAAGCTGGAGCAGCACTCATAACACTAGGAAGTTTGTAGAAGTCAGAAATAAAATAAACACTACAAAACAGAATATTCAGTTCTAACATTAAACCTGTATTGCTGTATAGATCAGAAACATGGAAAACAATTAAATCAGTTATAAATAACCTACAAGCATTCATTAATTGGTACCTGCACAAAATAGAAGGAATAAAATAGTATGACAAAATAACCATAGTGGGACTGGCAGAGAGAACTGGACAAATCTAGTGAACCAAGAAGTTAAGAAAAGACACTGGCACTGGATAGGCCATACATTGAGGAAACCTGAGACTTGTATCACTAGAAAAGCCTCAGTCTGGAACCAACATGGCAAAAGAAATAGACGAAGATCTGAAATCTCATGCAGAGGAGAAGTAGAAACAGAAATAGTCAATATGGGAAGGACACAGACAGAGCTGCATAGTTTAGTCGGTGGATCAACATCACGGCACACGGGTGTAACCCGTAAGTGCTCCTTTCTACCCCTAACTCAAGCCTGAGTCCGGAGAATCTCAGCTCAGTGCACGAACTCCGTATCACTGGCGAGGATCCTGAAATACTTTGGGTAGATTTTTAACTCAAAATTTTGCCCGGACAGCTATAATCACCCTGCTGTTCATATATACAATATGATAGTTACTCTGTTTCGATTTCCAACTGCTAAGGGATTTTTTTACATGCGCAACAATACACATGGGCATCCGATCTCACTACCCAGAGAGCAGGGGGAATTTTTTTTACTAGAAGTCCACGTGAAAAAATCCTAGGCCTCATCGGAGCTTGAGCCCGGGACCTTCAGCACTCAAGGCGGACACCCTACCTTGAGACCACTCAGCCCCTGCATGGGATAGTTAAAGATAGGAGGGCGTGGTGGAGGGCCTATGCCCCAATGGGGAATAGAGGGCAAAGGAAGAAGAAAGAAGACATGATGATGATGATAGTTGTAGATGTTACTGTTATTCATCTCATCCCAGAATGCTTCATTTGATCTGCTTTCATCATGCTCAGTATTCTCAGGGTTTGTGTTGACATTCTTACATAAATAATTGTATGGGTTTCAGTCAGTGCTGTGGTTAATGATTCTACATGACTGTTTTATGATCAGTTTAACAATAATGTATTTTGTCAACAAATCTGCTTGCTGTTATATTTAATTTTATTATTAATGTTCATGTTTGGGATAAAGTTAGTATCCTGGACACATCTGTATGAATTCAGCTTGCTGTTGTCTGATCATGCCATGCGTCTTGCAGGATATTGATGGGATGAGATTACTGTGCAGGCAATCTTGTTCTTCCTCAACCACATTTCCTGTGTTTTTGATCAGTTTCACCACTGAATGTTGTCTCTGCTGCTCTCATTATTCCTGCAGTCCTCATAGTTTGATTCATTACGGCACTTGTATCAGTGCTGGTGTGTGCTGGGACACAGGTTGAGAAATAAAGGCTGCTTGTCCAAACAGAAATGCTCAACAAGTTGATAAATCTACATACCTACGGCAATTATAACATCAGTTGGAAGATGTCCAAATGAGATTGAGAGCAGAATAGGGCAAGCAAAATGTGCATTTCAGAAAATGAAAAATATCTTTTGCAATAATTCACTATCATTGACTGTAAGAAAGAGGGTGCTGAAATGTTATATTGAACATATTTTTCTGTATAGCAGTGAATCATGGAACGTAAATGAACAAATTAGAAAGACCTTGGAAGCATCAAAGATGTGGTTTTTGAGACGAATGTTGTGAATTCCATGGACTGCTAGAGTAACTAACAACAATTGCCTGAAAGAGGCTAATAAAACTAGAACATATATACAACTATGAGAAAGAAACAGCTTTCTTTGGTCAAGTGATGAGAAGAGAGGCATTGGAGAACATCGTGACAACTGGAAAAATCAATGGGAAAAGAGGCTGACCAAGAGAAATGATGATAGATGGATTGAGATGCTGACATGGAGGAATATCATCAACCCTAGTGATCCAGAACACCAAAGACTGAGATTTGTGCAGAGACAGCTGGCAGGGCACATGATGATGATGATGATGCCCAAATAATATCCCCTAATCATTTGTAAAAAAGAACCCTCAGCCTCAGTGAGGATCGAACTCACATCTTATTTTATATGAGGCAGGCTTTTTTATCCTCTCTCATAATGTGACCCAAAAGGAGTATATCATTTTCCTAACATGTGATTTAGTAATGTGCTTCATGTAACAACATGTCTGATCCTTTTCCTGACATATGATTTAGTGATGTGCTTCATGTAACAACATGTCTGATCTGTAATTTCTCGTTTACAGGAAAGTCGGCGGTCAGTGGGAGACCTCAGCATACAGAGCAGTGGGGACCTAAGTGTGCGAGGAAGAACAGTTAGCACAGATCAGTTGTCTGGGAGATCGTTTTAGTTGTGTTTTGTCATGTAGCTTCAGCATATTTTATTGCTTGCCGCTCTGTGTCATCATGAATGTGCACAAGGATTTCTCTGTTCTCATTGTGACTGACCTTCAGGGAGGTTTCTTGCCTGTTTGAATGTGCAAATTGTAATAAAGATACAGTGCTATTGCTCATGCACAATCTTGTATATGACTGTCTCAGATCTAATGTACAGCTGTAGTAGCTTCAGCAATTTCTGATAATGGGTTGTGGCGTCTCTTCAAGGAAAGGGTCCTGCTCCCTGGCTTGTGTTCCTGCCCAGTTCTTTTCTAGTTGTATCGGCTAAAACTGTAATCTTCAGGCAGTGGAGAGGTTAGAGACAAACATGTAGAAAATGTAAATACACAACAGAAAAATGTCCCATGGTGATATTCGTGTTTCAAATTATAAATGTGGAAACAGAGTAAAGTTTAATAACAAATACCCAAATTTTAAGAAGCATTGAACACAACTACAGGTTTATATATGAAATGGAAACACTTTAAAAGTGTTGTGTGTAATTTAAACAATCATTGAATTGATACAATGATTGAATTGATAACTTTCCTGACTCATCAGTGGCAAAGATGTTGCAAAGTTAACGTGAACTACTGTTTGTTGAGACTGCCCTAAAAGAATACCCACTTGTGTGTTAGCAAGATCCCAAGCAGGAAGCAAAGAATAGTAACACTAACCAACCCTGCATTTCAAAAAAGGTGACCAAGGAGGGTTGTAATGGCACTAGCTACCTCAGCCCATAGAACACTTTAGCTGCCAAATCCAACCAATCATGAACAAGCCTTCAAAGGCCTTGGCTAGAGCTGGTTGAGGACTTATTCTTCCTTGGGAGATGAAAGCAGAATAGGAGAGAAAAATCCCTTTTCCAAGAATGTTAGTTCAGAGACCACCACAATGCTAGGTGGGTGAGCTACCGCTCCGCCCTGGACACGTCTTTAGTTTTTCATATTCAAATTGCTGTGCCATGGGAAGGTACAGTGAAGTGGGGTTAGAGAGTAGTGGAGATTATAGTTGGCGGTACTGGAATGAATATACTTGAACAGCAGGGTGATTATAGCTAAAACTATCATATTAAATATAAATAAGAATAAACAAACATTCAATCACTGAACTTCATGAGAGTTTTTAGACAAAGAAAGATTATGTTGCCTATAATAAGAAGTGGAATACAGTCGCTATTGACATGCCTTTGTGACATTTTGGGCATGCAGTGTTAGGCCAGGCAACACATGCGTCACATATAGTTTCCATTTTAGATTCCTTTCATTCACTGCAGCATAGGGGCAGTGGTCACATTTCAGAAATGGCTGAGATACCCGAGTGGAGGGTTCAGGCCAGTTGAAAGCAGTTCAAATCTTGGGCTGGTTTCAATGATTTAGTCGTTCAGAAAGCACAGAAACTACAGAACATAAAAGTTGTCTAGTAAATCACAAAGTAAACCAATGCTGTGGTTGATTATGATGTCCTGTAAAGGACATGCAACTAACTGTTATTTTTATATAGATTCCTAGTGCCTGCCTTATTCTGTTGCAGAGAACTCAAATATGAGAACAAGCAATTGACCTAGTGCACATTCATATGGCTCAGAGATCACGTATATTTGACCAGGTGTGAGTGTGTGCACGTGTGCACACTCATCTTTATAATTCTGTAAAATGAGACTTGAGTGTGTGACAGGGAAATGATGTGATATTTTGTGTGCACGTTTTTATACTTGCTGTGATTATTATGAAAGAAAAAAAATTGAAACACATCCAGATGAGAATTTATTTAACATGAAGATTCTCCTTATTTTTTTCTCACTCCCAAGTCACCAGCAAGAGACCACTTTCATGTCACTTTGAGGATTTTGATAAAATAATTTACACTCTTGTTTTCTCGTTACAGTAAAGATATTATCTAGTACACTGCAGGCCACTTTATGTAGTTTCAAGAGAGATGCCTCATTATTTAGAAATGTTCACGAATGTGTAGTGTTGTTTGCCAACAAATATTTGAACGGTTATTTTTTTGTATGTGTTGCTTGTGATTTGTGGTCATCAGATACTGAAGAGGTCATTGGTGGTCATGTCTGTTATTAACTCCCAAATGTGGAGAGCAACAGCATGGTCTGTGAGTGTGTGAGAATTTTCAGAAGTAGAATTGATCATGACAGCAATATTTGCCTAAACTTGTTTCAGCACATTTGTTCTAAAGTTGTATGTATGCTTTTGGTCTGAAATGTCAATGTGTGGTGAGTGACATTGTTGAAAGTGTCTTCATTTCCATGTTTTGTGACCTTTTTGAAAAAGTCTTTATTTTTATGTGCGACTGTGTGAAATTGTTGAAAGTTTGTGTGACAGGCAGAGACTGCCACTGCACATTACTGTTATCTTGTGCAGTTTGTTTGTCGACAGATGTACTTGAACAAAGTCTGAAAGGGCGGGACACATCTATTCTATGGACCTCGATTTGCATGATATCAAAGTGACCGTTCTGCTTATGGTGCTCTGTTGTGTCTTGTTCAAGTTGAATTGTGAAAAGATTTTAGCTGTTTGTCTAGTGTTCTCCCTGACACAACCATAGGTCTTTCATGAAGAAAATTAACTATGGAGAGATCAGAAATGATTACTATCACCACTGTTGCTTCTGCTGCATAACTTGCTCCACAGCTCCTGCAAAACCATCATGCCTAATTTCTTATTTCTTTTTTTATCAATTTATATAACACATTATTATTATGCTTCTCCCGTTGTTTTCATATTTATGAGTTTTGGGGAAATTATTTATAAACAGACCTGCAAAAAAGATATGTTGTTCTTTTCATTGAAGACTAGCTTCTTGTTTGAGATTTCAGGTTTTGATTTGGCAAGTGAAGAAAATAGCGAATTATAGTCAGAGTATTAAATAGAATTGTCAGCAGGGCTCTGGACAGTTTTTGTAATATTGAGAACTTTGACATTATTAATCTTATTTATAATTGACTTACTTGTGGGTGTGGTTATATGTGTACATATGTTTGAACCAACAACTGTAATTCTAGCATTGTAGTTGTAGCGGTGGTTGGCATCATGATGTCTTCTGTTTGCTCATCTTGGATGGGGTAATTTCATTGTTGTAGTGGTGTGCTTCTCAGTGAATGTGTTATGTTATGCTATGTTGAATGACATCACTGCACATCAGGCGTGCCCTTGTGTGCTGTTCAGTCCTACGCTGCAGTAGCCATCACAGAGTATATCTGCTCACTGTTGCCATAAGGAGTTTCTGATGGTAGCTCCTCTCTTTCCTTCAGAGGCGACCTTGACATGCCTGATCAGGCTTCACTTCTAGTTCGTGTAATCAGGTTAGTCTTATCTGTACCCGCCAACCTAGTCCGTACTGCATACATACATTACGTCTAAGAGTTTGATGTATCAGCTATCTTTAACTCATGAGCTGCTTGAAGCCGTTAGCTGAGTCAGACTTCATACAGTTGGAGTAAGACATCAAGTAAACCATGACTTGTGCACATTTGTCAAATACCACAAGAAATAGTTTGTTCGAAATTAACAAACTATAGCTGTTTATTTCTGTAATTTGTCAGAGTTCATAATTTATAATAAGCCATAATTCATCCAGATTTGTTACATGCTTACAAGAAACATTGTGTTGGATTTTGGCAGACTACAATTTCTACCATATGCCAGGGTCTGGGTTCTTGCTGATTAAATACCTTACCTCACCTTCAGCTCAGCATTTTGGGTAGACACCGGTCCAGCATACTAAGGGGGCAGACTCTAGCCTGGCGAATGAAGGGGAGATCAGCCAAGATGTCCACTGGTGAAGCCTAGCAAGGGCTCAAACTGTGCATGCTACCAGGCTATACCCCATGATGTTGGTAGACATTCAGCACTCACGCCTTGCACTCACCGCTTGGAGAGATCACGGGCATGCTGGGAATCAGTGTTGCTTGTCTGCGAGGATGCCATCAAGTAATCTCTGATTCTTATAGTCGTTCAAGAGTCAATTTAAATTGACAGGGTTTAGCACTAACAACAAACTACAGCTAAAGTTGTAGACAGACCTCTGGTTGAAGAATGCCATTAACATAATTCTGTAGCATCATGTTGTTTAGTCCATTAGTGGATGAGTTAGGCCTCGTGTTTACAGAACAGACGTGGCCCTGGTTACATAGAAGCTGCATTGAATTCAGTCTGTCTTCTGTGTATGAAGCTTTAGATAAAAACATATTTAGTTCTAGCTCATTATGGTCCGGAATTTCTGTTGTAAACAAGGCCCACTTTGGACGTGAACTAATAAAAGTAACTATGTTTCTTTAACAAGAAGGTAATTGCATCTGATTTACAGAAAGTGGTGTTTTATCTCATAGAAACCAAAATTATCACATACAGGTGTGTATGTGAGCAAAACAAAGAAACAGGAGGGCATACCCAAGGCTGTTGGCACCTTGAGCATAGTGTAGCAAGATCTTACCTAGCAATCTAGCCTTAATAAGATCAGTCTGGGATTGTGTCGCCTGTGTTAGTGAACAACCCAGCTGTGTGGAGATCAGTCTTGGATTGTGTGTCATCTGTGTAAGAGAACAACCCAGTTGTGTGAAAATGAGATAAGTCTCGGATTATGCATCAATTTTGTGAGTCTGGGATTGCATGGCAGCTTTATAAAAGAATAATCTAACTTTGATGAGATAAATCTGAGATTGTGTATCAGCTTTATAAAAGAACAACTCAGCTGTGGAGATAAGTCTGAGATTGTATGCCAGCTGTATTTTTTTTTTTTTTTACCCCAGCTGTGTGAAGATGAGATGTGAGATTGTATATTAGCTGTAAGAGAGAGACAGAAGGATATGGTTATTTGAAAGCAAAGAAATCAGAGGTGAATCAGCCTGCTACAGGCGTACTCCTCAGTCTGGGTAGTTTCTTTGGAGCCCTGGAGACACTTCTCTTAGCTGTGCACATTTCGAATTTAAAGAACGGGGGAGAAGTGGGCTTGCTGGCACAGCATTGGTGACACGGTGAATGTTTGGCTGGTGTAGCGAATGTTTGGCTGGTGTAGTGAATGTTTGTTTGGCTGACACTGTTAATGTATCCGTACTGGAGTTGTTAGCTTTCTGTTTTGTGAATTGTTATGCAACCATACATCCTCTTTATTGTTTTCATATGTAAAAATAAATCAAGTATGTCAATTCATATTTTAAAACTTTGTATTCTTGTCCTTCACCCTTTCTTTCTTCCCACACACAAACACCACCACCACAAGGTTGAAATTATTCATTTTCACAGAATCCTACCTCCCTCCCTTATTTACTCACACGCACACATGAACTATATATATATATATATATATGCTTAAGTTCTGATAATTGATTCGATTGTCCCTTCTGACTGCACCTCTCTCCTCCTCACCACACAGCAGAATAGATCTGTTATCTTGCTGCCTTCAAGATGTGCCAGCATGGGCGACTGGCATTTTCCAGCTCACTGATTCCCCATAGCATGCACCGGGTTGTTGAATCTGAATTTACAGTAGTGGTTTCTCCTTTACTTCTGCTGAATTGTCTACCGTTTAATTCCACTGGCCAGTTGTCTAAATAGTTGAACTCTCTGCAAGAGGTGAAAGGTTGTGGTCATTTTGCAGAGTTTGAAATTGCCTCCTCTTCACGGCCACCACCGTATTTGGTTCACGCCTACAGAAGCAACCCAAGACCTTCTATCACACTTTTGACAGGGACGGATCACCATTCATCTCAGGATGGGGCGTAACAGACTGAACATACACATGCATAAACGTCTGCCTGCGCCACAACTGTGCACATATCGATTAATTAAACAAACATGGACATGCACTGGCAGATTGCCCTCTGTACAGAGACTGTAGAAAGCTATCAGTTATCAGTTGGGGTATCTTCGTTGCACTCCGGACATGTCCATAGGTGCTCAGATTACTGTAGAAAGCTTTACTGGCCCACTCAGTCAGCAGTCATCTCCAGGCTGTATGGAACAAAGAAGAACACACAAAAGAAAGATTTTGTTTATGAGAATTGTCCAGGGAGACTCCTACCCAAATCATATGGTAGAAATACACAATTAAAAGTCATTGTAGTCTATTATCACACACCATTTTTTACAATCTGCATGATGGGATTGAATGTTTTCATTGCCAGGTTTTTCCTCCAAGTTGCAAGTCTATAGGGAGTTGTAGCTCATTGGCTAGCACACTTTCCTGCCAATCTGGTCGCCATTTGTTCATATCTATTTTGAGGCAGAGATGTGTTTTTCCATTTGCCTGGACTCCCAGGTCAACCCAGTGTCAGACGGGCACCAGAACATTTCCTTGGGCAGTAAAGGTGACCCATTACCCATCAAGTGCCATTTAGTCTGTACAAACAGCATCATATACCTTGTAGGCTTTACAGTGTGAAAAGGTATCCTTCCAGCAAGTACATTCAGTCTTTCAGTTCTGGAACTAGACAATAAAGACTGAATACATCATGGGTGTATTACTTTCAAAGGTCACATTTTTACACCTTGTATCAAACATAATGTCCTATGTGTGAAACTGTCTAGCCAGATTTAGTTGGTATGCTCAGACTAAACATAACACATAAAATAACACACCATTCTTTGTTTCATGCGCACAGACAGTAGTTCCCAAGATGCATTGTTTGCGACAGAAACAGCTAATGTTCTTTCCTATTAGGATTATCATGTTTTTTGTGCGAGTGGCCGAGGGATGGGAATGCTAGGATGGGGTACCTGCAGTAATGTGCATAAGTCATGGTTTCGATGTGTGAGTGGCCAAGGGATGGGAATGCTAGGATGGGGTACCTGCAGTAGTGTGCACAAGTCATGGTTTCGATGTATGAGTGGCCGAGAGATGGGGTACCTGCAGTAGTGTGCATAAGTCATGGTTTCGATGTGTGAGTGGCCGAGGGATGGGAATGCTAGGATGGGGTACCTGCAGTAGTGTGCACAAGTCATGGTTTCGATGTATGAGTGGCCGAAGTCATGGTTTCGATGTGTGAGTGGCCGAGGGATGGGAATGCTAGGATGGGGTACCTGCAGTAGTGTGCACAAGTCATGGTTTCGATGTGTGATTGGCCGAGGGATGGGAATGCTAGGATGGGGTACCTGCAGTAGTGTGCACAAGTCATGGTTTCGATGTATGAGTGGCCGAGGGATGGGAATGCTAGGATGGGGTACCTGCAGTAGTGTGCACAAGTCATGGTGTCGATGCTGTGATTGGCCGAGGGATGGGAATGCTAGGATGGGGTACCTGCAGTAGTGTGCACAAGTCATGGTGTCGATGCTGTGATTGGCCGAGGGATGGGAATGCTAGGATGGGGTACCTGCAGTAGTGTGCACAAGTCATGGTGTCGATGCCTCTGATCATCGTAGACAAGATAGCGTTCTAGCAGCTTTTGTTCTCATGTATATTTTTTGGTCCACTGTAGTCTCTGGTAAAATGTATTAATGCAGTTATTTTATGTACAATAATAAACTTACATTTATTTTTGCTTGATTTAATTATTCCTTGTAATTGGCAGGCAACTATTGAACTTGCATTGTTTAAGAAACGAAAATATTTGACTCTGTGTCTGCTTGTGTTGTCTGGGAAGATACAATGTGTTCCTGTCATCCTACTAGAAGATTTATTGTGGAAATAGCTTGGGGAGCAGGCTCCAATAAATAATCATAAACTGTGCATGGTGTTGAAGATTCTGTGGTAGATATTTCAACAAAGGAACTGTGAGGTCTTCGGTGTTTGGGGTCAAACTAAGTATTGTCATGTCTGATTTGAGAAAATACAACCCGAAATACGAGAACAATGCAGGTTTGTAGAAGGCAAGGGTACAGTAAATGCTGTGTATATACTGAGAACAGTAATTGAACGTTCTATAGAAGTAAACAAAGATCTATATCTTTGCTTTATTGACTACACAAAGGCTTTCGATAAAGTGAGACATGTCGACAATGATAAGGATGCTTGAAGATATACAAATTGGAAAAGACCTTAGACTTGTCAAAAACATAAATTGGAAGAAACAAGCTGCCATCAGAATTGATAATTATGTAGGTCAATACCAACCTATTAAAAGAATGTGAGACAAGGATGTGTAATGTCTCCAGATGTTTTTTCCCTGTACAGTGAAAATATCTTCAGAAATATAAAAGATATGGAAGGAATCAACATTGGGGGACGATACATCAATAACATTAGAAATGCAGATGATACAGTCTTGATTGCAGACAATGAACAGGACCTGCAACATTTAGTAGATGCAGTTGTTGCACACAGTGAACAACTTCTTCTTCCACCTGATATCCTTCGTTGGTGCACAGGCCCTTGACCAACTCAGGCCAAGCTGTCCTACGCCCTTGACCAACTCAGGCCAAGCTGTCCTACGCCCTTGACCAACTCAGGCCAAGCTATCCTACGCCCATGACCAACTCAGGCCAAGCTGTCCTTTGCCCTTGACCAACTAAAATCAAGCTGTCCTACGCCCTTGACCAACTCAAACCAAACTGTCCTACGCCCTTGACTAACTCGGGCCAAGCTGTCCTATGCCCTTGACCAACTTGGGCCACGCTGTTCTACGCCCTTGACCAACTCAGGCCAAGCTGTCTTCTTCTTCTTCTTCTTCTTTGCGTTCATCCGGAGTGTTTTTTCAGATGTGATTGTGGTGTGTTGTTCTGCTCCCTTGGGCCAACTCATCTGACTTTCGCGTGCGTTTTTGACCAGGTTAGCATTCCTGTGAGACTCACTTTTGTGGTACCGTCCACATCCCAGCTCGCCAAGTTGGAAGAGTCAAGACTTCACGATCATCCCTCAAGGGAAGGCAGAGACATTCCATGGCATTTTCTGCCATCCAGGGTTGCTTCCCTAGTTGCAGAGCCGACACATACCGCCCTGGTGCTGGGCTCACCGAGGGAATCGTCATGTCCTGCTCATGGCTGCTTTAATTTCTCACTTCAATATATTGGGCATTTCGTTCGCCCCGGGCTGTTCCCGCACAAACCAGACCCGTCTGCAGTTGGTATCCACTCAGTGAGTTTTCGATTCGGACATGTACCTGCCGTTGTGCCCGGGAAAATATAGTCAGAACTGTTCCAGGCACGACGGATATTCGGAAACTATCTAGTCAGAGCTGTTCCGGATGCAAGGGGCATTCGGAAAACTAGGTAGTCAGAACTGTTCCTAGCACGAGGGACATTCGGAAGAATAGTTAGAGCTTTTCCGGCCACGAAAGACATTTCACTCGGACGTAATTGCTTAGTGCCAGTTTTTATTTTGCCACCCATAGGCTGGCACTTCCGTCTTCGGCGGGCATTTTTATAATGAGGTTAGCCTTCCTCGGGTTTCGAGGCAAGTTGGACTCTTATTGTGACTTCCACTCAGCAAGCTTTTGCTTCGGGCTGCCACGTAATGGAATCGCTAGTCAAGCGTTCCATTTCGTGTCAACAAGACAGTCTTCCACCTTTGACTACGCTCACTCCATGAGTATAGTTACAAACTTTCATCGGAACTTGCGACAGAGGTCAGGCTCTCCCATCCGGGGATCCCGCATATCCCCCAGCTGAGAGCCTACTAACAGTATCTGGACTAAGCATGTAGCGTGCTTAGCATCTCATCTCCATTTTAGGGTAGGTGGGTATCGGCCCGGCTCTCACTTCCGAGAGCTTATAGCTTAGAGGCATTCAGCCATATCCCTCAGCGGAGAGCCTTAGCGTTTGTGTCCGGACCAAGAATTTCTTACTTCGTACAGCTGATTTGAGCTCTTGACTGCTATCCTCAGTCTACCTGCAAAGCAGCAGGTTGTCTGTCTCTTAGTCTGGCCCTAACCCAAGACCTGCCTGACACATAGTTGTGCTTCCGTGGGATCAGCTCTTGGGGTCTTTGGGACACGCAAGCGCCCCCCCCCCCACCGCGACAAGGTGGAGACACATCGGTGGGGGGGGGGGGGCAAGCTGTCCTACGCCCTTGACCAACTCAGGCCAAGCTGTCCTACGCCCTTGACCAACTCAGGCCAAGCTGTCCTATGCCCTTGACCAACTCAGGCCAAGCTGTCCTACGCCCTTGACCAACTCAGGCCTAGCCTAAGCTGAACTTTTGCTGTCTCTTTCTTGCTAACTCTCTTACTCATAATACTCATCTCCGTCTCTGATTCTTTTCTCCGTGTGTTTTTATGTCCCCCTCTATTTCATCGGCCCCCTGAGTTATAGACAAGGGACTTTATAGTGATACTATTATCAGATTTTCTCATTGTGATCTATCCACCGTCAGCGTCTTTTTTCGCAACTCTTAATTCATTGTTATTTACTTAAGTTAGTTGTACGAAGGTAAGTTAATAAGTAAGTCACAAATGGCTGTAAAAAAATAACTAAATATGATAAAAAAAATTGAAACCAGTTTATTTTTATACATACATTGTCCCTTTATTTCTCAACCTAATTTTCACCAACATTGATGCACTTATCCCATCGTTTTATCAGTTCTCCCAAACCGGCTGCATAGAACTGTGTGCTTTGTTTTTATTTACCTGCCAGCCCCAAGAACTGTGTGACTTACTTATTGACTCGCCCACGTAACTTTTTCTACCCAACTATGCACCGTTTTAGAAATCACTAGGGGCTAGGCTAAGTCCACTGAAAACCCACCTTGGGGGAGACATTTCGTGAGTGATGCCGAAGTTGAATGTGAAGTTAAAACGTGGTTTAGAAAACAGAGCACGCAGTTCTATGCAGCCGGTTTGGGCGGACTGATAAAACGATGGGATAAATGCATCAATGTTGGTGGAAATTATGTTGAGAAATAAAGGGAAAATGTATGTAAAAAAATAAACTGGTTTCAAGTTGTTGTCATATTAGGTTATTTTTCTACAGCCATTTGTGGCTTACTTATTGATTTCTCTTCGTATATCTTTCACAGGGCGTTGCCATCAACACCATACTTTTGTTTTTGGCAGTTTGTGTGTGTGTGTGTGTGTGTGTGTGCACGCACTCGCTCGCTTTGAGCTCAAGCGTAGTCCAAACACACTACTTTTATTAGTGCTGGAATGAATTTTGCGTGTGGATATGCTTTCCCTATTTTAACAGTGCCCCTCGCCATCAGGCGAACCCACGCCGACTTCAGAGGTATTTGTAATTTACGTCCCCATGTCAAGGACGAGAGGTCAACATTTTTAGTCCTACTGTCCTATGTGGGGATTTGAACCCCTTACCTAGGTACCAGCACTCCGGATATTTAAGAACACGCGTTCTTATCCATTCGGCCATGCTGACCTCCTTTTTTTTGCAGTTTGAGATTTTCTAAACAATTTAATGTTCAGTAGGTTGCCATCGCATTCTGAATGACCGACGCTCATACCATTGTTAAAAATAAGCGCAAGACGACCTGCATCCAAATCGCCTGCATCTGATTTCGTGTGTGGTATGCGGGATTGT
This sequence comes from Cepaea hortensis, assembly GCA_963921405.1. NCBI lineage: Eukaryota > Metazoa > Mollusca > Gastropoda > Stylommatophora > Helicidae > Cepaea > Cepaea hortensis. Next base: position 18,617,097 of record OY992894.1, read on the forward strand.
GAAGGGCTACAGTGTTCACTGACACTACACCAGTACTTAATTAACTGTCTTTCCGTTCGAGGCAGTTATAACTTTGAACTAGGAGTTGTCTGACCTAGAAATCGGTCAAGTGCTAAGAGGCCGGGTTAAAGCAGTTACCGCTTTTTGTATAGGACGTGAAGGTTTGGGTAGAATCTTTCTCTGAGTTTTAATTACTGTTATATATTCGAAGTTTCCCCATAGTTTTATTAATTATATTGACGTACATACAGTTTAGTAGTCATTATCCCACTAAGAACGCTTGCTTTTCTGGTCTTTAAGGTTGAACTATTTCTATAGTATATAAGCACGCTTTCACACGTGATGGTTCAAGGTTTTGTTGTGTGTGACGACCAGCAGTGGTTCCACTGTCGGGTCTTTCCTGTGTATCATAGGATGATCGGCAGCGTGCAATTTGCGACCTCAAAGCAGGACAGAAAGCAGTGTAAAGTCACTTACTCTGCAAACTTAGTCCATCCTCGATAGTGTAAAAAGTCTTGGAGTTGGCGATAGGCTCAAGGACCACGGCAGATATCATTATCTGTCATAAACCGGGTGTCTTAAAATATCAGACGGTGTGATGATGCACAGCTCGTCAGTTAATGCTGGTCGAACTAATGGCTCCTTATGAATTCAGGAGCAGCACATCTTCAAGGTGGAGAAGTACGGCGGTCTGGTCGCCAGTCTGAGAGGAGTTGGTTATGCAATCAGACTATTCGTCGTACAGCTAAGCTCAAGAGGTTTGATCTCCAGCTCCGCATGCGGCGTGGATAAGCAGTTGCAACTGAGAACACAGCGAGAACTCGGTCTCTGTAACAACTAGGCAAGACTGCGGAGCAAGTGCCGTGCTAGCTATATAATAAGCAATGAATACAATCGACGCAGAAAGATTACAATGAGCTCTACTTTCAGGGTGCAATAGACAGGCTCTCACAACCCAACAAAGATGGAAAACAACCTCTGCTGTATCGCATCATCCTGTCAAGTAGGAGCATTTCTCTTAACCACGGACACTGCGGAGTGTAAGATACCCATCAGCACAATGGACACCATGATAGAGAAATGTCCGAAGTTTCACAACCACAGCCAAGCGGTGGCAGCAGTTTCTGATGGTAGAGCTAGGCGCCATGAGGGGATCGTTTTCCGCAGCAGAAACAAGGGATATGACATTAAGGATGCAGCCGGCGAACACAATAGGAATGGTCTAAAGGAAGAGTAGGCTTCCCCTGTCCGCGCGCAAAGATTAGGCTGCTTCAGCTGTGGGCGTGGTGTAAAGAAAGCGACAGTGTGTCAAGGGTGCTTATCGTGGTATAGAAAATCACTTTAGTCTCTACTTCCTTCTTCTCACTTCTATGAGCGCCAAACAATACTGTGTTTATTCATGAATTGCCATCGTTGTATAGCAAGCCTCAGGTGAGAAGGAGGAGACAGAGGCCAAACGGGAGGGTGGAGAAGAGGCTGACTTTCTCCTAGCAAAATCAAAGCTGACGTGAGAAGAAAATGGATCACGACGTACCGAAGCATGACGTTCGCCTTCCCGAGGAGAGAGTGGCCGTCCAGTAGGCATACATAGAGGCGAATCTGGGACGGTTGCAATCAGAGATGATCATATGACCGTGACGTGAGTGAGCCTGCCACCGAGGCTATAAAGAAGATAAAGAGGTGGAAACATTCGTAGAAATGAGACCTTGTCTGGTGATCCGAAAACTCCACGTTTTGATAGCTTCACAGTGGAGTTTATACCGCTGCGGAAAATAAATGGCCAATTAGCTGGCCTCTAAATGGAATACCGAGGTTAAATAATGCAGACACGCTGTGTATAAATAATCCTCAATAATCAATTAGCTGACAACTTACACCGTTGTTGGAATCAGGGATGCAAAAATAAATGAACAAGCTGCTAGGCGGGTGTAAGAATAAATGAACAAGCTGCCAGGCCAGGTGGGTGTAAGAATAAATGAACAGGCTGCCAGGCCTAGTGGGTGTAAGAATAAATGAACAAGCTAATAGGCTTGTGAGCTGAGCTACTGTTAAAAGCGGACGAGCAATGGACTGGGCTGATACAGTGAGTGCCATCAGAGAGCCAGGGTGATTAAACAAATCAAGAGACAACTGCAAACTTGCAACCATGACCAGACCGCAATAACATCAAGTGGAAAGGGGTGAAACCAGGCAAGAGCGCCATACAGGAGGCCAAAAAAAGAATATTCAACTAATAAAGAACTAGTGGTGGCAACCTCTGCACACAGGAATTCCACCAAAGGCCATGTGATTGTTCTACAGCCAATCATTTAACCTTGCTAGTATTTCATGCACAAATGAGTTCTGTGTTCCCGCCGCAGGTGACTAGATCATCTGTCATCACCAACGTCTGCATGGCCAGAGCAGTAAACCATTTACTTTCATGAAGTTCCATAATTCTTCTTCTTCATAAATTCTCAAATACCAACTTTAATGCTATCAATAAATGTTACAACTTGCCGCAAATTTTCCAGTTTGACAACTCCATGCTTGTGCTCACTCCTGGGGTCTCCCTAGTGAAATTGTCCAGCTGTCTGCCTCACACTGAAGGTCGTGGGTTCGCTTTCAGATAGTGTAGTTCAGGCCATGGGTACAATTTTTGTTTTCTTTTTTGGAGAGACCCCTTGGGGTCACCTATGGAGCTATAGTGTTCATGCTTTGTACAATGTTCATGGCAGCTGGCTTGTTCTGTGGAGACAGACCGGGCCAGATGGGGTGCAACCAGTTCATGCTTTGTACAATGTTCATGGCAGCTGGCTTGTTCTGTGGAGACAGACCGGGCCAGATGGGGTGCAACCAGTTCATGCTTTGTGCAATGCTCATGGCAGCTGGCTTGTTCTGTGGAGACAGACCGGGCCAGATGGGGTACAACCAGTTCATGCTTTGTACAATGCTCATGGCAGATGGCTTGTTCTGTGGAGACAGACCGGGCCAGATGGGGTACAACCAGTTCATGATTTGTACAATGCTCATGGCAGCTGGCTTGTTCTGTGGAGACAGACCGGGCCAGATGGGGTACAACCAGTTCATGCTTTGTACAATGCTCATGGCAGCTGGCTTGTTCTGTGGAGACAGACCGGGCCAGATGGGGTACAACCAGTTCATGCTTTGTGCAATGCTCATGGCAGCTGGCTTGTTCTGTGGAGACAGACCGGGCCAGATGGGGTACAACCAGTTCATGCTTTAGCTGGCTTGTTCTGTGGAGATAGACCGGGCCAGATGGGGTACAACCAGTTCATGCTTTGTGCAATGCTCATGGCAGCTGGCTTGTTCTGTGGAGACAGACCGGGCCAGATGGTGTACAACCAGTTCATGCTTTTGTGCAATGCTCATGGCAGCTGGCTTGTTCTGTGGAGACAGACCGGGCCAGATGGGGTACAACCAGTTCATGCTTTGTGCAATGCTTATGGCAGCTGGCTTGTTCTGTGGAGCCAGACCGGGCCAGATGGGGTACAACCAGTTCATGCTTTGTGCAATGCTCATGGCAGCTGGCTTGTTCTGTGGAGACAGACCGGGCCACAACCAGTTCATGCTTTGTGCAATGCTCATAGCAGCTGGCTTGTTCTGTGGAGACAAGACCGGGCCAGATGGGGTACAACCAGTTCATGCTTTGTGCAATGTTCATGGCAGCTGGCTTGTTCTGTGGAGACAGACCGGGCCAGATGGGGTACAACCAGTTCATGCTTTGTGCAATGCTCATGGCAGCTGGCTTGTTCTGTGGAGACAGACCGGGCCAGATGGGGTACAACCAGTTCAATGAAGCCAATTCCTTTGCCTTTAACCTTGAACTCACTCATGGCCCAGTCAACCTTGAACTCACTCATGAAGACTGTCAACCTTTGGCAGTACAACTGGGCGCACAGTAAACTCACACAACAAAACATGGGTGCTGCTAACAGCTGCAATTTAAGAAAACAAGAACCACAAAACTCTGACCACACAAATTTCATGGTACTATATTTTTTGTTAACTGCCAGGACAGCTACAGGATGTAACAATGTTTAAAAAATTGAACAAACTGATGAAAATTCTGTCAGGAAAAAAACAAACATACAAGTGATCACTTTGATGAACATCTAAATAATGGTTGCTAGATGATCGGAGGTGGTTTAGGATCAAAAGTTGGCAGCTTTTTGCTTCCTGTCAACAATCTGCACAATGAAATTCTGTAGAAAAACAAGGAAGAAAATGGCAAACTCATTAAAAATAGTCAGAGCCAAAATACAATTAAAATAAAGCACCAATATAGAGGATGACGAGCTGTATGCAGATAACCCTGGCGATCATGGCCGTGCATATCATCTGGAACATCAATCTATTAAAAGCAGTCGGTCGACAGAGCTCAACTCTTGGAACAATCAACAAAAGACTTTTAAAAGCCCATATGGGAAGATACACATGCTATATGGTCAAATGGTACTTGATGTGGTTTTTGTTCTGCTCCTAATAAAAGTTGGCAGCTGGGTAAATGAACATGATAAAATGTGAATATATAGGAAACTAGAAGAGTGAATGCATGCTAAAAGCCAAACAAATAAAAATCCTGCGCTGATTTAATTAAAACAAATACAATGCATTGTGGACGAGAGAATTCTATGATTTGGTTGTGCTGTATTTTCATTTCGTCAAGTATTCAGTTAACATTTTAATATGTCACTATAAACCAAAAAAGACTTCAATATGCAAAGATGAGACACATGAATAAAATTAACATTGAGACTGTTAACAAGTGGAAAGTTCATATGGGGTTGGCAAACACCAGAAAATGGGATATGGAATTAACAATTTCAGTTGCAGAGTGGCTTGACCAACTCCTATATCTAACGCAATATGGGGTTAGCACTCACAACAGGAATGACCTGGAAATACAATGACATTATCTCACCCATGGGAAGTCAAATCTATAAATGCCAAGAAATGTAACTGAAATAGCTAACACACTGACAACAAAAACTGAATGAATAAACTTTGGCAGCGTTAAGGCTTAAGAACTGAATTCTGACTTCATTTTTTTTTTCCGTTCAAAAAAAAAAAAAAAAAAAAAAAAAAAAAAAGACACAAATGTTGAGACAAACATGACTTCGTAATTGACACGAGATATATAAAACTTCATGAAAACTGTATATATCATGTTAACGGTATGAACAGCTGCCAAAAATGTTTAACAAACTATCGGTAAAAATACAACAGCACATATCATTGCACAGTTATGATGTACATTTCCTGTTAAAAATCTATTTTCCTTTCAACCACAAATAAGTGTCGACCAAAACCTGCCTTAAACAAAGAGCAAAACACTTGTCTCCATTCAGCCACAAGGAAGCACAGACCACATCCTGTTTAACAAATACTATTTGTCTCCACTTTTACAAATAAATGAAAACAAATACATGACATATGAACATAAACTTCAGATCTGAGTACAAAGTTTACTTGTTAGGCTGTTGTATTTAACCCTTTGACCCTGATATCCCAATATATCGGCCAGGTTGGCTATCTCTATTAGTTAGTTAGCTATCTCTATATACATTGTAAGCCAGTTTTTACAGGCTATGGGCGATAATGTCATGTAAAATTAATGAAGACTTTAAATATTAGCCATTCACAATGTTTCATTGAATGGAATGATGAGATAGCTTTAAACAAAGGTGGCTGTACCCAATAGAGAAAATAAAATGTAGAAGCCAATTTTCTATGTGAATAGCACAATTGATGAGACAGCCCAAAATGCACCCAATACTATCCAGGAAAAATGTAGCAGATCTATCTATTTATTTCATTAGAAAAGCTTCACGTGCTGAAATTATCAGTAAGTAAAGATCCCTTGTGCACGCCATAAGGTTTACAGGGCATATGGTCAGACCTATAGTTGATAGACTACGTCATCCATCTTGACTTCCCGAGACATTTACAAGTAGCTATTTTAGGTTGGACCAACCTGGAGCGCCAGGCCCACTTTAACAAATCTGCCCATTCAAACCCATGACAACCGGGCCGGCAGATGAATGTCTGGAAACACTGATGAAGGTCAATCAAGATTATTCATTAGAAGACATCAATGATGACTGAGATGATTTCAGTTGACAATATGCTGTGCAATTTTAACTTTTCCTACTAGAGATCTCTTGTATAGGTTATCTGCAGGTCAAGGTTCAAAGGGTTAAATATATTTAATGGCTGTAAATTTCGACACATAATATAAATTTTAAAAAAAATTGTCTTTAAACACTAAGAATGTTCAGCGAGAAAATAGCATTGTCTATTTAATAATAACATGTACAATTTCAGTTCTCTGAATTTTTTGAAGAATGTAAACATTTATTTTGTTTAGGTTTCACAATACAGTCATAAGTGGGACATTTGATATGAAATTTTCATATTATTTGCCATTACCCATTCACTCAGCCTGCACTTGTCAAATACTACTAAACACAGATCAATTGCTACACGAATGCATACATGACAAGCTTATGCATCATCTCCCTCGTCGTCGTCTCCTTCACCTTCCTCATCTTCTTCATCTCCTTCCTCATCATCTTCGTCATCATCCTGTTCACCATTGTCGCCAGCGAAGCGCTTGATATCTTCTTCATCGTCTTCGTCCCCATACAACTCATCAAACCTCTCGATGCAGGCAAACTTTTGCAGATGCTCATCTGTCAGCTCTGCATTGCCTGGTCGGATCACGAGAGCACTACGAAGTCCTCCAGTAACCGCTGCTTCTGCCTCTGATGAATGTGAAAGAACAGAACATTCATTTCCATGCAAGTTATATCTCATCTCATAATAATAATTATCTCAAAGGGTAACTCATATAAAAAAAACATTCTTCTAACAGGGATATGTTACAGCTACCTAAGCTAATCATAACTGCCAAAATTTTAATTGTAAATAAATAAAATATATATATTATATTAATTATATAAAATTATAATTGTCAAAAATTAGTTTTAATGAGTCATGCATAAATGATTATTGCATATTGTCCATGTGTTTATTTACAATGCATATTGTTTCTGTTGTTGTATGAAATTAGCTTTATAAGTGATGTAGGAATGAAATAATGTAGAGCAGAGAGATAAGAAGGGCAGAATGTCAGACAGGCCTGCGTGCCCAATTCCCCTTTGAAAATAAAGTTCTTCTTCTTCTTTTGCGTTCATCCGGAGTTTTTTTTGGACGTGATTGCGTTGTGCCTGTTTACAGCAGAG